>CM040827.1:21150285-21760285 GCA_022828995.1 Vimba vimba | reverse complement strand
AGAATGATGGATGGATGGATGGATGCTTGGACGCATGGATGGATGGATGGATGGATGGATGGAGAGAATAGAATGATGGATGGATGGATGGATGGATGGATGGATGGATGGATGGAGAGAGAGAATAGAATGATGGATGGGGAGAATAGAATGATGGATGGATAGATGAATGGATAGAATAATGAATGCATGGATGTATAGATGAATGAATGAATGTTCAGGAGCTAAAGTTGGATACAGTATGTCTAAAGTTGTGTTGCATCTTTTTACATTTGCAGTTTTGCACTAAAAAGAGTGTATTTTTTTTTGTTTTATACATTTTTGGTACATTGCTTGAAGAGCATAATTTAATTTAGATTTATTTGTTGGCTGGCTGCAGCCTCTTGAAGTAAGATTGTCAATGGCCAACGCATTCTCATCCTTGGACGTCACATACTGACCCTTGTGACATTTCGTCTACATCGAACGCACATGGCACCTTTTAGCGTCAATATGACACGCACAGGATGTGGGTAGGTTTAGGTCTGGGGTAGGTTTAGGGTTAGACCGCTAGGAGGCGCCTTCTGGCTCATATCTATCTGCGTCTCATATTGACGATAAAGGGTGCCATGTGCGTTTGATGCAGACGAAATGTCAACAGCGTCAGTATTATGACGCCTTGGGATGAGAACGGGCTGCAATGGCCAGAGTACGAGATTTATTTTTATGGAGATGTATTTTTTATTTTTTATGTATTACCTACCTGTTTACATCCTTCGTTTTGCTATACATTGCACTTTCCAGTTACATTGAAAGCACCTAATATTGTTACACTGTTCTACTTGAAGTACAGTATTTTTTCAGTAATTTTTTTTTGTTTTATTTGCACTACAAAGAGTGTATATATTTGTTATTTCTTTTTGGTATATTGCTTAACAAGCTTAATTTAATTTTGCCCAGTTGTGGCCTGTTGAGGGGCAATAAATATCAAAAGTTCCAAAACATATATTGTGTTATTTGCATTGATCCACTATATAAACATAATATCTACATACATGGCATTTGATTGGAGGCTAGTCTCACTTTGTCCCACAGCAACATTTTTTTTTTTTTAGATGTGTGTACAATGTTTCATGTTTCTGTTAATAATGTATTGCATTAAGTGTCCATTTCATTATAATATTCAGATTTATCATAAATAATTGAACATACACATGTATTTTAAGTTCCATTAAAGCAGCACTCAGTAGCTTCGGGATTTTTTCGCTGTATTCTCGCTTTTTGCTCGCAGGTTTCTCTCTAGAGCTCCCCCCACAGCTTCGGAATAGATATTTGACAACACTGTTGTAAAAACTCTTGTGATTCTCAAGAGGCTATAGATCAACGACATCAACGCAGATGGGACATTCTTTAAAACGTCTTCTTCATTCGGGTTCGGACAGCGTGAGGGAGCGCAATAATGACAGCATTTTAGCAGATTTCTTTTGGCCGTAAAGCAATTGTTTACATCGCGAGACCTGATATCACGCGAGACTTCCTGACGCGGCGGCCGGCGGTCCACCGGCTGAAAGTTGCAAGTGCGTATTTTCCGCTCACGGGCACCAGGGGGGTGCGAAACGACCACCATTCAACCCGAAATAAGTAATATAACCATTCCAATGACTCTGAAGCTGTTCAGTTAAGGTAAAAAAAAGTTACTTAGTTCACCTTTAAAGAGGGGTAGAGGTGGGGTCACATTTGAGCATTTAAAATGTAATTTTACTTGAAAGTAACGCAATAGTTACTTTCTTAAGTAACTAGTTACTTTTAAAATTTGTAACTGAGTAACTAATTTAGTTACTTTTTGGAAGAAGTAACTAGTAACTGTAACTAATTACTTTTTAAAAGTAACTTGCCCAACACTGGTGTTCAATGATAAATGTTTTATAGATCGTCTTTCAAGGACGCCTGATAGTTTGTGCGCGCTGGATCTGGGTTGATCACGCGTGAGACACGTGCAAAGACTGGGTATGTGTTGTAACAAAGGTTAATTTTATTTTGTTTCCTTATTTAAAGCCCAGTGTTCGTGAATGTTAAATGTAATGTCATGTTAAGAACAGGGGATCTTAAAAGCATTTCATGTCTGGTTAAGAGCTATTGAAACTAATTGAATGCTGTTTGAACTGTTTATTATTTCTTTATTTGTAAAGTGAATGCAGATAACTGTGAATTTTAATGGTAGACTAATGTACTGTTTTTCATTTGACTATTAGCCTCTACCGTATTTCATTTCCGAAATTGTGCTAACTGTTATACAAGTACTTTGTTAGCCGAATGCATTTCATTCTTTGCATTGTATTTAATTTGATTTGACTTAAATTTAACCGATTGTCTTTCATACCAAATTAGTACACCAAGAAATCAAAGACTTTATCATTTAAATTGTATTATTAATATTTATAAATATTTGCTCCTTTCGACCGCTGTCCTTCATAGAGGCAGCAGCCAGAATAAAGCCCCAAAAGTAATTTTTGTATCCTGTGTTGTTTCATTTAACCACTGGTTACAATAAAAATTACCATTATGTAGAATATTTTTGTACTTCACTTTTATTTGTTCCCATGTTCTAGTGTGGTGACTCTGACATTACAATGAACAAAGTAATTATGCAATTATTAAAATACAAAAATATAGGCTAATAAGTGATAAAAACATCTAACATGGCCACTTCTAACGGATTTAAATTGTCTGCTACTTTTTGCCAGCCCTCTCTCCTGGCTTTTGCAGACTTTGAGGTGTTCCCTGGCGTTTTGATTAAACATTAAAATTCAGAATAAACTTCGACTATTAGTTTTTGCTCTGCTGAGGAGAAAAACTGTGCGCGCTCTTTGGCCACGCTGAACAGCCAATAGCAGCGTTGCTGATCAATGTTTCTACTATCGATACATATCCCCTTTTCAACCAGCGCATGAATGTGCAATTATCTCAGATAACTCAATCCAGCGATACTAATCATATCCGGCAAGTGTGTTCGAAGAACCGAGTTAGCTAGATCATGATTACCACGATGATTATCATCTTGGATGTGTCATTTGATCTCGGATGTAATAAGCAACGTACGAAGAACGAGCCCCTGTTCTCACGTGTCAAGCAAGTACGGTTGAGCTTCTGTTTGTTTATATTCGCTGATCAATGTGTCACATTTTAAGTTTGTCTTTTTTTTCTAATTTTCTAGTCTGTTAATTAGTTCAGTTCTCCTCAGTTCCCTCCCTATTTGTCTCCATGGTTTCTAATTGATTGGGTTCCTCAGTTCAGGTGTGTCTATTTAGTTTCTCCCTTTGTCTGCTATGTATATAAGCCCTCAGTTTGTGTTAGTTCTTTGTTCTGTTATTAGTTGTTGTGTAGGCCTCGTTGCTTTTGCTGCTGTTTGCGTTGGTGTGCGTCTGAAAAGTAGTGATGGGCAGATCGAGGCTTCGTGAAACAATGAAACGGTTGAAGCAAATGTGCCATATTGTGTCGAGGCTTCGAAACAATCCGACACCCGTCTCAACGGTGGCTAGTGATGGGCAGATCGAGGCTTTGTGAAACAATGAAACAGTTGAAGCAAATGTGCCATATTGTGTCGAGGCTTCGAAACAATCCGACACCTGTCTCAACGGTGACACCTAGTGGCCACTTGCAGGTGTTGATCTGAAACAACCTTGACAATGAGCCATTAAAAAAAAATGTGTTGTTTTTTTATTATTGTATTTTTTTAATATGTGAAGCTTGTAACCTGTAGGCTCCTCACTGTGCACAATGTTATTTTGGTCATGAAAAATGAATATTAATAAAAGAAATCAAGCCACAATGTCTCACTTTTTTATAGATTTGTATTCAAAAATATTAATTTCTCTGCTGTGGAAGGACTTAGCCTACTTCTTTTTTTACAGATAATTTCTCCAGCCTTTGAAAAAATCCTCTCACAAGGGACACTTGTTGCTGGCATGCAAAGATATTTTTTAGCAAGGACATACAAATGAGGAAAGATTACTGCTCTCTCTTTCCAGTAAGTTAGGGGATCATGAGTTCTGGGCAAAAACGCATCGTTGAGGTATTTTTTCACTTCCACTGTGGCATCAGCTGTAGCATTGTGTATCATCTGGGTTTCACGGATACGATTATCAAAAAGTTCCCATAAACTGTCTTGTGTTGATGTTGATGATGATGATGATGATGATGATGATGATGATGATGGGCCTGATGTTGACATTTGTGGCTCTGAATGAAAATGAAAACAGCTAGTGTTGTTAGTAACAAATCCTAAACTGACGGCATATATGAAGTATAAATTACATGAATCAGATTACATAACATAACATAGACTGAAACTGCTCACCAGGATTTGTGTTTGAACGCATCAGCGAAGCACACTCCACTGTGATGTGCTTTTCAGCTTCCTGGGCTTTTGGCAGGATTTCCAAATGACACATTTTTGAACCTTGGGTCCAGCAGTGTAGCCAGTGCCAAGGCTCTAAAAGTCTCATAACCTCCACATCTGGAGTGCAGACCTTCTTGCAGATGTGAGCCTATGAGCCAAAACAGGAGAAAACCATATTAATTATAATAATGACAACAATATGACAGTTATGACCAATTACATGGGTAGTATGGTCATTGCGGCCTACCTAATTGTACAGTTGATTCCTGTGTTGCATGTCCTTTTTTCTGTGCAAGCTTGTGCTGCAACATCCTGTACAGTGGTATAAGCTTTGAAGCAGACACTCTGTTCCTCTGACATCTCTGTTCAGGGGCGTCATGCAAGCCAAAATTCTGGGGGGGCACAATCTGAGACGTTGCAATTGTTTTCTGACGGGTGATATGGATCATGTTAGGAGGGGTCAGGGGGTTTCTCCCCCTGAAAATTTTCAAATTCTGGCTGCTAAACATACCATTTCAATGCAGTTTGGGAGGGACAGAAATACCTTAACGGAGTTAGCAGCAACCCTCCTCTATCTGAGGACTAAGTTAAAGTATCTATTTTGTAAGTTTATGTAAAAGACAGGTTGATGAAAGAACTGTAAGCTCAAATTCAAAAGCTTTTGAAGTCTACTTCATTAAAGCATGTTTACACACACACTTACTGTACACTTAGGCCTACTACACATGATTTTAAAAACAGTACCATTGCAGTTTTTATGTTATGATTTTAAATTGGTATGTGACCTAAGAACGATCTTACATTAAAGGTACATAAAGGTGCTGAGGTCTGACTTTGTGGTGCTCTGAAATTAAGTTATTTTAATATTAATATGTGATGAAGGACTTTGAAAGAAGTTTGACAGATTTCAGTGCTGAATAAGGTTAACACTACCCCGTTTATTTGAAAATGGTTAATATTTGACAGAAATGTAAAAAAGTAATCAAATGAAATGTAATTTGTAACATTACTTTAGTAAAATCATTGAAATACTGTAGTTACACTGCTCATTATTATATTTTAAATAAGGAACAGATGTTTCAAAACCGATCAGATAACGTTACTATGGCTTTGTATGGCAGTAACGTTAGCCAACTAGTTTACGGTTAGACTAGGCTAGCTATCGATAACGTTACACTGACACAACTTAAGTTAATGCTCTGAATTCGCAGCTAATATCAAATCCAAAACTTTTTGATCAAGTTAAAATTTCCAGGTCAACCACAAATAATCCCACTACCTTTTAATATCATCCGATAACTAATTCAATGCCGATTTGTTGCTTTGCCCACTTACCACTTCAAGACCATCTGTAAAACATTGCTAGCTCAACGTGCGAGACGAGTGAGTTGCTTGAACATACACAGCAAAGATTCTAGATTTGATATACACAGACACCATATTAGGAAAAAGGGGCGGGCTGATGCTGACCGATTTATTACACATCCAGAAGAATACATTTGAGTCGTTATAGGCTCTGGTATATTATGGAGCATAATAGGAATAAAGTTGTGACAAAAAAATTATCAGGGAGGAAAAATCTGAGGGGGCACGTGCCCCCTCACTTTGAATGGGCATGACGCCACTGTCTCTGTTGTTGCTAGTTTGAATGGTTGCAGTAGTGACAATGATTGTTGAATAATGTCATACTCAAGACTTGTCAGGGGAGCAGTATCACTGTTTAAATTGGAAAGTGCAGCACCCACTGGCTCACGTTGCTCATACAAACGTTGAAGCATGTCGAATGTGCTGTTCCATCTCGTCTCAACCTCCTGTATCAGTTTCAGAGTTGGTCTGCCCATCAAGCCCTGCATCTCCACAAGCTTGTCCTTTGCTTTGCAGCTGGATCTGAACAACCCCACTATCTTTCTGGCTTTCTGGCGTATTTCATTGATGAGTGGGGTTTGATCTAGGGCCTTTTTCACAATCAAATTTAAATTATGAGCAAAACATGAGACATGACGAAGGTGGAGTAGCTGGGCGCTTAGGATCATGTTGGATGCATTGTCAATCACCATGCACTGAACTTTGGAGGTTATTCCCCACTCAGCCATTAGCAAGGCTTTAGCCTCCATGAGATGCTGGGCTGTGTGGGTTTGGTAAAACCTTCTTACACCCAGTACAACAGTTGCCATTTTTGCCTCTGGTGTTATGTAATGGCAAGTTACACCAAGATATCCGTCCATATTAATGGAGGACCACATGTCAGCCGTAAGGCTAACAAATTCCTCCATTGTCTTCTCCTTGGTTTTGTTGTACCTTTCGCTGACCATTGTTTTAAGCACCTTCCGGGATGGGAGGACATAGCTTGGATCAAGCTTGTTCACAAAGGCCCTGAAACCCTCATCCTCCACGATGGTAAAGGGCTGCAGATCCTTCACTACCATGTTTAGAAGAGCCTCATCCAATTCCCTCTGTCTGCCTTTTAAAAGAGAAGATAAAACATACTTTCAGACAAATTAAGCTTTAAGCAATTAAGCAAATTAAGACAAATTATTAAAAGTAGCCTACTGGTTCATTATTTGGAAACCTTCCTAAGCATAGTTATGTTATGAACGTTTATGCTCAGTGTGCAGAGAAAGATAAAATGGAATGTAGAACTACAACATTTAGGAAAACCAAAATTATGTCTTCACTGGCTGTAGATTGGGTACTCATATGTAGACCTATAAAATGTATATTCACAAAATATTATATTATATTGACAACATATTATATTATATTCACAGTGAAGCTGTTTATAACATGATTGGCAGTTGTGATTGGGACGTTAGGTTATAGGGCTTAGGTTGACACAGGCCTATGGACTTTCTAAACAGTGTCCCAACAGTTTGTTATTATATTTCAATTATAATTATATTTCAAACAATGCATACCTTGCTTAGATGGCCCAGCAGTGTCAGTACCAGGCACCTAGGCCTGGTGGGAATGCAACCAACAGGGGGAATGCTACCATCCTCTGCACCCTGCAAAATGGCAGGATGAGTGCTCCTCAAATGGCGCATCATGGATGATGTATTGTTGCAGTAGGCTAGCTTGGGGTTTCCAAATGGAAATGCTCCCACACCACAGATGTACGACATCTCTTCTGTGGAGCCTCCATATCTATCTATCTATCTATCTATCTATCTATCTATCTATCTATCTATCTATCTATCTATCTATTAATCTATCTATGTATCTATATATGTAGATAACTATTAATCTATGTATCTATATATGTATCTATCAATTAATCTATCTAAGTATCTATATATGTATCTATTAATCTATGTATCTATATGTCACAGGCCGGGGGGCGCTAGTGAGCCGCCACCCCTAGCGTGCGTACCACCCTGAGGAGCGAACCGAAGAACACAAAGGCTGGACAAGGGATAGCGTCAAAAATGTTACTCTTTATTAAATAATAAAAAAAGTATTTTAAAAGTCAGCACAGCAATTTCACGTTCTCTCCAGCAGGGGCGCAGTCAATAGGAGGCTGGCGTCAGCGCAGCAGTTTCACGTTCTCTCCAGCAGAGGCTCAGACAGTAGGATGATGGCGGCAGCGCAGCAGTTGCACATTCTCTCCAGCAGAGGCTCAGACAGTAGGAAGCTGGTGTCGGCGCAGCAGTTTCACATTCTCTCCAGCCGAGGCACAGTCAGTAGGAGGCTGGCGGCAGCACAGCAGTTGCACGTTCTCTCCAGCAGAGGTTCAGACAGTAAGAAGGTTGCGGCAGCACAGCAGTTTCACGTTCTCTCCAGCAGAGGCTCAGACAGTAGGAGGCTGGCGTCAGCGCAGCAGTTGCACGTTCTCTCCAGCAGAGGTTCAGACAGTGAGAAGGTTGCGGCAGCACAGCAGTTTCACGTTCTCTCCAGCAGAGGTTCAGACAGTGAGAAGGTTGCGGCAGCACAGCAGTTTCACATTCTCTCTAGCAGAGGCTCAGACAGTAGGCTGCAAAGCCGACTCCGTGTTACAAATATGTGAGACCTATCACTTCTGCCACTAAAGATTGCTTTATTAATAATCTTCCTAATCAGTTTCATCATCTCAGCATCCTGGCTAGCTTAGAAGAACTCGATATTGCAACAGAAACTTTTAACTCTCCCTTTTTCAGCACTTTAGACACAATTGCTCCATTGCGCTTAAAGAAGATTAAAAAAAATAGTCCAATGCCGTGGTACAACGAGCACACTCAGGCACTTAAGAGAGCAGCCAGAAAAATGGAGCATAACTGGAAGAAAACAAAACTAGAGGTATTTCGCATTTCATGGAAAGAGAGTTCGATTGCATACAGAGAGGCCTTAAAAGCTGCTAGATCTGCTTATTTTTCAACCCTATTAGAAGAAAATAAACAAAACCCTAGGTATTTATTTGAAACAGTGGCTAACCTAACGAAAAAGAAAGCTTCAAGCCCAGAAATTTCCAAGCAACACAGCAGTAATGACTTTATGAACTTCTTCACTTTGATGTTCATATAGTTTGATAATATCAGGGACAAAATTATAACTATGCAACAGTCTACTACAGTATCGCATCAGGGAGTGCATTGTAGTCTCCCTAAGGAAAAATTCGATTCATTTATTGCTATAGGAGAGGAAGAATTCGCTAAACTCATTAAATCATCTAAACCGACAACATGTATATGTATGTTAGACCCTATACCGACTAAGCTACTGAAAGAAATGCTTCCAGAGGTCATAGATCCTCTTCTTACTATCATCAATTCATCTTTGTCTCTAGGATACGTACCAAAAACCTTTAAGCTGGCTATGATTAAACCGCAACTTGATCCTACAAAATTAGTCAATTACAGGCCGATCTCGAATCTACCCTTTCTGTCAAAGATACTAGAAAAGGCAGTATCTTCACAACTATGTTCCTTTGTAGAAAGAAATGATATCTGTGAGGATTTTCAGTCAGGATTTAGACCGTACCATGGTACTGAGACAGCTCTCATTAGAGTCACAAATGATTTGCTCTTATCATCCGATCGTGGTTGTATCTCTCTATTGGTGTTACTCGATCTTAGTGCTGCATTTGACACTATTGTCGAGTTTTCTACGAAGCTACCTGCTATAGCTCAATAAACTCCCCAATGGAAGGGTTTCAGGACAAATACGGCGGATACAACTCGAGTCACTTTATGAGTTTTTATTGCGCACACATCCACAATAATCATCCACAAACTAGGTAGCCTGAATGCTACCGCTACGCTAGCCTGCCAGCTGGATATTAGTGACGTTACTTAGCATGTTAGTTAGCTAGTTATGTTAGGTTGTAAACCTGCAATGAAAACACAAACACAAAACACCAGAATTAACTAATGAAATTACACAATCATGTGATATTAATTCTTGATCTGAATTACTAGCAATGCTAGTTTATAGTCACTCACCGGCAAGGCATACCAGTCCTAACCATCAATTGAATGAAAATGAAACCTAGAGGCGAGAAGCCTGCACACTGTGACTAATTAAGCATACATAGACACACAGTCTGGAGACCAGTTATGATAATAAAACAAACCTGTAACTTAGTAAGATTATAACATATATGAAATATAACATAAATATGCTTGCATTTGGAATAAGGTAAATGTACACACTTATTTTCTCAAATATCCCATAACATAATAATAACATCCATCATTTGTAATATATATATATATATATATATATATATATATATATATATATATATATATATATATGCAAAACAATAGTTACACCTGCTGGAAAGTTCTACACCTCCCACTTGGTCTACTGATTCTAGAATCCAAGTAGGCCACCATAACCAAAACAGTTAAACTTCTAGATATGAAATTCTCCCCATGACCATGCAAATAACATTGCATACTCGAATGTGAACGTATTATGTCACAACATGAATAACTATATCTTCAAGGTAGCTTTAATGTCCATAAACAACACACATTGTCCTTGATGACATTACGACCTCCTTCACCGAAACACACCACCAGCCTTCGGGAGGATGGTAGTGGGGAGGGTCTTGATCCTTCACCAAAACACACCACCAGCCTTCGAGAGGATGGTAGTGGGGAGGGTCTCAATTCTTTACCGAAACACACCATGGTGGGGATCCTTTACTATCCTTTACCAACCGAAACACACCATGGTGGGGATCCTTTACTGCTACTCCACTGGAAGCAGAACCACCAACCTCCTAAAGTCCCTGTGGAGGATGGTGAAGGGATAGTTCTCCATACCTCGGTTTCTCTTAGGCTGTCCGCTGAAAACTGGACAGCTTCGACATGTTCTCACCCTCACATCTCGTACTACGCCCTTCACATCAGGACCCACCTCCACGACTCGACCCAGATTGAACTGGCCCCTCAGCACGTTCTGGTCAGCCAACCACGCCATGTCCCCCGCTGCAACGTTTCTAGCAGGCGCATGCCACTTCTGACGGATGTAGAGGCCCGGACCTGCCAGCTGGCTCCACCGCTTCCAGAACTTGTCAACCTCGATCTGTATTGCTCTCAGACGCACAACGGGGTAAGTTGGATATTTAAACCCTCGGGAGTCCCCACTGGGTCCTGCGCGACCAAGCAGAAGAGAGTTGGGAGTGATGACTTCCACGGTCTCATCTTGTACCTGGGCTCTGGCACCGATTGGTCTCTCATTTGACAGGTTAGCAGCCAGGTACAGGAGGGTCTGGAACTCCAACGCTGTCAGATTACCTTCTTTGCCAACACTGCTTAACGCTCTCTTGAGTACACGGACAGCTGCCTCAGCTGCCCCATTTCGGTGGGGAGAGTTCGCCGGGAGAAACACCCACATCCAGTCGGTTCCTACAGCTGCCGCCTTCTTCTGGACCTGATCCTTGTCGATGCTACTTAGGAACTCAAACTCACAAAGTTGGTCCCTTGATCCGACCACAGCTTTCTTGGGTGACCCCTGAGAGCTGTGAAGCGCTGGTATGCTTTTAAGAATCCTTCCGTCGACAGATCTTCCACAATGTCGGCATGTACTGCACTCGAAGCCATACAGCTGAACACCACACCCCATATTTTCATCTTTGTTCTTCGTCTTATAGTATCTTTAACAACATAGGGACCGAAAAGGTCCAATGTCGTAAACTCGAAGGGTGCGGCTGGTTCAGTTTGTTCGAGGGGGAGCTAACTCATCACCTGTTTGCACATTCTCGCTTTGGTCTTTCGACAGTGCATACATTAGTCAATAACCTTTCTGGCAATCCTTGGTCCCAGCACCACCCATGCTTTAGACCTCACGCGGAGGAGTGTGCCAGCAACACCTTCGTGATTAGCTTTATGGGCCTCTCGTGTGAGAAGGGTGCTGATCCACGCATTGTAGGGGACCAGGGGCACACCGGTATCTCCCTGGGTAATGACCTGGACTCTACCATGGCATCTTAGGAGCCCTGAAGCCTCATCCCTGCTTACAACGAGTCTGTTTAGCGTTGTCACAGGAAACGTAACTCCCTTCTGGGCGGCTAAGCACAGGTCTTGGAATGCAGCTTTGCGTTCCTTTACTGACAATACTCTACCAGCCGGGTGACCACACCATTTAACGTCTCCCATCGCAAGTACAGTACAGCGCCATAGGACTCACAGCTCCCGTCAGAAAACGTAATTCCCCAGGGTTTACCCCTCCAGTCAGAGGGCGTGAGGCTTCTGTGGAACTTGATGCTACTCAGACGAGCGTACTCCTTGAACAGTCCAATTGCCTTTCCTCTGAGCTCGTCAGACAGAGGTTCATCCCAGGTGTCTTTAGTAAGCTTGCCAGCTTCCTGGAAGGCTCTTCTCACAAGGATCACTCCTTTCTGTTTCACAGGTGTTACTAGACTGATCGGGTCATACAGCCCGGCGATCTGGCTCAGTAGAACACGACGAGTCAGTGGGTTTGGAGTCTTTACTTCCACTTCTTCTTCAGTAAGGTCAATCTCAGTTCTCATCTTCTTCTTTCTTCTGGAGAAGTTGATGGAGACCATCACAAAGAGTTTGTCCTCTTGCACGAGGTAACCAACCCCCAGGGCTTTCTTCCTCCCTTAGCTGGTTGGGCAACATCAGAGTCACTGGCTTGGACTCTGTCCTGTCCCGTCCCGCCTCCTGCTTTCAGTATCTTCTCTACTCCCTCTTGGATCTTGTCTAGACAGTGTGGGTCATTGTGGGACGTGAGGAGGTCATCGACGTAGGAGTCTTCCTCGATGACTCTTCTTTTCTCCTTCATATCAGAGAACTGGGGCAACTTCGCAGTCTCTTGCATGGCAACCTGTGCAATGCACCCTGCTGGTTTGTCCCCTATGTTCACCCTCACGACAGCATAATCCTCAATCTCATCCTTCGGTGAGTCTCTCCATAGGAACCGATGCACATGGACCTCTTGTTCCTCCAGCCATATCGAAGTGTACATCTTGGTGATGTCTCCGATGGCTGCATGTTTTCCTTCCCAGAATCTGAGGAGCACTGCTCTGATGGGATTTAGGACGTCTGGGCCTTTGAGCAAAATACTATTCATGCTCACCCCACTGAACTCCTGGCTGCTATTCCAGACGAGGCGCACCGGCGTAGTCACTGAGTGGGGATTTTGAGCGGTTAGGTGGCTCACCCACCACACAGCACCATTCCAGCTGTCCATCACGTCCTTAGTGAGCTTAACAGCAGCTCCCCTCCCCACCATCTCGTGGACTTGCCTCATGTAAGCCTCTTTCCACAGGGGGTCTTTCATGAGCTGCTTCTCAGCCCTCCGTAACGTTGCTTCCACAGCTTTTCGGTTGTTGGGAAGAGAGGCTGGGTTTTCCTTCCAGGGGTACTTCGCATCCCAGTGTGACTGGTCGCTGTGGGCGTCTCTCTCCCTGAAGGTTAGACCTGCCTTTATTATCTCCAGCTCTTTCTCATCAGCCAGGGACATCTCCTTTCCTCCCGGTGGGCACTTTCCACAGCGACACCCTCCGCAGGTAGGGTCACAGGCAGCACCGATGCTATCCCATTTTAGCCACTCAAGGACCTCTTTATTGCACGCTGCTGTCGTTCGAACTTCTACACTGCTTTCTTGCTCCAAATGGCTTCCTGGCCTTCCCACGAAGTGTTCTTTAACCTTGACGGCTACCGTCCTCATTGAGTGAGCGAAGTGCGTCTCCGACTGCCATGTGGTCACCTCCACTTCTTCAAAGAGGTCTGGATGCACACCACTCACGATCTTGCCCAGAGGACCATCCCACAACACCAGGTCGCCGACCCTTTGCAGCCTTTGTGGAGCTAATCGACCTTCTCGAGTACTGATCAATAGATCGATCTTCTCTGGGCGGGCCAGTTCTCCTGACTTAGCTTCAGGGAAGAACTGATCTAGCCGCTCACATCTCACCACTCGATCCACTTTGGTGATGTCTTCCATCCCGTAGCAGATCATTTCGTGAAACTTCAGGGTTCCTCGTGAGGTCCACACTTTTATTGTCACGAGATACCTTTTTGTATCAACTTTCACCTTCATTGTGCCGACACCATACACGACAAGGGAGATTGGTTCACCTGTCAGTCCGAGCCTTTCCGCCGCTTGGTGTGTAATGTAATTCGTGTCAGAAGCGAGATCGACCAAGGCTCCAAGGCTGTCTCCTCTCTTTGTCGTGACAGGTACGAGCATCATGAGGAGTGGATGTTCTTTAAAGCCACTCTGTTGTATCAGACCCTTGCCAGAACACACTGTCGACATTGCCTTGTTAGTACAGGCTCTGCGGACAGCCTCCAACTGGTGGGGAGTCAGTCCCAACTCGGTGAACACAGCCTCTTGCTCCTCTGTCAGACCACGAGGTCCCCTCTTTTCCTCTGCTTTGTTTTTCCTCTTAGCAGCATCCTTCTTTGTTGATGCCTTAGGGCAGTGGAAATAGTGGTGGTCCACTGGAGTGTCGCCTTTCTTACACTCCTTACGACAGAGAAAATTTGGAGTGCAGCCACTGTCGTGAACAGACCACGTGAACATCCAGGCACTTTATACATGCTTTTGCTTTTTTCACCTGAGCTTTCTTCTCCGACAGACTGGCCTTCCTGAAAGTTTTACAGCTGTAATGGGGCTAAGTAATGTTTATTTGCTTTAAACTGCTCTTGACTACGCCACTCTAATTTTACTTGGGTAGGAGATCCCCAAATGACTTAAAGGTTTCCCCGCACGGCTATTCAATTCAATGAATAAACTCAAAGGCAGAACTACTATAAACAAAAACCTTTTTATTTAAATACATAAGTTCTGGTCTCATTTGGTTTCGCTCAAAAAACAGGCGACTGATGTTACAAAAGTAGTAGTAACTAGAGGGTGTGACATAACACTTAAAAAGAAACACATCAATCTAAAAATACACATCAACCCCAAAAGGAAAGACAATGTTCTATACACCACAATAATACACAAACTCAACCACACACCATTTCCACACCTGCACTCATATAAGTGGAAGTGAATATGTCCCCTCTTGGTTACTCCAAGCTAGAACGGCCTAGCGGCGAAACACAAAATAAACCATGTAAATACAACACAAATCGACTAGTACTGGGCCAACCAAACAATACAAAGAAAATACAAAAAACTAAATAGGTGATATTTCACAAAACCAAAAAAAAAAAATTAAATAATAATAAAAGGTAGGGAAAACAGTGATCAACAGCACGAGACTCTAGAAAAGAACGACAATAAAAACCAAAAATACACAATAAGTCAACCCATGAAATGATCACATAAAAAAAACCCTGATTGTTATACATAAACACTGAAAATACACAAACTACTAAACATCAAATCATATTACAATTTAAAGGGCACCTATTATGCAAAATTCACTTTTACATGGTGTTTGAACATAAATGTGTGTTGGCAGTGTGTGAGCAAAACCACCCTAGAATGATAAAAATCCACCCAGTAGTTTTTTTACTATCTCAATAAATCATAAGCACTGTCTCAGAACACCCTGTTCTAGATTTCCCTCATTGTGACGTAGAAATGAGCTAAGCCGCACCGACGTGATTTGATTGACATCTGGTTTTGGCATAGACCCCGCCCTCGGTGATCTGTTCTGCACACCATCGCCATCGTTTCAACGACAGCCGGTAATGTCTCATAAGAAGTGTAGGTGTTCTGTTGTGGGATGTAAGAATGGACATTCTAGTCTTCACTGACATCAGAGCCACCGAAAACGCAGCGGATGGATTTTATTTATGAAGAAAAGGCACCACTTAAACTTCCTAAATACGAGATTAATTTTCTGACTGACTGTTTAGTGAACGAGGGTCAAAGTTAATCCTCAAGTGTGGATCGTTGCCTACAGTTCGCGATCCAACGTCACCTCCAGAAAAAGTAAGTGTATTTTATGATTTTTGAGCAAATAGTCATTTCAATCGATGTCAGCCAGTTCAACAACAAATGCGTCTAAAGCTATTTATTGTCGTCGTCGTCATAGGATGTCTCAACAAACAACGTCAGACAGTTTTATGTCACGTAGGCATTTTTTTTGCAGCATTTACAAATGTAAATAAATTAAGGTCTGCTCTATCTCCATAGACAGTAGGGTATAAACGTCTATCTCCCTCCCCTTAAGAAATAAATAAATAAATCGTTTGTGTGTGTAGTTTCAAAAAATTGCGCGAACGTTATCACAGTTTGTGTGTGTGTGTGTGTGTGTGTGTGTGTGTGTGTGTGTGTGTGTGTGTGTGTGTGTGTGTGTGTGTGTTTGCACATCCATAATGGCAAAGGGGACGCGATTAAAACTTTGTAAGTACATAAATGTATCAAATAACCATTCCGAGACGTTTAGTCCATTCTCATTCGTGTTTATTCTGTGCCAGACTCTCTTCATCATCTAGGTCCAGCAGCAGGGCGGGGATATGCAGCTCATTTACATTTAAAGTGGTAGACACAAAACAGCTCTTTTTAAAGGAGAAGTTCACTTTTAACCCCCAGAGGTCGACGGTATCGCCGGCGATACCAGCTCGCTTTTTTTTTATCAGTGTAAAAGAAACTCATAAATTCTTTGTTGACTTTGATTTTCCATTGGAGTTTCATACATCAATCGATTCTGTTAAATGTGTATTATTTTTGTGTATACTCACAATAAAAACAAAGTGTGGTGCTTTTTGCCAAATAAAGAAAAATAAACACGAAGCGAGTTCTGCCTTCTCTCTGTCTGTGTAGTCCATTCTGAAACACGTCCGAAAATGAATCATAACTCATCGAATACTTCTCACACAGACACGTGAGTTATGTCTTTATGAAGCTTGAAATCTCTTCTTTTAAATGAAGTAATTTATATAAAAAACAAATTTTTTTTTCAACTCATGTAATCCGTTTGAAAGCAAGGAGAGGTACCGTTTTTCCTTCTGCCTCATTATCTTTATAATCAGCTGCGGCCGCCCCGCCCCCGGCGCGATTCACATGTAAATAGTTTAGGTGATCTAGTATGCAACGCATACGCCCCCGATCAATGCCATAAAAACACAGTTTCTATCAGACTTACTGATAGTTCATCGCGTTTTGAGTATGGCACGCTTCTCCGGTAATGAAGACGCCATTCAGATGATTCTGGACAGCGAGGAAGAATGCATGATACCGGGTTGTTTCCTCAGAGGAAGATTGTAACTCAGACGACGAACGGCAGCATATTGAAGAGCGAATTCCGCCGAGGACACAATTTCGGAGTAAGTTTTACTTAAAAGTCTTTTGTCTTTTATTTTTCGTGTTCGCATTTATGAGGAAAAAAACAATATTACGTGACAGTTCTCCATTATGGACGCGAGCGCTCTAAGCACTAAAAGACTTTCAAACATTCACAGAGACCTCAAAACAGAAAGTACAAATCCTTTCTTTAAAACGAATTTCGTTTTGTATCAATTGTATCTTAATTTTAATATTTTTTTCATTAACAAATTTCCTGGATTTAAAGTAAATATAGGCTAGCTAGCAATCACAACATAAGGTCTGAACTGGAGATCATCATGAACCAGACCGTACTCGCCTCACATGTCTAAAAAAATTTGAAATATATTTACAGAAAGCTGGTTCTAAACAAAACCATCCAAAACAAAAAAACTATGTAGCCTAATATCTATGTGCATTTCTCCAGTGCGTTCACTAGCCTACTGCGAAGATCGCGAGTCAATAGCCTATGTCAACTTCATCTTTGCCAGAAGCTATATTCAAAGTAATGAATACATAGATAAAATGTAGGCCTATAATCTTTTTTTTTTTTTTACAAAGAAAGAGTACACTTGAAATATTGTTGAAATTGTAATTATTGTTGTTGTAACCTTTTTAATAAAATAACAAAACATATTTACAAGATAGATGTAAGCAAAATCTTAAATGGTCAATATAAGTCTTCTTCTAAATATATCTTTTGTCCTTGCATTGTGGCTCAGTCAGTTTCACACCTGAGTGAATGGCTCATCATTATGCAGAGTGGGTGGGACAATGTATTTCTCAGGTGTAAACCACTCCTCGTTCACGCCCCCCTCGCATATTGGCTTTCCAAGCAAAACCTGTTTTACATCAATTCAAATCAATGTATGGTTTTATGTGAACGATAAAGCAAGACTATTTTCACATAATTTTGAAGAAAAAACTATAGGCGAGGACATCCATTAGTCAAAAGTCTTATTGCCACATATTTAGTATGTGTTTTGTGGCCTTATTTCTGCAACTTTCATTTTTATTTTTTCCAATAACCACGCATAAACATTATTCTCTTAAAAATTCAAACATATACATGCATGTTGATCAGATATTTTGGTAGCCCTGTTTGTGCTATATAGAGTGAATTTACACCTTTGCCATTAACATGTTTATAAATAACTGAAAAAAGCACATATGTCAGAGCATGTCAGAACACCTCCAGGGCCCAGAAAACAGCTCAGACTCCAGAGGGTTAAAATGAAAATTCTGTCATCATATAATCACCCTCATGTTGTTTCAAACCTGTATGAATTTCTTTCTTCTGCTGAACAGAAAGGAAGATATTTAGAAGAATGTCAGTAACCAGACAGTTTTTGGGTCCCATTGACTTCCATAGTATATTTTTTTTCCTACTATGGAAGTCAATGGGACCCAAAAACTGTCTGGTTACTGATATTCTTCTAAATATCTTCCTTTCTGTTCAGCAGAAGAAAGAAATTCATACAGGTTTGAAACAACATGAGGGTGATTATATGATGACAGAATTTTCATTTTAAAAGTGAACTTCTCCTTTAAAACAGGCCCCAAAAATGACATTTTCAAATGGTTATAATAAATTAACTGTGGGGTATTTTGTGCTGAAACTTCACAAATGCATTCTGGGAACACCCAAGACCAATATTACATCTTCTAAAAAGGGGCATAATAGGTGCCCTTTAAAATACAAACCCTCATCCACATACACTACAATAAAAACATTTTAAAATATCCTAACTATCCCAGCATTACAGAAAAGGAATACCTTTATTGTGTGCCACAGGTGTCTGAACCGCTGTTTCAACATCCACTGCTCATCCGACTCAACATGTGAGGGCTTTTAAAGTACACTTCTCTAAAAAAAAAGAATCATTTGTCTTGATACATACACAAGGTTTGCAGCTACTCATTTCATTCGATTTTAATACATCGTAAACTCACGTGCAATATTTCGTACCAAACATTCAGCAGCTACTGCTCTTCCAACTCATTAACATGTGAAGGCTTTTAAAGTACACTTCTCTAAAAAAAAGAATCATTTATCTTGATACATACAAAATGTTTGCAGCTAATCATTTCATTCGATTTTAATACATCGTAAACTCATGTGCAATAGTTTTTGCCAAACATTCAGCAGCTACTGCTCTTCCAACTCATATTAATTAGCAGTAGGAGTTTGCAGCACACATCTACAATCAACTGGGAAAGAAAACAGCCAAAATGATTACAGCTGTGAATATCCTGTGCTGTTTGCATCAAAGTATCAACTCAACATGGTCAAACACTAAAAGCACTAAAAAATCTACTCAGTGTCACTTTTCATTAAAAGAGACCTACCAGAACTTGTTCTTCCAGCGACTAACCACCACCTGCACACCAAACAATTTAGGCACTACAAGCCTTCAAAGGAAGTGCTGTATTTAAAGGCCCAGCGTACCTTTTACAAATATGCCCAGCAGCGCCCCCTGTTGACTTGGCTACATACACCCCTGCCTTTAATGATCACCGTCCCGGTGAACAACCCAAGGGCAAAAAAAAAAAAAACACTAGGCAAGGCAAGGCAAGGCAAGTTTATTTATATAGCACATTTCATACACAATGGCAATTCAAAGTGCTTTACATAGAAGAAATTAAAATAATAAAAAGAAATAAGAATAATTAAAACAGTTTAGAAAAATAAAAAATAAAATACAGTACAGTACAGTACATACAGTCGGACGAACATTGGCACAGTGCTCATTCATTAAATGCATAGCTAAACAGATGTGTTTTGAGTCTGGATTTGAAAGTGACTATTGTAGGAGCACATCTGATCTCCTCTGGAAGCTGGTTCCAGCTGCGGCTGGCATAATAGCTAAAAGCGGACTCGCCATGCTTAGAGTGAACCCTTGGTATTTCTAGCTGATATGATCCTAATGATCTGAGTGATCTGCTGGGTTTATATTCAGTGAGCATATCTGCAATGTATTGAGGTCCTAGGCCATTGAATGATTTATATACCAGTAATAATACTTTAAAATCAATCCTAAATTTAACTGGGAGCCAGTGTAAAGACCTGAGGACTGGTGTGATATGTTCATATTTTCTGGTTCTGCTCAGAATCCTGGCGGCAGCGTTCTGTATGAGCTGCAACTCTCTTATGGTCTTTTTGGGAAGGCCAGTGAGGAGTCCATTACAATAATCCACCCTGCTGGTGATGAAAGCATGCACAAGTTTCTCTAAGTCTTGTCTGGAAACAAAGCATCTAATTCTTGCAATATTTTTCAGATGATAGTATGCTGATTTAGTTATTGCTTTGACATGACTACTGAAACTAAGGTCTGACTCTAGTGTCACACCAAGATTCCTGACTTGATTTTTAGTTCTTTGACCCCTAGAGTGAAGGTATGCGTTCACCTTGAGAACTTCATCTTTGTTTCCAAAAGCAATGACTTCAGTTTTGTCTTTGTTTAACTGAAGAAAGTTTTGACACATCCAACTGTTGACTTCATCGATGCAATGGCACAGGGAGTCAATGGGGCTGTAATCGTTAGGCGGTAGGGCTAAGTAGAGCTGTGTGTCGTCTGCATAGCTGTGGTAAGCAATTTGGTTCTTTCTCATTATTTGGCTCATTGGGAGCATATACAGGTTGAATAGGAGTGGCGCAAGAATTGAGCCTTGAGGGACTCCGCATGTCATGGATGTCCACTCAGACTTATGGTTTCCTATACTCACATAATAACCTCTCCCATCTAAGTATGACCTGAATCATTTTAGGACTATCCCAGAAAGCCCCACCCAGTTTCCCAGCCTGTCAAGAAGTATGTTATGATCGACAGTGTCAAATGCAGCACTGAGGTCGAGTAGTACCAGCACTGATAATTTGCCTGAATCAGTATTTAAGCGAATATCGTTTATTATCTTTATGAGCGCTGTCTCTGTGCTGTGGTGCGGTCGGAAACCAGATTGAAAATTGTCAAAGTATCCATTCGAGCATAAGAATTTGTTCAGCTGATTGAAGACAACTTTTTCAATGATCTTGCCTATGAAAGGAAGATTTGAGATCGGCCTATAGTTGCTTAATATGGTCTTATCCAGATTGTTCTTTTTCAGGAGGGGCTTGACAACTGCAGTTTTCAGGGAGTTTGGAAAACTCCCAGAGAGAAGTGAAGCATTTACCACTTCTAGAAGATCTGCTTCTAAACTGTTTAACACACTTTTGAAAAATGATGTGGGAAGTGTGTCAAGAGCGCAGGTTGATGTTTTAAGGTGCTGTACGGTTTCTTCCAAAATTTTGCCATCAATTTCTATGAAGTCAGACATAGTAACTACTTTCTCAGGTGGTTTGATCTGTCTAACCCCAGGGCAACTCAAGGATGTGCTGATCACCTTTCTGATATTATTGATTTTCTCAGAGAAGAAAGAAGCAAACTCACTGCACTTGTTGTCTGAGAGCATTTCACTGGGAATCTGGCTTGGGGGGTTTGTCAGTCTCTCTACAGTAGCAAAAAGAGTGCGTGTGTTGTTTAAATTACTGTTTATAATATTTGAGAAGAAAGTCTGTCTAGCTTTGCCTAGTTCCATATTGAAAGCATGAAGGCTGTCTTTGTAGATGTTATAATGGACTACAAGTTTTGTCTTCCGCCACATGCGCTCTACTTTTCTGCATTGTCTTTTCATATTTTGCACTGCTGTTGAGTTTCTCCAAGGTGCTTTTTGTCTGCCACTCTTCTTCCTGACTTTAACAGGAGCAATATCATCAAATACACTTTTAACTTTTGAGTTAAAAGAATCAAGGAGAAAATCAACAGAGTCTGCAAATATGCTTGGTGTTAAGGATATAGCCTTCATAAATAGTACACTAGTGTTCTCATTTAAGCATCTCTTCTTAACAGACACAGATCTAGCTTCAGTGGCAGGAGAGATCAATATATCAAAGAAAATACAGAAATGATCAGACAGCGCTACATCCTTAATAACAATCGATGAAATGTTTAGACCCTTACTGATAAGTAAATCTAGAGTGTGTCCACGATTGTGTGTGGGTCCATGTATATGCTGAGTCAGATCAAAAGTTCTTAAAACACTTTTGATTTCTTTTGCCATATTGTTCTCTGCACTATCTATGTGGATGTTAAAATCTCCAGCAATGGCAAAACAGTCAAGCTCTGAGGTAATTGTTGATAACAGTTCTGTAAAGTCCTCAGCAAAGGCTGGAGAGTATTTTGGAGGCCTGTAAATAATAATAAGTAAAATGCGTGGAGCACATTTTAACACAATACCCAGATATTCGAAAGACGGGTAATTCCCAAATGATATTTGCTTACATTGATATATATCTTTAAAAATATACTACTACTACCACTACTGCCAAGGTCTAAAGGGGGTAATAAGGGAGCTAACCTCTGCTATACTAATGGGGACATTCTGTGCCACAGCCTGGGGGAGATGAAAAGGGTTTGGGTGTTGGCCTGCTGTCCTACGAGTAGAGCGTCTAAGAGAAGGACTGGTCACTACTGGCTGACCAACAGGCTGATCTAATGGGCACTCAACATTATCTACATTAACTAAATCAGACTCCTGCTCTGGTGTAGTCACTCCTGTAGGTTATCTTATACATCTAATAGGGGAAGAGTCTCTTGTTGTCTCTGCCACACTAACACCATGGCCTAATGTCTGGGGACTAAAATCCACTTGGGCACCCACTCTAGTATAAACCACAGCTACTTGTGGCGGACTTCCCACTTCAGAGTCCCCAGACCTCAATTCATTACTGGGACTAGGGGAAGGAGAAGAAAAATTTCTAATAGGTTGACCAGGCCTATCTGTACTATGGGGAACCAACTTAAGCTCTGAACGATGCATGACCTTCACCGGGCCATCTTTTCCTCATGGCTTTATCTTATACAAAGTCCCCACTTCATCAGTGTAAGTCACAATTTCAAACATCGTAGAACTCCAGACATCCTGAATCTTATGACGGCCATGAAAGTGATTTCTACAGTACACTAAAGTACCAGATGGCAGTATAGATATTGACTCAGGAAAACCAGCCCTACGGCGCTCAGCTGCAGTCTCCAAGTGCCTTCGGGCACTAGTGTAAACAGAAGTCAAGTACTCATGATGCTGAGCAACCCAATCTGACAGGGTACACTCTTCTTCAGCCTCATCCCTACTGCCAAGCAGATGATCAACAGGCAGTTTAGGCTTCTGCCCAAACATCAGCTCATTGGGAGAATGTTGAGTCGATTGATGCACTGTTGTGTTATATGCAAAGATGAGCTGTGGCAACCATTTCCGTTTCTGTTCAGGTGGCAAAGTACGGAGCAGATCATGCAATGTTCGATTAAATCTTTCGCATTGACCATTACCCTCAGGATGATACGGGGTCGTTCTACTTTTAGTAACACCATACAAGTCACACAAGCGCCTCAACAATTCACCCTCAAAGCTACGCCCCTGATCTGAGTGAATCCTTTTTGGCACCCCATAAACATAGAACCATTTCTCGGTCAAGATCTTCGCCACAGTGCTCGCCCTTTGATCGGGTGTGGGGTAGGCTTGTGTAAATTTGGAGAAAACATCTGTTACAACGAGGACATTTTCCTGCCCATTACTGGCTCGGTCCAGAACTGTAAAATCAATTGCAATGATTTCTAGGGGTCGACTAGCTAACAAACTTCCCAGAAATGTTCTCACCTTGGGTTGCGAGGCCTTGGCAATAGTGCAACGTTCACACTCAGTGCACCATTTCTTTACATCTTGCCACATGTTAGGCCAAAAACACCTTTGACGTATAAGATCTGTTGTACGCTCCACCCCTTGATGGCCGTGATTATCATGGAGGCTAGTAAGCACCTCTACTCTGAGCTCCTTAGGCAGTAACAACTGCCACACCAACTCTCTTGAAGGAGGCACCTGAACTGTTCTGTACAAAACACCATCCACTTCTCGCACCCTAGGCCACTGCTTTACCAACTGCTGAACATCCCTTGGCATATCCTTCAACTCAGCAACTGTTGGACGCTGCCCCTGCACCCAAAATTGTAAAAAGGTCTTAATACACAGATCTGTGGCCTGCAATGCTCTCAGATCAGCCTTATTCCGAGCAGGGACAGCATCCACTGTTGATGATTCCACCACCTGGGCGCTCAATCCAGGTGGTCTCGGTCTCCTGCATTAAAATTGACCTAGGGAGAGTAATACCAGGTAATGCAATAGTAGGTTGATCTGCGGAGGGCAAAGACAGCCTAGAAAGTGCATCTGCATTGCGATTTGCAGCGCCCGGTCGATACTTGATCTCATAATTAAATAAAGCAAGCTGGGAAACCCAGCGCTGTTCAACAGAACAGCCCTGTAGAACACCAACTAATTTATGCAAGGGGGCTGCCAAACCAGCGAACCCTTCCACAAACCGACGATAATACGATGCGAAACCCAGAAATGACCGCAACTCTTTAACAGAATTAGGCCTGCTCCACTCAGCAATAGCCCGGATCTTTTCTGGGTCAGTTGACACCCCATCTGCCGATATCACATGACCCAGATACCCAACCTCTGTTTGGAAGAAGTGGCACTTCTTTAGTTTTACCTTTAAATGGTGGGTTTGAAGCCGACTCAATACCATCTCCAAATGCTCCAGATGTTGGTCAAAAGTACTGGAGAAAATGACTATATTATCCAGATATAACAAGAGAGCATGGAGGCTCTGGTCGCCAAAAATACACTCCATGAGCCGTTGGAAGGTGCTTGGAGCATTGCACAACCCAAAGGGCATACGATTGAATTCAAATAGCCCAAAGGGTGTGCAAAACGCAGTCTTTTCCCTATCCTGAGGGGCTACTGAAACCTGATTATAACCGCTAGCCAGATCCAATGTACTAAACCACTTGGCCCCACTAAGCGCATCCAGGGTCTCCTCTACTCGAGGCAAAGGAAAAACATCCTTGCGAGTTTTGGCATTAAGCTGGCGATAGTCTACACATAACCGAATAGAACCATCCTTTTTTTGGACCACAACTATGGGCGAGGCATATGGACTACAACTGGGCTTAGCTATATCCTGTTCAACCAGCTCTCGAATATGAGTCTTAACCAGATCATATTGAGAAGGTGGCAGACGACGTATCGCTGGCGTACAGGCACATCATCTAATAATGGGATAGTATGCTGCAGTAAATCAGTACAGCCCAAATCTCCGTCACCCCTACTGAATACATGGGCATATTTCTCAAGTAACTCTTGGGCTTGTTGATGTTCTCGACAAGACAAGGTAGGCCAAGTGAGCTGGGAAAGATCAACATTGTAACTACTCTCTACCTCAACCGACTGGATAAATGCTACTGCCTCAGAGTCATCATCCTGTAGATGGAACTGGATGGGAGATGCTAAAGCAGGCGCCGGGACAATATGCAATTCTCCAAGTACGGTCTTTGGCCAAAGCCAACGATCCTGACTTCCCACAATAATAACTGGTACCTTCACCACCCCACAGGCAACGGATAAGCAGGCAGATGGAACAAGAAGGTCCCCAGGCAACCGCCCTTCAACAAATGACACAGGTTCCAAAAAACAAGCATTAAATGTAGTCCCCAACCCCTGATGGCAAGTTGCCGGAACCAATTTCATAGCGCCTGCTGGCACTCGTATAGCTGGGCCTTTCTGAACTCGAGCTGGACCCACATACCCAGTTTCTAGTGTACGTTCCAAAAGTTGACACTCCGAAAAAGCCCTCTGCCATACATTCCCTGCATGGTTGATAGGTGGAAAGTTAAATAGCCTTGTAGCCACATTGGCTATGAATCATGGCTCATTGAATCAGAACACAAACGCACATTCCTTCTTGCTGTCCCACTCTGAACCCCCGAAGGTAAATCAGTTGTGTTAGCTCCAGTTAGTCTGGAGCAAATGGACTTTTACGACATTAATTGCCCCTCAGAGATACTCCAGAAAACCTGGAAACAACATTCCTTATTCCCTGTGGGGAGCTTCCAAAAGGACCCACAAAGAGATAACGAAACCTTACACACACACACAAACATCCTCTGTGTGATATTCAGGATAGAAAAATAGTTTTAATGTATGTAACTCAGATTTGGGTTTGACCTTCCTGTATGCATGTTTTATTAATTTGTTTGATCATATAATTATGATTTTCTAGTGTGAGCTCTGAAATGTATTTGTGAAGAATGTTTCTCCAGGGGAATTGCCTTCCCCCCACCCACTGTGTTTTATTGCCTAATGGAATGTCCCGCAACAGAGATTTTAGGAGTAGAGCAGAGTTAGTGTTAATCTTTAACCCTACGTAAATCCTACATTTTCTATATGTATAACCATTGAAGAAATATGTAAACCTGAATGTAATTTCTCTTTTCCACGATTGTTCTTCTCTGTGATGGGTTTTTGTATTCTTGTAAACCTTAAAGGAATAATGTTTCAGATGTGCACACTGTTGCGAATTCATAGGTATATGTCATGTGGTCTTTTTAAAAGTCCAATTTTCATTCCCACTTGTAAATGCACATCACATTTTAGGTTAGTCTTATTCACAGTTTGTTAATCGAACTTTTAATACTTATCTTACAGAGTAAGAAGGTACTTCTAGGCCGTAGCTTTTAAACATACCAAATTTGGTCTTGAATTAAACCTCCATATACCCGTAGGAAAGATATGGATACCAAATTATGATAAAATGCATTTTACTGCAGTTATAATTGTTTAATGTAGAAATGGCATGATCCTAAGACTGCCATAAAACATGCAAATCAAACTCATAGTGAGACAAAGAACTTTTCTCCCGCCTGGAATTTCGCGTTCCAATTGGCTCAAGCCCAGGGGGGAGTGAAATTCTTGTGCCCTAGAAAAGCGGTTACACTCCGCGTTCCGCGGAGAGTTCTGTTCTGTATTTCCTTTCGTCTTGTTTTGTTCCTGCATTTTCACGAACCCGCCTCGTCAGCGAGAAGACCTTATGGCTCCCTTTGGGAGCGTTTTCAATTTTCTTTAAGTCTTTTCTTTATTTTCGTCTTCGGACTCCACGAAGCAAACGCAGCAGACAACTTCAACTCAAAGAGAAAGACTCTTTCGAAAACCCCGCTACCGCGCTCACCAGAAGACACGAGAGCGCGAGCCCTGCTTTCTTAAAGAAACACACGCACGCTGGTCTTAGGACACACGCATGAACTCTGCGTTCTTCAGCAACAAAGAGAACCATTTTGCAAGATAAGTTTATTGAACTTTTAATGTGATTTGATTCCTTGCTGTCTCTCAAAAGGTTACATTTCCTGTGATTTTGCGATGCAGAGATCATCTCGGTGATCTCTCTCATCCTGAACTTTAGTTTCACTTTCTCCCTTTCATCCTCTCCCTCTCTCATCTGTTATCCGTTTGGTCTTGTAATGTTTTCATCCGTATGTTTCTGTTGTAAATATGTATTTACTCTGTGTATACTCGTAGTTTCGATGTAGTATTAGTCTAATTATTAAATTCCATATGTCCTTGACTGACTCTGTTTTAATTGCCCATGTTACTTAGTCCCTGAAATGTTCGATCTTAGCTATATGCTTTATCTTGGTACGATTTAAGTAAGCTAATTTTACAAACATAGAAAGTTGTCTTTTCAAGGCCTGGAAAATATACTCTTTCTCGTGTTTGTAAGAAGGATAATTTTCCTTGAGAATTAAGTTAATCTCAATGTTTGCTGGACAAACAGATTGTTTGATAACTAGATTAATTCCATTAAAGTTATCCCATTACTTCGAGCTGAAATAAGACTATTTGATGTATTAATGACGAACCATAACCCGTTATGGTAATCATTCATATATCAATCTAGTTCAGCTGCGATACATTAATTTAACTGTAACATACAAAATATTAATCATATTCATGATTAATTATTAAAATTCCCTATAGATCATTTGAGCTAATATTAATATTAATGTACAACCCATTGTTGCTACAGTTTGGTGGAACGAATGCGGGGCATTTCAAACTTTGTTATGGGCAATATTCAGTTTCAATCTGTTTATATGGTTATTAATAATTTTTGCGCATTATGAAATTATGAATTTGTGAGTTAAGTCGCTAAAGCGAACTCACTCCTAACTGACCAAGGCAAAAAGCCGAAGTCAGCAACGTTACATTTTTAACAAGTTGCTAAAATATGCCTAGACACATTTTAACACTGTTAAATGTGAGTAGACTGCAGTCCATATGAACCTGTGCCTGTAAAGACGAAACAAAACTCTTTGCAGTGTACATGTTGATATTAATAAACCGCCTATTAAGACGAAGAAATCTCTTTCTAGTGCGAGACATAAGTCTGATCGGGGCGAGTTTCCCCCCCTCAGCAGTATAAGTAAGGCCTGAATAAATTATCGCTAGTTGAAGTTATGGTTAGTCCAATAATGTTCAGCTAAGACGATTTCTCCTGTGGGTTACTCAGTGACTTAGCTACTCACTGTGAACCTACGCAAATCAAAAATCATATAAACAACACAGGTTTGATGATAGATTTGTAAATTGGAGTTTTGTTAGATTTAAGGAAAATCTAAATTTATAATGACAGACGTAAAATTCCTGTTGTTTACATTTGTGTGTTTTTGCAGCGAAAAGAATCCTGCAGACACCCTTCTGTGCAGTTAACTGACACAGAAAGATCCGCTGAGATCTGAAGTGTTTTTCTATTTGTGATTGTTGCAGAAGATCAGCGCGACGAGCGCGTGACGCGAGCTGAAAGCTCTTAGCTTTGAATCACATGAAAATTGTGTGTAATTCCATTGACTAAACGCCAGAGGGCGTCCTTTAAGTGTGTGGCAGTTCTCAAATTACGCGCCCCACCGAGTCATCCGACGTCAGCACCACTCCCACTGACGTCAGCCTGCATGAGCACAATTACGCCATCTCGTGGCCAGTTATCAGATAACGCTCTCTTTACGGCTGAATTCATTTCCCTGTGAATTAATTTTTAAACTGTAAATAACTATTCGCATTTACAGCTTTGCTCGTGCGAATATTATTTTGTGTTACACAATTTTCCTGCTTTTGACTGATACATTTACTCTGAGTTTGGTTCAAACTAGATTTGAATTAAAACTTAGATTAAATCCCAGCCATTCCCTTAGAAGAAACAACGGCACCTAGTGGCCGCCTCCCGCTAGGTCGGTTCACTCAGCTCTCTTTTCTCTCTCTTCAAATCCTGTCAGGAATTGTTTATTTCCACTTTTCTATTTTGATTTATTTTATAGTTATGGCACTGTTACCAGTTCTCCTTTTACATTTTCTTTACATGTTCATTTAAATTTGATTTAAACGTTTGAATTTTAAATTTAAATTGAGTTGTCTATTCAGCCACTGATATCCACTTGGAGGAAACAGCACCATCGTGTGGCCTTGTGGATACTAAGTCGGCATCACTATTTTCCTCCTTTCACTCTTTTATCGTATTTCTCTCCTGATTATTTTTTATAAATAGGACTGATACTTTATTGTATCTGGATTATTATAAGATATCATTCTGATTTTCACATTTCCTTACATGCTTATTTTAAATTTTAATTTAAACAAGTTTTGAATTTTTGATTTGAATTAAGTTCTCTGTTTGCCAGGTTAAGCACAGAGAGGGAGCACACCCCCTTGTGGTGAAAACCCACTACTGCGGCCTGCCTCTTCTCCTGGGTTCATCCTGTCATTTCATTTTGATTTCATTTTTAAATTTTTATTTTTATTCTATTGATTTTATTTCTACTGTTATTCTTTTCCTTCTCTCTCTTGGGTTAGGTCATTTTGATAAGTAACATTATCATAATCTCCTTTCGTTTATTATTATTTAGTAAAACCTTTGACTCTTATTGCCACATAAATAATTAATCAATTTGGTTTAAACAAACTAGCCTTAATTCACTTTAAGTTTCATTTGTTTATCCTTTGTGTATTTATAGGTGGCATTCACTAGAGCAGGGGTTTTCAAATTGGGTGAATGTGAGCCTCCCCTTAGAGTAGGTAAGGACAGCCGAGCCCCCCCTTCCCCAAAATCTCATCCGTCCTGCCCTAACCCACACACGCCTCTGCAGTAAATGCCATCTTTTGTGTGTTCCAGGCAATGATGAGTTTCAATAACAACTGATAAAATGTAAATATTATTTTATTTCCACAACTTTCTTAAAAGTGCATTCATAAACGATTCTTTGCAACAGCAAATAATTTCCAACTTCATGCAGGCCTAACTAAGGCTACTTTTAAAATCACTGAACATCAGTAGGCCTAACCACAAGTCAACAAAACATGCTTAACATGTGCAATCAGCGCCAAAGCTACCGCCGACGACTTCTGATGGCTGAAATCGGCACGGTGTGTCTGGGCTTAAAGCTCACATTTGAAGGAAATGCACATCATCTTGAACAAAATCAGCAGTGGTGGAAAGAGTACAGAAAAAATATACTCAAGTTAAAGTACCATTACATTCCAAAAAAATGTAGTGTGAGTAGAGTAAAAAGTACTTGTCCAAAGTAAAAAAGTAGCTTATTTAAAAGTACTCATGAGTAGTGAGTACTGAGCTGCGGATTCTACCCCCTTATAATAAACACTGTGCACTACAATTTATAAATAAATAAAAAATTGCACATACTGTAATTCACATTATATTTGGTTCTTTGTCAGAAAGATTGAAGAATATCTATCATCCATCTTTTTAAAATGCCTCAAAGCAGTACACTCATCACCATTCAAATCATATTGCAGTAGGCTATTTGAGAAAAAAAAAAAGCATTTAAAATTAGGCCCACTGAGCCTGAGCATGCTATTGTTGCACATAAAATATCAATATTCATAACTGTGCAAAGAATTCAAAAACCTTTAGAAACTCATATGATAGTTCAGCATCACACACCATGAGATGGGTTAAATAGAGAGATTAAAAAATACCCAATTTCTCTCCAAAACGGTACCAGTTTTAGTGTTTCGATAAATGAGAATCATATTATCAGTTTAACTCACCTAATGCACTGAAAAAGGCTAAGATAGTAGGCTAACACTAATTACACTGTAATTCCATGCTATTAAATATGTGTCATGGGATGTGTGGAGATGAACCCAATTGCAGAGAGTGGTCACAGCAACACAGTTTATTGTACAAATAACAGGGAAAACAAAGCCCACGAGGGGGCAAAACAGGACAAGACAGGACTATAAATACCAACTAGACTATGACATAGACTTGACGTAACTAGACTACAAATAAACAGCAAATACAGGATCAGAACTTCACTGGACAGGAATACTCACAAAGCGATCACACAAAGTATGAAATAGATCGACAATGAACCGACACAAGACAGCAAACACAAGGGGATTAAATAGGGAGAAACTAATGACAGCAGGTGACACAGGTAAAGCAATAATGACTAAACAAGGGTAACAAGGGGGCGGGGTTACGTAACGAGACAACGCAAGCACATGGCCCAAACAATAGACCATGTGCTTGCACATAAAACAAGAGTCTGTTATGATCCTACCCTAAGACAAGAGAAGTATTAAAGACACAAGGGCAGAATCATAACAGAACCCCCGCCTTAAGGAGCGGCTACCAGACGCTCCTAAAAGGGAAGCTAAGCACAAGACAAGACAGACTGAGAAAAAGACAAAAACCAACAAAACATGGCAAACATTAACAATGGCATACAAGAATAAACTATAACAGGGTTGGGGTGCAAAATCAAAAACAATAAACAAGGCAAGGGAGGTGGAGGAAACACACAGTTCTTAGGGGGCAGTCCAGGGTGAACAGGTGGACTAGGGGTCTTGGGTTGATGGGACGATGGCTGATGGCGAGGGGCCCGGGCAGATTTGGATGGGGACACATGAGGAAAAGTCTTGGGGGAAACAGTTCGGGGTTTAGTGGAGACAGGGGTGACCGGGGAAACAGTCTGGGGACTAGTGGTGACAAGGGAGACTGGGAAAACAGACTGGAATACTGCATTAGTGGCAGCAGCAACAGACTCAGGCACAGAGGAAACAGAGGAAGACGAAACAGGACTCCTGACGGGGGACAAGGCAGGCGAAGGCGCAGGACACGAGACAGGGGGAGAAACAGATAGTGGAGCTGGAACAGGGACAGAGATCTCAGAAGACGATCCGGAATCGACGCTTCTGACTTCAAATTCAGTTGAGGCATCGAAGGCCGCCGACTGGGGATCGGCGCTTACGGCAGCTGACTGGGGTACGGCGCTCACGGCAGCTGACTGGGGTACGGCGCTCTCTGTGGCAGATTCGGGTATGGTGCTCTCAGCAACTGGTTTCGAAACTGCGCTCACTGTGGCTGGCTTAGGAACAGCGCTCTCAGTAGCTGGCTTCAGGTCAGCGCTCTCAGTGGCTGGCTTCAGATCGGTGCTCTCTGGAGCATTAGGAACAAGGACAGGGGACAAAACAGGACTGACTGGGACATCAAGAATTCTGACAAGACGGGATAAATATTCGGACAGGGTTCTGGCAGCGATGATGACTGGCATCTCCTGGCGAGCTGATACAGACTCTATCACAGCCTTTGCAGCGGAATCGGCCGCTGCTTTCTCTTCAGCAGACACGACTGAAGACTCAGAGACGACTTTCACAGTACAAGTCTCTGGAATGGATCTCTCCAACACCGACTGGGAAACAGCGCATGCAGTAGCGGGCCCTGGGACAGCGCTTGCAGTAGCGGGCTCTGGGACAGCGCCTGGGACAGCGCTTGCAGTAGCGAGCTCTGGGACAGCGCTTGCAGTAGCGGGCTCTGGGACAGCGCTTGCAGCAGCGGGCTCTGGGACAGCGCTTGCAGCAGCGGGCTCTGGGACAGCGCTTGCAGCAGCGGGCTCTGGGACAGCGCTTGCAGCAGCGGGCTCTGGGACAGCGCTTGCAGCAGCGGGCTCTGGGACAGCGCTTGCAGCAGCGGGCTCTGGGACAGCGCTTGCAGCAGCGGGCTCTGGGACAGCGCTTGCAGCAGCGGGCTCTGGGACAGCGCTTGCAGCAGCGGGCTCTGGGACAGCGCTTGCAGCAGCGGGCTCTGGGACAGCGCTTGCAGCAGCGGGCTCTGGGACAGCGCTTGCAGCAGCGGGCTCTGGGACAGCGCTAGGGACAGCGCTTGCAGTAGCGGGCTCTGGACCAGGCTGAGATGAAGGACGAGAGGCTCCCTTTCTCCTCTTTTTTCTCTTAGGTCGGGGTGTGGAAGTCATAGCCGGACTAGCAACCGGTTGGAGAAGATCAGCGGGCTCTGTGACTTGAGTAGGAAGGGCAGTCTCAGGCAGCGCTGACTCGGTCGAGGAAGACTCAGACGGAGAATCCCAAGAAACCCGTCTCCCTCGTTTACCATGGAGACTTTCAGGTACGACTGAAGCCTCAGGGGTGGAAGTGGAGCCAGCCTGATTCCCCTGGGTAACCACTGCCAGGACACGACCCTCCGGGATCACTGGAAGCACGGCAGATGAAAACCTCGTGGGACCCCTTGGCTCTCTCTGAGACAAGCAGTCCACCATTGCTCGAAATGGGCGAAGAGTAAGCTCCTCTCGTTCAGACAGAGGAGGAGGAGAGTTGAGACCAGCGATGAAATAGCGAGAAACTAGGATCTCAGGCAGGAAGAATCTCTTCTCTTCAACAACTTGGGCATACCTCTTCAGGGACAACTCACCCTGGCGAGGGAACGGAAGTTTTCCATTCCTACTGTCAGCAATGGCCAACTGCCACCATCGTTCTTGGTCCGTTGGCTGTGGTTTAGCGGGAGAAGACATACAGTCTGCTGGGTTCTTCGTTGGTCGGTTCATTCTGTCATGGGATGTGTGGAGATGAACCCAATTGCAGAGAGTGGTCACAGCAACACAGTTTATTGTACAAATAACAGGGAAAACAAAGCCCACGAGGGGGCAAAACAGGACAAGACAGGACTATAAATACCAACTAGACTATGACATAGACTTGACGTAACTAGACTACAAATAAACAGCAAATACAGGATCAGAACTTCACTGGACAGGAATACTCACAAAGCGATCACACAAAGTATGAAATAGATCGACAATGAACCGACACAAGACAGCAAACACAAGGGGATTAAATAGGGAGAAACTAATGACAGCAGGTGACACAGGTAAAGCAATAATGACTAAACAAGGGTAACAAGGGGGCGGGGTTACGTAACGAGACAACGCAAGCACATGGCCCAAACAATAGACCATGTGCTTGCACATAAAACAAGAGTCTGTTATGATCCTACCCTAAGACAAGAGAAGTATTAAAGACACAAGGGCAGAATCATAACAATATGTTACAAATTAAACTTAAATGCACATTTATCTAGAAGGGTGGCATCATCCCTTACATTTTTTACACAGCTACATTTACTCACATTGTAATGCTGATAATATAATTTGTAAGGAAAATTGTGCATTAAATAAGTTATATCCGGGAAACTTTTACAAAAGAAAGAAAGAAACAAACAAACACACACACACACACACACACACACACACACACACACACACACACACACAATGCATGTCTCTTTATAGTCTCGGCGAAGCTGTTTTATCAGCAGAATCCACACACAAAAAAACAGTTGAACATGAAAAACGTTTTTGCGCAAGTGGACTTGCCAAATGAAGACGGATTATATGAAATGGATCAATCAAAAAAAAAAAAAAAAAAAAAAAAAAACGAGCTGTAGTCACGCACTGACAGAAATGCAGTTCAAGTTAACGCCATGGTTCATAATGTGCACTGATACTGAATCTGGCGGCATGGCGAGCGCGAGACGCGGCAGTGCACAGATCGTGACGCGCGTCTCTCTATAATGAGATTGTGAAGTAAATGGGAGCGGGAATTCACCGCAGTATGAACTCGTCACGCAATACTACGTGGGAACGGATTGCAAAAGCGTGGGCACGGTTTATGAATTTGTGAGTACAGATTGCAAAAAAACTGAAGGCACGGTTAACAAGTCTGAGAGCGCGGATTAGAAACTCGAGGGAACAGTTTGAGAATTCGTGAGTACTCTGTTTATAAACTGAGCGGACGGATTGCAAAACCGTCGTCACGGATCGTTTTTTTACTCACACAGGTGATTTCCCGGGCTCCGTATCCTCCGTTAATGCTGACTTCTGTTGACTTGGGACAAGGAAACGACGCATTTAAGAGCTAATACTCGCACACACAATTACCGATATCAATAGAGCTGCATACAGTTAATTTTCTTTGCGTGTCGCGCCTCCCCTGTGGCTCTTTGGCGCCCCCCAGGGGAGGCGCGCCTCACCTATTGAAAACCGCTGCACTAGAGCACTGTGGTGAGTTGCAGTCATCTCGGGTTGGTTTCCGCGAGCGAGGTCATCTGTCCGACGCTACTTGGCACTGGCCGTGTGTCTCGGACTCTTCCGAATCTCGTACCTACGGTTGTGGCACGCCACCCCGACATCAGCAATTTGGCCCGCCAAAAGGTTAAGTCAACGTCAGCGACACACAAGGCAATTTTGAGACAATCACTCGAACTGGGGTCTGCTGAAAGGACCACTCCGAAAGGAGAGTTCCGAGGAAAACTCAATCTTTCCGTGCCGTCTGATGATTGACACCTTGGCGTTGCCACTTTGTGTTTAAAGTCGCAAGTGGTTTGAGTGGGCACACCGTGGTACCGAGAGACGAGGTTGCCCGAGAGCACTGCGGTCAAGTGTTGGAGAACCGTCGGAGAGGTTGACCGAGCCACTGGTTTCCACCTGAATGACCTCAATTCACCGCAGGTAAACTAAATTTAGTAAAACCCATTCCACTTACTATAAGCCACAGAACACTAGATATCTCCCGGATATTTTAAGTGTTGGCCCATCTCTTCTCTAAGCCACACCATCTTCCTAGGTTTTCTACCCCGATAGCCCCACTCACCTGTTGGCCCTATCCTAAACCCTAGCAATGGTAATAGCTTAGGTCTCTTTATCCTCTTGAACACGTACTGTGTTACTATTCTGTTTATTTAATTTCAGACCTAGTCATCACTAGTGTTTTGTTTTACCTCAGTCTTTTCTATCCTTTGTTCGGTTGTGATTTGTTTCTTTCATTTTCACCTAGAGACAAGTAACCTACGAGAGCCACCAAGGAAGCTAAATAATAGAGCGACAAACCAAACAGCCGGTGTCATCACTTGACCCGCGAGGCTACTGCCTGTCAAATCTCTAGTTCGGGTCCTTCGACCCAAGTCAATTGGCTCCGCTAACTGTCTAACTGTGCATCAGTTAGCCCAAAATTCTCATAAACGGCATAGCCCGTATGAGTATAGCTCATTAACCTTAGAACGAACTTGCATTGGTCTCTTTGTGTGTGTGCTGTGTTTCTCTCGCCTACAGCGAAGCCAATATGTCCCGTGCATCCAGTCCCGCGGTCTGTCGGGAGCACTTAGCCAAGGACGCCAGTGACCTGCAGCATCTGAGCCAAACGCAACTGGACACCGAGCTAGACGAACTGATAACACACGATCCTACCCGAAGCTACAACTACAAAGATACCAGGATCGTCAGCAGCGTCACCCACAACGTCGTCGCCCAGGCGAGGCTCAGCGAACGGCGCAACATCGACCTGGAGCAGCAAGCCATAACGCTTAAGCTTCAAGCGGAGGAGGCCCGGAAGGACCAGGCCCGAACCCAAAGTCGCCTTGATCAGCTCCTCCTCGAAACCCAGTACCAGCGCGAGAAAGAGGACGCCACAGATCCAGAGCTACAGAAAGAAGTAGAAAGACTTCGAAATGCCCTGCAAGATCTGCGCCTCGACACAGACCAAAGAGAACAGTTGGAGAGAGAAACCAGAAAAGAACTCGACGAAAAACTCCAACAAAGTGACGCTCTCCTAGAGAGAGCCGAGACTGAACGAAAAGAAGCAGAAGCAAAAGCCAGGGCCTGTGAGAAACATTTGCAAACGGCCCGAGCTAAAATCGGCGAGCTTACTCTGCAGAGAGACGAGCTCCAAGATGAACTTGACACTGTTCATGCAGAACTGAGACATTCTTACAGACTGCAGAGTGGCTGGAACGGAGAAACACACATCACAGAGTTTCTCCCGGCCAGCCACCCCAACCCTTTCAGCCAAGAAACCAGAGCTGAAAAGGGGGATGTAAGCCCACGGCTCAAGACATCACCAGCCAGCTTTCAAGAACACCTGTCAGCAGCAAAAGGGGGAGGACCCTTCCAGAAAACCCATGCCACTTACTACGGCACGGCCCCCCGAGAACTTGACAAGCTAGCCCGAAACATTCCCATGTTCAACCCAGATTCTGCAGAAGATTATGACATTCACTCTTATTTAAGAGACATTGACTTTCACATGCAAACTGTCGCTAACGTGACAGCTTGGGACAATTTGTATCTGTTAAGAATAACGGCTAGCAGTGATGTTCGTAGCTTCCTAGACCGTCAACCTCAGACCGTCAAAACGGACTTCCAACAATTACGGCAAGCTTTGATCCGTGAATTCTCTGATCCAGACTCCGATCAAGGTTTCATCGTTGCTGTAGACCTCAAGCAAGGTCGGCGTGAACACCCCCAGATCTACTACAACCGACTCCGACAAGCCTTCTTCGGAGCACGGAATGAGCCCGGGATGGAACAGGACATCAACTTTAAAACTCTGTTCCTCAGAAACCTACATCCTACTTTAAGTTACCATTTGGGCGTGGCCGTGTGCCCACGTAGCATGTCTACACAACAGCTGCGAGAACTAGCCCATAAAGCTTACACCAAGCAAAAGACTATTTCTGAAAAGACTGTGAAAAACCCCACAATATTTTCTGTCTCTGAGCACTGTTCACAGCTGACTTTAGAGGGCGCACAACAACCCCTCAGTCACAGACTTTACCACAGAGAATCAAAACCGTTCCAGGCCAGCAGATGGCAACACAATCGCGGTGGCGCTCGTCCAAAGCACCAGAGCGAGCGCTCTGAAAGATTCTGGGAAGCCGGCCGGCGACCCAAGAAGAACCGATTTCCACCGTCCAGGACAACAAGCCCCGACAGAGAGTGGAACCACTCTCGACACGACACTGGTAAGCTCAAACCTGAGCTCACATCAGATAACCACAGTGCAGCCACGTCTGAGACAGCAGAGATCCTAAGGGTGCTGAAAGAGCTTCTTCACCAGACACGTCGCAAGAAAGACAAAAAGGACGAGCCAGACATCTTATGCCTAAGCATAAGAACTGAAAACAAACCGTCTGACCGCCATCTGACTGAGCCAAGCACCTCGAACACTGCTCATCATCCACAGACCACAGAGCTAACTGTCACATCACAAGGTGACAGCATCACCAAAGCTCCACAGCTGACTGCTGCACACCATGAACGAAACAACACACTTCCTCAAACCAGGTACCAAAATACAAAGGTACCAGGAAACGCTGTTCTGTCTAACTGCCTCCACAGCAAGCTACACGAGACCGGTCCTAATCACCCAACGACCGTTACACCTGTCCCGATGCCAATGTTTTTGGGCAACCTGATCAAAAAGGGGGTGGCCCAAAAACTCTACCTGAACATCACGTTGGAAAAGGAAGTGAGCATGGAAGCCCTGATAGACACAGGATCAGACATTACAGTGATCTCAAATCAACTTTTCAAAAGACTCCAATTTGAAGCTAAGAGACAAGACCGAACTCTTACACCTCAAACTTGTGAACTGAACGTACAGTCATACTGTCAACATGACATCCGGCTCGAACAGGTAGCTCACATTCACCTGACAATTGGTCCTTTAAGTCTAGTCCATCCAGTGTTCATCTCAAAAATGGACACTTTTCCGTTCCTCATCGGCAGAGACCTTCTAGATCTCTTTGAACCGTTACTGGACTTGAAACAGCTCAAGATCTGGGCTCAAGTACGAGAACTTCACTCCCTCCAGTCACAGCCAGACGGTCACGTCACAAAGGTCACGGGAACTTCCGCAGAGCCAGACTTTCAGGTCACAGAGTTCACGGGAACTCCCACAGCCAGCCATGAAGACACAGACTCAGCACCAAGTCAAGGTTCAACTGTGCTACCCTGCACCTTACAGCCCACCAAAGACTTTGACACCTGCTGCCTCAAGGTCATGACTCACCTGCAGCGACATGACCTCACTCAAGCCATCGCCAAGCCTGGCGCACTAAACAACAAGCTGTGGTCACTTTCAACCCACCCACCCACCCTAAAGAAAGTGAAGCTTACACACAGCATAAGACCTTTACGAGCTCACCTACCTACCTCAGAGCCGCTTACGCTGGCTCCGCTGTTTGCAAAGACAACCATAACGGACATGCGGGCTTCTGTCACCTACATACAGACTTTCCTTATCCACCCTCACACGCCGTCTGACCTCACTGACAACCAGTGCCTCAGACCAGTGCATGACACAACGCACATGCTGCGCGTACAGAACAACATTATGAGTTGTGCACCGATTGACATCACTATGCCAAGGCATGTAATGCCACGGCGCACAAAGGGGGGTAAACTGCTAATGTTCGTCTATAACGCATCATGTGCTACACACAGCAGCACCAGAGACACTGACGAGACACTGAAGCAAGCGACAAGCCGACAGCAAGATGTGGCAAAACATGGGCCAAGGCGAACTAAACCCAGTCGCCGCCCACGAAGTAAAAAGACTGCCCTGTCCAATCAAAGACAAGCCTTGCTGGCTTCTTCCTCCCCTTTCTCTCTCTCTCTCCCTGTTGTCTGTACCAGGTTGCTGCTGTGGTTCGCCATGCTGTACTGTCAGCCAACCAGAGGACAGCTGCCACTGAGAGAACAACTGAGACTCCAGATCACCGACGGCAGGACCTACCCCCAGCAAGTGCATGTTCGACTCATCCAGCCCCGCCCGGTCTACAGAGCACACCACCCCAGCTCCGTAGCCCAATACATCTGGACAAGTGTCCGACGGACAGAGGACTCCCTCTCTCACGCCGAGGCCAAGGTCGAACACATGTTCAACCAACTTGAGAAAGTGACTGTTGCACAATCGGGACTCCTAAGCACCAACCACCACTCCAGCCAGCTCCTGGGAGTGTTGCTCCGAGTCGTAGCTTCCGCCAGAACTCTGTTTAACATTGGTATGTCCAGTGTAAATGCAGCGAATCAGACCCCGAACTCCATGAAGCCGCTGTTTACTGTCTTACAGAGTGACTTTGTCCAGACTCAGCTGGTTATAGTGCTAGCGACAGACATGCTGTGGGAGGTTAGCCCCTCCAATGACAGCCTAGCCACAGGTGTAATCCCACCGCACCTGATACCCTCAAGCCTCGTGCTCACTGTGCTGGCTTCCACCATCACCACGCCAGCTGACACTCTACAAAAACACCTGGCCTACTCTCTGGGTAGCGCCATCTCACTCTGCATCGATCCCGAGCAGAGAGGAGTGGGTTTTCTCCTAAATCTTCCTATCATCGAGTCAAGCCGAGTCTACAGACTTACAGACATTGTCCAGGTCAGGGTTTGGAAAAACAACACCCACATCAAGATAAGCCCTCCAGACGTGGTGGCCTACCACGACAGCGACACACAACTGTACTCAGCTCCAAACCTGCACCTGTGTACAATGACCAAAGACATTCATTATCTCTGCCTTAGCAAACCCTTACTCAGAGACAATGCTGAAGAAATCTACGGGTTGCACCCCCTGGTCACAAAGTCACCAACACACAAGCGGAGATTGCAGGTGAAAGGTGGCGTGCTAACACGCCTGTGCACACCGCCACTGTCACTCACGACCAGCATGACACAACCAGCCGTGTCAACATGCTCAACCAGAAAATGGGACTTCAAGTACTGAAAGGTGTCATCTTACACCTTGATGGCCTGACATGGTACCAGCTTCCCAGCAAAGAGTACCAGACAGCACTGAAACTACCATCCTCCCAGAACTTCAACTTCACCTTGAATCCAGGACTGGAACTCTGGATTGAGAAAAGGGGGTCTCAACTCACTGACCCTGCTCCTGTCAACACAGCCCTCCGAGCACTGTCTCGACAACCTGTTCTGAACACTTCATCTGCGGTCCAAGCAGGGACCGCCGCCGACATTGTGCTGTACATCTCTGCAGGTAATCAGCCACACCCTAACACTAGGTTGGCCTTCATCCTGTACAGAAGACTCAACGAGATGCGATACAGCCAAGCTCACGAAAGCTGTGTCCGAAGGTCTCATACGGAATCCCCGGAAAAGGGGGTGTCAAGTCAGAGACCACGCCGAACCTCATCGAGCTGAATCCTCAGCTCCAAGAACCACCTGCCTTCCGACCATCATGATCCACCTGCTACATGACCATCATGATTCACCGCCATGTGACCATTGTGATGATTGTCGTCCGATGATGTCCACACAGGGACTTCATCGGACGAAAAGGGGGAATGTAGCCACATTGGCTATGAATCATGGCTCATTGAATCAGAACACAAACGCACATTCCTTCTTGCTGTCCCACTCTGAACCCCCGAAGGTAAATCAGTTGTGTTAGCTCCAGTTAGTCTGGAGCAAATGGACTTTTACGACATTAATTGCCCCTCAGAGATACTCCAGAAAACCTGGAAACAACATTCCTTATTCCCTGTGGGGAGCTTCCAAAAGGACCCACAAAGAGATAACGAAACCTTACACACACACACAAACATCCTCTGTGTGATATTCAGGATAGAAAAATAGTTTTAATGTATGTAACTCAGATTTGGGTTTGACCTTCCTGTATGCATGTTTTATTAATTTGTTTGATCATATAATTATGATTTTCTAGTGTGAGCTCTGAAATGTATTTGTGAAGAATGTTTCTCCAGGGGAATTGCCTTCCCCCCACCCACTGTGTTTTATTGCCTAATGGAATGTCCCGCAACAGAGATTTTAGGAGTAGAGCAGAGTTAGTGTTAATCTTTAACCCTACGTAAATCCTACATTTTCTATATGTATAACCATTGAAGAAATATGTAAACCTGAATGTAATTTCTCTTTTCCACGATTGTTCTTCTCTGTGATGGGTTTTTGTATTCTTGTAAACCTTAAAGGAATAATGTTTCAGATGTGCACACTGTTGCGAATTCATAGGTATATGTCATGTGGTCTTTTTAAAAGTCCAATTTTCATTCCCACTTGTAAATGCACATCACATTTTAGGTTAGTCTTATTCACAGTTTGTTAATCGAACTTTTAATACTTATCTTACAGAGTAAGAAGGTACTTCTAGGCCGTAGCTTTTAAACATACCAAATTTGGTCTTGAATTAAACCTCCATATACCCGTAGGAAAGATATGGATACCAAATTATGATAAAATGCATTTTACTGCAGTTATAATTGTTTAATGTAGAAATGGCATGATCCTAAGACTGCCATAAAACATGCAAATCAAACTCATAGTGAGACAAAGAACTTTTCTCCCGCCTGGAATTTCGCGTTCCAATTGGCTCAAGCCCAGGGGGGAGTGAAATTCTTGTGCCCTAGAAAAGCGGTTACACTCCGCGTTCCGCGGAGAGTTCTGTTCTGTATTTCCTTTCGTCTTGTTTTGTTCCTGCATTTTCACGAACCCGCCTCGTCAGCGAGAAGACCTTATGGCTCCCTTTGGGAGCGTTTTCAATTTTCTTTAAGTCTTTTCTTTATTTTCGTCTTCGGACTCCACGAAGCAAACGCAGCAGACAACTTCAACTCAAAGAGAAAGACTCTTTCGAAAACCCCGCTACCGCGCTCACCAGAAGACACGAGAGCGCGAGCCCTGCTTTCTTAAAGAAACACACGCACGCTGGTCTTAGGACACACGCATGAACTCTGCGTTCTTCAGCAACAAAGAGAACCATTTTGCAAGATAAGTTTATTGAACTTTTAATGTGATTTGATTCCTTGCTGTCTCTCAAAAGGTTACATTTCCTGTGATTTTGCGATGCAGAGATCATCTCGGTGATCTCTCTCATCCTGAACTTTAGTTTCACTTTCTCCCTTTCATCCTCTCCCTCTCTCATCTGTTATCCGTTTGGTCTTGTAATGTTTTCATCCGTATGTTTCTGTTGTAAATATGTATTTACTCTGTGTATACTCGTAGTTTCGATGTAGTATTAGTCTAATTATTAAATTCCATATGTCCTTGACTGACTCTGTTTTAATTGCCCATGTTACTTAGTCCCTGAAATGTTCGATCTTAGCTATATGCTTTATCTTGGTACGATTTAAGTAAGCTAATTTTACAAACATAGAAAGTTGTCTTTTCAAGGCCTGGAAAATATACTCTTTCTCGTGTTTGTAAGAAGGATAATTTTCCTTGAGAATTAAGTTAATCTCAATGTTTGCTGGACAAACAGATTGTTTGATAACTAGATTAATTCCATTAAAGTTATCCCATTACTTCGAGCTGAAATAAGACTATTTGATGTATTAATGACGAACCATAACCCGTTATGGTAATCATTCATATATCAATCTAGTTCAGCTGCGATACATTAATTTAACTGTAACATACAAAATATTAATCATATTCATGATTAATTATTAAAATTCCCTATAGATCATTTGAGCTAATATTAATATTAATGTACAACCCATTGTTGCTACAGCCTCGTCCCATGCTCCAAAAACAGTTCTTGGTAACAGCTACTAATAATATTCATTCCCAGCAGGCCAGGAACCTGTTCTCGCTTTAACTGGATAACAGGATCGACAGAATTTTTCACAACTAAAATGCCCATCTTTGGCAAAGTCTTTCCAAGTATGCCTATGGTAGTTTCTAAATACCCCAAATAGGGAATATCAAGGCCATTGGCTGCCTTAAGCTTAAGCCACTGGCAAGGTTGCAGCTGAAACTGGAGATGTGGCTGCAAATACTGCTCAAAAAATTGCTGGGTGACCGTAGTCACCATAGATCCTGTATCAAGCAAACATGCCACAGTCACCCCACCAATAGTAATGTCTACTACTGGACATCTACCTAGGAGTCGAGGCTCCTCAACAGGGGAAATGCCCAAGAATTCCCCACCCGACGCATGGGCAATGCTGTCGGGGGTCGTTAGTTTTCCGATGACTGTATGGCAGACCTAGGCCCTGGAGCTACCCTCTGCATTGTACCAAGATCAGCTTTACAAAATCTTGCGATATGACCAGGTTGATTACAGCGCAAGCATATAGGTCGACCATCTGAATGATAACGATACTGTGAGCTACGGGCCCCACCCCTCAGCGTAGCGGGAGCTGGCTGCAAAAAGGATCCTGGAGCAGCTTGGGGAACAGAAAACTCCAAGCGCTTCAGAATATTATCCAACTGAACCTGCTGTTTACGAAGACTTTCCTTAACTTCAGTCAATTCGTCTAGGGGTTTACCAAGGACAGCATTAGAATGGGCTGAGAGTTCTGTAATATTAGTGATACTACAAGACTGTGCACGAGGCCGCTGTACACCAAGGTTATCACCCTCTTCCACCCAACGCAGTGCTTCCTGTCGGGCATCTAGAAAACTCAAAGTAGGATCTAATCTAACATGACGACGGAATTCACGACGAAGCATGCCATCTCTCACAAATTCTATAAACTGGTCTCGTAGTACAGTGTCTGGATTAGCAAAACACGCTGAATCTTTACGTTTAATCACTTCCATGAAGGACATAAGAGCATGAGAATACTTTCTCAATGATTCACCTTCTAGTTGTCGTCGCTGGAAGAACTGCTTCTGGAGACTAATATAAGACTGAGAACACCCATAAACACCAGTTAGTATATTAAAGATCTTCTCAGGGTCATCTCGTTTAGATACGGGACGGAACCTAACCTCGGTCCTAGCTTCACCATCCAGTAGATCAAAAATGGCCAAAGCCTGCTCAGAACGTAACATTGGCCGCATGGACAGATGACGTCCTCAACCCAATCTTCTACTGTCAAAGAGTCTTGGGATAATTTCCCAGAAAATCTAGGGCACTTGCTTTCTCGGGGTACATAAACATAACGTTCTACGGCTCCCACAGGATTTGATATAGGAGAACCACCCATAACACTAGCACCAGCAGACAGAAGCTGTTGTTCCCCGATAGGGAGAACACCCATGGGGACAGAGGATGAACTCTGACTTGCCTCTGATCTAAGTTTAGCATTTTCTACCTGGAGCTGTTGCACTAATTCAGTAAGTGCCCTAAACTGAGCTGTCATATCCTCATCTGCCACTCTATAGGAAATAAAAAAATGGAAAAACAAAAAGACAATCAAAACAGAGCAATTACCAAGAAACCCAAACAATAGGAGGCGCTGTTATCTTCAGGCTTGACCACGATGACTGGAATCCTTGACCACTGGAACCTTGACCACTGTTTTCCCCCCTTACAATACACACACACACAAAAAAAAACTAAAAAAAACTACACAATAACCTAGGCCCAGACAGTCGTAAAAAAATAAAAAAATAAATAAAAATAATAGCAATAAAGCCTTTAAGACACCCTGCCGACTGCGCCAAATGAAAAAGAAAAAAAAAATCATTTGTCTTGATACATAAACAAGGTTTGCAGCTACTCACTTCATTCGATTTTAATACATCGTAAACTCACGTGCAATATTTCGTACCAAACATTCAGCAGCTACTGCTCTTCCAACTCATCAACATGTGAAGGCTTTTAAAGTTCACTTCTCTAAAAAAAGAGAATCATTTATCTTGATACATACAAAAAGTTTGCAGCTAATCATTTCATTCGATTTTAATACATCGTAAACTCACGTGCAATAGTTTGTGCCAAACATTCAGCAGCTACTGCTCTTCCAACTCATATTAATTAGCAGTAGGAGTTTTCAGCACACATCTACAATCAACTGGGAAAGAAAACCGCCAAAATGATTACAGCTGTGAATATCCTGTGCTGTTTGCATCAAAGTATCAACTCAAAATGTTCAAACACTAAAAGCACTAAAAAATCTACTCAGTGTCACTTTTCATTAAAAGAGACCTACCAGAACTTGTTCTTCCAGCGACTAACCACCACCTGCACGCCAAACAATTCAGGCACTACAAGCCTTCAAAGGAAGTGCTGTATTTAAAGGCCCTTTTACAAATATGCCCAGCAGCGCCCCCTGTTGACTTGGCTACACAGCGAAACAGTTTACCTCCATGTTCTTAATCACCACACACAGCACATGGTAACTGCTTGGAGTCTCTTTTTACTTCACTTGCTGTAGTCTTAGTGAATGACTTCTTTTCTCTTCATCTATCACCTGGTTTCTCTCGGTAGCTTGGTCTCTCAGGAGCATTAGCAGGCCATGGCTTGCTGGGCAGCAACTGCTCCAACCTCATGAGCAACGACTTTTGGTCTTCCAGGAACAGCAAGAGCCTGTCGAAATGGTTTCCTGGGTGGACATTGTTAACAGGGTTTCTCACACACATGAGCCACTCTCTTTTCATGATATCAGGGAGTTTACTCTCCAAAGACCGAATCACCAGCTGATTCTGTACAGCGTCTGCGCACCCCAGGTCTGTGAGGTCCAATGCTGCCCTCTCCACTGCTAGGATCAACTCTAACGTCTCTCGTGGCTGGTGGTTCTTTACAGCAGGTCGTGATTGAAGCTCCAACACGATCTCTTCTGCCGTTTGTGCTTTGTCACCATAACGGTTCTCTAATTCCCTGAAAATATCGTTTGCATCTCTGCAACGCAACAGTCTGAGTTCACTTTTCACAGACTCACCTATACTGTCTAGTAAGTGAAGTTTCTTGCATTCCCTTGACCCTGTAGGTTCCGCTTGCGCCTGGATACTCTCCTGCCAATAGTCCCTCCTGTCCCCGGAGAACTTAGGCAAACTTATGGGTGTGAGCCTTATTTTTGGTCGGGCCCATTGAGAGTTGTTATCCCCACCGGTGTACGAACCAGGGCTGCTATATGGAATGCTACTACCTTGTCCCATGCTGAGATCGACGGGCGAAGCGGCACGAACACTCAACAGTTGTGGCGTGCTGGCAAGGGTCGGAGGTAGGGCGAAACTGACACCAAGTCCACCATCAAACCGTCTTGACTGCAGGGTGGGCTGTAACGTCTGTTGGGGGGTACTGTGTGTGGTAGCTGCTACATACCTGCTCTGAGATCGACTAGTGACAGTAGCACCTTGAGCAGCACAGGTAGAGATGCTTGCTCTGTCAGAGGACATGAATGAAGGAGAGCTTGTAACATATACAGTTTCCTCACTGTCATCACCCGTAGGGTTTATCTGGCTCTGTGCGTCAACATATTCATTACTGACATCGAGGAGTTTGTCATAATCATCCTTCAATCTCGCTAACTCTTCTGATAACTCAACTTCACGTATACGGCCAACACTAACATCAAGGCGGTTTATTCGTGTTGTAAAGTTTCGTTGCGCATTTGAGTGTTTCCACTTTAAGCTCTCTAGATCTGGCTTATCATCTGCCATTTGTCTTTTTTTAATTTATTTTTTCGGTGAACAGAATCCCTAAAATCACCTTTTAGCAAAAAGATTCATTCAAAAGAATCGACTCGTCCGCGAACAACACAGACGTCTTTGCCAGCTGTTACCCATGGTTGGTAGCAGCGTTGTAAGCCACTATATTAGCCCCGCAGCTGTTATATTATCCACACAGTCTTACTCACGGTTGTGGAAGTTATTCAGCCCTTTAACGGCCCCGTTAGCCCTTGGCTTCGGCTCCTCCGTTGTAATGGTGTTGTTGACGGCCGCTTCCTTCCCAGAATCCGGGTCTCCGATCCCGGCGCCGGTCATCAACGATGGCTCTCCTCCGCTCGGGGTCCGTGTACTCTCTAGCACGGCTCCGATGACGGTTTACAACTGTCTAGTTTTCTACTAAGCTACCTGCTATAGCTCAATAAACTCCCCACTGGAAGGGTTTCAGGACAAGTACGGCGGATAAAACTCGAGTCACTTTATGAGCTTTTATTGCGCACACATACACAATAATCATCCACAAACTAGGTAGCCTGAATGCTACCGCTACGCTAGCCTGTCAGCTGGATATTAGTAACGTTACTTAGCATGTTAGTTAGCTAGTTATGTTAGGTTGTAAACTTGCAATGAAAACACAAACACAAAACACCAGAATTAACTAATGAAATTACACAATCATGTGATATTAATTCTCGAGACGCCTGCACACTGTGACTAATTAAGCATACACAGACACACAGTCTGGAGACCAGTTATGATAAATAAAACAAACCTGTAACTTAGTAAGATTATAACATACAGTATATGAAATATAACATAAATATGCCTGCATTTGGAATAATGTAAATGTACACACTTATTTTCTCAAATACCCCAGAACATAATAATAACATCCATCACTTGTTATATATATATATATATATATATATATATATATATATATATATATATATATATATATATATATATATATTATATATATAATTTTCAAGTCTATTTAAAAGAATGTTGTGGTCAATAGTTGTAGAACTTTCCAGCAGGTGTAACTATTGTTTTGCATATATATATATATATATATATATATATATATGCAAAACAATAGTTACACCTGCTGGAAAGTTCTACAACAATTGACCACAACATTCTTTTAAATAGACTTGAAAATTATGTTGGCATTAGTGGAATTGCATTAGCATGGTTTAAATCATACTTATCTGACCATTATCACCATGTAGCAGTAAATGAAGAGATGTCTTATCGATCACAAGTTCAGTATGGCGTACCACAAGGCTCAGTACTAGGACCACTGCTGTTCACTCTGTACATGCTACCATTAGGAGATATCATTAGGAAGCATGGAATTAACTTTCACTGTTATGCCGATGATACTCAGCTCTATATTTCTTCACAGCCTAACGAAAACTACCAATTCACAAAATTAACGGAATGCATAGCTGATATAAAAAATTGGATGACTAGTAATTTCCTACTTCTAAATTCTGAAAAAAACAGAGACTCTAATTATTGGACAAAAAACGTCCTCACGTAATAAATACTGTCTGTATGTTGCTGCTCTGTTAAGTCTTCGTCGTCGGTTAGGAACCTGGGTGTGCTCTTTGATACCAATCTTTCATTTAAAAGTCACATGTCTAGTATCTGTAAAACCGCATTTTTCCATCTTAAAAATAAATCTAAATTACGCCATATGCTCCCATTGACAAATGCGGAACAATTAGTTCATGCATTCATGACCTCAAGGCTAGATTATTGTAATGCTCTACTGGGTGGTTGCCCTGCACGCTTAATAAACAAACTACAGCTGGTCCAAAACGCAGCAGCTCGAGTTCTTACCAGAACCAGGAAGTATGACCATATTAGCCTTGTTCTGTCAACGCTGCATTGGCTCCCTATTAAACATCGTATAAATTTTAAAATATTGCTGATTACTTACAAAACACTAAATGGTTTAGCTCCGCAGTACTTGAGCGAGCTCTTAATGCATTATAGTCCTTCACGTCTATTGCGATCTCAAAATTCCGGCCAGTTGATAATACCTAGAATATCAAAATCAACTGCTGGCGATAGATCCTTCTCCTATTTAGCACCAAAACTTTGGAACAGTCTTCCTACCATTGTCCGGGAAGCAGACACACTCTGTCAGTTCAAAGCTAGACTAAAAACACATCTCTTTGACCTAGCATACACATAACACATTATAGACTTCTATAATTAAATGTTACGCTGCATAGATCAGGTCAGCCGGAACCGGGAACACTTCCCATAAATCCTGATGTACTTGTTACATCATAAGAAGAATGGCATCTGCGCTAATTTGAGTGTTTTTGTTTATCCCGAGGTTTTCCCGCAGCCTGCCGGATCCAGGCTGTATCCAGATCTGATGAAGGACCTGCGCCTGGACCCGATGTCATAGCAGGGTGCTAAAGTGCCAACTAGTTTCTCCTTATGGAGGATCCCTTTACCACTCTACAGATAAAGCGTAGTCGGGGAAATTCGGTTCGCGTATCTACCCCGAAGTGATAAAATTCTGTATCAAAATGTTAAGGCCAGACAAGTAGTTTTACAAACCTGCGCACATATATTCAAACGCGCATACCAATAGACTGAACTCGTAATAAACGTGCACACCATCAGCGTTCTCACAGGTTTCGTGTCTAAAGTCTGTGTAGAGTTTACTGTTAAAACTGTGTCATGTTAGCGGCCCCTAAGTTAATAACTAATGATCGTTGTGACGGAAGTGAATCAATCAAATTAACTTTAGCTGGAAAATAACTTTATTCAAGAACTGCTATAAAGCCAAAACAATCTCTGTTACTGTAAACTATCCTTGTATCTCTGTAAAGCCGCTTTGGAACAATCTATATTGTTAAAAGCACTATATAAATGAAGATGACTTGACTTGACTAGTGCCTTCTCCTACTAATAACTGTATTTTTTGGTTGGTGTATTAAAATAAACTTTCTCTGGATCTTGCTTCCTGCAAGTGTCTGAACTACACAGCGTGACACAATGTTTATATGTGAATAAAAGCCAAAATTTTAGGTGAACTAACCCTTTAAGTTTTTCATCTAATATTTTATATTTCATTTTAATCCATCATTATGTTTTGTAATAGTTTTAGTTAACAATAATAAGCCTGGAAAGCTACAGGAGTTGGAATATAATGCATAAGTCATAAGGACTTAAATATGCTAAAATAAAATATGCTTTTAAAGTAAAGAAAGACAAATTTATTGTCATATGCAATGAGTAATGGTTACACCATACAATGAAAAGCTTACTTTTCTGTCCTCACATTACCAAAAAAAAAAAGAAGATGAATCAATTAAAGTTTGACAGCCTCAGGTCATTGTATTTTTTTTTTCAAGTGCCTTCTGCAAAACATCTTGACATTACCAAAATGATTTTGTTCTTTTAATTTTTCTTTCAACCCCAGGAACACTGTCTGTGTAGAAATTGTACTGTAAGTGTAAACAACATCAGATGACCATTACATGAGGATTATATAGGAATACAAGAGGATTCTGTCCAGTAAAGACCAGGTTTCCCTGTATTTTTTTCCATCTGTTTAGAGAATTCAGAAAAGTTCAGTAGTATTTGACTTTCTCTTTAACATGCTGCTCAAGTAGACCACAGTGCTCTAATGCTGAATCTCCTGACTCCTGGGTGCTTATGTTTGTGTGTGTGAGCGTTACATGCATGGCTACCTGTGTGTGTAAAGTTGGATGGTAAAATGAAGTCTTAGTCTTTAATTCTTGGCTCAGACTGGAAGTGTAATGAAATGTCTGTCAGTTGGGTGTCCTGTAGTTGTGCAGCCGTCAGTAATGAAAGCAGTGGTGGCGGAGAGAAGAGAGATAGTGGATCAGTGCTTTCAAATTAAAGGATAAACAGCGCTGCCGGTTTAGCAGCCTCTAGTGTCCTGATCCCATGCAGGAAATACAGCTGAGAGATGCTGACAAAGAAATACACATGTGAAAAGCATGAATCGATTAGCTTACATCTTCTATTTGGCTTCCAGCCATCAAAAGGAGTTAAAAAGAAAAATGCTGTTGTTTTCATTTGAGAAATGAAGCTTGTGTAAACTTGTCATTAAGCATCTACTCTCAGATGGCATGCATACTGCAGACATCTCAATGTATTTTGTACTGTAGATACTAGGGTTTCTAAACACTGTTCAGTTCTTTGAAAGATACTCAGACTTCTGCTTTTTTTGTTGTCTGTGAAACAATCTACACATATTATTTTAAAATGGAAAGACATTACAGTTTAAAAGTATAGCCACTAACCCAGCTATTAGCTATTAATAACTAGATGAATAACAATTTGCCAGTGTGTTGAATAATATGATTATTATTTTTTTCGTATCTAGGTGGCACCCACGGGCAGTACACAACCGTTTTACAGGGACTACTCAGCACTCATTAAGAGTTGTTTGAAATGGTTAGATGCATTTAAAAAAAGCTGACTAATGCAAAGCCGGAGGGACGAGGGAGCCCAGTGGAGCCACAAGGACTATGGCATCTGGTGGAGCCAAGGAGGAGCCGACAGGTCGACAGACCAAGGTGAAGTGATGGGATCAACGGCTGGAGGCGAAGCTGGGGGATCCTCATCGGAGCTTGAGACCGGAAGACTAGAGGCAGGTCCGCACAATATTAGAGGAGAAGATGAGGGGCTGAAGGGAACCAGTGGAGACGGGGCTGAAGAGGGAAGCTGGGCAGGAACTCTGGAGACACAGGAGACTTTGAGCTGGGCGTAACCAGTAGGAAGAAACCAGTTCGAGATGATTTGAGCTTTGTGACATTATCCTGCTGGAAGTAGTCATCAGAAGATGGTACACTATGGTAATAAAGGGATGGACATGGTCAGCAACAATACTCAGGTAGGCTGTGGCATTTAAATGCTGCTCAATTGGTACTAAGGGGCCAATTGAGTAAAGTATGCCAAGAAAATATCCCCCACACCATTACACCACCACCAGCCTGAACCGTTGATACAAGGCAGGATGGATCCAAGCTTTTATGTTGTTTATGCCAAAATCTGACCCTACCATCAGCAGAAATCGAGACTCATCATCATTCAACTAAATTCCAATCTTCTATTGTCCAATTTTGGTGAGCCTGTGCAAGTTTTTGTCGCCCACATAACTAAATCTTAAGATTTTTTGCATCTCAGACATTCTCAGAAAAAGTTGTGCGTGAAAATCCCAGTGATCAGCAGTTTCTGAAATACTCAGACCAGCATGTTTGGGACCAACAACCATGCCATGTTCAAAGTCACTTACATATTTCTGCAACATTCTTTTCCTAAACATTAAAAATTGGAATCTTGCTTGTAATCCTATTGTGTATATATTTATTTATTTATTTATTTATTTATTTATTTATTTATTTATTTATTTTAGTTTCACATTTATTTGTATAACGCTTTCCACAATACATTTTGTTTGAAAGCAGCTTTACAGAAAAGGCATGTTTACATTACAAAGTAGAGTAATCTGTTATTAAGTAATGTTCATATGTCAGAAATGTACAACAATGAAATATATAATTGAGTATAATCAGCATAAAAGTGGAAACTAATTCCATGTTTTCTAATAATATTACCAAGGGGCAGTGTGGTAGGTTTTTCCCTAAACCTACCCTTATGAAAAAGAAGTTTATTCAAGTGTTCTATTAGTGTACTTCTTTTAAACTAAAAATAAGAAAGTATACTTTCAGTCTAAATTTCTTTGTTCTTATACATAAATATACTTTATGTACATATCAGAAATATACTTAAAATTACACTTAAGTGTGCTTTACTTATTCTGAGTGAAAATTCCAAGTATATTTTGCCTGTACTTTTGATCGCGATATACTTAAAAGTATAATTAAGTATTCAAAGTATACTTGGCTTGTAGTTGTGTTAACTCTTTTGATCAAGTAGTCTATTAAATACACTTTTTTTACATAGTTCCCTTTCGTTGTCACTCCGAGTTACGTCGGATGACGACGAATGGGGTTTCGCTTAGAAATCCTATCACCTTCGAGTATATAAAACGAGCCAATGGCAAAGAAATGCCATGGGTCTGCGGAATTTGCATAGCGTAACTCCGCCCCACCCTGGGGGTATATAAGGAAGTGCGCTGGCAACATGCAGATATTGCCAAGTTGATGTACTTCACTCCACAGCCAATCCTGAGATTCATCTCTTCATTTCTCTTCGAGACGAGCCTCTCTCCAAGTGTTGGTGTGACAGCGAGTTCCAGCGAGTGCACATTCCCTGCTTATCTGTGCAGTGATTTGCCAGTGTTTGTGTGTTCTCTCCCTGGTCGCTTCAACATTTGTGGAGAAATCTCCTTTCTAAAAGAGCTTGCACGCGGCACGTCTTTTTAAAGATGCCTCGCCCGTGCACTTCTGGTTGCGGTCTTCTCATTTCTGACTCTGATGGGCACAATCGCTGTCTTGTGTGTCTGGGCTTAGAGCACGCTAAGGCAGCGTTTGTGGATGAGTCATGTTCCCATTGCGGGAACATGCCCATCGCACGGTTGCGGTCGAGACTCAATGACCTTCATGGTAGAGTCCCCTCATCCGCACCCCGATCTACTGGCTCCGCGAGAGCTAGTACTTCGGCTGGCGGCCAGGGTGACCTGAGGATTACGGTGTGGGACAAAGCGCCGACTATTCCACGCTCCACACCGTCCTCTAGCGCCGTGCAACCCGCGAGTGTTTCAAATGAGCCTGCTGTACAGTCCTCTGACTTGCCGCGGGTCTCATTTGGCGCTCCAGAGGAAGATTCGATGTCGATCGCTGCATCACAGGGTGGGCAAGAGTCCTTGGGAAGTGAGGATTCGGCTGTGCTGCCACCTTCGGGTGTGCCAGCATTGCCCGAGTCTGATCCCGAGATGACTGCCATGCTTTCCCGGGCAGCCGCGGCCATTGGGCTTGAGTGGACCCAGCCACCTGGTCCAGTGCGCTCGCGGCTGGATGATTGGTTTTTGGGTGCCGCCACTGACCCTCGTCAGCGGTTCCTCGACACTCCCATATCCCAGGCTGGCCTCTTCGGCGGGGCGGTTGAGGACTTTGCCCAGCAGTTCTCGACCGCCCAGAAGCAGACTGAGGCTCTCAAACATGTCCTGCCCCGACGGCCAGCTGCTGCCTCCACCCAGCCGTCGGCACAGGTGCCTCAGTCTGCTCGCCGCCGAGGGCGCCCTTCTATGGCTCCCGCCCCTCCCGCACGGCCCCAGCAGCAGCTTCCATCCGGGTCGCGTCGTGGAGGACGTCGTAGAAAGGCGCCACAGCCCTCTCCCGCCCCGTGCCCCGCTAAACGCCAGGCCAAGCGGCGCTCCTGAGACGGGCTGCTCAGAGATGGCGTTGAGTTCTTCCCAGGAGACGGTAGCAGGGCCGCTCCTTCCCCCGGTGGAGGGCCGGGGGAGAATCCTTGGTTTTCCCCACCCTTTCCCACGACGAGCAGCACCCTAATGTGGTTAAAGAAAGAACTCACTCCCCCATCTCTGAGCACACAGAGTGTCCGGATGACAGTGCGCACCGCTCACGAGCCTCGCCACTCTCGTCCCCCTCTGTCGCCAGTTCCCTGCCAGAGCACGCCCCAGTGGGACGCTGGTCCTCCCCTGGCCTCCTCTGGCAGGATGCGGCTAATGACCGTGCCCCCGCACTGGGCCGCTATGCCACCCACGCCTGGGCCGGTCATTCCGCCTCGCTGCACCACCGAGGGTACGTCTGTGGTCCGCATGACCCCGCTGGTACAGTTCCTGGAAGCCTGGTTAGAGCTTCCCAGGCTGTCCCGCTGGGTCGCGAGGACCATCAGGCTCGGCTACGCGATTCAGTTCGCGCGGTCTCCTCCCCGCTTCAGGGGAGTCCGCTTCACTATGGTCGGTGGCAATGCCCCGGTTATGAGAGCGGAGGTCGCTACCTTACTGGCGAAGGGTGCGATCGAGACTGTCCCTCCAGCCGAAATGAGGTCCGGCTTTTACAGCCCTTACTTCATTGTACCGAAGAAATCCGGTGGGTTACGGCCAATCCTCGACTTGTGGGTTACGGACAACCCCCGCTCCCTTCACAGGATGCCGTTCAAGATGCTCACGGCCAAGCGCATTTTCGAGTACATACGGCCGCAGGATTGGTTTGCAGCGATCGACCTGAAGGACGCCTACTTTCATGTCTCCATTCTTCCTCGACACAGACCGTTTCTACGGTTTGCTTTCGAGGGGCAGGCATACCAGTACGCGGTTCTCCCTTTCGGGCTAGCCCTGTCTCCTCGCGTCTTTACGAAGGTCGTCGAGGCAGCCCTTGTTCCCCTACGAGAACACGGGGTTCGCATCCTGAACTATCTCGACGACTGGCTGATCCTAGCTCACTCTCGAGACCAGGTTTGCGAACACAGGGACCTTGTGCTCCGGCACCTAGCTCGTCTGGGCCTTCGGGTCAACTGGGAGAAGAGCAAACTCTGCCCCGTGCAGAGGATCTCTTTTCTCGGTATGGAGATCGACTCGGTCGCCATGTGCGCGCAGCTTACGAGCGAGCGCGCGCAGTCACTGCTGACTTGCCTTCATCAGTTCGAGGGCAAGAGTGTGGTTCCACTGAAACTATTTCAGAGGCTCCTGGGGCATATGGCATCCGCAGCTGCAGTCACGCCGCTCGGGTTGCTTCATATGAGACCACTTCAGCTTTGGCTTCGCGATCGAGTCCCGAGGTGGGCATGGCATCACGGCACGCTCCGAGTCCCAGTGACTCTGACCTGCCGTCAGACCTTCACCCCGTGGTCGAACCTCAGTTTTCTTCGGGCCGGAGTGCCCTTGGAACGAGTTTCCAGGCATGTTGTTGTATCAACAGATGCCTCCACCACGGGCTGGGGCGCCATGTGCAATGGACATGCTGCCGCGGGCTCCTGGACAGGACCCCAGCGCCTTTGGCACGTCAATTGCCTCGAGTTGTTGGCTGTACGTCTTGCCCTGCACCGCTTTCGTGCTTTGCTCAGGGGTCAACACGTACTAGTCCGATCGGACAATACCGCGACTGTAGCGTACATCAACCGCCAAGGTGGTCTGCGCTCCCGCCGTATGTCACAACTCGCCTGCCACCTCCTCATATGGAGTCAGAAGCATCTGAGGTCGCTTCGAGCCATTTATATTCCGGGAGACCTGAACCAGGCGGCCGACGAGCTGTCTCGGCTTCGGCCTCTCGCTGGAGATTGGCGACTCCATCCCCAGACGGTTCAGCTGATTTGGGATCAGTTCGGGGACGCACAGGTAGACCTGTTTGCCTCCCACGACTCGTCCCACTGCGACCTGTATTATTCCCTGACCGAGGGCACGCTCGGCACGGATGCACTGGCGCACAGCTGGCCGCGGGGCCTCCGCAAGTATGCGTTTCCCCCAGTGAGCCTTCTTGCGCAGACTTTGCGCAAGATCAGGGAGGACGAGGAGCAGGTCATTTTGGTTGCCCCGTACTGGCCCAACCGCACCTGGTTCTCAGAACTAGTACTCCTCGCGACAGCACCTCCCTGGCCAATTCCTCTGAGGAAGGACCTGCTTTCTCAGGGACGGGGCACCTTATGGCACCCTCGTCCCGATCTTTGGAACCTCCACGTGTGGCTCCTGGATGGGACGAGGCAGGTTTGAGTACCCTACCACCAGCGGTGGTGGCTACCATCACTTCCGCTAGAGCATCGTCCACGAGACATGCCTATGCGTTGAAGTGGAACCTCTTCGTCAACTGGTGTTCTTCTAAAAATCTAGAACCCACGAAATGCCCCATCAGTGTCGTGCTTTCCTTCCTGCAAGAAGGGTTGGAGCGAAGGCTGTCTCCCTCCACCCTGAAAGTGTATGTTGCCGCCATTGCCGCACATCACGACGCAGTGGATGGTAAGTCCTTGGGGAAGCACGACCTGATTGTCAGGTTCCTGAGGGGAGCCAGGAGACTGAATCCTCCTCGTCCTCCCCTCGTACCCTCTTGGGACCTCTCAGTGGTTTTAACTGCCCTGCAGAGTGCTCCCTTCGAGCCTCTGCAATCAGTGGAGCTTAAGTTCCTGTCAATGAAGACAGCGCTCCTGGTTGCATTGGCCTCCATCAAGAGGGTAGGGGACCTGCAGGCATTTTCGGTTGACGAAGCGTGCCTGGAATTCGGACCGGCTAACTCTCACGTGATCCTGAGACCCCGGCCTGGATATGTGCCCAAGGTTCCCACCACACCCTTTCGAGACCAGGTGGTGAACCTGCAAGCGCTGCCTTTGGAGGAGGCAGACCCAGCCTTGGCACTGTTCTGTCCAGTACGCGCACTCCGTGCTTACGTTGACAGAACGCAGTGTTTCAGGACCTCAGACCAGCTCTTTGTCTGTCATGGTGGGAAGCTGAAGGGAAAGGCTCTCTCCAAGCAAAGGTTGTCTCACTGGATAGTGGACGCCATTGCTTTGGCTTACCAGCAGCAAGGTCGACCATGCCCCCTTGGTGTGACGGCCCACTCCACTCGGAGTGTGGCATCCTCTTGGGCTCTAGCGCATGGCGCCTCGCTAACAGACATCTGCAGAGCTGCAGGCTGGGCGACACCTAACACATTCGCGAGATTCTACAATCTCCGAGTGGAGCCAGTTTCTTCTCATGTACTCGCTTCAACTAGCCGGTAAGAGATTCTGCTCAGGTGTCTTCGCTTGCTCGCCATTCCTCTCCACGGATGGGATACGTGCGATATTCTCCTCAGGTGAGCCTAATAAGCCCTGAGTCTCCTCCAGCACTGACGACGTCAACGCCAGAGTTATGCCACCGGCAGCTTTCGCGCTTGGCTAGGTGCCTCCATGTGCATGGTTCCCCCTCTGGGCAACCCCCACATGTGTATTCCACTGTAAGCCTCTTTGAGCATGTGTCTTCCCTTGGCAAGCCACCTTGCCACCCCTGGGGTTGAAATATTCCACCTGCGGCTGGACACCCCAGTGTTATTCCGTATGCAGCCCTTCGGGGTCATATGTGTATTCCAAGTCCCCCCCTTCGGGTTGGGCATGATTGCATATTTCCACTGGATATGCTTCCCAGTGTACCTTGGTATTCCTGTGTTAAGTAGGACTCCTTCGTCCGTGCTAGTCCACGACAGGGAGCTCAGACTTACGCAGGGCACTGGAAGATAGTCGAGAGGTGGCGTGATTACACTGGGAACCCCATTCGTCGTCATCCGACGTAACTCGGAGTGACAACGAAAGGGAATGTCTCGGTTACGTATGTAACCCTCGTTCCCTGAGTAGGGAACGGAGACGTTACGTCTCCCTGCCACTTCCGCTGTACCGCTGGAATGCCTGAGTTCAGTCTCGGCTCCTCAGCGAAGACATATCTGCATGTTGCCAGCGCACTTCCTTATATACCCCCAGGGTGGGGCGGAGTTACGCTATGCAAATTCCGCAGACCCATGGCATTTCTTTGCCATTGGCTCGTTTTATATACTCGAAGGTGATAGGATTTCTAAGCGAAACCCCATTCGTCGTCATCCGACGTAACGTCTCCGTTCCCTACTCAGGGAACGAGGGTTACATACGTAACCGAGACGTTTTTCATATACAGTCTTATGAAACTTACATTGTTTGAAAATATTGATTAGAATATTGATATAAAACAGATATGTTTCTAATTCTGCATATCTGAATTTTTGTGTAGGTTTACCAAGTTTACTACAAGTACACATTGATATTGGTATACTTACTACATAAAGTATACTTAAAAATATACTTGAACATTACTTAAGTATACTTCATAAAATTAACTTGAAGTATACTTCTTTTTCGTAAGGGTAACTACGTCAATGGAACCTAATTACCTGCGTCTACAGTTGACACTTAATAAATAAATTTACCTGGGGCGTCTACAATCGACACCCAATAATATTTATACTCTAGCTCCTGTGTCTACAGTCCACAACTGACTTCGAGTTCCTTACCCTAACTTGTTCTAACTTGCGTCCCTAACTAACTTGCTGCACAGCAATAATAAACAGACAGACTTCAGCAAATGTCCTCCAAATGCTTTAATCACGGCCGGGAGATCTTCCCAAACAGTTCTCAGAGAATCTCTCCCAAGAAGAAGCAGGGCCGGAGGATCTCAGACAAATTTCAGAGAAAATCCCACCAGTAAACACGAATACAACAGATTTTATAGAAAAGGAGAATGGGCGAAAATGACATGATACATTACATAATTTCCCTACAATTTGATTGGTTCTTCACATGCAAACCCTCTTGTTACTAGGTAGAACCAAACTCTGTTTTATTGATTAATTCATAATCACAAGGTTTCAAGTTTAGACATGTCTAGTTTCATTTCCCATATTTGTTATTTTTACACTCACACAACCAAAGTCACAAGTTTTCGCCAAAGGGGAAACATTAATTTAGCCAAAGAACAGAACGTCTTAGTACTTTGTGTTAGAATTGTTAGACCTAAAAGGGAAAGTAAGGTTTATATGTTAGAATTGTTAGAATCATGGTTAGTTTAAAAGATAGTTTGCTATCTTATCTATTAAAAATCCATCACAGCAGCATATATATTGAAAATAGCAGAGGCCTAAAACAGACCCTTGCGTCACCCCATAATTTACTGAAATTGACAATGAAGCCTTGGTTAGAAGCTAGAAGTAATTCGTCATTTTAATGAGAACAGTTTCTGTGCTATGATGGGGCCTGAATGTTGACTGAATTTTTTTCATAGATATATATTTCTTTTGTCAAGAAGGAGTACAATTGAGCAGACAACTTTTTCGAGTATTTTAGACATAAATGGAAAATTTGAAATGGGTCTGTAATTTGCCAATATATTTGGATCTATTTGTGGTTTCTTAATTCGAGGCTTAATAACGGCCAGCTTGAAGGGTCTTTGGACATGACTCAGAGTTAGAGACGAGTTAATAATGTTGAGAAGGGGCTCTTCTGCTACAGGTAACAACTGTCCTTCCACATGATTCTAAAGACCTCTAAATGTGTTTGTTTCCATTTGCGATGTAGGTTATGAGTTTCTCTCTTGAGAGTGTGAGTAATACTGTTGTGGCATGGTGCAGTACTTTTCTCTTTAACCTTTTTTAATCTGAAGGGTGCAACAGTTTCTAATATACTACAGAAAATAGTGCCCATAATGCTAGTCATTTCATCAAATTCATTTGTGTGTTTGGGTACACTGAGCAACAGAGACAGATTAGGCAGATTATTTGTGAATCTATATTTAGTGGTTGGGATAATTGTTCTACCTGGTTGACGCGGCGAGGTATGGCAAATGTCAACAGTACGCACGTTACAAGGTAGTAATCAATGACATCACCACTTTGTGGTAGAATATCTATCCGTTAGATTAAATCTAGTGTATGATAAGCGGGTCCTGTGTTGTTTTGCTTTTATTTATTTATTTATTTATGTACTGCCATTTAAAATAGTCTTAATCAGTCATTATTTCACCTGTGATAATTACCATGAACACTGAAGCATGAAAAACTTTCATTCATAATTCAATACTATAGAAACATGTATGATAAACGCAAACATGCTACACCCTGATAATGATACTCAAGAAAACGATACTTGGTTACTCACGTAACCTCGGTTCTCTCTAGAGAGGGAACGAGTATTGCGTAAGCTGTGCTTACGCAGCGGGAAAAGCCTTCTTTTCTCGAGATACTGAAACCAAAAATTATCCTTAATTTCATATATTGTCAACGCAGTGCAGCTGCAGGCAGCTGAGCTAGAGCGGCATACTGCGCGCTCATTGGCTGCCGCGCGGCAACTGCTTAAGCCTACCAGTGAGCCAATGAGGGCGCGCGCGACCTCGCGCGTCACAGCCCGCCAGAATGGGCGGCGTCAGAGCGTATATAAGGAAGGCTCGTAGGCTATATTCTCTGTTTTCTGTCGACTGAAGCGACACGAGCGATAGGCTCAGCACGGTCAGGGAACGCAATACTCGTTCCCTCTCTAGAGAGAACCGAGGCTAGTGAGTAACCAAGTATCGTTCTCTTACGAGAGGTTCTCTCGTATTGCGTAAGCTGTGCTTACGCAGCGGGAACCCTTTGTCCACGCCGTGCGAGCCTAACAATCACATATGACTCATAGAAAAACATAGAGGTGATCAAAACAGGTGGCCAGCGGTGCGGGCCAGCGCATGTTCATAAGCACACATAGGGAAAAAACACAGAACGGCACTGCCGGTTCATGTAACTGATACCCTGAGCGTGCAGCTCAACAGACAAGCTAATCGGTAATACAGCCTGACCCTTGGGCAGGACATGAAACACGACTAGACTGACAGAAGTTTAGCCTGCATAGCGGGAACTTCCAGGTTATAAAACCTAACAAATGTGGAGGGGGACACCCAGCCCGCCGCCCTACAAATGTCGTCAATGGAAATCCCACTGGACCATGCCCACGATGAGGCCATGCCTCTGGTGGAATGAGCCCGTATGCCTAACGGACATTGCAGGTCTTTGGACGCATAAGCTGCTGCAATCGCGTCTACTATCCATCTGGACAGTGTCTGTTTCGAAGCGGCGCGACCCTTGGTGCGCCCGCCAAACGAAACGAAAAGCTGCTCTGAGAACCTGAAGGCTGCAGAGCGCGTCACATAACACCTTAACGCCCTGACCGGGCAAAGGCGGTTAACCCCTTCCTCACTGCTGGAGGACGGCAGGGCCGATAGGGTAACGACCTGAGACCTGAAGGGAGTGCCTAACACTTTGGGGACATAGCCGTGCTTCGGTTTGAGAATGGCTAACGAGTCGTTAGGTCCAAACTCGAGGCACGACGCGCTGATGGACAGCGCATGTAAATCTCCCACACGTTTAACTGAAGCCAGAGCTAGCAGAAAAACGGTCTTAAGCGTTAAGTTTTTCAACTCCACAGAGTCCAAAGGCTCAAAGGGATGCGCTTTTAAGGACTCCAGGACCAGGGACAGGTCCCAAATAGGAACCGACGGGGGCCGCGGAGGGTTCATTCTCCTGGCCCCGCGTAGAAAGCGGGTAATGAGTTCATTTCTGCCCAGTGCACGGCCGCGCGCCGACTCAGCGAACGCTGCTATGGCCGCGACATAAACCTTGAGCGTGGAGGGGGACCTGCCCGCGTCCAACATCTCTTGGAGAAATTTCAATACCTGTGGAACTCCACAGGTCCGAGCATTAGAACCCATATTCACACACCACTTGTTAAACACTGACCATTTAGACGCATAGAGCCGCCTCGTCGAGGGGGCTCTGGACTGCGTGATCGTGTTAATTACCCCTTCTGGCAGGCCAACGAGTAATCGTTGATTATCCACGCATGCAGAGACCAGTGCTCTGGATGGGGATGCAGAATCGAGCCTCGGGCTTGAGAGAGGAGATCTCTCCTCACCGGAATCGGCCATGGGGCTGTGTCTGCTAGTCTCATTAGCTCGGGGAACCATGGTTGGTTTTCCCAGCGCGGGGCTATGAGGAGCACTGCGCAGTTCGCCTCCCTGATCCTCGCTAGCACTTGAGGTAGCATCGAGATCGGTGGGAACGCGTACAGCGGAGCGCTGGGCCAGGTCTGGGCCAGCGCGTCCTTCTGTTTCGAGAAAAACCTCTGGCACTGAGCGTTCTCGCTCGTGACGAAGAGGTCGATCTTCGCTTCGCCGAAACGACGCCAAAGCGTCTGTATCGTCTGCCGGTGTAGAGACCATTCCCCTGGGGGAACGTTGTCCCTGGACAGTCTGTCCGGGCCGTCGTTCAAACGACCAGGTACATGAGCTGCCCTTAGGGAGCGCAACGGGCCTTGAGCCCAGGATAGGAGGCGCTCTGCGAGCGCGCACAGGGTTCTGGATTTGATTCCGCCCTGGCGGTTCACGTACGACACCACTGACATGTTGTCCGAGCAAACTAGCACATGGTGTCCCCGTAGAAGCGGTAGAAAGTGCTTCAGCGCTTTCTCGACCGCCAGCATCTCTAGACAGTTTATGTGAAGGTCTTTCTCCGTATTCGACCACGGGCCGCAAATCGGACTGCCTTCGTGAGTCGCTCCCCAACCCATGTTGGACGCGTCTGTCGAGATCACTTTGCGGTGTGCGATGGTTCCCATCGACACTCCCCGCTGATACCATTCGGCCGCCAGCCAGGGCTGCAGGGCTGTAACACAGCGCTGAGTCACTCTGATTGGAGCACGGCCCGAAATCCATGCTTTGCGGGGCATTTCCGTTTTTAGCCAGCGTTGAAGCGGACGCATTCGGAGTAAACCCAGCTGCAGGACAGCTGCTGCTGATCAACCTCTGAAAAGTTTTCAATGGAAAAACTTTTCCCTCCTGAAAGGAGGCGGCGAGGTGTCGAACACAGCGCGCGCGCTGTGCGGACAGTCTGGCCGTCATCGCCGCCGAGTCCAGATCTATACCCAGAAAAGTGATAGACTGGCTGGGGGCTAAAGAGCTCTTGTCCCAGTTCACGGAAAGACCCAAGCTTTGCAGGTGACCGAGAAGCGCTTCTCTGTGGGAAACTAGTTCCTCCGCCGAGTGCGCTATAATGAGCCAATCGTCCAGATAGTTCAGGATTCGCATTCCCCTCGATCTCAGGGGTGCGAGAGCCGCATCCATGCACTTCGTAAATGTACGGGGTGCCAGGGATAGGCCGAACGGCAGGACGGTGTACTGATATACCTGGCCGTCGAAGGCGAATCTCAAGAATGGCCTGTGACGGGGTATAATCTGAATCTGAAAGTACGCGTCTTTCAGGTCGAGAGATATGAACCAGTCCCCCGGGCGAATCTGCGCGAGGATTTGACTGGTTGTGAGCATTTTGAACGGCCGTTTCATAAGCGTTTTGTTCAAATATCTCATATCCAATATAGGTCTGAGTGCTCCGCCCTTCTTGGGTACGAGGAAATAGCGGCTGTATATGCCTGCCTCGGAACCCGGAGGGAGAACCCGTTGTATCGCCCCTTTGTGCAGCAAATTCGCTATTTCTGTGTGAAGCAGATGCGCTGCATCCGCTTTCACTATAGTCTCGGCCCGAGCGCGATAGCGCGGAGGGCGGCGAGCGAATTGAAGCGAATAGCCCTTTATCACTGTGTTCAGTACCCACTTCGACACTCCCTGAATAGCTTTCCATGCATTCGCACTCATAGCTAGGGGTCGAATCGCCTCTGAGTCTCGCCCGCCGCACAGCACGGGACGGGGGATCTGTGGCGGTGTAAGCGCGAGTCGCGCAGTGGCAGTGAGGGGGAACGGGGGTTCGCTGATGGCGGCAGCCGGCTGAACGGCGCTGTGAGAGAGCGTTGTGTGTGACGGCTCGCGGCGCGGAAGCTGGGCGGGCTCGTGCATGTTTATCGGAGAGTGTGCGTGCTGTAAAGCGGGCACAGAGCTCTTTATTATCACACAGCCGGTGGCTGACTCGTACGTGTTTACATGAGAGTGTGCGCGCTGTGTAGCGGGCACAGGGCTCTTTATTAACACACAGCCAGTGGCTGGCTCGTGCGTGTTTACATGAGAGTGTGCGTGCTGTGTAGCGGGCACAGGGCTCTTTATTAACACGCGGCCAGTGGCAGAATGTTCTGGTCCCCAAGCGTGTGAGACAGAGCGAGCACTGTGTAGGTGTGAGCACTGAAGTGTGGGCGCGTGACCTACAGTTATCACTCGAGCGGCCGTAGCGCGCTTTATGTGAGTGCACTCTGTGGGGTACACAGGGGGATTTGTGCTTGTGTGTAGTGATGAGCACTGGGAAGTGGGCAAGCTTACTACACTCATAACACTGACGGCGTGAGCCGACTGACCAGATATTACACTCTTTATTCGATTTATCTGGGTCGCCGTAAAAATGGCGTTTGTGTGCAGGCGAGAGAGTTGAAAAACTGGCTCGTTGGTGGCTGTGGGCACTACTGCAGTAGCCTTTGATAAGGGGACTGGCAGAGGGATACATTTTAGCTTTGACGGTGGTCCGGCCGCAGCGGGACTCGACCGTCTTTTCCTCCCGACGGATGCTAGGAGGACTTTGCAGGCTCGGGCTTCAGCGTTACCTTAGGCCGAGGCCCACGCGGGGGCGGCGGCCTGTGCTGGCTGGTGGAGCGGGACCTGGGGCGGCCGCGCTGGCGCTGCTGGGAGGCTGGGGGTCGAGATGGCCGCTGTGCGGAGCTGCGTGCAGGAGGCTGGTTAGAGCGGCCTGCAGCGGAGCTCGAGCGGCGGGGCAGGAAGAGGTTCATGGCCTGTGACGCTTTCTGTACCTCAGAAAAACGGTCCACGAGGCCACTCACTGCAGGGCCGAAGAGACCAGTAGACGAGAGCGGGGCGTTCAGGAAGACGGACCGCTCTTGTTCCCCCATGTCGGCTAGTGTTAACCAAAGGTGGCGCTCAATGACGGTCAGCGAAGCCATGGATCGTCCGATAGCTTGGGCCGCTGTCTTTGTCGTGCGAAGGGAAAGGTCCGTCGCACTGCGCAGGTTGGTTAAGGCCGATCTGTCCAGTTCTCCCTCGTCGAGCTGGCGGAGGAGGTCCGCTTGGAGAACTTGAAGGACCGCCATTGTGTGCAGGGCTGAGGCGGCTTGCCCAGCGGCGGAGAAGGCGCGGCTGGCGAAAGCCGAAGTAGTCCTGCAGGCTTTAGACGGGAGGGCAGTCTTTGAGCGCCATCTCGCGGATGGGGGGCAAAGATGCGCTGCAACCGCCTGTTCGACCGGTGGAATCCGGTCATACCCCTTCTCCGTGGCTCCGTCCACGCGGGAGAGAGTCGATGAGGCTGGAGAACGGAGTCTGGCCGAAACTGGAGCGTTCCACGATTTAGCAAGCTCGTCGTGAAGCTCAGGCAGAAACGGCGCTGGTCTAGACGCTGGGGCCTGGCGACTGGTGGTCAGGAAGCATCCATCGAGCCTGTTAGGCGGGGGTACCTCTGGCGGTGACCACTCGAGGCCCAGGCGCTCGACTGCCATAGTGAGGAGGCGGAGAAGCTCGGCCTCGACCCCGGCGGGAGCCCTGCTGGAAGCTCTGGTGGAGGAGGCGGATCGGGCGGAGCCGGACCACACCTCGCTGTCCGACGCCAACAAAGAGCACGTGTCCAGTCGATCGTTGTCATCCGCTTCATCCGCTGTGTCGACGGCATCGAGGGCGAGAGCCGTCGGCTGCGCGTCGGGGAGCGGGGGCGGAGAGGGAGAGAGCGAGGCTCGCGGGAGAGGCTCCGGCGAGGCCCTGGCTCGTGTCTCAGGCTCCGGTGGGCGTTGTGAGCGGCGTTTCTTCTTACGCGGCCCAGCAACGGCAGGAGCGGTGTCTGTAAAGAGGGCGAGTCGAGCCCGCAGGGTCGACATCTGCAGCTCTTCGCAGAATTCGCAGCCGCCCGAGGAAAACGTGACGGCTGCATGATCCCGTCCCAGGCAGAGAGCGCAGAGGAGATGGCGGTCTCTGTCGCTGAGCGGCGATCGGCATGAGCCGCACGTGGTGCGAGGCATTTGCAACAACGCCTCGTGCTCTTTTAGAGTGCTGCGGAGAAAAAGGCAAACACACGCAAAAGAGCTTATCAATGAAGGATATGTATCGCCGGATAGCTGAGCTGGCACGGCAGGCTGAAGGCGGCGAAGAGATCGTCCGGCTTCCTCAGGCTGTCCTAAGCTGGCTCGTTAGCTTGATCCAAGAAGGCCACGGCGACGGTTTCCTCTCAGAGATCAGCGATGCGAGTGCTTCGCTGAAAAGACAGAAATCAGAGAATATAGCCTACGAGCCTTCCTTATATACGCTCTGACGCCGCCCATTCTGGCGGGCTGTGACGCGCGAGGTCGCACGCGCCCTCATTGGGCGTGACGTCACGCCAGGCTCACTGGTAGGCTTAAGCAGTTGCCGCGCGGCAGCCAATGAGCGCGCAGTATGCCGCTCTAGCTCAGCTGCCTGCAGCTGCACTGCGTTGACAATATATGAAATTAAGGATAATTTTTGGTTTCAGTATCTCGAGAAAAGAAGGCTTTTCCCGCTGCGTAAGCACAGCTTACGCAATACGAGAGAACCTCTCGTAAGAGAACGTTTTTTCCCCCATCAGAAGATCAGAGTTTTATAGTGTGTGTGTAGGTTGCTATGCTCAATTTTGAGGTCTACATATATGCAAGCATGTTTATGTGTTTGTGCAATCAAACATGTCAAGCCTGTTGGATTTTGTAGCCGTTTATTCAGATGTTTCAGCTCATGGCTCAGTACCAGTCTGGAGTGGAGAGGGATCCTGTCTGATAATAGAAGCAGATTGCATGAATCAGATGGGAGCTGGAGATTATTGTGTGTGTGTGCAGTATGTGTCAGACAGTGAATGGACTGTGGGCTGTCTTAATGTGTGCATGATTATAGGTCTTCACTGACATCACACACCTAAACTCTCTTAAAGTGTTTCGCCTTGAACTGATAATGTGATACAAGCTCATGCTCTTTCTAAATTGAACAGATGACATCATGACTGAGAGTCACAACTGAACTAAAACAAAAGAGTGTGTTGAAAGGAATAGTGAAATGAAGATTTTGTCATTTACTCACCCTCATGTTGTACCAACCCAGTATGCTTATTTCTGTGAAACACATTCTTTTTTAAAAAATACTTTAGTGTTTCAGGCCTGTCAAGCTTCAAAAAGATCCAAACTCACCACAGAAGCAATATAAAAATGAGTCATTATGACTTGTGCACTTTACCCCAAGTCTCAGGATTGGTCACTTGCGCCAAGCAATTATTTTAAAATGGAAAGACATTACAGTTTAAAAGTATAGCCACTATACTTATGGCCAAGCGCGCTATCTGAGCAAAGTTAATGCAAGTTAATAATAAAATTAAAAGAAATATCTGATCATTCTCTATACACGGATATTAAACTAATATTTGACATTAAACGGTAAGCTAAAAGTCCTAAGTTAGATAAAACACGTTAACTAGTACTAGTTTAAGTTTACGCTAACTAACGATTAAAAGTGATATTATTGGCAAAATTAAAGCCCAAGCCTTAAAACACATAGGGCCCTATCTTGCACCCAGCGCAATTGACTTTGTACACCGACGCATGTATCATTCCTATTTTGCACCCGCGCAAAGCGCGCTTTTCCCTCCACAGAAGCACGTCGCTAAACTAGGGAATGAACTTGCGCTCCCTGGGCGGTTCAGCGCAAAAAAGGAGGCATGTTCCGGCGCAAACGTTCCTTCATGCTATTTTGCAGGTTTAATCAAATCAAATCAAGTATATTTGTATAGCGCTTTTCACAATACAGATTGTATCAAAGCAGCTTCACAGTACTAAAACAAAATAATACAACAAAGTTTGTTTCTAGTGGAATTTATTGATTGATAGAATAAAATTAAATATCCCCAAAATATCCCCAACTGAGCAAGCCAAAGGCAACAGTGGCAAGGAACCGAAAAACTCCATCAAGTGACCTAATGGTGTCCTAAAACTCCATCAGGTGACCTAATGGAGAAAAAAAAAACCTTGGGAGAACCCAGGCTCAGTCGGGCGCCAGTTCTCCTCTGGCATTTATGAACTAGAGGCCGGATTGTAGTTTGAAACTGTGAGATTAACAATATTATATGAATGCCTGGCTGAAAAGATGCGTCTTTAATCTAGTTTTAAACTGGGAGAGTGAGTCCGAGTAACGAACAGTATCAGGAAGGCTATTCCAGAGTTTTGGAGCCAAATGCGAAAATGCTCTCCCTCCTTTGGTTGATCTGGATATCCTAGGTATGACCAAAAGCCTCGAATTTATTGATCTTAAAGAGCGTGATGGATTATAGGGTGATAGAAGATCCGTTAAATAGACTGGAGCTAAGCCGTTTAGGGCTTTATAAGTCAATAGCAATACCTTATAATTAATACGGAACTTTATAGGTAGCCAATGTAGTGATGATAAAATCGGTGTTATATGATCATATTTTCTTGATCTAGTAAGAACTCTAGCGGCTGCATTTTGGACTAACTGTAGCTTGTTTATTGAGGATGCAGGACAACCGGCTAATAAAGCATTAAGTCAAGTCAAGTCATCTTCATTTATATAGCGCTTTTAACAATGTAGATTGTCTCAAAGCAGCTTTACAGAGATAAATGTATCATTTAACGTAAGAATGTTTTGGCTTTATAGCGGTTCTTTAATAAAGTTATTTTCCAGCTAAAGTTAGTTTTGATTGATTCGCTTCCGTCGCAACGATCATTTGTTTTTAAATTAGGGCCGCCAAGACGACACCATTCTCTCTACACAGACTTTAAACGCGAACCTGTGAGAAACGCTGATGGCGTTCAGATGCGCATTAAGAACGGGTTCTATAGTTATGTGCGTTGATGTGTGCATGTTTGGAATTCCCTAAAAACCAAGCCTAAACAAATTACTGGTGTTTCCTTACAGTTTTGATTCAGAATTTAATTTTATTTTATTAATTCGGGGTAGATACGCAAATTGAGTTTTCCCGACGATGCTTTATCTGTAGAGTGGGAAAGGGATCCTCCATAGGGAGAGACTAGTTAGCACTTCAGCACTGCATTGACATCGGGTCCAGGCGAAGGTCCTTCATCAGATCTGGAAACGGCCTGGATCCGGCAGGCTGCGGGAAAACCTTGGGATAAACAAAGACACTCAAATTAGCGTAGATGCCATTCTTCTCATGATGTAACAAGTACATCAGGATTTATGGGAAGTGTTCCCGGTTCCAGCTGACCTTATCTATGCAGCCTAATATTGAATTATAGAAGTCTATAATGTATTATGTGAACGCTATGTCAAAGAGATGTGTCTTTAATCTAGATTTAAACTGACAGAGTGTGTTTGCTTCCCGAACAATGGTAGGAAGACTGTTCCAGAGTTTTGGTGCTAAATAGGAAAAGGATCTACCGCCAGCAGTCGATTTTGATATTCTAGGTATTATCAATTGGCCGGAATTTTGAGATCGCAATAGACGTGAAGGACTATAATGCGTTAAGAGCTCGCTCAAGTACTGCGGAGCTAAACCATTTAGTGCTTTGTAAGTAATCAGCAATATTTTAAAATTTATGCGATGTTTAATAGGGAGCCAGTGCAGTTTTGACAGAACCGGGCTAATATGGTCATACTTCCTTGTTCTGGTAAGAACTCGAGCTGCTGCGTTTTGAACTAGCTGTAGTTTGTTTATTAAACGTGCAGGGCAACCACCCAGTAGAGCATTACAATAATCTAGCCTTGATGTCATGAACGCATGAACTAATTGTTCCGCATTTGTCAATGAGAGCATATGGCGTAATTTAGATATATTTTTAAGATGGAAAAATGCGGTTTTACAGATACTAGACACGTGACTTTCAAATGAAAGATTGGTATCAAAGAGCACACCCAGGTTCCTAACCGACGACGAAGACCTAACAGAGCAGCCATCGAGACAGTATTCTAGGTTATTACGTGAGGACGTTTTTTGTCCAATAATTAGAATCTCTGTTTTTTCAGAATTTAGAAGTAGGAAATTACGAGTCATCCAATTTTTTATATCAGCTATGCATTCTGTTAATTTAGTGAATTGGTAAGTTTCGTTAGGTTTTGAAGAAATATAGAGCTGAGTATCGTCGGCATAACAGTGGAAGCTAATTCCATGTTTCCTAATGATATCTCCTAATGGTAGCATGTACAGAGTGAACAGCAGCGGTCCTAGTACTGAGCCTTGTGGTACGCCATACTGAACTTGTGATCGATGAGACATCTCTTCATTTACTGCTACAAACTGATAACGGTCAGATAAGTATGATTTAAACCATGCTAGTGCAATTCCACTAATGCCAACATAGTTCCCTTTCAAGGGAACTCGCGTTGCGTCGAGTTTGACGCTATGGGAACGCTTTGCGTGATGACGTCTTGAAGCACATGTAAAATCAGTCCAATGGTGTAGCGGGACGTCAGAGGCGGGTGACGTCACGTACCAGGAAGCTATAAAAGCCAGCCTGAAGCAGGAAACAACAGCTTTCTGAGTCTTCAGTAGCGCTCTGTGTTGAAATCTGTCTGTCTTATTTGGTGTTGTCTGATATATATATATATTATTCAGTATGGCGAGCAAGCAGCAGTTTAGAGTGTGTGTCCATCCCTGCCCGCGTTATTTAACGGGAGGTGACACACACACTCTTTGTGTTGTTTGTTTGGGAGAGGAGCATGCCCAGTCAGCACTCGAGGGTGGTGACTGTGAGCATTGCTGTGCGCTTCCCCTGCGTACGCTCCGATCCCGCTTGGCTCGGTTCAATCCCGACCACGTTCCCCAGGGCTTTGGTCCCGCCGCTGCCGAGGCACGGCGTCGATCTCAGACCTGGGGTTCGCAGATGGATCTATCAGTGGATGTTGAGACGGGCTCTGCCTTATCTCAGCCTCCTTCTGATAGATCCAGTGCCTCTCATCAGGGTGTGGAAGCACGCGCTGCGGTTACTTCCCCCCCGATAGAGGTACCAGTACTGCAACTATCCAGCTCTGAGGAGTTGGATGTTGTAAGTATTGAAGCTGAGTCTGAGGATTCGCCACCTCAGTCTCATGCTTTTGAAGAACTGCTCGATGTGATCACGAGAGCAGTCGACAGATTGTCTATTGAGTGGCCGGAGGATAGGCAGGACGTTCGTTCGAAAAGTAAGCTCGACGAACGCTTCCTGCCATCCCGTGCTCAGCCCCAGCGTAGGAGCCTGCCGTTTTTCCCCGATCTCCACACCGAGGTGTCGAGATCGTGGGGGAAACCAGTCTCTCACAGAGTATACACACCACACACCTCTCTATATTCATCCATTTCCAAATATAAAGAGTATGGTTATGGGGAGATGCCGAAGGTGGAAGAGACGCTCGCGGGCTATCTCTCTCCAGCAACGGCATCTTCCCTGAAGGCTCCTACACTCCCCTCAAAACCAGTAAAGATGACATCTACCCTGATTAATAAATCGTATGCAGCCGCTGGTCAAGCTGCAGCGTGTCTGCATACGATGTCCATCTTACAAGCCTATCAGGCAGAATTATTAGGGGATTTAGAGGAGGGCGGGGGAATCGGTCCCGACACTGTGGCTGAACTGCGCAGAGCCACGGATGTTTCTCTCAGGGCCACCAAGGAGACCGCTAAATCTATCGGGCGGTCTATGGCAGCCCTGGTGGCCACTGAGAGGCATCTGTGGCTCAACCTGAGCGATATAAAAGACAAAGAAAAGAATGTTCTTTTAGATGCTCCGGTTTCCACTGCCGGGTTATTTGGGGATGCAGTGAATATTGCGGTTGCAAAATCTCAAGAAGCCGCTAAACAGACAGCTGCTCTCCAAAAACTTCTCCCCCGCCGTTCTTTCTATGAGGCTGCTGAGCGGGAGCAGCCTCACTCCTCTAAAAAGGGTGCTGAGCATCGTGCCACTCAAAAGCAGAGCGTGTCTTCTCGTGCTCCCCCACAAAAATCTCGGGGACACGGAGGGCGCGCTCAAACCCAGCAGTCTTCGAGGGGTAGAACGGATCTGCGGACCACTCACAGCAGGCACAGCAAACTCACAGCAGGCAGAGAGGCAGACAGGAGCAATCGATCATTACAGTAATCTAGTCTCGAGGTCATGAATGCATGAACTAACTTTTCTGCATCAGAAACTGATAGCATATTACGTAGCTTAGCAATGTTTCTAAGGTGGAAAAAGGCTGTTTTTGTAACATACGAAATATGATTTTCAAAAGACAGGTTACAATCGAGTATAACACCCAGGTCTTTTACTGTAGAGGATAAAGTAACAGGACATCCTACGATGTCAAAGTTGTATTGTGAGAGGTTCTGTGGGCGGTTTTTTGAACCGATAAGTACTACCTCTGTCTTGTCTGGATTTAATAAAAGAAAATTACGCGTCATCCAATCTTTTATATCTTTAACACACTCTGTCAATTTGGATAATTTGGCGTTTTCATCCGGCCGTGATGAAATATATATTTGAGTGTCATCAGCATAACAATGGAAACTAATTCCATGTTTCCTTATAATATTTCCAAGTGGCAGCATATATATTGAGAATAACAGAGGGCCCAACACAGATCCCTGCGGCACTCCATAGTTTACTGGAATTATGATCGATTTTTCTCCATTTAAATAGACAAAATGGTAGCGGTCTGATAAGTATGATCTAAACCAGCTTAATGCTTGTCCTTGAACACCAGTATAATTTTGTAGTCGATCTAAGAGTATTGTATGATCTATAGTATCGAACGCAGCACTTAGATCAAGTAAAACTAGTATTGAGATGCAGCCTTGGTCAGAAGCTAAGAGTAAATCATTTGTGATTTTAACGAGCGCAGTTTCAGTGCTATGATGCGGCCTGAATCCTGACTGAAACTTTTCATAGATATCATTTTCTTGCAAGAAAGAGCCCAGTTGAGTGGACACAACTTTTTCTAGTATTTTAGACATAAAAGGTAGATTTGAAATGGGTCTATAATTTGCTAAATTATGCGGGTCTAATTGTGGTTTCTTAATGAGAGGTTTTATAACTGCCAGTTCAAATGTTCTTGGAACATGACCTAAAGATAAAGACGAGTTAATAATATTGAGGAGAGGCTCTTCCACTACAGGTAACACTTCCTTCAGTAGTTTAGTTGGTATAGGATCTAATAAACATGTTGTTGTTTTAGATGAAGTGATAAGTTTATTTAACTCTTTTTGTTCTATAGTTGTAAAGCACTGTAATTGTTCTTGCGGGGGGATAATTGAGGCTGAATTATAAGGTGCGATTGAGGATTGAACGTTTACAATTGTGGTTCTAATGTTTTCTATTTTCTCAGTGAAGAAGTTCATGAAATCATTACTACTAAACTGTAACGGGATATTTTGTTCGGGTGACGTCTGTTTATTTGTTAGTCTAGCCACGGTGTTAAATAAAAACCTAGGATTGTTTTGGTTGTTTTCTATTAGTTTGCGGAGATGCTCAGCCCTGGCCGCTTTTAGGGCCTTTTTATAACGTGACATACTGTCTTTCCACGCGATTCTAAAGACCTCTAAATTAGTTTGTTTCCATTTACGCTCTAAATTACGGGTTTCTCTCTTTAGAACATGCGTAGTATTATTGTACCATGGTGCTTTAATTTTCTCTGTGACCTTTTTTAATCTAACGGGTGCAACAACATTCAATGATCTAGAGAGAATGGTGCTCATTGTGCTAGTTAGTTCTTCTAGTTCATCTGTTTGTTTGTGTTCAGGCAGCAGCTGAGACAGATCAGACAAGCAACTCGAGAAATTATCTATGGTGGATGGAAGGATTGTTCTGCCTGGTCGAAAACGCGGCGCCGCATGACATATTACAGCAGTACGTAATATGCAAGTTACCAAGTAATGGTCAGTGACATCATCACTTTGTGGAATGATATCTATATCGGTTGGATCGGATCCATATGATATAATTAAATCGAGTGTGTGATTAAGACGATGAGTTGGTCCGGTGACGTTTTGTTTGACCCCAAAGGAATTTAATAAATCTATAAACGCAGCCCCTAACGCATCATTTGGATTATCTACGTGTATGTTAAAAACTCCAACAATTAATGCTTTATCTACATTGACCAATAGATCTGAGAGAAAAACTGCAAACTCTTTTAGGAAATCAGCGTAAGGCCCAGGCGGTCTATATACGGTAGCCAAGGCTAGAGATAATATGGATTTTTTTCTAACATCTAAGAGCGTAACATTTAGTACAAGTATTTCAAACGAAATAAACTTATAACCCGTTTTCTGAGTAACATTGAGAATATCTCTATAGACCGCTGCAACACCGCCGCCACGACCAATCAGACGGGGTTCGTGCTTATAGGAGTATCCTAATGGAGTAGACTCATTTAGACCGAAATAATCATTAGGTTTAAGCCAAGTTTCAGTAAGGCAAAGTACATCGAAGCTATTATCCGTGACTATTTCATTTACAATAACTGCCTTAGGTGTGAGTGATCTAATGTTTAGAAGACCTAGCTTTAGAAATTGTTTTTGGTTACTAATAGCAACATTTTCTGGTTTAATAACAATTAGATTTTTTCTAGATCCTGCAGTAGATTTATTATTTGATCTCACTAAACGAGGAATAGACACAGTTTCTATGCAATGTTCTACACTATTTATATCAGTTAATTTGGTGCAGCAGAGACTATGATTTGAACTTTTGGTTACTAGTCAAAAGGTATTTAACATTTTGGAGATGTTATCTGACAGAAGATCCGATCCGAATCTGCTTGGGTGTAAGCCATCAGCACGGTAAAGCCTAGGACGCTCCCAAAACAGATTCCAATTATTTACAAAGAGCAGTTTCTGCTCATTGCACCATGATATTAACCATTCATTTAGCGCGAATAATCTACTAAACTTTTCATGACCTAGTCGGTACGTGGGAAGCGGTCCTGACACAATGATCGTTATATCAGGCGATGTGCTGCGTACCGTATCGATCAGATTCCTGAAGTCTTTCTTCAGAACCTCTGTCTGTCGCAGCCTGATGTCGGCCCCTCCCGCGTGCAGGACCACAGTTCCGACGCGCTCGTTCAGAATCTCGGGAACGCGAGCAGCGATTTCAGAAACACGAGCACCAGGAAAGCAGTGACTATGCACCTTACTTTTATTTAACGTAGCTTGTACGTGTCGAACGATGGAATCACCGATGATCACAGCATCGCGTTCTGTTTCGCGAAGAGGGGAGAAGCGGTTTTGTGTGGATATCTCGAAAACCGGGAGGGTCGGAGAGAGTTTTCTTGGTCTAGACCTGACTCGCGTCTTCCGCTGCGGAAATATCCAGGCTTCGTGGTGGCATGTTGGAGCCGGCGTAAACGAGACCATAGCTGATCGCGGCCTCGACGCTCGTGACCGATGCTGAGTAACGCACGGAGTAGACGAGGTCGGAGTCAGCGGGTTAGTAACGTTGATCACTGATTTGTGTTCATCGGCGCGTGATGTTTCAAGAGCTAACCGCCGGTCTATCAGCTCGGCTTTTCTCACTAAAAGGTCGTGGATCTGTTTCTCAACAGCTTCCAGCTCAGACTGCAACGCGTGTAGCTCAAATGTGTCCTCACCTGCATCAAAAGGTAGACTACTTACATCTGATATATTCGCCATTTTAACAGATGGACAGTAAGTTAAGTTAGCAACGACGCTACCAGTGATGCTATCAATATTAATACTAATTTATGACTGAAGTCTTGGATATAATCCGTCTTTTTAGTGGTACAGGTGTAGAGTAGACGCACGATAGGCGAAAAAATGTTTGTTTGTAAGTGAGTGTGGAGAAGACGCGTTCAGCCGTGATCCACAGGAGTAACCTATAAGAGTATCCGACGTTGGATCACTAATAGGCTTGAGACGCGTCTGCTCAACAGTCCGCGTTGTAACTATGAGGTGAGGAAAAATAGAAAATGTTCGTTGTAAGTGAGTTTAAAGAGAAATCAAGAATTATAAATCAATCGATGGAGCTCCAAAGACAACAACGCGTTCAGATGCGACGCATGCGCATTCGAAAAACATGCGCATTTAGAAAACAATTGCGCCACTAACCAGGAAAAAATAGTTTAAAGTCAGTGGCGCGTTGCGCATGTTATTCATATGCTATTTTAAGGGCGCATGCTTGGCCATAATCGATGTAGCGTGTGCACAACGCGCATACACTTTGATTCTCTCATCTACACAGAAGCAGCAGTTTTCATGTTTGCAAATCATACATTATTACGATAGATAGATAGATAGATAGATAGATAGATAGATAGATAGATAGATAGATAGACAATTTATTATAAAAGCATACATCTAGCTTACACATTTACCCAAATTATCATACGCCTTTTTAACCGAAGTTAATTTGGGTGGGTTTCTCCATCCCCAACGTCCCTGACGAGAGCGTTGCTCTCCTTGGCTGTGAACCGCACATGGCGCGCGCCTGGCGAATCCGCCGTTATGATAGGAATCCGCTTTAGAACAAGCGCGCCTGCTCTTAAAGGGAATGTGAGATGACACTCTGATTGGCTTATTTCACGTTACGCCCAAACCACACCTATGAATAATGAAGCTCTTCAGACCAACCCATTTTAGATTTGCGTCGGGCGCAAGAGTCATTTATCCCGCCGGGAAAATAGCAACAGCGCCAAGACCCGCCCACAAAGTTACTTGCGCTTTGCGCTTTGACACTTGCGTTTCAGATCGTTAAAATAGGGCCCATAGTAGGCATGACTACAGCACTAATTTCATATTAACAGCACGGTCTCAACCGCTGTTGTCTGCCGATCGACCACACTGTGCAGCCATCTTAGCCATGTGTGCAGGATAGCTAGCTATACAGTACAATTTGCAAACCTAACCTCAGCTCCCTAGTGGAGAGTACTGACTTTACATCACCAGTCATTCGGCTAAATTTGCTCAACTTACCGTGTTAATCAGACCCTGAAATTCAGATCCGCTGCAGCGACCAAACAGTTGAAGTACCGAGGAAGATACTGCATCTGCCTGGAAAGTCCCCGCCAGTGAAAAAGGGATAATGCCAACTTATTAAATTTAAAATATTTACGTTTGATGAACACACCTGCCACATCGACAGCTGCTCAAATAAATTGTGCATTGTCAACTCACTTTTATAGCATTTGTTGTACACAACAACAACATACAAATAACTACCCAAATAAATTGCATGGGTTTTATTTAAAATATATTGTTATATAAAAACTGATATATTTTAAGTAAAGATGAAGTATTTTGATACTTTTTTTGTATAAAACCAATAAAATAAACTAGATTACAAATATTTAAAATATATAAAACCTACTTTGTGGGTGTAGCACTTTTGGACAATTTGTTAGATAAGCTGAGATGTTGACATCCTACATTTCCCTCTCTCCAGCCCTCTCTTTGAGTTTTAAGCGATACAGTTATTGACTACAGGGGGACTTTCAAAGTCTGACTGTAATTAATGGTGTATTGTGGGATGCAGTAGAAATAGTTTATGAAGTATGTCAGTATGCTATTCTGTATTCAGCCATACTCTCCACCACTTTTCAGGAAAAAGTAGACATATGTTTTAACATTAGTCAAGGGAAGTTATTGTGTGTTGTGGGGAAAACTGCTGTGATATGAGGAAACTAATTTTCTTGTATCCATCTGTCTGTCGGTCTCTCAGGGGGACGTGTCTCTTCTGCAGGTGAAGTTATGAGGAGAGACTCATCTTTTTAATGTGGCTCACAGCACTCACAGCAGCTCAACCTCGGACATCCAAGACTAAAGAAAGACTGATGCATCCAATTATCCACTTGCTGTGATGATCCCAGATCTGAGGGAGAGTAAGAGCTATTGCTAAGACTCTATCACTGCAGAAATACCAGACTTCAGCTCATGCGCAGATTGGACTACAGGGATGTGCAGAGAGTTCCTCAGGGGCAGGGGCTCAAATGTAATAAAGGGGCATATATGCTCATCAAGGTTGCATTTTTATTTGATCAAAAATACAGAAAAAACAGTAATATTGTGAAATATTACTTCAATTTAAAATAATGATATTCTATTTTAATATACTTATAACCTTTGATACGTTTTCAGGATTCTGAGTTTAAAAAGGAAAAAAATTCCTGAACAGCATTTATTGAAAAGAACAGCATTTATTTAAAATATAAATATTTTGTACCAATATACATTACCGTTCAAAAGATTGGGGTCAGTAATTTTCTTTCTTTTTTAAAAAATAAATAAATGAATACTTTTATTCAGCAAGGATATGTTAAATTGAAGTGATAGTAAAGACTTTTTTTATAGTAAAGACTTTCTATTTTAAAATAAACAAGCTTTTCTAGCTCACTAATCTTAAGATTACTTTGCTTAATTTTTTTGAGGCAACGAGTTTGCATACTTTTTTTAAGTAAGGTCAACTAATTACATTTTACAGTGTAGGGTCCAAATATGAGACAGCAATTTTTAAAGTTGAGACACTCACACACAGATAAATAAAGCATATTATAAAAACTTTTTTGTATAAAATGTATTTATTTGCAACAGTTATGTTAACAGCAATAATAAGATATTTCTGAAACCCTCATTCACTAATCCCTACGTTAGTCCACTAATACAGTTCACTTGAAGGAGTGAACGAAAACGAGTGAGTGAATTCGGACAGCCTTTGATCGTACATCGGCTGTACACACCCGGGTTCGTCACTTATTGGGATCCCCTGAAAACATTTCCATTGTGTTCTGTTCTATTTGCAGTGCGTTTCTTTATTTGGTTGTGTTGTGAACCTTTGCAGCGTGTTTCTGTATTTGGTTGAGTTGTGAGTATTTGGAGCACATGTGTGTTGTAAAACTAATGAAGATGTTTTCTTAATTTGCGGTTGTTTTTTTCTATTTGCACGTGATTTCTTAAGTTGCAGCTCTTTGAGCTCTCTCGGCCACCGTAAGCCCTGGTGCTGGTGGGCATGAGTTTTTTTTTCAAAAACGTAAAAATAAATCGTACCGACCCCAAACACACACACGCACACACACACATTCAGAATCCAAAACACAAAAACATGGCTGCTGTTAAAGCGCGTTTCAATTATCCAACACATTAAGCTTTTGTTTTACATGCAACGCTCTAATGACCTTTGATTGCTTTAAAAAGTGGTCAGTAACCATATGAAGAGTACTGGCCATCAGCACAAAAAACGATTAACTAAACAGCATTCTTACCAAACAAATACCTCCTCAAAAACCTTTACCTAAAAATACTTTTACATAAGACATACCCTCTTTAACTGAATTATTATCTTAACAGTACTAAATCTTAAACTGCGCTTAGATTTGCCAACATCTCAATATGAACTAATTTCTAATTAAATGGTCTGAGATGCTATTCACATTATTGTTAGCAACTCTATGAAAACTAGGTTATGTTCAGACTGCCAGCAAAAAAAAAAAAAAAAAAAAAAAAAATTATATTCAGATTTTATTCAAATGGGTTTAAAATAGGTTTTCTGGACAGAAAAAAAAACTGACATTGAGGTCATGCACTAATTGGAGCTGTAGTTCAGTAATGGCGGCGGAGACAGATGCGAGCGAAGCGATGCGATGTTGTTGCCCCCCTCCCACGGGGTTCGGGAAAAGTTTGATTTTCCAGCTCGCTCTGTTAGTGGTGAATGAGTTGGCTAAGGCGAACGTTAGCGATTGGTTATGGCAGATCCAATAGTTTTAAACTTCAACAGAGTACCAGCCTTCAAGGAAGTTAACACTTGAATGTCTCAGTCTGAACACTCTGGATGCTCAAATCAGATTTTAAATTGTCTTTTGCATCACTCTTAATGCTAAAAACGATAATGACAAAACTGGTGACAGAAATGCAAGTTTTTCTTGTGCGAAAAAGTTCTGCACCACAACTCAATAGTGCGGACAGTCTGCCTGAAAATATCTGAACTTAGTCCTATTGACTCGTTTAGGTGTAGTTTTATTTTTCCTAAGGAATCTTCAGAGAAATGTTTTGATATTTGACTTACTCATATGTGGAAATGTGTGTAAAGCTCCTTAAATGTGAAAGAGAAACCTCTGAGCAATAACATTTTCCTCCAGGTAAACACTTCCCCACTCATCAAATCTAATTCAGTCTCTGTCCCATCACTCATTTCAATGTCTCATTCATGGAAAAATGAGACCAACACATTTTCAAGGCGATGCGTTCATTAGCAAACAAGTCTGTTAAACGATGTTCATTCAATATTTAATAAATGTCATAGCCATAAGCACTTTGTTTAATGATCTCATTACTGAGTCATTTGAAAAGATCTAAAACATCTTCTGAAGGTACAGAATGGATTGGAATTTTTGCTCCTTGGCATTCAGAGCAGGGTTATTATCATTAACTAAAACTAAAACTGAAATAAAAATAAATTAAACCTAAATAGAACCAAAATATTAGAATATCATGGAAAAGTTTATTTATTTCCATAATTCCATTCAAAACGTTAAACTTCCATAGATTATAGATTCAGGGCCCACAACTTAAACGATTTCAAGTATTTAGTTGTTTATTTGTACATAATTTGGGCTTCCAGCTCATAAAACCCACGAAAACAGGATTTCAAAAAATTAGAATATTACATGAAATCACACAGTAATTACACAGTGATACTGAAGGATCCAAATTTAAGAATATGTTTAAGATCTGCTGATCCTGCTTCCTTACATAACATCACATGAAAAACTAAGGTGAACTACACTGTACTGGGCATTCAAGGTGAACATGATGGCATCAATTTACTGATTAGAAGTCAGCTGTCTAAACATTGTAATAGTCAGGGGTTTTGTTAGTCTTTGATCTTCCAACTAAGAGTTGAACTGTGTGTGAATGTTACTAGTCTTAGTTCTCGTGACCATTTGTGTTTATACCATTTGGGGAGCTCAGTTGGGGGTAATTGCCTCTATTGTCTTTAGCAGTAGTCATCCCTAAAGGCTGTGTGTAAGTTCAGCACCTTTAGGGACAGCCCACTGAAATGCCTATAAAGAAACCATGTAAAGTTACATTAGTTAGATCATGTTGGAAGTTTCTACAGCCGCGTACAGAGGAGTTCTCAATAAAGAATAACTTCTGTTGAACGTGATCCCAACTGTCTCACTGGTCTCTGCTTCGATGAAAGAAAACTTTACAACAGATGGTGCCGTGACCCGGATGGAGAAGAAGGAAACTCAAAGAATTTTAAGCTCAAAGAACTGCATCTTGAAACTTCAAGCTCAAAGATCTCAACAAAGCTGACTGAGTTCCAGACTGAATCTTCTGAATCCAGATTGAAAACTTCAAGCTCCAAAAAGATCTCAAAGACTGAATTTTTCCAGACGGAATCTTTCTCTACAAATGAAAGACTCGGTGAGTTTCACTCCATTAAAAGAACCAATGCAGACCAGTACAAATGTTTTCCTCTGCACCGTTCAGAGAAGTAGTTAACAAACAGCTGTAGAGTTTGGTTAACTAAAGATAAGCCTCTAAAAAGTTTTCTTTTAGAGATGAAATTGATCCTCTGTTGATGGCAGGGAAGATTAACAGTTACATGTTAATATTATGTGTATGCTCTTGCTAGAGAAGACCTATCTGTAAGCTAGAGAAAGTTAGCATCAAGTGCTAATAGTTGGTATCCTTTGCTTTAGGCAGAGAAGAATTAGCTTTACGTGCTAGTTATTTCTGTTGATTCTCTGTTCTTGTCGGCAGGGAAGTTAAGTGTGGTAATTTGGAAAGTTAACAATAGTTAAGCTGTGTTAACAAGTGTACCCTCTATTGTAGACAGTAGAGAGAAGTTTTTTTGATTGTGTGGTAACAAAGAAATTCACAAAAATGTTTAGGAAAAGTACTAGACTGATTAAACCTTTATGGACAGACAGTGAATTCAAGTCTTTGTTATCAGAGCACATGGACTCCATCGTGACTGAGAAAGTCAGATTGAATTTAACAAAGAAATTTGGCATTAATCCAGGCAAAGTTTGGTCAATCGAAGATTGTAAGAAGGTACTAGGAGAAAGTATTCGCAAGAACAGTGTCAAAGGCATTATCTTCTGTCACAGAGAATTCGGTTTAACCCTAGCTACAGAACAGTCTAAGCGCAACTCTGAGCTAGAGAAACAGATCAAAGAGCTCCATGCTAGAATATCTTCGTTGACTAAGAAAGTAAACCGCAACAAAGATGCAGAAAAAACTGATGTGGAAGAAGTTAGTCAGCCTGATAACAATTATCCTGACTTAAAAGCTTTCGTTGAAACAAATGTAGCCATCCAATCAGTAACTGATCAGCCTGTAGATTCAGTGCAGGTTTGTAAGATCTCAGGGAACTGAAAGTGTTACTCTGAACTCTTCTGTTGTCCAAATACAAACGGTTGGCAAAACATCTTTAGGTCCTAAGGATATAGATAGACTATCCCAGAGTTTACCCTCAGCACGCACAAATTTTTCTGAATTTAGAAGAGCATTGTTCAGTAAAATGCATCTTTACGACATGTCGTTGCCGGAAGTCACACAGCTGATGTCACAAATTCTAACTGAATCTGAATTCAACAATTTTGAGACTGCTGTTAATTCCGAACTGCAACATGTCAGTAAAGGCGATTTGAGAGAAGGTGTTTTGAAAATCCTAAAGAATATCTTAGGACCCAAAATCGATTGGTCGAGAGTTACTAGCTGTGTACAAGAGAAAGAAGAAACTGTGAGTGAATATACTGAGAGGTTCTGTCAGGTAGCGTTAACGTACAGTGGAATAGTGGATGATTCCGAAAGTGTGTTAGCTGACAAAGGAGCTCTAATCCGAATTTGGGCAGATGGTCTTGTAGCTGAGTACAGAACAGCCTTGCCATTCCTAGATATTACGTGGGCTAAAAGAACTATCAGAAGTAACCTAGAAAGTTTAGCTATTTGGGAAATAAATTCTGATGTCAAAGAGAGAGTAAGAATTGCAGCAGTTTCTGTTAAGGTCAACTCAGAGAAGCCAAAGAAACGCAAAAGTCATAGAGAAGCCAGTTGTTCTTACTGTGGCAAGCACGGACATTTTGGAAAAGAATGTAGAAAAAACAAAAATAACTTAAGACAAGTTAACAAGGTTAACCAGCTTCTGATTAGCCTGCTTGATATTCTGAAGCAGCCCCTCCCCTCCTCATTAAACTCGTGGGGCAACTTGATAAGATGTTAACCATTTAGGCTGTGATTGCTTAATCTCCCCAGTAACTCACAGCCTTAAAATATTATACCACAGAAATATTCCAGTCAGACCTCCATGCTCTATATGATGTCTATTAAGACTGATGTTTCACTGGAGAATGAAAATGTGCCAATTTTCTCACACACTGTACAGTGTGTACACAACACAGGGACAGAATAGGACACGGTTCAGTGAGGGCCCTGGAAAGAACTGAACGCAACAGGCGTCGGGGGCCAATCCAGGGTGAAGACAACCTCATAGGCCTTTCCCCATTTAGTCCATCCTTACCTCACTGGTCCATAGGTGTCAAATCAATTAAGAAATAGGGAAAGAATGAAACGACAATAGTAGACTCTGAAAACGATAGAACCATAGTGTTTTGAAGAAATACTGCTCTCTGTTTTTTCTGTTTTCTGTCTTACAGTGTGCAGATAAAACTTGATGTCTTTTTCGAGATCCATATGCAACGATCGTCTCATCTGCGTATGAAGCCCCAACCTCAAGAAGACAACCAGACCCACTGCTGAACGAACTATCACAAGAGAAAATGAAAAATACACAACGCAGAGAATTCATGGACCCTAATCGCATGTTTGTTTCTGTGTCAAAAAATCAACAGAGAATCAACACAGAAAATCAACACAGAACATGTGCGACTTTTGGAAGAATGAAGTCCATGCATGAATACTGCAGGTCTGCCGTTTCTTTGTTTTATTGTGTTACAGGTATGTGTGTATGCCATGATGTCTTCACAAGCGGCATCCTGGTATAAAACATCACCTCAGATTTCCATGAACAAACCTCATGAGGGACGAGTCATCAGAGCGACTCTACGTGACAAATGGACTCTACAGGAAACAGACTTCACAGCTATTCAGGCGCCATGGACTTTCAAGACTTCCACTCTTATGCTACATGGTTTTCTGTGTAATCATGTAGTTTATATGACATTTTACACCCTGCGTCGCAGGTGTCAACAGTTATGGTTTTGAGAAGAACTATGACACTCATGTAAATCAAGGACACAACACAGAATAAGTTATACGTGCCTGTAACTTACACAAGTTACAAGAATTAACTTTTAAGTGTATAAATTTGTATTTTTGTGAGAGTTATTAGAACTCTCAAACGGGGGACTGAAGGATCCAAATTTAAGAATATGTTTAAGATCTGCTGATCCTGCTTCCTTACATAACATCACATGAAAAACTAAGGTGAACTACACTGTACTGGGCATTCAAGGTGAACATGATGGCATCAATTTACTGATTAGAAGTCAGCTGTCTAAACATTGTAATAGTCAGGGGTTTTGTTAGTCTTTGATCTTCCAACTAAGAGTTGAACTGTGTGTGAATGTTACTAGTCTTAGTTCTCGTGACCATTTGTGTTTATACCATTTGGGGAGCTCAGTTGGGGGTAATTGCCTCTATTGTCTTTAGCAGTAGTCATCCCTAAAGGCTGTGTGTAAGTTCAGCACCTTTAGGGACAGCCCACTGAAATGCCTATAAAGAAACCATGTAAAGTTACATTAGTTAGATCATGTTGGAAGTTTCTACAGCCACGTACAGAGGAGTTCTCAATAAAGAATAACTTCTGTTGAACGTGATCCCAACTGTCTCACTGGTCTCTGCTTCGATGAAAGAAAACTTTACAACAATACCATGGTCATTGAACCAGGTTTTGGTTCTTTTGGCAGTGTGGGCAGGTGCAAATCCTGCTGGAAAATGAAGGAAGCATGAAGTGCGTTGACTCTGGATTTAATAAAGCACAGTGGACCAAAGTCCTCTTTTCTGATGAGAGCAAATTTTGCATCTCATTTGGAAACCAAGGTCCCAGAGTCTGGAGGAAGAATGGAGAGGCACACAATCCAAGATGCTTGAAGTCCAGTGTGAAGTTTCCACAGTCTGTGTTGGTTTGGGGAGCCATGTCATCGGCTGGTGTTGGTCCACTCTGCTGTCCACTCAACGCAGCCGTCTACCAGGACATTTTCAGAGTACTTCATGCTTCCTTCAGCAGACAAGCTTTATGGAGATGCTGACTTCATTTTCCAGCAGGATTTGCACCTGCCCACACTGCCAAAAGAACCAAAACCTGGTTCAATGACCATGGTATCACTGTGTAATTACTGTGTGATTTCATGTAATATTCTAATTTTTTGAAATCCTGTTTTCGTGGGTTTTATGAGCTGGAAGCCCAAATTATGTACAAATAAACAACTAAATACTTGAAATCGTTTAAGTTGTGGGCCCTGAATCTATAATCTATGGAAGTTTAACGTTTTGAATGGAATTATGGAAATAAATAAACGTTTCCATGATATTCTAATTTTTTGGAAAGGGTCTGTATATAAAAAAAAAGAAATGACAAAAGCACAAAAACAAAATTACTAAAAAATTAAACAAATTTTCATAAAAACTGAACATAAAATTAAAGGTAATTTAAAATATTACTAAAAATTATAATAGTAAATACATAACACTAAATTAACACTGATTCCAAGAGGGAGATTTTATTGTTCAGATTGAAGATGCTTGATCACAGCTCAGGAGACTTTAATGTCAACATCATCTAAAATGTTTCCGGAACACATTACAATAAGGTTCCATTTGTTAACATAACATTTACTAATACATAATTAAAATTTAAAGTTGTATATGTTAATATACAACCCAAAAATGAACAGTTGTATTTTTTAACTAATTTTAACAAAGACTAATAAGAACCAGAACAAATGAATTGTTAGTTAATATTCATTAACTAGCGTTACCTAATGGAACCATATTTCTCCTTATAGTAATTCATTGCAATAAAAATGCAAGTAGCTTAAAGATGCTTATGAGTCAATAGTTTTCATACAGTAAGAGTATAGGGGCCAGATTTACTAACAGCTTGTGCCAGCGCAAACCCTCTTTTGGCGTTTGTCAGGATTTACTAAAGACATGCAGTGAAAAATTAGCACTGGAAAGGCGTGGTTTTTGTATTTGACCTTTTTGCATATGCATTTTGTAAGAGTTTCCCTTTAAGACAAAACAATTTATGGGAGGAGAGTATTTAGGATAGTATTTAAATGAATCATGCAAGGTGATTTGTTAAGGTTTGCGCTAGCTAGTCAATTTACCGGCATTTATCTGCCGCCCAAAAAATCGTGTCTTAAACCAGACGGTAATTTGAGACTTGTTTTTTTGAAGAAATCCAGTTGACCACAGAAAAATACGTCACACCTGATTATAAGTTGCACCGGGTCAAAATTGCATTGTTAAGAGAAAAAATAAATAAATAACTTGCCTCATTGTGTCACTGTCACGTTTCCGTTGTGTTTGGACTGTGTTGTCATTGTCTTCTATTCACCTGTCTCACCTGTGCCTTGTTAATCACCTCGTTTAGTTATCTCGTTTGTTTTGCCCCAGCTGTGTCTAATTTCCCTGATCTGTTTCCTTGTGTATTTAAGCCCTGTGTGTTCCTTCAGTCTTTGTCAGTCGTTGTATTGTCAAGGTAGTGTTGAGTGTTCGTGTTATCTGAGTTTATGAATAAACCAGATGTATTGAAATCCTGTCTCCTCGTCTTCAACCTGCAAAACCCTGACAGTCACAGAGTTCAGCCTTCATTCATCACTGTCAGGGGCCATTACCCAAAATCCATCAGCTGTATACAGTGAGGAAAATAAGTATTTGAACACCCTGCTATTTTGCAAGTTCTCCCACTTGGAAATCATGGAGGGGTCTGAAATTGTCATCGTAGGTGCATGTCCACTGTGAGAGACATAATCTAAAAAAAAAAAATCCAGAAATCACAATATATGATTTTTGAACTATTTATTTGTATGATACAGCTGCAATAATATGACTTATAATATAAGTAATAATATGACATTTCTTCCTTTATAACTGAGGGGATTATAATCAGAGGAAGGTTAAGTTTAAAATAATTTTTTTTAAATGTAATATATTTTTCTCCTGGTCCTTATTTTAAATAGGTCATAAAAAATATCAATAATTATCTATATCGACCGATATGAAACACTTATCGTGATACAGTTTTCAGCCATATCGCCCAGCCCAACTTTACGCTATTGCTAGCCTGTCCGAAATTGCCTACCCTACCTTTAAGACCATGAACTAACAACTAACATGAATTAAAAATTAGAAATATTTCAGGTTTTTATATTAAAATAGATTAATATTAGGGTAATAGGTTAATATTACAATTAATACAAATGTTCATGTTAGTCCACATTGCATTACCTTATGTTAACCGATTCAACTTTTGATTTTGATTTTTAAAAAATGTATTAGTAAATGTTGAAATATATGCCATAGAAGTATTGTTAGTTCATGTTAACTAATGCTAAGAAATTACACCTTACTGTAAAATGTTACCATTTTAACTATAGTTAGTATTTGCAGTATTTCAAGACTTATTTTATTTATTTATTCTATGTATATTTTCCACATTTTAAAATAAGTAGGTGTATCCAAAAATGTACAGCTTGAATGCAATATAGCTCTCTTTGCAAAAAAGCATCTGCCAAATGCAGAAATATAAATGAATAATGCCCAGGATGCCATCATCCTTGATTAGAAATGTTTGTTTTACAGGAATGCTCTAACAAACCCAGAATGTTGACCAACTTTGCAGTGCTTTGGCCCTATGGTTTCCCAACAGTCATTCTGATAATGAAGGGAAGTGAAATGAGAGCCAGAGAGACACACAATGTTCTCAGGAGTGGGAGAGAAAGGCACCAGTATTTTGGAATTCATTTTGACAAAGTAACTTATTAGGGAAGCAACTATCAGAACACACTGTGCCAGCTTGCAGGGAGATAGTCATACTATTGTGACTCGCTGAGAGGAAATGTATGCCTCAGTGGGAACCTGCCTAATTATGCTTTTCTAGTGTACTTCGCCGCAGTGTGACAAAATTTACATACACCACAAACACAGCCTGTATCTTTAACCTTGGGATTAGTAAAAGAGTTGAGGCCAGCTGCACCAGTTTGCTCTCTCCCTGACATCAGTTGGGTTAGCTCCCCTTAGCAAGGGTGCAAGGGTGCGGCTTTATTTCCACCCAATTTTATGGGCGAGGGTTTGGGACTTTCCAAGAAAAGGAGGTTGTAGCCTGTAATGCTGGTTCAGAAATTTTGCACTCTCCCTTTTATATATGCTCTAATAACCAGACTGGAATATAGTATCCTTCCTTACTTCCTCTTCACTTTCTCTCTAAGGAGAGATGTTGCTCTCCTATGGAAACTCTTCTGTGGTAAATTCAGGGGTAACCCTCAGAGGCATATGATGTTAGCTTGTGCACACTTCAACCTGCCCTGCTTTCATTTCCCTTCTATGGTCATTGTAGCAAATGGACCTCCTTTTAGAGGAAGAGCAAGATGAATGGGACTAAGGCACCTAATACTTCCTTAATCTCATTAATCTTCCCTCCCCATTTATTTTTAATATCTTAAGTCATTTTGCTTCTCAAGGAAATGTCTTGATTTACCAAAGACACTTTAATATATTATGTGTTTTATTAGACAAGTGAGCAACTGTTTGGATACATATCAACAGATAACAAATCATTGTTATACAGCTCAACACGGTTAGTCTTATTGTTTAAATTGCTTGTTTTCTTGATTTACCATGAGTACCATGTTTTTACCATGCCTCAGAGACAATTTGGTCAAGTGGCTACACAACGAAAAGGGCGGAAGCGGCCGACTGCAGTGCATAATAAAAGCTCCTCTAGCCTTGAAACCGGTGTGTATCGCAGGTGTCTCTCATTAGCATTTTCTCCAGCGGCCTCGTTCAAATTAAAAAAATTAGCTCATCCATGAACATGATTTTTGCCCGAGTCCGTTGGATTCCTGTCCATTGGCTGTGGAGGTGAAGACAACAACTCCCATGAATCCACGCTCATTAACTGTGTCATCAAGCTACGCCTTTGTTTTGAATAAGCGATCTCTAGCGGCGAAAATATTTAAAGTATTAAATATTAAATATTTAAATATTTAAAGACATATTGTGTCTTTAAACATACTGTCATCATTTGCTTACCTTCATGTCAATGTAATTTTGAATCTTTATTATTTTTTTTTCTTCTTCTGTGAAACACAAAAGAAGATATTTTAAATAAAAAATAAAATTCTGTGGTTATTTAATTATTTGTTTATTTCCCTACAATGAAAATAAATCTTCTTTTGTGTCTTGCCTTAAGAACAAATGGTCCTATCAAGTTAAGTAGCCTACTGGCCTACAACCAAATTAAATAATAGTTACTAAGCCCCTAGTGGGAAATTTACATTGTAATTTAAGGAAGAATTTATGAATGGCTGGTGCAACTTCATTTCGGTTGACTGTGGTCTGTAATGAGGAAACACAAGTGGATGTTTAAACGATGTTTTGGGCTGCAGGTGTCGGATTCTGAGGGTGAACCGAAGGCTAAACTGCTCTGTGTCTGTTGCTAATTTAATTGTTTTTTGTTAATGTCACTGTTATTGTTAACCAGCTGTTGTTTGGGAGGCTATTATGGTTTTGAATCTGAAGTGAATGTTCAGATTATCCTGATTTATAGGAGCATCCGACAAACAGAAATACCAAAACAAATATTGTAACAGTCTAAGAATACAACGGTGATCTTACATCACATCTCAAATGATCCTGAACTCATTTTCCCTGTAAAAAATACCTTTGAATGCTCATATGTAGTTCCAGACCTTCTTTCTTCATGAAACATAAAAGGAGAAATTTAAAAGGATGTTCCTGCAGCTATTTTCATACAATAGCCTATATATTGTTTTTGAACATAATTATGTGTCCGCACTGTGTGTACATAACCACTCTATTGTGATAAAAATCCATCCACTCCGTTTGTTATTTTACCCCCCTAAATCTGAAACAATGTCTCAAAATGGAATGTACTCCGATGTGACGTCACACTGGAACAGGCCCCGCCCACGACTGGCGATGGAATCTGCCCTATGGACCATTTTCACAGACTGAGATGAAGCGTTTTAACGGTCATCAGCATCGTTATATTTTCTTTCTTTTTTTATTTTATTTACATTAATAACACTATACTTAGTATTAGTGGCTATGGGAGTGACGGTAAAGTTGACATCATTCTCTCTTCTGACTGCTGACCCGGAGAAGCTTAGCTCCTCCCTGAGTGAGCTGTACACAGTCCGCCATGTTTATCTCCTCACCAGAGCATTTAACAGCAGCATTCAAGTAAGATTTTTTTTTTTTCTTATTAAAGCTACTAAAGTTATTCAATCAAGAGCAGTGAGTGATTTTCTGTTTGTCTTTTGTTGTTTGATTCATATTAACAGCATATACAGCAGTAGGTACTGTGATTACACAGCTGTCACTTTAATACACATATCTAATATGCACATTCAAATTGTTTCCCTGCTGTTTATGTTCACAGACATAGCCGACTGTGTTTATGGGAACTTTGTGTGTTTTTGACATAACCATGTGTTTAAGCTCAATAAGACATGAAAGAGAACGTCTAGGTTACTATTCCTCCTGAAGGAGGGGAACGGAGACGTTCCGCTGACAAATTGGGATTTAGCCTGACAGCCCAATCACCTTCAAGTGTAAACTAAACGAGCCAATGGACATTGGCTTGCGAGATTTGCATTGTGCACTCCACCCCGCGAAGCAGGTATATAAGGAAAAACGCGTGCATTTGTACATTCAAGTTTGCGCTGAGGAGCCGAGCCAATGACCTGGCCGCTCAATGGTGGAGCAGCAATTATGGTGACGGGACGTAACGTCTCAGTTTCCTCCTTCAGGGAACTATTGGATAACCCTAGTAAAGCATACCTATGGTTACTGGTGGCGAGTACACGGGAGGACATTAGCTCTACACAGAGATTATAAAATCTCGCAAACTTGTTAGGTGTTGCCCAGCCTGCAGCTCTATAGATGTCTGCCAGCGAAGTGCCATGCGCCAGTGCCCAGGAGGAAGCAACACTCCTGGTAGAGTGAGCTCTCACCCCAACCCAGCGTAGTCAGGAGCACCATCTTAAAAGACAGGATTCGGCTCTCACTGAAGTGATGGTATCCACCAACGTTGGGCCAGTATGGTGCAACTAGCAAGACCTGCTCCTCTTCCGTCCAGCTGTGTGCCAGTGCATCCATGCCGAGGGTCCCCTCTTTCAGGGAGTAAAACAACTGGCAGTGGGACGTGTCCACAAAGGCAAAGAGGTCCACCTGTGTGGCCCTGAATCTCCAGATCAGCTGGACCGCCTGGGGATGGAGTCTCCCAGGTAGCATGGGCTGTCATGAGAGGAACGGAATTATATCTTGGAAGGAGCGATTGGGCAGCACCCATTGTGGTTGTGCCAAAGAAAGACAAGACATTTAGGCTGTGTGGTGATTATATAGTCACAGTGAACAAATGTATTCTTGCAGAGGAATATCCACTACCTAACATGAAGGATCTTTTTGCCAGCTTGGCTGGGGGAAAAGTCTTCAGTAAGATTGATCTGTCTTTTGCATATCAGCAGCTGGAATTGGTCACTGAATCCGAGCAGTACCTTACCATAAACACACACAAGGCCTGTTTAAGTACCATCGTCTGGCCTATGGAATTTCCACAGCACCTGCAATTTTCCAACACACAATGGACCAAATCCTACAGGGATTGCAACACTCCCCATACAGTAACAGAGCAAACACCTGCTGAACTGTTTTTTAAAACAAAAAGACAGCCTTGTATCTGTCTCGCACTGCTAAAGCCAGATATATCTGCTGTTGTTCTCAAACACCAAGTGCAGCAAAAACAAAAGTGCTCACGACGCACCTTCCAGGAAGCTCAGATCATTTGAGGTTGGCTAGAAGGTCATTGTGCGAAACTGTCAACACTCAAATCATGCTAGGCTTCCAGGTGTAATCTTGTTCAAGCATAGACCTCTCACATACCCAGTGCAGGTCAGAGATCATAGTGTGAAGGTACATGTGGATCATCTGATGTCATCTAATGTACTAGACAGAATGGATGCTATGGGTAGTGCCATGGCAATGACTTTGCTTCTGATGTGAGTGACCAGAGGGACAGTTCTCAGTCCTGAAAGAAGATATCCACTTCGACAGAGAAAAGCACCTAACAGATTAGATCTATAGTTATTGACTGATTGGTAGTTCTTTATCATAAAAAGTTCTAACCATGTCTATACAAAGTTGTGTGAGACATAAGCTGTAGTCACATTGTTGCAAATTGTTTACATTGTTAAGGAGTTAAAATTTACGGGGGAGGAAATGTAATTTTATTGTTCATGCAAATTTATCCATGCATTATGGTAGTTTCTCTTTGTGTAGAGCGCTGGTTGGAGCAGCAACGAGCGAATTCTGAAGCACTCAGCAATAAAGATTCTGCAGTGAAATTGTGTTTTGTAAGACTCTTACTACTTTGTTTTCTTCACTCATTGTAGTCAATTGGACAGTTTTGTTATTTTGTTATTTGCCAGTTTCTCTTATTAATTGGAGTGGCTTCCTAAAACTGCTTTTCTCCCTGAACAAAGAATACATTCATGCTGTGTCTCATTTGGCTCAGTCGGGAATAAAATAACCCTTTTTCTTTAGATGTTATGGCTGTGTCTTATTCCCTGACATAATGTTGAACGGCCACATATACATTTAAAAAATAAAAAAAAATCTGTCAAAGTGACAAACTTTTTTTTTTTTTTTAAAGCTGTTAAGCAAAAAACAAACAAACAATAAAAATCTTTGGGAGAGGATACCCAGACCTCTACATTTTAGTGTGCCTCCACTATCTGAAAAACCAGTGAGAGTACAAAAACAAGAGAGACACAATCAATGAATACAGTGAACTTTAGAGTCCTGTAGGGTTACAAATTTAAGAATATGTTTTAGACCTGCTGATCCTACTTCCTTACATAACATCATATAAAAAACTAAGGTGAACTATACTTTATTGGGCATTCAAGGTGAACATGAGGGCATCCATTTACTGATTAGATTTAACAGTTTCCTTTGAAGGGGTTTTGTTAGTCTTTGATCTTTCTACTAAGAGTTGAACTATGTGTGAATGTTTACCTAGTCTTGGTTCTCATGACCATGTGTTGTTTATACAATTTGGGGGGTACCATTATCTCAGTTGGGGGTAATTGCCTCTATTGTCTTTAGATGATTAGATTCAGTAGTCATCCCTAAAGGCTGTGTGTAAGTTCAGCACCTTTAACCCTCAGGGGACCACTGTGTTTTTGGGGCCTTTGAGATGTTCTGACATGCCTTGACATTTGTGCTTTTTTCAGTTATTTATAAACATGTTAATGGCAAAGGTGTAAATTCACTCTATATAGCACAAACAGGGCTACCATAATATGCGAGCAACGTGTATGCAGATGTTTGTATTTTTAAGAGAATAATGTTTATGCGTGGTTATTGGAAAAAATTAAAATGAAAGTTGCTGAATTAAGACCACAAAACACATATTAAATATGTGTCCACAAGACTTTTGACTAATGGATGTTCTCCCTTTGTGTTCTAGCTTCAAAATTATGTGAAAATAGTTTTGCTTTATCGTTCACAAAAAAAAAATACATTGATTTAAATGCTGTAAAACAGGTTTTGCTTGGAAAGCCAATATGCAAGGGGGAGGAGTAGTTTACACCTTAGATTGCATAATCTCTGCATAATCTCCCCACCCACTCTGCATAATGACTCTGCCTAATGAGCCATTCATTCAGGTGTGACACTGACTGAGCCACAAGGACAAAAGATGTATTTAGAAGAAGACTTATATTGACCATTTAAGATTTCGCTTACATTTCTCTTGTAAATATGTTTTGCTATTTTATTAAAAATGTTACAATTACAACAATAATTACAATTTCAACAATATTTCAAGTGTACTCTTTCTTTGTAAAAAAAAAAAGAAAAAAGATTATAGGCCTACATTTTATCATATGTATTCATTAGTTTGAATATAGCCAACATTGGAACATCTAACATCTTAGTCTATGAATTTATTTTTGAAAAAAATAGTATTTTTTTTGCAGTTTAATACGTTGCTTATACAAATACATTTTTTTCAACATATTCCAGTGGATTTTTACTCATCTCAGTAGGCTATAGCAAAGCAGTTTATTATTTCACACACAGACGCGCGATTCATATTTAGGCTAAACAGTCTTTACAAACATGTACCCTTCATTCATCTCACAGAAAGGCGAGTCATATTATAGAAATGCGATTCATCTTTTTGCGGTTTGCATAGGCCTACACTAACGTTATTCCATAACGTTATTCCACACGTGAGAAAAGAAAACAGCCTACCTCACTCCTCAGCGGAATCTGCTCCTCATATCAGGAGATATTGCTCCTCATATCAGCACTGTTCTGAGGAATCGTTTCTCCATAAGGTAGGCTATATTATGCCTCACTCGATCGCGACGCGCTGTGTTTACAGCTGATGGGCGTTTCACAGATCTTCAATAGTTCTCAGAATTTGCGTTTGAATAGCACGCGCTCTCCGGGGAGTGGTCACATTACTGTGAATTAGCTCTTAATGAGCTCGACTGGAGTCGCTCTCTTTTTATACAGATTACAGAAGCTGAGAATATTTGTTTTTTATATAAGTTACTTCATTTAACAGATGCGATCTCAAGCTTTATGCCCGTGGGTCTGTTTGCCTGTTTGACTGAATTTTCGCGGAGTTATAGATCATTTTCGAACGCGTTTCAAATGGGAGTTCACGGACAGAGAGAAGGGAGAAATCGCATCATGTTAATTTTTCTTTATTTGTCAAAAAGCAAAACACTTTATTTTTATTGTGAGTATACAGAAAAAAAATAGAAACTGAACAGGATCGATTGATGTATTACACGAAAATGAAAGATCAAAATTAACAGAGCATTTGGTGTTTATTTTCATTGCTAAAAAAAAAAAACGAGCAAAACGCGCGGGCGCGTTTGTGGTCCCCTGAGGGTTAAGGACAGCCCACTGAAATGCCTATAAAGAAACCATGTAAAGTTCCCTATGGTTCCCTAAAGTCAGATAATGTTATGTAATTGATTGAAACCGTAGCCGCGCTCAATAAAGAATAACTTTGTTTGAACGTGATCCCAACGTCTCCTGGTCTCTGCTTCGATGAAAGAAAACTTTCCAACAGATGGTGCCGTGACCCGGATGGAGAAAAAGGAAACTCAAAGAACTTCAAACTTAAAGATCTGAATCTTGAAACTTCAAGCTCAACAAAAGATCTGACAAAGATTGCCAGACTGAATCTTTCCAGCTTCCTCCAGATTGAAAACTTCAAGCTCCAAAAAGATCTCAATGCCTGACTGAGTTCCAGACTGAATCTTGAAACTTCAAGCTCAAAGATCTCAACAAAGCTGACTGAGTTCCAGACGAATGTTTTCTGTACAACCAACTATTCGGTGAGTTTCACTCTATTCAAAGAACCGATGCAGACCAGTACAAATTAGTTTTCCTCTGCGCCGACAGAGAAGAAGTTAACAAACAGCTGCAGGGTTTTGTTAACTAAGTTATCCTCTAAAGTTATCTTTTAGAGATGAAATTTATCCTCTGTTCTTGTCAGGCAGGGAAGATTTAGCGTAAAAGTGCTAGTAATTTGTGTTATCCTTTGCTATGGGCAAGGAAGGTTAACAATAGTTGATCTCTGTTAACGTGTACCCTCTGTTGATCAGAGAAGTTTTAGTGTTTGTTTGTGTGGTAACAAAGCAACTCACAAAATGGTTAGAAGGAATACTAGGCTGATTCCCACAACTGAGAAACCTGGACTAGCTACACCTTTATGGACAGACAGTGAATTCAAGTCTTTGTTAGGAGAACGCATGGACATAGTGACCGAGTCTGTCAGATTGAATTTAACAAAGAAATTTGGCATTCACCCAGAAAAAGTATGGTCAATTGAAGATTGTAAAAATATACTAGGAGCCAGTATTCGCAAGAACAATGTGAAAGCCATTATCTGTTGTCACAGAGAATTTAGCTTATCCATTGCCCAAGAACAAGCTCAGTGTATTGCTAAGTTAAAAGAACAGATCAAACAATTGCAGACTCAGGTGTCCTGTCTCAAGACAAACGTGGGCCATAACAAAGCCTCAACCAAATGTGACTCAGAAGACCAATAGTCAGATGAAAGCTATCCTGATTTACAGTCTTTTGATAGAATAGAGGACAATGTCAATGCTGGATTGATGAAAGATGTAAATGCAGTTGAAGTGCGTGGAGCAAGACAAAAGGCTCAGAGTAGGGAAAAAGGGGTTGATGCACCAGTTCCATCTGCAACCCCAATACAAGCAGTCAACACAGCTTTAGGTCCTAAGGATATAGATAGACTCTCCCAGAGTTTACCCTCAGCACGCACAAATGTTTCTGAATTTAGAAGAGCACTGATCAGTAAAATGCGTCTTTACGACATGTCGTTGTCGGAAGTCACACAGCTGATGTCACAAATTCTAACTGAATCTGAATTCAACAATTTTGAGTCTGCTGTTACTTCCGAACTACAACATGCCAGTAAAGGCGATTTGAGAGAAGGTGTTTTGAAAATCCTAAAGAATATCTTAGGACCCAAAATAAATTGGTCTAGAGTTACTAGCTGTATACAAAATAAAGAAGAAACTGTGAGTGAATATACTGAGAGGTTTTGTCAGGCAGCCGTAACTTACAGTGGAATAGTGGATGATTCCGAAAGTGTGCTAGCGGACAAAGGAGCTCTAATCCGAATTTGGGCAGATGGTCTTGTAGCTGAGTACAGAACAGCCTTGCCATTCCTTGATATTACGTGGGCTAACATAACTCTCAGAAGTAACTTAGAAAGTTTAGCTATTTGGGAAAGAGATTCTGATGTTAAAGAGAGAGTAAAAATTGCAGCAGCATCCTTTAAGTTCAACACAGAGAATGAACAGAAACGCAAACGTCCTAAGAGAGAGGGCAGCTGTAATTACTGTGGTAAACCTGGCCATTGGATGAGAGTGTGTAGGAAAAACAAAAAGAACTTTAAAGAAGTTAACAAGGTTACTCAGCTTCTGCTAAGCTTGCTTGCTACTCTGAAGCAGCCCCTCCCCTCCTCATTAAACTCATTGGGCAACTTGATACGGTGTTAACCATTTAGGCTGTGAGTGCTTAATTTCCCCAGAAACAACAACAAAGACGAAAGACTGATTTTTGTTTAAAGGAAAGTGACTGTTCTCCGCCTTCCTTTGGGGGACCCTGGTTAAGTAAGACTCACAGCCTTAAATGTTATACCACAGAAATATTCCAGTCAGACCCCCATGCTCTATATGATGTCTACTATGACTGATGTTTCACGGGAGAATGGAAATGTGCCAATTTTCTCACACACTGTACAGTGTGCACACAACAGGGATAGGATAGGACACATGGACCAGTGAGGAGCCCCAGGGAAGAACCGAAAGCAATAAGCTTCGGGGGCCCACCCTGCGGTGAAGATTCCCTTATAGGCCCTTCCCAACCATAGTCCATCCTCACCTCACTGTTCCTTAGGTGTCAAATCAATTAAGAAATAGGGAAAGAATGAAACAACAACAGCAGACTCTGAAAACGATACAACCCGTGTTTACACAAATACTGCTACAACCCTAGTGTTTGAACAAATACTGCTCTGTCGTCTCTTGTTTTCTTTCTTCCTCTGTACAGATACCACTTGATGGCTGTTCCGAGATCCATATGCAACGACCGTCTCACCTGCATATGAAGCCACAACCTCAAGAAGACAACTAGACCCACTGCTGAATGAACTATCCCAAAAGAAAAAGAAAAAAATACACAACGCAGAGACTTCACGGACCCTAACTTGCATGCTTGTTTCTGTGTCAGCATGCAATTACAGAAAATCAACACAGATACTATGCTACGTGCCTGTAACGATCAAAAGTTACAAGAATAAACTTTTTAGTGTTTAAATTTGTATTTTGAGAAAGTTTTTAAGAACACTCTCAAAGAGGGGACTGTAGGGTTACAAATTTAAGAATATGTTTTAGACCTGCTGATCCTACTTCCTTACATAACATCACATAAAAAACTAAGGTGAACTATACTGTATTGGGCATTCAAGGTGAACATGAGGGCATCCATTTACTGATTAGATTTAACAGTTTCCTTTGAAGGGGTTTTGTTAGTCTTTGATCTTTCTACTAAGAGTTGAACTATGTGTGAATATTTACCTAGTCTTAGTTCTCGTGACCATGTGTTGTTTATACAATTTGGGGTGTACCATTATCTCAGTTGGGGGTAATTGCCTCTATTGTCTTTAGATGATTAGATTCAGTAGTCATCCCTAAAGGCTGTGTGTAAGTTCAGCACCTTTAAGGACAGCCCACTGAAATGCCTATAAAGAAACCATGTAAAGTTCCCTTAGTCAGATAATGTTGGACGAACCGCAGCCGCGCTCAATAAAGAATAACTTTGTTTGAACGTGATCCCAACGTCTCCTGGTCTCTGCTTCGATGAAAGAAAACTTTCCAACAGTCCCATTAATATTTTACCATTAGAGACACAAAGCCCATGTTTTGTTTTGCTTTGAGAACTATTACTGGAAATATATTTGATAAACTATTATCTAGAATTAACTAGGTGATACTGGATGATATTTCGCCCATAAAAAAGGAAAATTCCTTAAAATCTTGACATTTAAATAACACTATTTGGACACTTTCTACATTATGACAGAAGACTAGTTAAAAATGTACCATTCCATTTTCTCAATTATTACACAAATGTTGCGCCATTCAACCCTGATATCAAAATGACAGTAAGGAAAAAATATTTGTTAGATCATCTATTTACCTTATTGGAAATATACACTGAAAACCAAGATAAGTTATACTACAGGAACTTAAAACTTTTGAGGCAACCGACTGGATCTTTTTTTCATTTGGAAAACTTCAAAGTCTTAGGTATTCATAACTTGTTTTTCTGATGAACTATGACATAACAATAATTTGATTTTATTTAAAATATGTACTTAATAATTTGATTACTTGTTATTAACTACAACGCAAAGTTGTAAAACCACTGGAGTCACATGTGTTGTACTGTCACTTAACTTTACAAAACAATAAAATAATTTCTTGGATTCTCACTTTTTAATCCAGACGAATTTCCTCCATGTGTATTCACACTTGTCTTCTTTTCCTTTCCTTTTTCCCTCTCTCCCCCTAATGTTTAGTCCCTGTAATAACAGTCTATGTAGACACAACGTCGTAAGATTTCCCTCTCCACCTTAATCTTACCACTAATGACAATGAAATAACAATAACAATTTTTTTTTTCATACCAAGCAATTAAACAATGTATCCAAGGAAGTACAATCATTTGAACATTAACAGTAATGTGTACTCAGGTAACTCAACTTCTCTAACTGTGTGTGTAGGAGCCGAACGACACACGCATGCAAAGTGTCCTTTCTTTTTATAGTTTTTACACATTGCTCCTGTGACCGGGCACTCCCTTGCTTTAGCCAAGTGTCCTGCAGGTGCATGGGGTTTTGAAAAATATTTGCGGTAGACCTGGTTCTTTGCTGTTTGCGCTGAAGAGCCTTTTGTTGAATTTGAACAGCTTGCACAGGAATGCTCCGCTCTCCTATGGCCTTTGCTTGTTCTGATGCACACTCAACTTGGGTCGCAGTTGCAATAGCTTCTGCCAATGAGACTCCTTGTCCACTAAAAAGTCCCAAAAAATGAAGGCTTTGGTGGGATAAAGCAGCGAATTGAGCTGCATAGTTCATATTTAGTTGTGGTCCGGTCATCTGTCACATAAGGTTGAAGGAAGAACAAGAAGATGATGATGATGATGATGATCATGATTCAAAGGACTTTAATAATCTACTTAAAAGGCAATCCAAACAGGCAGGTGAACAAAACACAACCTCTCACATAGGTGTGACTGGACAACTGGGAGCTGAAAAGACTGCAACTTAAATACAAAGCAAATGATGGTAATGATGATTAACACCTGTGCAGATAAAATTATTCTCCATGACAAGTGGTGGAAAACTGAACAAAGGAACACTTGTGAATGAAAATAACAAACTAAAAGTCAAACTAAAAACAGAAACTAACTGAATATAACTGTGAAAGACATCACATTTCAAAATATGATTGAATTCTGTAATAGTGTACAAAATACTAAAGTAACACTCTTGTGTATGTGTCACGATTTATGTCTGTGTTCCCCTGTCTCATCCTATGTTTAGCAGTTCCCCGTTATGTTGATTAGTCTTCCCAGGTGTTTTTTATTAGCCACGCCCCCTTATTATCTTGTTTAGCTTGTCTGTCTGTTATAGGTGGCAGAGATGGCTGCCAACACGCCTGAACCTGAGCCCTCAGCAGAGATGGCCGCCGACACGCCTGAACCTGAGCCCTCAGCAGAGATAGCCGCTGCCACGGTGTCTGTTCCTTTCCCTGAGCCGGTGTCTGTTCCTTTCCCTGAGCCGGTGTCTGTTCCTTTCCCTGAGCCGGTGTCTGTTCCTTTCCCTGAGCCGGTGTCTGTTCCTTTCCCTGAGCCGGTGTCTGTTCCTGTCCCTGAGCCGGTGTCTGTTCCTGAGCCGGTGTCTGTCACGGAGCCGGTGTCTGTTCCTGTTCCTGAGCCGGTGTCTGTTCCTGTGCCATGGCCGCCTGAAAGGTCGTCTCCGCCCCGGCTGCCTGAAGGGTCGTCTCCTCCCTGGCCTCCTGAAGGGTCGTCTCCTCCCTGGGCTCCTGAAGGGTCGTCTCCTCCCTGGCCTCCTGAAGGGTCTTCTCCTCCCTGGTCGCCTGAAGGGTCGCCTGCACAGCCTGCTCCTCCCTGGTCGCCTGAAGGGTCGCCTGCACTGCCTGCTCCTCCCTGGTCGCCTGCACTGCCTGCTTCGCCCTGGTCGCCTGTACTGCCTGCTCCGTCCTGGTCGCCTGCACTGCCTGCTCCGTCCTGGTCGCCTGCACTGCCTGCTCCGTCCTGGTCGCCTGCATTGCCTGCTCCGCCTGCTCCGCCCTGGTTGCTTGCACTGCCTGCTCCGCCCTGGCCTCCCGTCTTGCCGCAGTCTCCAGGTCCTCTTCCACTCCACGGGCCTGGCCCTCCATCTCGCCCCCGGGTCCGCCTCTGCTCCACCACCCTCCTGGACTTTTCCTGAGCGTCTCCGAGGAGGAATCCGCTCCTTAAAGGGGGGGCTATGTCACGATTCATGTCTGTGTTCCCCTGTCTCATCCTATGTTTAGCAGTTCCCCGTTATGTTGATTCGTCTTCCCAGGTGTTTTTTATTAGCCACGCCCCTTTGTTATCTTGTTTAGCTTGTCTGTCTGTGTATTTAAGCCCTGTGTCTTGTTTCAGTCTTTGTGAGTTCTTGACGTATGTTGGCTGTTCCTGTTCCCGTTCCCGTTCCCGAGTCTCTGTCTGAGTTTGTAGTCTTTGTCTGAGTTTGTTACCGTTTGAGTTTCTTTAATAAATTCTGCTGCACTTGGATTCTGCTTCTGCATCTGCTTCTGCATCTGCTTCAGCCGACGTCATAACAGTATGAGAATCAACACAAATTGTCTTCTCAATACAAAGTTGGCTAGATATATAGTTAAATACAGTAGTGGCCAAAAGTGATGTCTGGCTCAGGAAAAATTACATTAAAGTTAATGTTATATTCAGGGGTGCACAAAACTGGTTCTCAAGGGAGCACCTGGAGATGCTGCTTGGTACTCACACTGTATGTCACACTTATCCTACCAGCTATCGTCATCACAAATTAAACTAGATGTACCGCATCGCGGTACAAAATATGACCGCCGCTCAGGCCTGCACTGGCTTTCCACAAAAATAAATGACGTGGAGTAATTTGGCTGTATTGCGTGTTTATGTATATACCTAAAAAAAGTAATAGTATGTGCATGTCTGTCTGTGTGTGTGTGTGTGTGTGTGTGTGTATGTGTGTGTGTTTGTGTATGTGTGTGTCTGTGTGTGTGTGTGTGTGTGTGTTTGTGCGTGTATGTATGTGTGCGTACATGTGTGCGCGTGTGTGTTTGTGTGTGTGTGTCTGTGCATGTGGATTTGTATGTGTGTGTATGGGTGTGTGTCTGTGCGTGTGGATGTCAGTGTGTGTGCATGCTTGCGTTTGTTTGTATTCCTGCATGTGTGTGTGTGACAGTATCATCCTAAACCAGCAACCCTTCGCTCAACAGCACCATCTACAGGCCGATGAGTGTACAGTCACTAAATGTGCACATAAATTAATTTATTTTATACCCCCCCATGGATGAAATTCTACAAAACTTAGCAGAGGATACCCCCAGAGGATGTCAAGTTAATCATACACATGAAATATGGTGCAGTTCTGAACATCTCCACTGAAGATAGGGGCGATTAAAGCAGAATAATATTGCATTTTCATTTTTTATGGGAGGGGCGCAAATCACAAATGAGTGATTATGGGCTAGGTTGATGTGGGCCCTTAAGAGCAACATACCATAAAAATGTCTTCATCCTCGGTGCCACGGTTCAGGTAGTTATTTAGGAACAACTGCATTTTTTTGGGTTTGGGGGGGCCCAGCGCGGGGGGGGGGGGGGGGGAGTGGCCCCCGGGGACCAAACGAAATTTTTCCGTAGAAGTCTAGTGGGGCTACATGCCCACCAAATTTCATGTTCCCCGGTGCTTCGGTGTCCCTGGTATCGTTGACGAAAAATTTACGGGGGCCCCAGCGCGGGGGGGGAAGTGGCCCCCAGGGACCAAACGAAATTTTTCCGTAAAAGTCTAGTAGACCAACATACCATAAAAATTTCTTCATCTTCGGTGCCACGGTTCAGGTAGTTATTTAGGAAAAACTGCATTTTTATGGGTTAAGGGGGGCCCAGCGCGGGGGGGGGAGTGGCCCCCGGGGACCAAACGAAATTTTTCCGTAGAAGTCTAGTGGGGCTACATGCCCACCAAATTTCATGTTCCCCGGTGTTTCGGTGTCCCTGGTATCGTTGACGAAAAATTTAGGGGGGCCCCAGCGCGGGGGGGGGGGGAAGTGGCCTCCGGGGACCAAACGAAATTTTTCCGTAAAAGTCTGGTAGACCAACATACCATAAAAATTTCTTCATCTTCGGTGCCACGGTTCAGGTAGTTATTTAGGAAAAACTGCATTTTTATGGGTTAAGGGGGGCCCAGCGCGGGGGGGGGAGTGGCCCCCGGGGACCAAACGAAATTTTTCCGTAGAAGTCTAGTGGGGCTACATGCCCACCAAATTTCATGTTCCCCGGTGTTTCGGTGTCCCTGGTATCGTTGACGAAAAATTTAGGGGGGCCCCAGCGCGGGGGGGGGGGAAGTGGCCTCCGGGGACCAAACGAAATTTTTCCGTAAAAGTCTGGTAGACCAACATACCATAAAAATGTCTTCATCCTCGGTGCCACGGTTCAGGTAGTTATTTAGGAAAAACTGCATTTTTTTGGGTTTGGGGGGGCCCAGCGCGGGGGGGGAGTGGCCCCCGGGGACCAAACGAAATTTTTCCGTAGAAGTGTAGTGGGGCTACATGCCCACCAAATTTCATGTTCCCCGGTGCTTCGGTGTCCCTGGTATCGTTGACGAAAAATTTACGGGGGCCCCAGCGCGGGGGGGGAAGTGGCCCCCGGGGACCAAACGAAATTTTTCCGTAAAAGTCTAGTAGACCAACATACCATAAAAATTTCTTCATCCTCGGTGCCACGGTTCAGGTAGTTATTTAGGAAAAACTGCATTTTTTGTGGTTTGGGGGGGCCCAGCGCGGGGGGGGAGTGGCCCCCGGGGACCAAACGAAATTTTTCCTTAGAAGTCTAGTGGGGCTACATGCCCACCAAATTTCATGTTCCCCGGTGCTTCGGTGTCCCTGGTATCGTTGACGAAAAATTCAGTAAGGTGACGAAAAAAAAAAAAAAAAAAACTTTGACAATCCCTATATGACCGCTTTCGCTAGCTACGCTAGCGGCGGTCATAATAAGTAGTGCTTTATGTTTTTCAGGTAAGTCTAACTGTATTCAAGTACAGTCATTGAATAATCAAATGTAAAATAAGGCTACAGCCTTCACTGTATAAATTAAATATAATTAATGTAATTAATACAATTTCTCTGTGTTAAAGCTATAAAAGTGATTTTCTCTTTCTCTTTTGTTGATTGATTAACACTGGATTACTGAGGCGGCCCTCCCAATATGCAAACTAAGTGACTGCTTAGGGCCCCGCCGCCACTAGGGGGCCCCCAAACTATGGTACGACCATGGACCCTGACTGTGACCTGTAACTCAACGTACATTCACATCACAAGTTACTCACGGGACACTGCACTTATTCGCAATCACAAAAGTTTATTATTTGCATTTGCTTTAAAGCCTTGCTGGTTAAACGTTTCATTCACTTGCTGTTCTGACATGCGTTTTTTTTCTGAACGCGTACACACCAAGCGCGCACACTAAAAACCTGTCAAATTACTGGACTTTATATAAATTGCGTCTGATTGTGCAAATACTGTCAAATACACACAGGGTTTACATAATTGGTTATGTCTAAAGTGAAAGTAATCAGTTGCGTCTGTCACTTTGTTAGAAGCGGGACAGCAGCCTATAGTATACATGGATAGTTAAAGGGATACTTCACCTCTGGAAAGATGAATGTGTATTTAAATTGGGTCATTTATGTAGTAGAAATGTGAAATTATTTTTTAATTTGGAGCCTTCTTGAATGAGAAAAGACAGAAAATGTATTTTTGGCTCATGTGGATGAAAGACAACAACTCCCAGAATGCACTTGCTTCGCTGCCCTAGGAGGCCACTCCCAAGCCATGCCTACCGGTTAGAGAGCAGTTAAACAACAAAGCTAAGCTACTAGTGAGTCTCCGTGACAAGTCTGCCCAGGTTTTTGAGATTGCACAAAATGTCCGGGATTCGGCTTTTGCATTCTACAGTCGCCATTCATCATGTTTACTGTGGCGAGCAGGACGAGGTTAGGGCCGCTGGAGAACGACGCAAGGCCGGTGGTGTGATTGAGCTGATGAGCTGATGAGCGACACCTGTGAGACGCACCGGTCTCGTATCTCTCACGGAGGAGCGGGTATTTTCTTAGCAATGGTAAAATGCACATCAACCAATCACTTGTTTAGCGTTCATGTAAACACTACATTCAGATTCACCAATCGGAATGAATTCAGTTAGATTGAAACAAAAGGTGTGCATGTAAACAATGATATAGTGGCCAAGTACAAGAAGACGACAAGACATGCCAACATGGCTGGGAGTGTCGGACCAACTGCAGCAAGGAGCAATTAAAGACATTTAAAGATGAATTTCGGCAAAATGGCTGAAAAAACATATACATTAACTAAAAATATGATTTAATGGATTATCACTTTCGACCAATAGGTGGCGTATTTACAAAATTGATGTGATGTGGTTAGAGTGAGGTGACAATGACAAACCTTAAAACCAGTGGCATTATAATAGGCAGATTTATTCAAAAGTTTTTAGCATTTTTGGAAACCTATGTTGTTATAACTTTTTTACCACAAGGTGGCGCTGCCCTGAAACTTTTTGAGTACCTTCAAGGCATGGTGCCTATGACTCATACCAAGTTTCGTAACGATACGCTAATGCGTTCATAAAGTATAGCATTTTATATCACAGTACTGTATTGAAGTCAATGGCAATTTCATGTCTTGATCTATTATAGTGCCAAAAAGAGGCACAATCCCGCAATTTTTTCTATGTGTCCTCAGAGTGAGCCCATACATGTGTGTGTCACATTTGGTGAAAATATCTCATTTCGTTTTGGAGTTATAGACATTTACATTCATAAACACATAAAACAATTACCCACACCTGACTTTGTTTGCATTTTTATGCCACTATTAATATTTTGACATGTGGGCATTAGCATGTGGCCAACGACCTATGTTTCCAAACTTTTGACGGTGGTTTCGTCTCAATTGCGGTTTCGAAGATATTGGCAAATGTTTTTTAAGCGCTAAATCACAACGCTACACAAACCATAAGGCGAAACCTAGAATGTTTGGTATAGTTGGACTCGGCAAGGATTCAGGAACCTAATGAGATGACTCCCCTGAAAATAAGTCAACCACACCCAGAGTTATAAGCATTTGATATTAGGTAGGTGGCGCTGCGCAGCATGTAGCCTCAGGTCATGCTTGTGATGAAATGTAGCCAAGATTGGTCTGAATACGATAAAGCATTGCGGAGATACAGCTTTGTGTCCAATTTTGGGTGCTCTACGTCAAATTCATTTGCGTGTTATTCAATAACAGTTGGGTTTATTTAAAAGCTTTTGATAGCTTTTTACCAACAGATACAATAGGTGCCTCCGCACCTTCGGTGCTTGGCCCCTAATAAATAAAACAGACTATTGGTACATGTTTGACAAGAATATACTATTTCAGTCTTTAAAACTTCACATTTAATGCAGTAATACTTGCCTTTCTTTGTAATTCTTTGTGAAATTTATGAGCAATTTCTGAGTGAAATTTGTTTCAAAGTAAATCCTATACCAAATTTGTTTTGGTGCAGATCATTTCTATGATTTTTAAGATATTCGAAAATAACTTATATCTGAGTTACCCGAGTAACTGGGAGTGTTAATCCGTATCCCGCTCCACACCGGACAGCTGCCATAAGACCAGATCATCCCCCGGTGGGCCGTTCTAGATTCAGACAGGTGATCTTCTGCACTCCACTGATCAGGAACTGACATCAGCCAGGTGACATCAGCCACTTCCTGTGACTGAGATCTGCAGGGGAAAGAGATCAATTTCAATGTATCCTTTCCTGGTCGTGTCGTCACCCCCCGTGACACTCACTCTCGCCATTGACTAGTTGACATATGTACTTCAGACGTATTCACGCAGGGGCATTTCCATAGCGCCATCAACGCAGCGCGAGTTCCCTCAAAAGGGAACTTCAGTGTCATTCGCTTCCAGTTACTTTAGCTGTACAAAAACAGTCCGTTATGCTCCTTTATAATGCCTATTTGTAATATATATATATATTTTTTATCATTATCCTGTACACTGATTTGTAGCGCAAATAGTTCAACCATTTACTGCACTTATTCTTCTTCTTTACCTATAAAGACCTTCTATACCTGCGTGTTTGTGGAAACCTATCTGGAAAGTGATATTTTTGCAATTGCATTTGGTGAAAAGAGTGAAGCAGAAATTTCACTTTTAAATACAAATGTGCTAGCAATAATTTTCAATGTAATAACAAAATTATGCTATTTTTAGTGGTTGATTTTGATTTTGGACAACAAGCGATAACAGCGAAAAGCAATTATTTTGACAATAATGACAATAGCTCCGCTGCAAAATATAGTAAGCTGCCAACCACAACCGCATGTTACAGCATTTAAGAGATGCACGGTCCAGGGCTGCGTTTCCCAAAAGTATTGCTAGCTTAAGTTGATTGTTGAGTCCATTGGTTCTACGATCAACTTTAGCTTACGGTGCTTTTGGGAAAGGCCCTGGACCGTGCATGTCGATGACAGGGATTCAGTAAGTATGGCAGGGCGACGCAGCGTCTCGTTCCCTCTCAGTGAACTAGGGTTACAGTCGTAACCTGAGACATTCCCTTTCAAGGGAACTCGCGCTGCGTCAATGATGTTTTGGGAACGACAATCCCTGGTGCAAACTCAAGGCAGGTTGGAGAAACCGAAAGGGCCTGAAGGTCTCCGACTCTCTTAAGAGACGAAATAGCCAGAAGGAAAATGGTCTTGAAGGTCAGAAACTTTTCTGAAACCGATTCGAGGGGCTCAAAGGGAGCCACAGATAGGCCCTCTAGGACTATAGCCAGGTCCCAAGCCAGATCCACCCCGGTTGGGACTGCCCTCAGAGGTCTGACACCAGTGGCGTCAGGATCTCTTTTGAGCCGAAGGCTTCTTAGCTTGAAGAACGGTCCTCAGATCCGGCTTCTGCTTCGAAGACTTGGGCAACAAAAAGAGAGTGTCGCGTCCCGTGCTCCTCCTCAAAAGTCATGGGAGCAGGGCCGACACTCTCTTTTTGTTGTGCTCTATATGAGGAGCTGGACGACTGGATGGCTGCTCACGCCCAGCAGCCCCAGGGGGTTGGGTACGGCGAGGGAGATATTTTTTAAATGCCTCAGATTGTCTTTTGGCCTCCTGAAACCTCTCGACGACCGTATTCACAGAGTCGCCGAAGAGGCCAGGAGGCGTTAACGGGACATCTAATAAAAAGGCTCTGTCTTTGTCCTTCATTTCGGCCAGGTTTAGCCAAAGGTGCCTCTCAGTGGCCACCAGGGCTGCCATAGACTGCCCTATTGCTCTGGTGGTCTCCTTGGTGGCCCTGAGATAGAGATCTGTGGCCCGACACAGTTTTTGAACTTCGTAGGGTCCTACCCCCTCGCTCTTATCCAAATCCCCAGCAGATCAGTCTGATATGCCTGTAACACTGCCATTGTATGTAGGCATGCTCTGGCTTGACCTGCTGCCGTATATGCTTTACCCACTAAATTAGATGTAGTTTTGAGTGGCTTAGTGGGTAGCACTGGGGCCTTCAGGGACGATGCTGAACCAGGGGAAAGATAGCTAGCTAGCGTCTGTTCAGCCCTGGACATCACCCCATAGCCATATTCTTTCAAGAAGCGATCGGACGAATATGGCTTGTTCCACGATCTAGAAGATCTCACTGTGTAGATCAAGAAAAAATGGAAGGCCCTGTGATGGAGGTGATACATTTGATGACAGGAAGCGCTTGTCTAGTTTACTTTTAGGACGAGCACCCCTTCTCTCGGCTGGTCACTCAATATTTAATTTAGCCACGGCACGAGTAATCACCTTCACCAGCTCCACATATGCTGGGGAAAGAGGTGGTGAATCCTCTTACCCCTTATTGTCACCTTCAACACTCAATACATCTAGTTCCTCAGAACTAGAGCACTGAAGCATTGGGCTCTCTTACCGGGCGGAAGAAGCCGCTGGGCTTCCTCAGCAGCAACAGGTCTGGATTCCTGAGGATCGCAATGCTGCTAGTCAGCCCCCTTAGAAGGCCCCCAAACACATTACACATAGATTATGTGTATCCCCACCCATTAAATAGTGCGGGCAGGGAGAAGCACACAACTTGTATAATTATTTTGCCATGATATAGATAGAGATGCTTGTGACAAGACAACAATAAATAGACAGACAGTTTCGACATAGAGCGCTTGCTGAAGCACAGAAGCTAATGCCAGTCAGAACGGATGTGCTTTTATCCTTTCCTGGTCGTGTCGTCACCCGCCCGTGACACTCACTCTCGCCATTGACTAGTTGACATATGTACTTCAGACGTATTCACGCAGGGGCATTTCCATAGCGTCATCAATGCAGCGCGAGTTCCCTCAAAAGGGAACTTCAGTGTCATTCGCTTCCAGTTACTTTAGCTGTACAAAAACAGTCCGTTATGCTCCTTTATAATGCCTATTTGTAATATATATATATATTTTTTATCATTATCCTGTACACTGATTTGTAGCGCAAATAGTTTAACCATTTACTGCACTTATTCTTCTTCTTTACCTATAGTGACCTTCTATACCTGCGTGTTTGTGGAAACCTATCTGGAAAGTGATATTTTTGCAATTGCATTTGGTGAAAAGAGTGAAGCAGAAATTTCACTTTTAAATACAAATGTGCTAGCAATGAGGATAAACGCAACAAATATGTATGTGATTGCTAATTATTCACTGCAGATAGAAGTTAAATGAATACATTTCAATGTTTCACCTTAAGTGTTTGTTTACTTAGGATCAACAAACAATTTTGAGACTTGCCATTTGATGTCCAATGAAAATTATGGGTTCTGCAGCAAATCAATTTGAAGACTCTCTCTCACTGCCTTTTTATTACAAGTCCATTTAAAGCATCAGGAGGAGTGCATGTGCCCTCATGTTTTATTCACAGCAGGGAATCTCCTCCAGGAGCAAATACACAGAGTCACAGAGAGAAAGACGGTGAGATATCAAAATATGGCTGTCAGTCTAACCTTCCTCTCGACTCAAATACCTCCTTCAGATCCTGCTTAAAAGAGCAGAGTTTTATTCAGCAAGCAGAGGAGACATCTCGCTGTAATAACACTCACTTTTAGTTGTCAACAAGAGTCATTCCCTCAACTCAAACTACCCCCATAGTCTCTGTAGGAAATGCGCAGGACATGTAAGCAGATGTGAGTCACATGCACTGCATTAGCAAAGTACAAAATAAGCAGCAAACAGAACAATCATCAACACATGCTTTACGCACACCAATGTCCAGTCTTGTAGTCGATCTCAACTCTTTGATTACTTTTTTGAACATAATGCAAACACCTAGATACATCCTTTGATGTGATGGTGGACATCCAACTTGTGGCTTCTATTGTCTGTGTGGTATAAAACTGCATGTGTTCCCTCCACCAGGCCATACACTGTGTAAGAAACAGCGGTTTAAAAACCCTCTGTGCACATACTGCCCCTAACTGGTGACAGCCCGAAATACATTTACATTTTAACATTTGATTTTCACTTGGGCTAGGTTGCAACTACTTGTTACCTCCCTAGCAACCACTGCATCACAATTTCTTCAGAAACCTTAGTGTTACAAGTTACATTCCCCAAAAACTCCACACAACTTTTCCTATTATTTCTAATTAGTTAGTTGTTCCTGATTCTGTTCCAACTTATCTTCTAACTGCCATGTGTGGGTCTGAGAGCCAGAATATAAATGCATGCAAAACAAAGGTGGAGCAAAATCCATTTTATTAATACTCATATAACACTGACAACATTCAATAATCTCAAATAGTAACAAATGAACCACCTGCAACTCAGCAGATGGGTCCAAACTTTCCATCCGAACAGTAATGATTCTTGCTCAGCAGAAACCTTCCTGAAATTCTGTTCGGTGTAGATTTATGAGGTGCGAGAGGCCTCCGAGCTCCGGCAGACTCCAGCCTGCGACAGAGGCTCATACGGCTAACAGCGCTCTGCTGTCTTTATGATGATTAATGACCCACAGGGAAACAGAGGATCCAAACCAGGACAAAGAAGCAAATAGCCTACACTTCTGAGACCTTCAATGATGCTAGTGAGAAACTCTACAACATCTTAGTTAATGAGGAACAAATTAATGAGTGATTGTTAATGACTGAATTAAGCAGACTCCTCCACAGGTCAATAAATCACCATTTGAATGTACAACTGCTGGTCCAAAAAATATATAGCAGTATAACGGAAAATGTCAGGGTCATAAAACATTTTTAAAAAAAAAGGAAATTATGCCTATTTTTAAGAACATTCATATTTTTTATTAAGGCATTATTTTGAGGACAACCACATTGTCACAATCACTGAGTTTGGACTTTGTTTACATTTGCACCTTTTTTCCCTCCCTTGTTTGTTGTCATGGTTTCTGATTTGAGTCTTAATCACTGTCAGATGTGTGTCATATATCACCTTCATTTGCACCTGTATTTAAGTTCCCTTGTTTCTGTTCATTATTGTCGGGTCTTGTCTATGTTTGATGTGTGTTTCGCTATACTCTTACACTGTGGATTGATTAAAGACTGCCTAATTATCATGTTCATTATACCAGCATAATCCACACACACATTTCTCCCCAAATTCTCATTACCGCAATGTAATATATGTATGTAGCTATATATATATATATATATATATATATATATATATATATATATATATATATATATATATATATATGCTGCTTGGAAATTTTCAGGACCATTTATATTTTTTGCATTGAGACATTATTTTCATGACAAGCATGTCTCTAGCCAAATTCTTATTAATGTAATGAAAAATATACTGTATATAGTATAGTATAGTATAGTATAGTATAGTATAGTATAGTATAGTATAGTATAGTATATTGTACTGCCTTTATACTGCTTTTAATGTAATTTGTATTATAATTATGTTTTACTTAGTATGAATTTAGTTTTACTATTCTTTTAAAACACACACACACACACACACATATATATATATATATATACAGTATTTTTTTATTTTTTTTACAATATGGCGGCACGTGCGCACGCAGCAGCTCAGAGCTCTCGGCTTTTTTCATTACTTTGTGTGTTTTTGTATGTGTTTTCATCATTTATTCAAGGACTTGCAGCAAAAATACAATACGGTAGGGCGGAAATGTTGGAGTTGGAAAAAAATCAGGACTTTATGCACCCCCAAAGCTGGATTCTATACCACCGGAGCTGCAGTGGATCATGGGGGCTTTCAGGGCGCTCTCTGTTCCGGGCCGACAGGACCGCAGCTTCAGGCAAGAACAAAGGCGGAGGTTTGGTGCTTTACATTAATAACTTGTGGTGTACTGCTACCAATCTTATCGGAACATTCTGCTCCCCTGATCTGGAATATCTGGCAGTGAAGTGCAGACCATTCAAACTGGTTAGAGAACTCGGCTCTGTTATAATCATAGCAGCTTACTTACCACCGAGAACAAATGTTAAATTAGCACTGGAGGAGCTGTACTGTTTGATAAGCACGCAGATGAACACTAATCCAGAGGCGGCTGTGATTGTAGCTGGGGACTTTAACCATGCAGAACTGAAATCAGTGCTTTCCAAATTTTACAGATTCGTTGACTTTCCAACCAGAGAAAATAACACACTGGATCAGGTTTATTGTAACATTCCGGGAGCATACAAAGCTTATGCAGCTCCACACCTGGGCATGTCAGACCACATCACAGTGAAGCTGATCCCGGCTTATAAACCTCTGATCTGCAGGACTAAACCCACCACTAGAACCGTGCAGATCTGGACCGAGGAGGCCTCCTCAGCACTACAAGACTGTTTCGAGCATACAGACTGGGATGTGTTCAAACAGGGCGCTAATCTTGAGGAATATACTTCTGCTGTTCTGTCCTATGTTAATTTCTGCACTGACGCTGTCCTGCCCACAAAGACCATCACGGTTTTTCCCAATCAGAAGCCATGGATGGATGGCACAATGTGGCCCCTGCTCAAAGCCCGGGACGTAGCTTACAGGTCAGGAGACAGGCTGGCTTACAGTAGGGCCCGGAAAGAACTGAAAAAGGGTATCCAGCTGGCAAAACTCAGATACAAACAGCGCATTGAGGAGCACTTTAATAACAACAACCCACGTAACATGTGGAGAGGTATAAGGACCATTACGGACTATAAGCACATTGACCGGCAGGTCAGCCATGTCCCACTCTGCCAGATACCCTGAACAGCTTCTTTGCACGCTTTGACTCATTGAGCAGCAGAGAGACTGTACATCTTCCCCAACCAGAGGAGCAGCACCAGCCTCTCGTCCTGCAGCGGCACCAAGTGTGTTCTACCCTAAAGAACATCAATATCAACAAGACTGCAGGACCAGATAAGGTGTCGGGTCGGACCCTGAAATCATGTGCTGACCAGCTGGCAGGAGTTTTCCTGGACATTTTCAACCTGTCCCTGCAGCTTGCTATGGTCCCTGTCTGCCTCAAGACCTCTATCATTGTGCCTGTGCCAAAAAAATCAGTTGCCACCTGCCTCAACGACTATCGCCCAGTTGCCCTGACCCCGGTAATCATGAAGTGCTTCGAGAGGATCCTCCTTAATCACATCAGAGACGCTATCCCTGCTGGTCTGGACAGTCTTCAGTTCGCAAAAAACGCTCTACGGCGGATGCTGTCTCGTTAGCACTCCATATAGCCATGACACACCTGCAGCACCCCAACACTTATGTTAGGATGCTATTCGTGGACTTCAGCTCAGCTTTTAACACTGTTCTCCCGGACAAGCTGGTACTGAAGCTCCACAACCTGGGACTATCAACTTCACTGTGTTCTTGGATCAGGGACTTTCTCACAAACCGACCACAGATGGTGAGGATAGGGAACTCTACATCTTCCACCCTGATCCTGAACACTGGAACACCGCAGGGCTGTGTGCTCAGCCCGGCCCTCTTCAGCCTTTTTACTCATGACTGTTTTGCTATTCACTCCACAAACATGCTCGTGAAGTTTGCGGACGACACCACCGTGGTGGGTCACATATCCGACAACGATGAGACTCAATACAGAGAGGAGAGCCAGCACCTGATATACTGGTGTTCAACTAATAATCTAATTTTGAACACCAGCAAGACCAAGGAGGTCATAGTGGACTTCAGGAGGTCCAGGAAGACGAAGCACGCTCCTCTTTGTATACAGGGGGACGCAGTGGAGCGGGTGGGTAGTATTAAGTTCCTGGGCGTCCACATTTCATCTGACCTGTCCTGGTCTGTCAACACATCACACCTGGTGAAGAAGGCGCAACAACGGCTTTTCTTCCTCAGGAAGTTAAAACGTACTGGACTCTCCTCTCAGCTGCTCAAGAACTTCTACAGTGCTACAATAGAAAGCATACTCTGTTTTAGTGCAACGGTGTGGTATGGCAGCTGCACCGCAAAGGAAAGAAAGGACTTGGCCCGGGTGGTGAAAACTGCTCAGAGGATTGTGGGCTGCCATCTACCAGATCTGAAGACATTATATGCTGTCCGGGTCAAGAAGAAGGCCAGCCGCATCGTGGCGGATCCCATCCACCCGGGAAATGGACTGTTTGTACCGCTTCCTTCAGGAAAGCGGTACAGAAACATTAAGACCACCACAACCAGACTCAAAAACAGCTTTTTCCCCAGAGCTGTGAAAGCCATCATTTGTTTTATTTTATTTTGACTTTATTTACATTTACATTCTAGTTTATATTCACTCTGCTGCTATCTAATTATTTATTTCATTTATGTACATACAATGTATCCCAGTGTCCAGTTTTTACTTGAGGTGTTTAGAGTTGACATTTCTATTTCTATTTTATATTTTTATATTTCTATTTAAAAGTTGGGTTTATGATTGCTTGTGTTTATATAATTGCTTGTGTTTATATAATTGTTTGTGTTGTTTTCTGCTCTTGATAATGTTTAAAGCTGAGAGTCTCATACAAAATTTCGTTATGTGTGAGCATAAATGACAATAAAGACTCTTGAATCTTGAATAAAACAATGGAAGTGTTTATGAATATGTTTATGGTGTGAGATACTAAAAATAGATGCAAAGTGTTTGTCTAAGAATAATGCAGGGGCCTGTACCATGAAGGTAGCTGAACAAACTCAGGTTTACAGGATTAGTTTTGAGTTGACAAAACCAAACCGATGCAATCGGGCTTTATTGGTACCATGATGCAGCTCATCAACTTTCTCTGTCAACTCATCAACTCAGGCTTTGATCCCTATGATTACTCCACGAGCGCGTGCACATACCAAAGTTACGTTGGCACCGAACAACCAATCGCGCTCGATATGGATAGCGAGAGCGATATATTTTTCCGCGGCGGAGCAAGAGATAATCATTCAGAATTACGATGAATTTAAACATGTATTTCAAGCTCAATGCAAAACAGTCTCTGCTGCCAAAGCAAGAGAAGACTGTTGGAGAAAGATTCAGTAGTTAAACAAATACTTTCTATATTCATGTAAAATTATATATATATATATATATATATATATATATATATATATATATATATATATATATATATATATATATATATGTGTGTATATGTGTGTGTGTAATATAACCTATATTTTTATAATATATAAAAAATCCCTTACAAAAAATTACTGCAGTTTTTTAGAAGTAATACTGCAGTTTTTGTTACATATAGAAAATGCAGTTTTTTGGACCACGAAAAAACTGCAGTATTGCAGTATAGCTGGAGTACAACTGCAGTTTTACTCAGTAGTAGTGCTACAATTATGCTGCAATATAACTGTGGTATTACTGCAATAATACTGCAATATAACTGTGGTAGTACTGCAATAATACTGCAATATAACTGTGGTATTACCGCAATAATACTGCAATATAACTGTGGTAGTACTGCAATAATACTGCAATATAACTGTGGTATTACCGCAATAATACTGCAATATAACTGTGGTAGTACTGCAATACATAATTCAACTAAAGTACAATTAGCCTACAATACTACCGAAATGCAATAGTAATAAAATGCTGTACAATACCATTGAAATACAACCAGAATAAGTTTATTTTTACACATCTGCAATATAATGAATTAAGGTACAAAACAACTACAATGCAACAAATGTGATTTTACTTTTTTTTTAATATAACTTCAAATAACAGGCTGGGAGTTAGACAATGTATTTAAAGTGTTTATTTATAAATCATGCATATATCTTCCCCCACATTATTCAGAGAGGTTGCGTTTTTTTGAAGAGCTTATCCTCATTATTCCACTTGGTTCTTTTAACTGCCTTCATCTCAGATGTGGAAACAATATTTTGGATGTAGTCTGGAAAAACAAACAAAAAGAATCAGAGAAACTCTTTCAGTTACACTCTTCACCACAGGCATATATTATGCTTAAAATGAATCTGCAAGTTAATCTCTTAAATTTAACTTGGTGTCAGCAAATGTTTGTGGAAAGTATTCATACTATTTACAGTTATTTTTTTATGGTTTACTGTTCAGCATTAATAATAGCTTTGAAGTTTGAACACTCCAGGTAAAAGAAGTTAAATTACTCACCCTCGTCTCGTTCCAACCCCGTAAGACTTTCGTTCATCTTCGGAACACAATTGAAGACCTTTTTGATGAAATCTGAGATCTTTCTGTCAATTGACAGTCTACACAATTTGCCCAATAACATGCATTTCTGGAAAAAATCATTTTTAAATGCTGGGAGTGCATCTGTTTCACCCCAGCCATTATCTTCTGTTTTTACATGTTACCAGTGCATCTTTTTTTTAATTTATGTGAATAAACAAATATTTTTTTTATACAAAAACAGCTTTTTATGTAAAATTCACTTTATAAAAGACCCACACTTCTAATTTTCATTCATGGTTTAGTGTAAGATTTTTGCCCATCTTGTGGAAAATGCTGTTTTAAAAGTTAAAAATGATCACTTTAACCAGTAGATCGCTGCAGAGCTCAACAATTTGACTAACTGAAATAATCTTTTCACAAGTTTTTCCAGTTGGATTCATATCTACATATTATAAGATCACAATTATAACAATAAAATTATTTTGTCAAAGGTTAGCATTTTTTGAACTGATATAGCAAATAGTGGAGCTCTGCAATATTTTTTACTTTTAAAACAGATGTAAAAAAAATTATACACTTAACCATGTCAAATTATCCATGTTATCCCCATGAATGAAAGTTAGAAATGTGGGTCTTTTAAGTGAATTTTACATAAAAAGCTGTTTTTTGTATAAAAAACAATATTTGTTTATTTATATAAATTAAATATATAATAAATCCTCCAAAAACTGCACAAATGTGGAGTAAAAACATTAATAAACTGAGTAAAATTAGGCGCTATTTTGTTGCCTGGGGTCTCTGGAGACCTTAAACAACCCGAGTGTAAACCACAAATGAACAGCACCCAAGGGTTAACGTCTGTGGAGCACAATTTGATGGAAGAGCAAAAACTAACAGTTCATTTTCATTAGTTTTTTTTGGTTACGGGTCATTAGATCTTGCATTCTGCACACTCAGCATTCAGGCAACAGAGCTAAATTAGTGTGGTTGGATTACATTTATTTGAATGAATGAACAAGGGAGAGAGAGAAAGATTGTGCATATGTGAATTACCTGTGTCTGTGCAGCATCACTCTAGTGAAGCTGTCAGTTTAATTACTCCAAAAACAGCAACGTTAAGACCTTGTTGCTTAGAAATATGTTTCTGTGTGAGAGGGACTGTATGTGTGTGTGTGTTACAGTAAAGCAGCACATTAATTCAGAATGATTATTAATCTGACTGTAACTATCTGTGCATTCATCATTTGAATGCACACCTTCCAGTCAATCAGAATCGAGTATTCAAACAGACTATGCTATAATACAAAAGAAGAGAGTCCACGAGCAAACTGTTGAGAAATGATGTTTAGTACTGAGAATAATTGCTGTGGTAGAACTAGATTTCATTACCTTTCCACTCCTTCAGCTCTCTCTCGGTCGGTTTTTATCCTGAATCTGCGCTAATATTGTAAATCTTCTTTTAGCTCTTTGATTTCATTTTTTAAATCCTCAATCTCTTCACGTCTGAATTCTTTAATGGCTGAGGAAACAGACGACTTCGTACACTTGATTCCCTTCAACATTCCCTTGGTTCCTGAAGTACAATATCAGTCATTATGTATTCTAAACTATAAAGATAATAGTTTATAAAAGGTATAATAAAGAATGTAGCTTACCGTTATTTGAGTGCATCTTTGTTTAACCACAGCCATTATTTTCTCTTGGATTACATTTTTGGTCTTCTGTTTTTAGTTGTTACCAGAGCTTTTTCCTGAAAATAGCAATCACACAATAAAAAGTATTTCTAAAAAAAAAAAAAAAAAATCCTTTTCTGCACATTAATGTCAATTAACTATTGAACATAATTGCTTGTATTTTTTATGTATATCAAATAGTGTCCGATATTCCAAAGAAATTTAACGGTAACACTTTACAATAAGGTTCGTTAGTTAACTACATTAGTTAACATGAACTAATAATGAACTGCACGTATACAGCATTTATTAATCTTTGTTAATGTTAATTTCAACATTTACTGATGTTTTATTAAACCCTTGTAAACATTAGTTAATGTACTGTTAACTAACATGAACAGCTGTATTTTTATTAACCTTAACACAGATTTACAAATACTGTAACAAATGTATTACTCATGGTTAGTTCTTATTGTAAAGTGATACCAATTTAACATAAAACAAAGATAAGTACAATTATCATTATCATTAATAAACTGAATTTTGTGTACAGTGAAAAAAAATGAAAATAATGCTGCAAACAGCATGTATGTATCGCTGCAGCCCGGAGACCTGCAGGTGGGAGGAGCTTACGCCGCAAGTGGGAGGAGCTTATGCCGCAAGTAGGAGGGGTTTCACAAATGTGCAAGTAGGAGGAGTTTACGCCGCAAGTGGGAGGAGCTTATGCGGAAATCCCCAAGCTGTCATTGCAGAGGACGGCGGTGAATGAGTATAGCAGGAAGTAGCGACAGTAATGAAAATAAACGATAAAATATTACGTTCCTCATCATGGTCTGATTTCTTAAAGCTTTGTTATTATTGTGTTTGTCCAATACCACTCACTGTCAATGATGAAGTCACGTCTTTACTCCTTTTACCATAGCCTACTTAAAGTGATGGTGTTCCTTATTCAAGCATATTTCTGAATATTAGCTACATATTCTACAATTCTACAGTATCAAGTAAATGAACATATTAAATTGTGATGCAATTGGACTCAGTGAAGTGAATGTGTAAATACATGAAAAACATGTGGCTAATGTAAAAAAAAAAAGTTACCATCCATCTTTACTGCATATTTTTTTTAAATAGCAGACTAATGTTCTTCTGAACGTGTTACACATATATTACATTTAAATCTCAGGGTGGATACATTTTTTTTTTCAATGAATAAAATCATGTACAAGTCACTCAGAATTGATTGCAAAAGTGTTCATATTTATTTATTATTTTTAGTCTTTTTTATTTTATTTGTAAGGCACTATATCAGCTCATTAGAAGAATTAATCTGCATGCAGTGAAAACTGCAAAATCCAGGGTAGAAGGTCTCTGAGTAAATGCCCTGGAGCTCGCCTCGCTTTCCCTTCCCAGCATAACCTGGTGGATACACAAAAAGCACAATAAGTACTAGGGTTTATAGTTGACATTGAACATATACAAACATTAAGAATAATTTCTCAGCTCTGTAGGTCCATGCCATGCAAGTGAATGTGTCCAGAACTTTTAAACTCCAAGGGATGACATAAGTAAATTATATTTTTAGTTTTCCTTTAGACTAACAACTAGTTTATTCATCACGAAGTTACACAAAACGTACCAGGTGTGCAGCATTTGTACTCAAACCCACACTCCAAACAAGTGGGGATTGAGTACATCCTCCAGAAGAGCTGTTTGAAGTGAGACGACTTGTTTTTCCAGCATGAAACACCTGAGGTGAAAAAAAAAATGAACATAACATTTAACATTATCAATGATGTTCTTGTTATGCGTTTTATTTTTTAATGTCAATATTTACTTTCTAGCCATAAGAAGTGTGCCTGCTTCTTGAAACTGTCATCCCCAACTATGTCCCTGAACCTTGAGCAGGTCAATGACAGGGGCATGTAGGCAGCATCTCCTTCTTGAAGAACAACTTCAAGAAGTATGTTCTTCAGCAACACTCCTAACTGAAAAGATAGCAACAGTTAGCACAGGCTGTTAAAAAAATGTTAAAAAGCACATTATATAACATTATTCAACTACCTTGAAGATGAAGCATGATGGAGGGTCATCATCTTTTAACAGCTCATCCTTAAAGAAAAATATAAGTGGATTAAAATTGTTCTATGATACATTTTAAATCATCATTAAAATTGATTATGCATACCTTGCTAAAAACAGACGGCACAACTGGGGTTTGGTCTGCTAAAATTAAGTAATTTAAAATTAGCTGACCAATATTATAGTAACATAATTTGAAACCCAGCATAGTATATGTATTTTGTTTCATATCAAAGTTCTTACTTTCATATGCAAGTTCAGTTTTTTTCTTCCCATTGATTTCAGGGAGTGCAGAGCATTCTTCTTCTTCTGAAAGAGGATTAGAATAAAAAAAAGTGATAAAATTATCCATTAATTTTTAATTTGACAAAAATATATCAGCAAAATATAAAAAGCTGACAATACCAGCTACAACAGCTCGTTTTCTCTTTCTCCCATGTCTTCCACAATTTGATTGTCATGCAACAAAAACAAATAAAGTAAGCAATAGAACAAGTACAATATCAAAATTAATTGAATGCAAGGATGCATTACATTGATCACAAATTACAGTAAAGACTTTTGTAAATACAAAAAAAAAAAAAATCTAATTAATGGTCCAATTTTAAATATTTTTTAAAAAACCTTATTTACCAATGAATACAACAACATTTCAAAATCTTGCCAACCCCTAATAGTATTAAGAACAGATATTAAAGGAGTTTGATAGAGCAAGTAGTGTTTACACCTGCTGATTTTTATCATCACTGAAACACTTTGCTACTCCTTTTCACTCAAAGGGTCTGCAGAATATATTTTTACTGAAATAGTGTTATGAGCGAGTCACTAAATCATTCCGTTCCAACTTCCCAAAACAGTTTACAGAGTGAACAAGATTTCTTCGCTTCTTTAAGGGTTTCTTAAAAACACCACATGTTAAAAGTACAGCTAATTTTTTCACACTTACTCCAAAGAGAAATTTTCAAGCAAGATGGCACACCACCATTTTCTTATGTTCTTCATGTTTAGCTGTGTACATAAAGTAATGAATTAGTATAATTTTCAATTATATTAAAATGCATATAGCTACAAAAAATAAATACTTACTTCAGTGAAGTCAAACTTCTGTCCCAGAACAACATACAGTGCATACTATAATATGCAAAGAAACACAAAAAAAGTTAAATGGGTAACAGCAATTGATTACACCTCGATGTTCCTCATTTACATATTCTGTACTTGCCATCAAGACAAACACTCCACAGTTATTTGACAGCCTTTGTCTTGCATTGTCCTAGTAATGAAATCAAACACACCATAAATTAATTGATATGATAAACACACAACAACTTGTAAATTAAGAACTTTATACATTACAGCAGAAGCTGTGATCATAGTCATGTGGAACATAAAAAAATAAAAATAAAAATCCCACCGTAATGTCATTTAGAACAGTCTCCGACCATAGTCCTGGTGCAATTTTTTGGACAAGCTCTCTATCAATAAAAAAAAAAAAAAAAAAAAAAAAAAAAAAAAGAGGTATATGAACAATGAATAAAGATGAGCAAAAATATTGTTCTTTAAGGAAATACCAGTGCTAGCAAGGCAGTGTGTGCGGCTACCTGGCTGGATTAATGCAACTAAGAGGAATTTTGCAACAACGCTTACTTGCAAGCATGGAAATTAATTTTGAACAGTTGGGTTGGAACAACATGAATGAACGAATGAACAAACAGTAAGTTAAATAAGATAAAAAAAAAAAAAAAAAAAGAATGGTCTAAAACTGAACTACCATACAATTTGACGTGAACATGAAATCCAAATTGACCCAGTTGTACTTTTCTTGCTGTGCGATACTGATCAGTGCACATGTACAGAATGGATATTAGCAGAATAGATATTATATTCACATAGATGTTATAGATATATACACACACAAGTTTAACTCGCATCAAAAAAGTACAATAAGTTGGAATTCAGTTTCATGTTCACCTTAGTAAAACATAGTAACAATAATTCATTCCTTAAGTTATAAGTGGAACAAAAACAAACAAGCAGTATGGTTTAAAACAAAACTACCACACTGCTGTTGTGAACATTTGAAGGACCTGTATAATTGAATGTATCTGGCATCACTTAAACCAGAGCCAAAGAGCGAGTCAAGAAAGAACAGTTGTCTTTGCTTTGGCTTCATCATCTGAAAAATGTCCGAGAACACTTTTACCTATTATTGTGAAACAAACTTTTCAATAAGACAACTTTAAATGGATTGAAAAAATTGTTTACATTTTTTTTAAAACTTTTGTTCACATAAAAATATGACTTTAAATTATAATTAGCCTGCACCTCCACTTTTGAGAAATCCCAAGAAATGGCATACCGGGACTAAAACAGATACAGTTCATGAACCCTTTGCACTAAAAGCATAAGTATGATCTCATTTGAAATATTAACTTACAGCAATCATCCAATGGCCTTGTTCCCAAGTTAAAAGGCCTGGTTTCCAAGATGGAAGTAAAATGACATCTTTGTTGCAAATGTCCACCTTTAAAGAATAATTTATCCACACACAAAGTGTTATAAATCTTTAAAGACACAAAAAAGTATATACACAGAAAAAAAAAACATACAGAAAAATGGTCCAATGGGTTTGCAGAGAGCGGTGGTAACCAGGTCACTGAAATGTAACTGCTGGTCACCCAGATGTCAATGTTCTGTAACACAAAGTTGATTTTACAGTATTTACACAATGTTTTTGTTTGTTTTGTAATTTACATATTATACTGTTGATATGTAGTGCATTGGTCGTAAATACTACAATACCCTTATGGACCCAATTTGTGCAATAACCCTTAGACAGGAATTCAGAATCTGCATAAGAGGCACAAAAAATGAATCCATGATAATGCAAATTACACATCTAACACATGAGTGCATGTTACTCCATTGTCTTACCATAGCCTCTACATAATTCTGTAGTCCTAATGTCAAGAAGTCCTCACAGGTAAGTGTTTCACCATAAACGCATACAATATGTTCCTTAGGATCCATGGCCTCATCCAGTACACGTGAAACCTAAAAATGAAAACGCATAAAAACAACATTTTTCATATTAACTACAATTCTATCTTCTATAGGCCTTTCATTATTATTGTTAAATCTCAATTGGTTGATAATTTATATAATTAACATACTGTATATAATTCTATGTCTCAGCCGTTAAACTTCTCAGTGTAAAATTATGAGACATAACGGTATAATTTTCATTAAAGCTGTTCTGAAATTTTGTACAATATTATAAAGCTGGCTTGACTTGATACCTTTTCCTGTAGTTCTGTGCTCAATGGATGTTGCCAGCACCTGGAGTGAGCACTCACATTCTGCAGTTTAGTAATAGCCTCATCTTTTTGCAGAACCTTAATATTGTCAGCGTTTGAGATATCTTGAGATAGACCTAAAAGGAAAAAAATAATAAAAAAACCATAGTACACATGCTCATGCAAAAAAGTATGTTACAAACACAGACATGTTACCTATAATAAGTTGCCCATTCTTGTTCATGAAGGTTTGTCTGGTTCCCATTGACTTCTGTATTTTCTCCAGCCTTGATCTGTTAAGCTGGGTGTTGTGATGGTGGACTATATTACGAATTAGAAAGATCTGAGAGCTGGGTGCCATCATGTTGAGAAAGTAGTTGTTTTTCTCCATTTGAGCAAAGAATTGTTCTACTACTTGGGTATTAACCTTCCCAGCCAGTTCTGGCACCAGAGCAGTTCTTCTTAAAAAATCCTTGGAATCTTTCGCATTCGTTTCATGCAGTTTATCATATAGCACATAATGCTCTGAACTCCCTGTTGTAGGATGCCCATTGATATCAGGGGGATTTCGCGGCTCTGTTAACCAGGGAAGATTAACCTTGACCTTGCCCTCTTTGGCTAAAGAAATGTTTTCTTCTGTAGGGCTAAGTAGTCTTCCCTCATGTGGAGCAAATGGCAACACCAACGGGTCCCTCAGATTCCCATGTGTTGCCAGACCTCTGGCAAAATCATAAATGGTAACATTTGGTAAATGTTGCCAGGACAGTAAAATATCAACATAGTCTCTTGGACTTTCCGCTCTCATGTTGAATTTCAGGCTGTATACCACTCCACATGGGCACATAACTGCAGACCAGCCTCCTAAAACCATCAATTTTTAAAAAATTATAAATTCTTTAAATTCATTTGAAAAACAAAACCATAATCAGAGTATGGTTCCTTACCTGATGCACCCCAGATTTTCTCAAAAATCTTATCATAAGTACTCCTACTCTTAATTTCATTATGAAGCCTGAGGATAAGGTCTGTTTTTGAACCACAGGGATCCACCCCACAAGCTTTGCACAGTTTCTTGACATCATCAACCTGTAAAGTTGAAACAAATTTTTACAAATAAGTAAAACTATGATACATATTCACACAGACAACAAATATTACAAATAATCCTGACCTTCATTTTCATGACTTCCTCGAGAAGTCTGTCTTCAGTGATGTCTAGCTCTGCCTGCTCTTTTGTTTTTGCTGGGCGGTGTACTTTTTCCCACTCTGTGTTTAAAACCACATCCAAAACCAAAGGTCGGCTTGACAACAAATGGATTCTCCTCTCCAACTACATGAGAAAACATTTAAATATATGTTGTTTCAGTTTGTTAATCAATCATTCAATAGAGGCAGGTACAATTTACTTCAGTGACAAAGAAAACAACATGTCTTACCCTTCACAAACCCAAGGGAAATAATATTCAAGGACAGAGACTCCCAGAAGTCTCTCACATTAACTTCCCCAGTATACTCGGTTGGATCAGGTACCTCACTCACTGCAAAAGGAAAACCAACATTCTTTGTTCCTCAAAATACAAACAAAGCCTAAAACAAACATTGTCAGAATAGCTTTAATGTGTATGTTGTCATACCTGGCATACTGAAAACTCCCTTTTTATGAAGATCCATAATAACCACAGGAGGATGAGAGCCACAATTGATGCATGTATATTTGTAGTCATGTTGCACCAATGCTTCAAAATGTAGGTAACCATGAAACAGATGGTTATGTGAAGGAAGCTTTAAACCAGATGCAAGTTCCATTGCTTTGAAAACTCTGCCTGCTGCATTATGAGTCTACAGACAAATATAAAAGTGTTATACTTTGTGGCAGGTATTGTTAGTTAGTAACAATAAGCAGTAATTAGGAATGTGGGAAGGTATAATAAACAATATATACAAAGAGAGAAAGAGAGCTTACATTTTTAGGAATAAAGGCACATTTAAAATGTACAGGGACCATACCTGGAGTGATGCCCTTAAATACAAACACAAGTGGAAACTCATGAGAATATGATTGTTAAAGTTGTGGATTCCATGTTCCCAGTCTTGGTAACGGTACTCCATTCCACATCTTAGACATTTCCTTAAGTATGTGCTTATTCCTGAAAGGAATAAATTGATTAGACACATAGATGTGAATATAACAGCATGCTGTAATATTTTTTTTTTTATAACACTTACCTTCATAGACACATGTCAGTGTCACAATCTTAGCTTTTGCTGTGATAAGGATGGGGTCACTTAGAGGCAAGTTATGACCACATTCAGTGCAGAACTTTTCTGATGGCACAATATGCTTTGGTGGGGGAGGATCAAACACTCCTCTGCAAAGATTTTCAGGAAAATTTGTTGGATACTGTTTTTTATCCATGATATACTTTAAAATTCTCCGCAAAAGTTCTTTCCCAAGTCCAAGCGGCTGTTCCATCTTTTCCTTGTCACCTTCTTGATGACCATCCAAGTTATCTTCTTCTGTTCCAGTTGATTTGACACATTTAAAAAGCTGTCCATTAGTTTGAAAAAGGAACCACTTTGCGACATACTTATGTGGACAAGACATCCGTGCATTAACACAGGGACAATGCCAGCTGTTTCTCTGGGCATCATACATAACCATCACCCTTCCCAATCGACTGTAGTATGATGGTTTGTTCTCCAAGACAGACACAATGCTTTTTGGGTGGCCCAATTTTAACACCCACAGCAAGTGGAGCACTTTGGTCTGTTGCCTCCTTTAGTCGAGCAAGACACATCTCTTTCTTGTTTTCTGTAAACCATCTTTGCTTTACAAGCTCACTCAGTGTGTCCTCCTCAAGATGACAGGTGTTTGAGGGAGTTGAACAAAAGTCAAGTGACCTTAGGTGAGAACATCTAAATGCTTGATGCCCACTCCTACCTGCTACATCATAAAACAAAGAGCAGTCATCCATCTCGCATTCACTTGGACCTCTCAGCTTTTGTTTAACATGAACAGGAACAGGTGGCCCACAGAAATTTTTGGCAACTGCAAAAATACCATTTCTTGCATCAATACACTGGCTGGCAAGGTGGCGATCTGCACACATGTCGATTTTTTCAGTTCTATGCTTTCTTTGTACGTGTCGTTGTAAATTTTTCAAGTGTAATGTCACATTACATGTAGGACAGGAAACTTTTTTTTGACTTGATTTATGATTTCTTAGCTCCTGCTCCACCGATGGTAGACCCCAGTGTTTCTGGTTTGTGGTAGATGGCTGGTCATTTGGTCCAGAAACTATTATGGGCTGCAGGTCCCTCCGCTCACTGGCCATTGCTGATGGCTGGTCAGTTGGTCCAGAAACTATTATGGGCTGCTGGTCCCTCCGCTCACTGGCCATTGCTGATGGCTGGTCAGTTGGTCCACAGACCATGGTGGGCTGCTGGTCCCTCCGCTCACTGGCCATTGCTGATGGCTGGTCAGTTGGTCCACAGACCATGGTGGGCTGCTGGTCCCTCCGCTCACTGGCCATTGCTGATGGCTGGTCAGTTGGTCCACAGACCATGGTGGGCTGCTGGTCCCTCCGCTCACTGGCCATTGCTGATGGCTGGTCAGTTGGTCCATGAACCAGAGTGAATGACTTTTCCCCCTGGTTATTAGCCACAGTCCTGGTGGCTTGTCCACCTGCACTCTTATTTGCTGTATGAATAAGCAGGTGTTTTGTGAAGTCAGTCCGACGTATTACTGTTTTGTCACAGTAACAACAGTGGTAGTGCGCTGTTTTGTGACACAAGAGGTGGCATTTATAGATTTTGAAACCTGAAATAAGTATTATTTAAAAAAAGTTAAAAAATTTCAACTTTTGTCAAAAATGATTGGATACGATCTCCTATTCATAGTGAATATAACAATAATATTTTGGTAAACTTACTCCCATGTACTACCACCCAAGATAAATGGGACTGAAGGTGGCCTGTTGCCTGAAATTCCTCATCAAATTTGATATTGTCCTTAGGACAAAGCGGACAGTGAAATTGTGCGCACTTGAGGCACTGGTATGCCTCAAGAGTGTCCTGCACATATTTCACTGATAAGTGAACCTAAAACACAATAACATGCGTTTCACATTTATTTCACTGATTGTTATGAGTAATACATTTTATAAAATAATTATTATGATATTAAAACAAATGTTTGAATTACATTACATTACATTGTGGATTACACAGAAAAAAAGCATAACTACAATGAAAACAAGTTTTAAAAGAATTGCATGCATTGTACAATTAAGTTAGGAGTTGTATTCTAATATCAAATCCATTTACAAAACGTTTAAGACATTTACAGTTTGAAAATCAATGCAGTCCTAAAACGTACAAAAATTACACTGCCACATACCTTATTATGGTCTTCAGCATCCATAATCTGGAGAGAAAATTGTAGAAATGGAATGCATTAAAGATCTTGTCATGCACGTACAGATTTTGTAATTTGTGTGCTACTAAAAAAAACTACAGCAATTTATTTATACACTTTACCCTTATTCTTTTTTAATATATCAAGACTAAAAACAGTGTACAAACGCCATTATGAAATGGTCTTTTTCAGAACTTATAATGCTTTTTTACAAAACTAAAAACTGTAAAACAAGCTTACCCATCTCAACGGCACGCTGGCATGTGAAAGCGGTTTTCTTCTTTGTTTTCTGATGGATCGCAACAAAACTTACACATTACCGCCACCAACTGTGGAGCATAAACCAATAGCTACTACAACACAGGTGATACTAAATAAACCAATCAAAATCCTCTGGAAGTTTGTACAGCCCACTTGCGGCTAAAGCTCCACCCACTTGCTGCTAACCCACCCACTTGCAGCTGGCTCCGACCTCCGTTTATACCCTACTCGCAAACAGAGCACAATCTGTTGTGACGCACCTCTAAAAAGTAAACAGTGTAAAACTACAGTATAAGCGCGTTTCCTCTTGCTCACACCGGTTTGAATAACATATAACGTTACTTAAAGTCTTTTTACATATCTCTAAAATTAAAATAAACAGATTTGAGGGCATTATACGTTATACTCACCGCTAAACTGAATGACTTGACAAGGCCAACCTCGCTTATTGAACTTCTTTTCTTACAGAAAACGCTTTTCTTCCGTCCCACTTGTGAATGACCACGGGTTGTATTTCTGTCATGTCTTTGTGTTTTAATTGTGAGAGTTCACGAATATGAACGTATATGAATGATGTCGTCAGTGAATAATCAACCAAACCGTATTTTATGGAGCAGACACCAGGCACGGCGTTTCAACAGGCCCACCCAAAACCTTTCTTCTTCTTCAAAAAAAAAAAAAAAAAAAATTATATATTCTAATTTTGTCTACAATTATAAAAAAACGTCAATAAGCTAATAATTTGTGCTAATATAGTCTAAATGTTTAGTTTTAAAAACTATTTTAAAAAGATGGTTATGTCTATTTTGATGTTCCCTTTCGTTGTCACTCCGAGTTACGTCGGATGACGACGAATGGGGTTTCGCTTAGAAATCCTATCATCTTCGAGTATTAAAACACGAGCCAATGGCAAAGAAATGCCATGGGTCTGCGGAATTTGCATAGCGTAACTCCGCCCCACCCTGGGGGTATATAAGGAAGTCGCGAGCAACATGCAGATATGTTTTCGCTTCGGAGCCAAGTTGATGCACTTCACTCTACAGCCAAATCCTGAGTTTATCTCTTCATCTCTTCGAGACGAGCCTCTCTCCAGGTGTTGGTGTGACAGCGAGTTCCAGCGAGTGCACATTCCCTGCTGATCTGTGCAGTGATTTGCCAGAGTTTGTGTGTTCTCTCCCTGGTCGCTTCAACACTCTGCGGAGAAATCTCCTTTCACAAAAGAGCATTGCACGCGGCACGTCTTTTTAAAGATGCCTCGCCCGTGCACTTCTGGTTGCGGTCTATTCGTGTCTGACTCTGATGGGCACAATCGCTGTCTTGTGTGTCTGGGTGTCGAGCACGCTAAGGCAGCGTTTGTGGATGAGTCATGTTCCCACTGCGGGAACATGCCCATCGCACGGTTGAGATCGAGACTCAATGATCTTCATGTGAGAGTCCCCTCATCCGCACCCCGATCTACTGGTCCCGAGAGGGCTGGTACTTCGGCTGGCGGCCAGGGTGATCTGAGGGTTACAGTGTGGAACAAAGCGCCGACTATTCCACGCTCCACACTTCCCTCTGTTCCCGTGCAACCCGTGAGTGTCCGCGTGGAAACCGCTGTACAGTCCTCTGACTTGCCGCGAGTTTCATTCGGCGCTCCAGAGGAAGACGCGATGTCGATCGCTGCGTCACAAGGTGGGCGGGAGTCCTCGGGAAGTGAGGATTCGGCTGTGCTGCCACCCTCGGGTGCCCCAGCATTGTCCGAGTCTGATCCCGAGATGACGGCCATGCTTTCCCGGGCAGCCGCGGCGATCGGTCTTGAGTGGTCCCCGCCACCTGGGCCGGTTCGTTCGCGGCTGGACGATTGTTTTTTGGGTGCGGCCGCTGATCCGCGTCGGCGGCCAACCCCAATGCCTTTTTTCCCGGACGTGCATGAGGAGGTCACGAGGTCCTGGAAGGCACCATTGTCTTCCCGTGATCGCTCGGCGACCGCCTCCACCTTGCCTCCCCTTGATCAGGCGGCCGCCAAAGGGTACACTGGGGTTCCCCAGGTTGAACGCTCTGTTGCGATGCAGTTGTGTCCTCAGAGTGCTTCTTCCCGCGGGGACCCAAAGCACCCCTCCAAGGCCTGTAGGTTCTCCTCCACCCTTGTGGCGAAGGCCTATAGAGCTGCGGGGACGGCGGCCTCCTCACTGTATGCCATGGCGACTCTGCAGGTCTACCAGGCCCAGATGTTGCGTGATATGCACGAGGGGAGGTCTGACCCAGCACTCTTTGATGAGTTGCGTGCCGCCACCGACCTTGCTCTCCGAGCGACGAAGGTGACCGCACGCTCGCTGGGTCAGGTGATGGCCACTTCGGTGGTCCAGGAGCGACACCTATGGCTAAACCTGGCTGATATGCGGGAGGCCGAGCGGACCCGGTTCCTCGACACCCCCATATCCCAGGCTGGCCTATTCGGCGGTGCAGTCGAGGACTTTGCCCAGCAGTTCTCGACTGCTCAGAAGCAGACTGAGGCTCTAAAACATGTCCTGCCCCAGCGGCCCGCTGCTTCGGCGGCGCAGCCGTCGGCACAGGTGCCTCAGCCCGCTCGCCGCCGAGGGCGCCCTCCTGCGGTTCCCACCCCTCCCGATCGGCCCCAGCAGTCCGCTGCTCCCGGGTCGCGTCGTCGAGGAAGCCGTAGGAAGGCGCCACAGCCCTCTCCCGCCCCGCGCCCCGCTAAACGCCAGGCCAAGCGGCGCTCCTGAGACGGGCTGCTCAGAGATGGCGATGAGTTCTGCACAGGAGCCGGTAGCAGGGCCGCTCCTTCCCCCGGTGGAGGGCCGGGGGAGAATCCTTGGTTTTCCCATTCCCGCTGCTCGTCCCACGACGGGCAGCACCCTAAAATGGTTAAATAAAGAACTCACTATCCCATCTCTGAGCACCCCTCTGTCGCCAGACCCCTGTCAGAGCACGCCCCCGTGGGACGCTGGTCCTCCCCTGGCCTCCTCTGGCAGGACGCGGCTAATGACCGTGCCCCCGCACCGGGCCGCTATGCCACCCACGCCTGGGCCGGTCATTCCGCCTCGCTGCACCCCCGACGGTACGTCTGTGGTTCGTATGACCCCGCTGGTGCACTTTCTGGAAGCCTGGCTAGAGCTTCCCAGACTGTCCCGCTGGGTCGCGAGAACCATCAGGCTCGGCTACGCGATTCAGTTCGCGCGATCTCCTCCCCGCTACAGCGGAGTCCGCTTCACTATGGTCGGTGGCAATGCCCGGGTCATGAGAGCGGAGGTCGCCATCCTACTGGCGAAGGGTGCGATCGAGATTGTCCCTCCAGCCGAAATGAGGTCCGGCTTCTACAGCCCCTACTTCATTGTTCCGAAGAAATCGGGTGGGTTACGACCGATCTTGGACCTGCGCGTCCTGAACCGCTCCCTCCACAGGCTGCCGTTCAAGATGCTCACGGCCAAACGCATTTTCGAGTGTGTGCGGCCACAAGATTGGTTTGCAGCGATCGACCTGAAGGACGCCTACTTCCATGTCTCCATTTTACCTCGACACAGACCGTTTCTACGGTTTGCTTTCGAAGGGCAGGCATACCAGTATGCGGTTCTCCCTTTCGGGCTAGCCCTGTCTCCTCGCGTCTTCACGAAGGTCGTCGAGGCAGCCCTTGTTCCCCTCCGGGAACACGGGGTTCGCATCCTGAACTATCTCGACGACTGGCTGATCCTAGCTCACTCTCGAGACCGGGTTTGCGAACACAGGGATCTGGTGCTCCAACACTTAGCCCGTCTGGGCCTTCGGGTCAACTGGGAAAAGAGCAAACTTTGCCCCGTGCAGAGGATCTCTTTTCTCGGTATGGAGATCGACTCGGTCGCCATTTGCGCGCAGCTTACGAGCGAGCGCGCGCAGTCACTGCTGACTTGTCTTCGCCAATTCGAGGGCAAGAGTGCGGTTCCACTGAAACTATTTCAGAGGCTCCTGGGGCATATGGCATCCGCAGCCGCAGTAACGCCGCTCGGTTTGCTTCATATGAGACCGCTTCAGCTTTGGCTTCGCGATCGAGTCCCGAGGTGGGCATGGCAACACGGCAAGCTCCGGGTCCCAGTGACTCCGACCTGCCGTCAGACCTTCACCCCGTGGTCGAACCTCAGCTTTCTACGGGCCGGAGTGCCCCTGGAACGAGTTTCCCGGCATGTTGTTGTCTCAACAGATGCCTCCACCACGGGCTGGGGCGCCATGTGCAATGGACATGCTGCCGCGGGCTCCTGGACAGGACCCCAGCGCCTATGGCATGTCAATTGCCTCGAGTTGTTGGCTGTACGTCTTGCCCTGCACCGCTTCCATGCGTTGCTCAGGGGTCAGCACGTATTAGTCCGATCAGACAATACCGCGACAGTAGCGTACATCAACCATCAAGGTGGTCTGCGCTCCCGCCGTATGTCACAACTCGCCCGCCACCTCCTTATATGGAGTCAGAAGCATCTGAGGTCGCTTCGAGCCATTTATATCCCGGGACACCTGAACCAGGCGGCCGACGAGCTGTCTCGAGTTCGACCTCTCGCTGGAGAATGGCGACTCCATCCCCAGACGGTCCAGCTGATTTGGGATCAGTTCGGCGACGCACAGGTAGACCTGTTTGCCTCCCGCGACTCGTCCCATTGCGACCTAAATTATTCCCTGACCCTGGGCACGCTCGGCACGGATGCACTGGCGCACAGCTGGCCGCGGGGCCTCCGCAAGTATGCGTTTCCCCCAGTGAGCCTTCTTGCGCGGACCCTGCGCAAGATCAGGGAGGACGAGGAGCAGGTCATATTGGTTGCCCCTTACTGGCCCAACCACACCTGGTTCTCAGAACTCATACTCCTTGCGACAGCACCTCCCTGGCCAATTCCTCTGAGGAAGGACCTCCTTTCTCAGGGACGGGGCACCCTTTGGCACCCTCGTCCCGGTCTTTGGAGCCTCCACGTGTGGCTCCTGGACGGGACGAGGCAGGTTTGAGTACCCTACCACCAGCGGTGGTGGCTACCATCACTTCCGCTAGAGCATCGTCCACGAGACATGCCTATGCGTTGAAGTGGAACCTCTTCGTCAACTGGTGTTCTTCTAAACATCAAGAACCCACGAAATGCCCCATCAGTGTCGTGCTTTCCTTCCTGCAAGAAGGGTTGGAGCGAAGGCTGTCTCCCTCCACCCTGAAAGTGTATGTTGCCGCCATTGCCGCACATCACGATGCAGTTGATGGTAAGTCCTTGGGAAAGCACGACCTGATCGTCAGGTTCCTGAGGGGAGCCAGGAGATTAAATCCTCCTCGTCCTCCCCTCGTACCCTCTTGGGACCTCTCAGTGGTTTTAACTGCCCTGCAGAGTGCTCCCTTTGAGCCTCTGCAATCAGTGGAGCTTAAGTTCCTGTCAATGAAGACAGCGCTCCTGGTTGCATTGGCCTCCATCAAGAGGGTAGGGGACCTGCAGGCATTTTCGGTTGACGAAGCGTGCCTGGAATTCGGGCCGGCTAACTCTCACGTGATCCTGAGACCCCGGCTTGGATACGTGCCCAAGGTTCCTACCACACCCTTTCGAGACCAGGTAGTGAACCTGCAAGCGCTGCCCTTGGAGGAGGCAGACCCAGCCTTGGCACTGCTCTGTCCAGTACGCGCCCTTCGTGCTTACGTAGACAGAACGCGGTGTTTCAGGACCTCAGACCAGCTCTTTGTCTGTTATGGTGGGAAGCTGAAGGGAAAGGCTCTCTCCAAGCAAAGGTTGTCTCACTGGATAGTGGACGCCATTGCTTTGGCTTACCAGCAGCAAGGTCGACCATGCCCCCTTGGTGTGACGGCCCACTCCACTCGGAGTGTGGCATCCTCTTGGGCTCTAGCGCATGGCGCCTCGCTAACAGACATCTGCAGAGCTGCAGGCTGGGCGACACCTAACACATTCGCGAGATTCTACAATCTCCGAGTAGAGCCAGTTTCTTCTCATGTACTCGCTTCAACTAGCCGGTGCTAGATTCTGCTCAGGTGTCTTCGCTTGCTCGCCATTCCTCTCCACGGACGGGATACGTGCGATATTCCTCAGGTGAGCCTCATAAGCCCTGAGTCTCCTCCAGCACTGACGACGTCAACGCCAGAGTTATGCCACTGGCAGCTTCGCGCTTGGCTAGGTGTCTCCATGTGCATGGTTCCCTTCGGGCGACCCCCACATGTGTATTTCCACTGTAAGCCTCTTTGAGCATGTGTCTTTCCCTTGGCAAGCCACCTTGCCACCCCTGGGGTTGAAATATTCCACCTGCGGCTGGACACCCCAGTGTTACTCCGTATGCAGCCCTTCGGGGTCATATGTGTATTCCAAGTCCCCCCCTTCGGGTTGGGCATGATTGCATATTCCACTGGATATGCTTCCCAGTGTACCTTGGTATTCCTGTGTTAAGTAGGACTCCTTCGTCCGTGCTAGTCTCACGACAGGGAGCTCAGACTTACGCAGGGCACTGGAAGACAGTCGAGAGGTGGCGTGATTATACGGGAACCCCATTCGTCGTCATCCGACGTAACTCGGAGTGACAACGAAAGGGAACGTCTCGGTTACGTATGTAACCCTCGTTCCCTGAGTAGGGAACGGAGACGTTACGTCTCCCTGCCACTTCCGCTGTACCGCTGGAACGCCTGAGTTCAGTCTCGGCTCCTCAGCGAAGACATATCTGCATGTTGCTCGCGACTTCCTTATATACCCCCAGGGTGGGGCGGAGTTACGCTATGCAAATTCCGCAGACCCATGGCATTTCTTTGCCATTGGCTCGTGTTTTAATACTCGAAGATGATAGGATTTCTAAGCGAAACCCCATTCGTCGTCATCCGACGTAACGTCTCCGTTCCCTACTCAGGGAACGAGGGTTACATACGTAACCGAGACGTTTCTGTGCAAGTTCAGCACTGCAGTGGTTCGGGTTTCTTCCGATTAGAGCAAGGACACATTTAATTATTTAAACTGGTGTTTTCTGAGTCGCTGCGAAGATGAAGTTGACGATGCGGACTCGCCATGAACGCCAGAGAGGAATGCACATTTCATATGGATTAGGCTACATAATCAGAGAGTAGCCTATTTCTTTTGGTTTTGAATATTTTCGTTTAAAAGTAGACATTTCAAGCTTTCTATAATAGATAGCCTATATTTCTAAAATCTGTGAGGCACAAGCTGAGTTTCGGCGCCCTCCAGTTCACGTGCAATGCAAGTGATCGTGTCGGCGCCTTATTACATTGTCTGCTATATATTTGCTTCTTATTTATTAAATATACAGGCAATTGGTTGATAAAACATTGATCAAAATTAAGATACAATTTATACAAAACGAAAATCTTTTAAAAAGAGTCTTTCTACAAAACAAAACTCAATGAAGTGGTCAAAATCATGTCTTACCGCATCTCATGATGCGCATCTCATGATGCATCATATCTTTCTGGACGACCAGCGCCATTGCAAGGAGGGCGCCAGCGCCTCTGTCTCGCGAGTGGATGATAGCCCTGAAGACGCCTAGCAATTGTATACCTTTAGTGGTAGTATACCTTTAGTTAAGTAAGAGTCTTCTTAGCGCACTAAGAGACAACGCCAGGTATGCGTATGATGCGTAATGGAGATTCCAAACCGCTCTTCTTTGGTCAGAACCATGGAGAGCGATCGCGGATAGGTCCGTCCTATGCACCGAAACTTTTTACAATGCAACAAAATATTTAAAGAGCATCAAGCTATTAAAATCTATATTATGTATACGCACAGATAATTTAACAGTATATTAGTCAGTAATTTTTATTAGGTTAAACATTTTTAATTTAACGTTTTTAATTTAAGGCCCACCCACAATTGGTGATCTGGTCACGTGCGGGCAATTTATGCGGGTGAAAAAGTTCGTCACACAATACAGCATAACTGCAGTACAGATACAAACGGTAGACCTATGAAGACTTCAGATGCAAGTCAATCTGAAGGTTTTTTATTTATTTAAATAAGCTTTATTATTATTATTATTATTATTATAAAGCTCCTTTATTTAGGTTCAATAATTTCACTTTAATGGCAACTAAAGTGACCTCATTGCCATCAAAGTGAAATTACTAAACCTAAACATAGGAGCCCGATTAAAAAAAGCTCATTTAAAAAAAAAAAAAAAAGTCAGATGAGGTTTTTGCATTTAAAGTCTTCACATGCATCAGTGCATCAGTGCTATTGTTTAAATACTTCATTATACTGCAGATCTACAGTTGTACTGCAGTTATACTTCACTATAATGAAGTTGTACTTTTTGTACTGCAATTATACTGCTTTGAACTGCAGTTTTACTGCAGTTGTACTTCATTGTACTGCAGTTATTTTTTGTAAGGGATGTATATACTAAGAAAGATTAATATTCACTGATTTTTAGATGCAACCCCAACTCCAAACTTTCTTGGCAGCAGATAAAGACAAAATATAAAAATATAATTCAAAGTGGTGAGTATTTACCACAACCTTTTATTATTTTTGTGAACATTTTATCACAAACACTTGTTTGCCGCAAACAGAAAAAATAGTGAAATTCAGAAAAATACACTGGCGGAGTAGCAATAAGGGACGGCCGATTATGGATGGGATTACAGGTGCTGTACAATCTGACCCTGGTGCTGGCTCCTCTAAGCAAGTAACACTGGGTACGTGTGCAATACATTACTACTTTAAGTTTTAAATATGGCTGACTGTATGTTCTGCAGTAGAGGGAAATGCAGTGTCCCTTTTGAAGCCAGCACACATGCACACAGTCTCCCACACAGAGGTCAGTATGCAGCAGACAGAACACCAGAAACATAACCTGCTTTACAACAGTTATGCTTTATATTGACCTACTTTTATTTATTAGGGTGAAGCAAATGATGAAGACACTCTGTCTGTGTGTTCTGAGACAGTTGCTGATGTGAATGCACTGGGATTTTTTATTATGGCAAATATTTGAATGTGTGGCATAAAAAAGGGACTGGCATCTCTCACCCTTGACATCTCTTTTCACGAGTTCACATGTTAATGAAATCTGATGTAATATTATAATGCGTATTTGGCTTGCTGTCCGGGGGGAGGGCTCCGAGCTCGGAATTCGGCCCGACCCCAGAGTACTCCCCCCTATAAAAGTATAGATCATAGGTATCTATGAGCAGACCCAGCCGAATGTGAGGTGATGGGGTGGTGGCGGGATGCTGAGAAATTAGTCATGAGACAGGAAGTAAGGGAAGGCTTTATTTATACTGGCTTCTTCTTGTGCTGATTGGATGATTACCTGAACATGCTCCTCCAGAACTTTGTTACATAAAACTTAATTTCACGAGTTCACATGTTAATGAAATCTGATGTAATATTATAATGCGTATTTGGCTTGCTGTCCGGGGGGAGGGCTCCGAGTTCGGAATTCGGCCTGACCCCAGAGTACTCCCCCCAAAAAGGCCAGATGAACGCAGGACAGCGAGCGTAGAATTTATTCCCCCAAAATGTGAAGGGTATGTATTTACCAAGGAACGAGCTTGCCTGTTTGACTGGGAAGGTTCTCGCAACAACCGACGGGAACTTGGATGCTCACAGCATCGGACGGATGAGCCCGTTTTGCAGTTGAACTGACAGCTCGATGACGCAAGAATTATGCGAGCGTGAATTTGTGAACGAGTTTAACCGTTCACCCAGGAGGGCTCTCGCAGCATCCGACGGGAACTTGTATGCTCACGGCATCGGACGGGTAAGCCTCGCCAGGTTGGACTGAGGGCGCCCGCTGAACGCGCTTCGACGGGGCTGGGGCACGGGAATAGACCCCTCGCGGCCCGACGAATGGGGAGCCCACCTAGCGACACGAGCGTGGCCGTCCGGCGACGACTAAGAAGGGCAGGCTCTCATTGCAATTCGAACGGGAGGGCTCGACCAGCGCTTCGGAAGGGGGACGGAGCCCGGCCTTCGAACGGGTGAGCCATCGCAGCGTGCGAATGGGGGAGTTGGGGGAGTTGCATATGCTTGTAAAAACGTTTCCTATGAATATTAAGCGAGCGTGCAAGCGGCGAGCCCAGATGCAATTGGAAGGTTTGGTGTAACGGATGTAACTAAAAATGAAGCGCAGCAGGTGATAGAGATAAACGAACTAATTAGTTAGGGCTTGGTGAGCATTTCTGATGTGAAAACGGCTGGATCTGATATAGGTTTTGAAGGCATTCGATGACCAGCGACCGAGGGTTTTGATTTGTTGTTGGGAGAGACCTTTTTGTGCGGCTGTGGTAGCTGCTCCGATACGGAATGAGTGGCTAGAGAATTTATCTGCTGTGATGCCGGATTTGTTGAGGACTGCTTTAAGGTGCTTTTGGAACCAGAATCTCGTAGCTGGATGATTGGAGTCGTTAGTGAAGAGTGGGTCGAGTGGGGATTTGGACGTGGAACGTTTGTACTGCTGGTAGTTAAAAAGAGCATGGTACGGTTGGATGGGAGTTTGTAGATTGAAAATATATACGAAGTGACCTTTTTTAGCTCTGTCCGTTTTACTTTGTAGATGAATGATATGGTTTCATTATCTACAATCTGTAAGTCTGAAATTGTAGGATGAATATTTGGGTCGAATAAGGAAGTGATGGTCAGTTCGGATCAGCGGAGGAAGCCGAAGAATGCTAGGATGAACATTGCTTCTAATGTATAGGCGGTGTTGGTGGAGTGGTATCCAAGACGGAGTGATGAAATGCATCTGGTGAGTATATCGATTGTGATTGGTTGTCTGGTATCTGGGTGAGTGGGGCGGGTTCTTTGGATTCCCTTATCCCTTAGAAGGGACGTTTGGGAGTTATTTATTGCAGGTGCGGTTTTACCGTGGATTAATTTATGGAAGAATTGAATGCCGCTTAGATAGCTTTTTATGGATCCGGCTTGGAGACCTTTGACTCTATGAAGATGAGATATGAATGAAGTAACTGTTAAAAGAGAAAATTCGGGAAACGACAGGTTGTGAGAGAGGTGGAATGATTTGAACGATTTCCACGCGGTTTAATATGTTTGGATGGATGGAATCGATGGACGTGTCCAGGAGGGATTTTAGCGGATGGTTTATGGGAAGATCAGCTGAGAATAAGGAGGTACTGGGGTTGGAGTGGGGTCTGCTTCTGGTGCCAGCATCCTGAATTTCTGAAAAGAGAAATGGGAGAGAGAGTCAGCGATTTGATTTTGAGCCCCTGGGACGTGTTTTGCAGTTATTAAGAACTGGTCACATGCGGAGATCCAGATGAGGCGTCTGAGGAGTGGCATTAGTGCAGGTGAGCGAGAACGACCTTTGTTAATACAGTGTACGGTTGCTTCGTTGTCGCAATGGATTTGGATGCTTTTGGTTGACCACTCTTTCCCCCATAGGGAAGCTGCGACAACGATCGGGTAGAGCTCGAAAAGGGCAGAGGAGGCTGAAGACTGGGGTGTGTCTAGGAGCTGAGGGGAGCTGAGGGGACCAGGGAGACGCGAACCAGCGTCCTTGGTAATAACCGCCGAAGCCAATCGAGGGAGCTGCGTCTGTAAACAGTTTGATATCGAGGGGGAGAGAGATAAAGTCGTCGTAAAAAAAAGTTAAGCCGTTCCACTGGTTAAGGAAATTAATCCATAATTTTAGCTAGTTTTTGGACTCGCCAGAAAGGATAATCCGATCTTCCAGCGCATGAACGGATGACGTGAGGGTGAGAAGATGCGCGATAAAGGGGCAGCCCTGTGGAATAATGCGCATAGCATAATTTAGGTGGCCCAGCAGCGAGAGAAGTTCACGTTTGGAACAATCTGTGCCGTCTGTAAAATTGGATGCGATTAAGATGATACGATCGATTTTTTTCCTTAGGCAGTGAGGCTTGGAATTTTACTGAGTCCAGATTGATGCCTAGGAACTCGATGGATGTAGTTGGACCCGATGTTTTCTCCTGGGCTAACGGAATCCCTAGCTCGGCGAAAACTTTTTGCACTGTGAGGAGGTGAGCCTCGGGGATGGCATCGTATGGTGAAATTATTAGGAAATCGTCGAGCAGATGGAGAAGATGAGGAATTGCATAATTATTGGAAAGGATCCAACATATGGCTTCAGAGAGAGTGTCAAAGATTTTTGGGATGCTTTTGCACCGAAAGTTAAGCGCTCGGCGAAATAATACTTTTTTCGCCAGTTCACACCGAACAAGTGCCACAAATCAGGGTGGATTGGCATTACTTTAAAAGCAGAGGAGATATCTACTTTTGCTAGCCATGCGCCTCGTCCAGCTATTTTAATCATGGTTATGCCTTGTTCGATATCATGATAGTTGAGAGAATATTCTTCAAGAGGGATGAGACTATTGATGCTCAGATATGGAGAATTATGGGGGGCTGAAAGGTCGATTATCAACCGCTTTTTCCCCGAGAATTTCCTGGTAGCCACGCCTATGGGGCTGTTACGAAATTTGTCGAACGGGGGAGCCTCAAAGGGGCCTATCATGAAACCGGATTCAATTTCTTTTATAATTAGTTCGTCTACTACTTCAGGCTCCACTAAGGAGGACTGAAGATTAGCGCAGATGATGTTTTGCGAGGGATAACTTTCTACGCCGGGTTTAAAGCCTTGATTGAGACCTGTCAGCAAATAATTTGTGAAGTTGACATCTGGGTGGTGGGATAATTCCTCGGCCAGGCGGAAAACATTCACAGGAGTCGAGAGATAGTTTTTTGCATTTTTATTGACAGATTTTTTGACTGGGCATACCACGCGGGCGTGTGCACCGCCACAGTAATCGCAGACGTGAAAAAACGACAGCGTTGTCTTGGGCATCTCCCTTCATTGAAGTTTCTACAAACTTGTCTGTCGGGTGCCATGTATGGTGCTCCGATCGAAAAATCTTCTCTTGCGGGTCGCGGAACGTAACTTGTGGATTTTATGGCATTCTGCTCTGGGCAGGGAAGAATCGAGGGATTGATTTGGGGGCATGCCGTGGTGACATGGATTGTGGATCTGCAGATTGCGCAGGAGATGTTTCGGCACCCGAGGAAGACTCGGTTATGGAGATCAGTGTCCAACACTCCCCAATAGGGACACTGATTCCATTGGGAAATGTGGACGGCGCATTTTGCGGAAAACAACTTGTGGTAAGTATAAAAATGATTACCCCCATAAGACAATGCGAGCTCCGCTATGATAGAAAGATAATCGTTCCGCTCGCGCCGTCTATGGGGGAAAGTCGAGCATATGATTTCTGTATAGCGGCTGAAGGCAATACAGAATTCGGCCAGTGACAATGTACGTGATGAAACCTGTGAGTTATTTTTTAGAGTAACTGAAATATCGCCACAGTCCACTTGGCGATTGGACTCAGCATAGTGTGGAAGGGGAAGGGTAGGAAATGCGCCGGTGATTGACTGACTAACGGAGGCATCCTCACATTAGGGTGAGCACCTGGCACTTAGAAAGGAGGAAAACTGAAAGAAGTAGTAGGGAAGAAAAACATTTGGGGATCGTGTGTGAAAGTGGAATTGCAGAGATCTGGAGCGTGAGGTACCACGGTGGGAGGGGCTGAGGAGAGGAGTTGACCCGGAAAAGGTTGGCGCCCTTCCGCGACTGGTTCTGGGGCGCGGCCCAGGCTAGCGGAAGGTCTGCGATGACGTGGCACGGGGCGGGGCCCGGTGCTGCAAGTGAGGAAGGTGTAGACGCTGCGGGACAAGCGATCGCGGCCCGGCGGGCCTTGCTCGTTCGAGCCGATGGGATTGGAGCTGAAACAGAAGGGTGAGTAGATTGTAAGGTGACATATAAATTAAACAATTCTGCTTTTTTCATCCTGCGGGAAAAATTTGCATCGGAATTAATTAAGGCTTGTCTCAGCCCCTTAACTGTCCACTTCCCTATGGGAGGGATGTTTGGGTGAACTGAAAGGTGGGAAGGCGCGGAGGAAGATGATGAGGAAGATCATGAGTTCCTCGCTGGCGGTGGTGAGGGGAGTCTTCGGCGTCTTGGAGTATGCGGAGAGGATCTGGAGGGCCGGCGTCCCCTGTTTGAGGATGGAGGCTTGATGTTGTTGTTGGCTGCTGGAGAGGAAAAGGTCGCTGGATCGGCAGTTTGCGATGGAGACACCTCCTTGATGAAAGACTCGTCGTCGGAGGGGAAGAGCTCTAACTCGGACATGACGGCACGAATGCGGAGTCCGATGCTGAGAAATTAGTCATGAGACAGGAGGTAAGGGAAGGCTTTATTTATACTGGCTTCTTCTTGTGCTGATTGGATGATTACCTGAACATGCTCCTCCCGAACTTTGTTACATAAAACTTTATTTATTGTAGGATTTTTCACAACCTGCCCCAGAAACTGAGGCCTCTACCTCAATGGGCTTCAGAAGAAATGTGAACAAGGTAAGGATTTAAAACCCTTGATATAAATTACAGTCAGTCCTGTGTTTGTAGGGAGTCAAGGAACTTTTTGTGATTTGATTAGCCTCCAGAAAACTTGTAATGATCATGTTTGTGGTGGAATTATGTTTCAGGTGGAAACATATGGAGTTCATATTGTGCCATAATAAAACAAACAAATCCAGCATTTTGCAAACAAACTCGATCTGCTTTGCAAAGGAAAACTCAACTCGCAAACAAACAGAAAGCATTGTGCAGGTACAAAGGTCAATTTGAGCAAAAATGCAGTGGAGTAACAAATATGTTTTGTGTTTTACAAATATAAATAAATGAGCCTAGATAATATTTCACAAATAAATACAAACCATCCTACAAATTGCATGTAACCTTTGAACAAATACCAAATCTAGTGCATACAAATACATATCTGTCTGTTATGATTGTGAGACACTTGGCTTTTTATGAGATCTCTCGGCTCGATTTTCTCACAAATGTGTCCAGACAGAGTTTCTCACAAATGCAGTTGAGCAACTTCCTCTTTTAAAACAGTAGATGGCACTAAGCTAGGGGATTAATTTAGCGCTAGTCTCCCGGGAGAAGCACTGATTTGAAACTTGCCTTTGCCAGAGCTAAGGAAAATGATTGGTGAACAGGTGTGTTTCTGACTTACTTTAACTATAATTAACCTTCTTAAGGTTTTCTTTTGTAAAATGTTTGCACACGTACATCATGGAGACGTCTATTTGATGTGTGTTTTTACATCTGTAAGACGTATTTTTTAGAATGTTTGCTCATCTGCAATACGTCTATAGGACGTTTTCTGTCAGATGTCAAATAGACGTTTAGAAAATGTCTTTAAGATGTAATGATTTAGAATGTATGTTAAACTGACATCTTAACCCCCTGAGGTCGGCTGTCGCGCCAGCGCGATAGACTCGTTTTTTTTCTTATCAGTGCAACAGAGACGAAAAATACTCTGTTAATTTTGATCTTACATACTTGTGTTTTACATCACTCGATCCTGTTAAGTGTGTATTATTTTTGTGTATACTCACAATAAAAACAAAGTGTTGTGCTTTTTGCCAAATAAAGAAAAATAAACATGATGCGAGTTCTGCTTTCTCTCTGTCAGTGTAGTCCATTCTGAAACGCACCCGAAAATGAACTGTAACTCAGCGAATTCTCAGTCAAACAGGCATACAGACACACAGGCATGAAGCTTGAATTCTCTTATTTTAAATTAAGTAATTTTTATATAAAAAAAATATTCTCAGTTTATGTAATATGCATGAAAAGAGTCGTTCTCATCTCAGCTCATTAAGTTTTAATGTGCGCCCACGGAGAGCGCGCGCTATTCAAACGCAAATAATCTGAGGTGATCCAGGCAAATCCGTGAACGCCCACATCAGCTGGATAACACACACAGCGAGTTCACTTTTAGACTCATGTACTTTACGACGCTGTGAGGAATAATACTATCTTGATAATAATCCTGGAAAATTTACCTCAGAAGTGCTGGAAGTTTCAATTCGAGGAGCAAAGGGATCCGGCTGAGGAATAGGTCAGTTCTATATCTGCTTTGTTCTAATTGCAAGTGTCTGTACACGCTGACTGAATGAACGCACAGATGCGTGCTGTTATGTAGCTACAGCTGGCAAAAAGACTGTTTAAATATGAATCGCGTTTCTTTGTATGAATGAATGAACGCACAGATGCACGCTGTTATGTAGCTACAGCTGGCAAAAAGACTGTTTAAATATGAATCGCGTTTCTATGTATGAATGAATGAACGCACAGATGCGCGCTGTTATGTAGCTACAGCTGGCAAAAATACTGTTTAAAAATGAATCGCGTTTCTGTGAGTGAATGAATGAACAGCTTTTACCAAACTCTATTGCTATACTGAGATGAGTAAAAATCGGATAGATTATAAAGTTTTTACTGTAAAATACTGCCACATCAAATAAGCTTATAATGTTGCCAATTTCTGCTCATATGAATTGAATTACGTATGATAAAATGTATACTTTAGTTTTTACAAAGAAAGATTACACTGGAAATATTGTTACAATTTTAATTGTTGCTGTAATTGTATAACCTTTTTAATAAAATAGCAAATATATATATATATATATATATATATATATATATATATATATATATATATATATATATATATGTATATATAATATATATATATACATATATATATATATATATATACATATATATATATATATATATATATATATATATATATATATATATATATATATATATATACATATATATATACATACAAGGATAGATGTAAACAAAATCTTAAAAGGTCAATATAAGCCTTCTCTTTAAATAATTTTATTATGCTTTATTAGTGACACATTTGGGTAGAGAATATATTCCAAATCTGAAAATACAGTATGATAATTAACTGCACAATTACTAGAAATGTTTACCTTGGATATTATACAATTTGCAAGCACAATTTGTGGAAAAAACAACAACAACTGTGAACCAATTATATATATATATTGTCCTTGCATTCTTTCTTGTGGCTCAGTCACACACCTGAATGAAAGGCTCATTACGTATGCAGCCTCATTATGCGGGGGCCCATTGTCTCCTCAGGTGTGAATCACGCCCACCCACATATTGCCTTTCCAAACAAAAAGTGTATTTTAAATTTAAATCAATGTATTGTTTTATGTGAATGATTAGGAAGGATGATTTTCACATCATTTTGAAGAAAAAACTCTAGGCGACAAAATGCATTATTCAGAAGTCTTATTGACACATATTTAGTATGTGTTTTGTGGCCTTATTTCAGACATTTTCAATTTTTGTTTTTTCAATAACCATGCATAAACATTATTTTCTCAAAAATACAAACATGTACATACATGTTGCTCACATATTATGGTAGCCCTGTTTGTGCTAAATAGAGTGTAATTACACCTTTGCCATTAATATGTTTATAAGCAACTGAAAAAAGCACAAATGTAAGAGCATGTCAGAACATCTCAAGGACCCCAAAAACACCTTAGACCCCAGAGGGTTAAAGATGTCTATCAGATGTTAGTAAACAGCAGATGCTTTCCAGATGAAGTAATCTTTAACAGACATCTTGCAGACGTACGTGTGCTATTTGTACTCCTGCAGAGCAAGGACCACCTTGCGAATGGTTCGACAAACCGTGTTTTCCCCTAGGTTCTGTTCGCCGACCGTGCAAGTATGTACCACTTGCAAAAAAACACAACGCAATACCATTTGCGGTACAGTAAGTGCATGGATTCGACGTGTCAAATTCTTTATGTGCGGCTCATGAAGTTTGCAAAGGTAAGATATTCCTTCCGCGGAAAATCTGTATCTTTCATACAAGTAACTATCAGGAAAGGCAAGGGGATTTTGTCTGTCCTTAAAAACTCTTTCTCTAAGAAAGAGTATGAAGTGCTCGTCTAACAGTTTGCGCTGAGATGTCCACAGGATTTGGAAGAAAAGGTGAAGCCATTGCAACAGACACTGGGAATTAGCAACGTCACCTATATGTTTCTTTGCTCACAGCTGATTGGTCAAACTTCAGTCTGAGATCTCGAATCCAGAACATAACCTGCCCCGGAGCAGGTTAGCCGTGCAGCGTAAGATACCATGGCGACGAACAACGATTAAAGCTTTCATAGGGTTGGCTGAAACTACACAGAAACATAGCTGGCTAGCCACCTAAACCAGCTTCATGGTATAGGCCCCAGGTCTCAATCTTAATAACACTTTTTATAATGCATATCTCTGAAAGCATTTTGAGCACTTTAACCCTCTGAGGTCGGCAATCACGCCGGCGTGATCTGTTCGCTTTTTTCCTTATGAGCTTAATTGAGACCCTAAATACTCTTTTGACTTTGATTTTACAAAACAAGTTTCATACATCAATCGATTCTGTTAAATGTGTATTATTTTTGTGTATACTCATAATAAAAACAAAGTGTTGTGCTTTTTGCCAAATAAAGAAAAATAAACACGAGGCGAGTTCTGCCTTCTCTCTGCCAGTGTAGTCCATTCTGAAACGCGTCCGAAAATGAACAATAACTAAGCGAATACTCAGTCAAACAGGCATACAGACACACAGGCATGAAGCTTGAATTCTCTTCTTTTAAATGAAGTAATTTATATAAAAAAACAAATATTCTCATCTTGTGAAATCTGTATTAAAAGAGAGCGATTCCAGTCGAGCTAATTACAGCTGATTCAGATGTAATGTGTCTCCACCCACGGAGAGCGCGCTATTCAAACGCAAATGGCTGAGGCAATCCAAGCGCAATCCTGTGAACGCCCCCATATCAGCTCGAGAAAACACACAAGTTTATTCAGATCATTACTTGTTTACACCGTCTCGCAGCGCTGTGAGGAATAATAATAATGGAACATGTCCCTCAGAAGTGCGGGTATATCGAGGAGCGAGCTGAGGAATACTAGTAAGTTTTTTCCTTCTCACGTGAATTTCTTCACGTGGGTTTCTGTTTATGAATGAATAAACGGCAGAGATGAGCGCTGTATACCACAGCTGGCAAAGACAGTTTAAATTTAAATCGCGTGTGTGAATGAATGATGATGTTTAAGCAAATTGTATTGCTATACTGAGATGAGTAAAAATCGACTGAAATATGTTGAAATAAAATGTAGGCTATTTGTATAAGCAACGTATTAAACTGCAAATTAACAATATGCCCTAATATTTCATGAAAACAACGTTACAGTCAGGCGAAATATGAAAGACAACATCTTGTTGACTAGATTTGGGTACAGTTTTTACTGTAGAATATACTGCCACGTCAAATAAGCTTTTGTTTAGCAATTTCTATATATAAAATACTATTTTTGTCAAAAATAAAGTCATCAACTAAGATGTTAGCTGTTCCAATGTTGACTATATTCAAACTAATGAATACATAGATAAAATGTAGGCCTATAATCATTTTTTTTTTACAAAGAAAGAGTACACTTGAAATATTGTTGAAATTGTAATTATTGTTGTAATTGTAACCTTTTTAATAAAATAGCAAAACATATTTACAAGATAGATGTAAGCAAAATCTTAAATGGTCAATATAAGTCTTCTTCTAAATATATCTTTTGTCCTTGCATTGTGGCTCAGTCAGTTTCACACCTGAATGAATGGCTAATTATGCAGAGTGGGTGGGACATTGTATTCTCAGGTGTAAACCACTCCTCGTTCACGCCCCCCTCGCATATTGGCTTTCCAAGCAAAACCTGTTTTACATCAATTTAAATCAATGTATGGTTTTATGTGAAAGATAAAGCAAGACTATTTTCACATAATTTTGAAGAAAAAACTCTAGGCGAGGACATCCATTAGTCAAAAGTCTTATTGACACATATTTACTATGTGTTTTGTGGCCTTATTTCAGAAATTTTAGTTTTTAGTTTTTTCAATAACCATGCATAAACATTATTCTCTCAAAAATGAAAACATGTACATACACGTGGCTCACATATTATGGTAGCCCTGTTTGTGCTTTATAGAGTGAATTTACACCTTTGCCATTAATATGTTTATAAGCAACTGAAAAAAGCACAAATGTCAGAGCATGTCAGAACATCTCAAGGGCCCCAAAAACAGCCCAGACCCCAGAGGGTTAACAGTGTTATATCTCGGGACACAAAACAAAGCTGTGAGACAAATCAGCCTCAGTCGATTTGCATTTGTCACAGGGAGGGGAGAAATATTTGGAAAAATCATATGCAGTCTTGTGTTTGAGTAGTGAAACAGGCACGTGCAGAGGGGGGCTCGTTTCGGACTTCACTGGTGGGGTCAAAAAGTTTACGTTAGTCTCCATTTTCGAGGGTCTAAAACTCCGAAGTAGTGTGGACAGCAGGCGTAACCATAGTAAAAGTTGTGCGTTTTAAAACGAAAATGCTCTAGTGTAAACGTATTCCACAGTCTGCTCGGGAACCGATGCTCTCGAGCCAAATATGGTTCTTTCATTGAGTATATGGCTTGGCGGCAGGAAAAAAAATAAAGCAAACAATTTTTTAACTTTTTTTTTTTTTGATTCAATTAAAAATCCACATGTTACATGTTAAAATATTACATAAATCATTGATGCCTGTTTGTCATGCATAATACACCGACCAACCATCATCTGCCACAATAAGTTCAAATTTAATTGGACAATGTGAAGTGGAGTGGTAATTTCCAGTCATTCATAAATCCTTTGAAAATTACATGGACAGACGAATTTACATATGAAGCGATCTGAATCTGCGTCGTTGAAACAATGGATGCAAATTGACTACAAAGCACCGCAGAAAACCAGCACCAAAAGTAGCATTAATGGTAAGTAGTATTCCAGTCACTTGTATTTAGTCTATACATTGAAACACCGTTTACCATTTGATCAAACTATCAGAGTTGGTTAAATGAAGCCCAGGCGCCACCTACAGGCCTATTATTTGAAGTGTAGGCTGACAACAACACGCGAAATGGTGATGTGAAAGGACTTTTAAAAGACTATTATTTTAACATTTTTGATAATTATGCAGCAATAGTATACAAATAATAGTATGTAGCCTACAGTACCAGTAAATTTTTGACATATTACTATTTTTTATGTTTTTTAAAGAAGCATCTTATGCATATCAAGCCTGCATTTATTTGATCAAAAATACAGGAAAAAATTATTACAATTTAAAATAATGGTATGTTTTAATATATTTTAAAATATAATTTATTTCTGTGATACAAAGCTAAATTGTCAGCATCATTACTCCAGTCTTCAGTGTCACATGATCCTTCAGAAATCAAACTAATATGCTGATTTATTATCAATGTTGGAAACAGTTGTGCTGCTTTTTTTTTTTTTTTTTTTGGAATCTGTGATACTTTTTTTAGGATTTATTGATGAATAAAAAGTAAAAAAGAACAGCATTCAATTAAGTGTGCAGTACTAAATCAAGTAGTACCACTAGCACGTTTTTTTTTTTATGTTCATGTAACTTAATAGCCATGATTAGTGTTAACTTAGTTTTTTCATTTTGTGTGGATTGCTTGATATAAATTTAACCCCACTTAGAATTACTAAATACCTACAACTTAACACTTTTAGTTCTGCTCACTCATTTTTCATTCTGGGTGCAACCAATCAAAACTCATTCATGGCTCCCATCATGCATTGCTGCATGAATAAATAATGAGCTTATGATCAGGGGTATCTGTTTGTCACCATTGTTGAGATTCATATGCTAATTCTTGGTGTGTGCCTAGAAAAAAAAAAAAAAAAAATTGAAGTTTTTTTTATTATTTATTTGGATTTCTTTGAAATGGCTAAAAATATTATGCTGTACCAGGACAGTGCTGCAATAATTAATAAAGTAAACCTAACTCAGAAATTGGGCTCTATATGAGTTCAGTGAATCAGGTCAAATGATTTTGAAATAACGATTATGTTAAAACACAACCATCACCATCAGATCACCTTTTCTATTTGTTCATCTGGCTGTTATAACTCAGGTACAGCAGCCAAACAAAATGTTAAATTAATGATATAAGGGTCAAGAGCCCAACTAAAACAAACACTAATCACCACAATGGTGGCTTAAAATTACAGTTTTCACCTTCAGCCAATAGTAGCTATTCAAGGGCGAGTCTTGGCGTGGCCATATATCTACGCCATCTAGCGTAGAGAGGACTGATCTGCGCATGCCCAAAGGTCATAAACTTACTTTTTCTAAATTAATCCAGCTCAAGTACACTGAGCTGATAAGATTTTTCAACCTCAAAGTACAAGTAACTTACTAAAAGCGAATGTTAATAGCAGGTTGAAAAAAAATTATTAAGGTCAATTTACTATTTTTAATTAAATACCATGTTTGCATTTACAGTGTACATTACCTAACATTTCTCACCTATGAAATTTATTTAAACATAACATTACAAAAATTTGTACAGTGTTACTGATGTATAGATTAATATCTCACCCTCATGTTCTTTTTCTCTATCTTTTTTCTATTGTATTTGTATTTTTCAGCTCTTTGTTAACTATATTGTATACAAAGTTGTATGTCATAAACATGTCAACTCTGTATGTTTTGCAAGAAAAAAAAGTACAAAATAGACATTGAGCAATAAGCATGTCCCATCCGGGTTTGTCACTTATCGGGGTCCCCTGGAAACATTTCCGTTGTGTTCTGTGCTTTTTGCAGTGTGTTTCTGTATTTGGATGTGTTGTGAGTATTTGGAGCACACGTGTGTTGTGAAACTGATGAGGATGTTTTCTTAATTTGCAGGTGTTTTTTCTATTTGCATGTGTTTTCTTCAGTTGCAGCGCGTTGAGCTCTCTCGGCCACCGTAAGGGCTGCAAATATTTGATCAAAAATGCAGTAAAAACATTTTTGAAATATAATTACAATGACAATTGTCATTAAGTGTCATTCGCTCAATAATGTCATTTTTAATGCAAAGATGACATTGTTTGAGATGTCCAATACATCATAAACCAATACATCATAACCTGTCAGTGTCTTTGTCATGACAACTTGACATTACCAAGACAACATAACCTGTCATAAATATTTCATAAACATGACATAGCAGATTAATCATCAAACTTAAGAAACTACTTAGCTTCATGGGTTAACATTACATTATATTACTGACCACTTTTTTTCCAGTGGTACAAATTTAATTTGTCATTAAAATGTCATTAAGTGTTAATACTGTCAAATTATTTTATAACTAATACTGGAATACTGGGGGAAAAAAAAGTGGTCAGAAATATATTCATGACACAGTTATAATGGCCTCATGACAGCCAATGTCAAAACCAACCACATGACAGTTTAATGTACTGTTAACCCATAAAGATAAGTAGTTTCTTAAGTTTGATAATTAATCTGCTATGTCATGTTTATGACACTTTTATGACGGGTTATGATGTATTGGTTTATGTCAAGTTGTCATAACAAGTACATCTCAAACAATGTCATATTTGCATAAAAAAAATTCATAATTGAGCGAATGACACTTAATGACAGTTGTCATAAACATGCATAAAACCGCCTTCATATTCATGACGTGTGATGTCATGATTATGAAGGTGTCATGTCAGTCCTTCAGCACACCCCTTCAAGTAAAGTGTTACCAATATATTTTACATTTATTGTAATTTATTCCTGTGATGTCATAGATAAAATTTCAGCATCATGATCACATGATTCTTCAGAAATCATTCTAATATGCTGATCTGCTGCTCAAGAAACATTTCTTATCAATGTTGAAAACAGTTTTGCTGCTTCATATTTTTGTGGAAACCATGATAAAAAAGAAATACAGGATTCTTTAATGAATAGAAAGTTCAATGGAACCATTTATTTAAAATGGAAATATTTTCTAACATTATAAATGTTTTTACTGTCACTTTTGATGGGTTTGAAAATGAGGGAAAACTGGTGATGGGGTATGAATGAATGGGAGATGAAAGGAGCTTGTGTAAGTGTAGTCTGGTAATACTATAGTTCTCTCCCTCTCTCTCTCTCTCTCTCACACACACACACACACACACACACACACACACACACACACACACACACACACACTCAGTTTGTGTGCTGTTCAATAATGATCTATAATTCAGCCTCATTTTTGCAGCAGGGATGGAACTCCCTCTCTCTGGAGAAATGATCGGTTGAACTGCAGACCATGTGCGGCTTTGTGATATTCCTCAGACATGCTTACCGAGCAAGTTCTTCCTCTGCTCTTCTCCTCTTCTTCTTACCTTTTCTTATCAAAAAATGAGATTCCTCTTTTTCCTCCTCTGTCTTTTCTTCTCCAACACAAGCCTATCCCCTGTGCACCATACATGTAGCTAAACTCGTCTTTTTTACATCTGAATATGAAAGTTACACAGTAAAAAATTGCTCTTAGGCAAATAAAAAGCATCAAATGATTAAAGGTAATACTATGATAGTAAAACCTGATTAGCAAATGTTTTTCAGATGTGTAAACTTGAAGCGTGCTAAACGATATTCTCTGCTTATATAATATATACCTGCAAAACAAAAGTCTATATACCGTTCAAAAGTTTAGTAGATTTTACTTAAAATAATCAAACGTTACAGTAAAGACACATGTAACGTTACAAAATATTTCAATTTCTAATAAATGCTGTTTTTAACTTTCTATTCATCAAATAATCCTGAATAATTTTCACAAAAATATGAAGCAGCACAACTGTTTTCAACACTGATAATAATAAGAAATGTTTCTTGAGCCACAAATCAGCATATTAGAATGATTTTTGAAGGATCATGTAATCATGTAATAATGAGTACTGATGCTGAAAATTCAGCTTTGGATCAAAGGAATAAAATACATTTTAGAATATATTCACATGGAAAACAATTATTTCAAATTTTCCAAAAATTGTACAATATCAATGACATGGCGTGTCAATTCTGGTGTTCAAAGCATATTAATAATATTAAAAATGTATACATTTTTAAATGCACTTCATTAAGTGACTCACAACTTCCCCCTCTTTAATAACTCAGGTGAGAATTCATTATAAATAATTCATCTTTAAGGAACTATTGAGCTCAAAAGTCCCAAAATATCATTCCGGGTAACTGTCCCGGCTTAAAATCTGAATACAAAAATACGACAAAAATGTAAAAAATATAAATAAAAGTATTTAAAATCTACTTGGGCATAATTGTATTGATGTTTTCAACAATACCTACAAATATAGTTATAATACTAAGCTTATTTACATTTTTATGACAGAAAGACTTTTGTCTCCAAATTGTGATTTCTCCAATGTCATTCCTGGATAACAGACTTTTTTTTTTTTTTTTTTATTAATTTAAAAACAAATGCAACAACAGCATTTAACATGAATGTAAAGGAGCAGAAAGAAGTAAAACTTATAATGTCTGCCCCCTATCAACACAAAATCATTTACAGTTCCAGTTCATTTGAGCTGTCTCATGCAGCCGTCTCTTTTTCTAAGACATCAAAACACAAAAATACATCAATAAAGTTGATCTGCTACTCCGCAGTATTATATTTCTGCAACATTGATAATTTAACATACTTCTTAAACACATAAATGGACTTAGAAGTTTTAATTTTACAATCAAGACTGTTTCACAAACTGACTCCTTTGATTGTGACACATTTTTCCTTTACAGCCGTTTTATAAAAACCTCAGTACCTTTTAGTTCATATCTACTTTTCCTCTTGGTGAATTTGTTTTGCAAATTGTTTGATAAACTTTCCAGATGAGCTTTATACATGGTTTTTAGAAGGTTATACTCTACTTATTAATTAAATTTCAGTGTTTTTAGTTGTATGAATAAAGGATTAGTTGAATCTCTGTATCCACTTCCACTGGTAACTCTAATCGCTCTTTTCTGTAAAAGTAAAATTGGATTAATGTATGTTTTGTATGTTCACACTTCAATACAATAGGTCAGATATGGAACAATCAATGAGTTATACAACAAAGACAATGCATTCTTATTTAGAGAATCTTTAACTTTATGCAGCACAGCTATTATTTGGGATACCTTTACTTTGATATTATCAATATGTGATTTCCATGTCAAATGTTCGTCAATCATAATACCTAGAAATTTAATCTCATGTGCCCTTTCAATTTCTAATCCGTTAATTTCCTTTTACTACAAAATATCATAAATTTAGTTTTGCTGATATTTAGGGACAATCTATTGGCATTGAACCACTTCATAATTTTCTGAAATTCATTCTCTACGATTTGTAGGACATCCTTAATATTTTTTCCTGAATAGAATAAAGTGGTGTCATCTGCAAACAGAATGCACCTAAGTAACTGAGACACAGACACAATGTCATTTACATATAGAAGAAAAAATATAGGTCCTAGGACCGATCCTTGTGGTACCCCGCAAGTTATGTTACAATTTTTAGACTTTATGTTGTCAATTTCAACAAACTGACTTCTCTTTTTTAAATAGCTGGTAACCCATTGGTGTGCCACACCTCTGATACCATATTTATAATTTATGCAACAATATCTTGTGGTCCAGCATATCAAACGCTTTTTGAAGATCCACAAAGATGCTTACTAAATAGTGCTTTTTGTCTATAGCATTGGTGATTTCTTCAGTTAGTTCCATAATTGCTGTAGCAGTTAAGCGATTAGGACGAAACCCATATTGGCAGTTACTTAAAATCTTAAATTCATTTAGAAATTTATTCAGTCTAATCACAAATAACTTCTCCAGAATTTTAGAGAACTGTGGAAGTAATGATATTGGTCTATAATTAGAAAATTCAGATTTATTTCCTTTTTTAAACAGTGGAATTACTTTGGCTATTTTCATGCAGTCTGGAAATATCCCTGAAGTACACTGTAAAAAATAAAATCATAAAAAAACGGTCAATGACTGTCAGCTACGGCTGCCAAACAAAAACCGTAAAAATAAAGTAAAATATCCTAATTTAAATGAAGTGCAAAAAACTTTTACAGAAATTTTCCTTAAATGTTTTACAGAAAAACACTGTTATTTTACAGCTATTTCCTGAATTATTACGATCAAACACCTTCACTGTAAAAAAAATCCCATAAAAAAACAGTCAAATGACTGTCAGCAATGGCTGCCATACAAAAACCGTAAAATTAATGAAAACTATCCTAATTTAAGTAAGTGCAAAATATTTTTACAGAAATCTTCATTAATCTTTTTTAACAGAAACACAGTTATTTCACATTTATTTTCTGAATTTTTTACTGAAAAACATGCAGTTAACTACATGCATGATTTGCTATGACTATACGTCACTGCATCAGCAACTACACAGTTACTCTCTGTTAAATAAAGCAACATGCAGCATATCATCAGTGTTTCTCTGCTCATCCTGGACTGAAGCTCAGGCTCTACTCTTCAACACAATGGTGACACACAAAACACAACATACAGAAACACTTTAAACTCCAACAGAACATTAAACACTACCAGATCTCTCAGGATCTCAGCATCTTCACTTATTACAATCCAGACTTTATTTCTTTCATACTAACATTCTTATTGAGAATTAACAGAGGTTTAGAAGTTGAAGTTTTATTGAAAAGAATAAAGTTTGATGTCACCATGATGGAGAAAAGTGTTTGCTTTAGTTGGGCTCTTGGCCTTCTAGTTTTTAACTTGAGTTTTTCTCTGGCTGCTTAATCAGATGATGTTGGTCACTTTTTAGTGATGATAGTCATCATGTAGTGTCCTGCTTCATTGATACCACCTGAAGTGTAATATCTGTTCTCTTACGAGAGGTTCTCTCGTATTGCGTAAGCTTGCTTACGCTGCGGGAAAAGTCTTCTTTTCTCGAGATACTGAAGCCAAAAATTATCCTTAATTTCATATTTTGTCAACGCAGTGCAGCTGCGGGCAGCTGAGCTAGAGCGGCATACTGCACGCTCATTGGCTGCCGCGCGGCAACTGCTTAAGCCTACCAGTGAGCCTGGCGTGACGTCACGCCCAATGAGGGCGCGCGCGCGCCCTCGCGCGTCACAGCCCGCCAGAATGGGCGGCGTCAGAGCGTATATAAGGAAGGCTCGTAGGCTATATTCTCTGATTTCTGTCTTTTCAGCGAAGCACTCGCATCGCTGAACTCTGAGAGGAAGCCGTCGCCGTTGTCCTGCAAGGAACAGCTAACGAGCCAGCTTAGGACAGCCTGAGGAAGCCGGACGAATCTTCGCCGCCTTCAGCCTGCCATGCCAGCTCAGCTATCCGGCGATATCCTTCTTTGCAAAAGCTCTTTTCTGTGTGTTTTGCTTCCGCAGCACTATCTAAAAGAGCGGAGGCGTTGTTGCAAATGCCTCACACCACGTGCGGCTCATGCCGCTCTACGCTCAGCGACAGAGACCGCCATCTTATCTGCGCTCTCTGCCTGGGCCGGGACCACGCAGCCGTCGCGCTTTCCACGGGCGGCTGCACCTTCTGTGAAGAGCTGCCGATGTCGACCCTGCGGGCTCGACTCGCCCTCTTCACAGAGCCTGCTCCAACCGTCGTTGGGCCGCGAAAGAAGAAACGCCGCTCTCAACGACCACCGGAGCCCGAGACTCGAGCCAGGGCCTCGCCGGAGCCTCTCCCGCGAGCCTCGCTCTCTCCTTCTCCGCCCCCGCTTCCCGACGCGCAGCCGACGGCTCTCGCCCTCGATGCCGTCGCCTCAGGGGATGAAGCGGATGACAACGCGCTACTGGACACGTGCTCATTAATGGCGTCGGACAGCGAGGGATGGTCCGGTTCTGTCCGCTCCGCCTCCTCCACCAGAGCGTCCAGCAGGACTCACGCCAGTGTGGACGCCGAGCTTCTCCGCCTCCTCACTTTGGCAGTCGAGCACCTGGGCCTCGAATGGTCTCCGCCAGCGGTGCCACCGCCCAACAGGCTCGACGGTTGCTTCCTGCCCGCCAGTCGACAAGCTCCAGCGTCCAGACCAGCGCCTTTTCTACCGGAGCTTCACGAGGAGCTTGCTAAATCGTGGAATGCTCCAGTTTTGGCCAGACTCCGCTCTCCGGCCTCATCAGCTCTTTCCCGCGTGGATGGAGCCACGGAGAAGGGGTATGACCGGATCCCACCGGTCGAACAGGCGGTTGCAGCGCATCTTTGCCCCCCATCCTCGAGATGGCGCTCAAAGACTGCCCTCCCGTCTAAGGCCTGCAGGACTACTTCGGCGTTTGTCAGCCGCGCTTTCTCCGCCGCTGGGCAAGCCGCCTCAGCCCTGCACACAATGGCAGTCCTTCAAGTTCTCCAAGCCGACCTCCTCCGCCAGCTCGACGAGGGATAACTGGATAAGTCTGCCTTGACCGACCTGCGCAGTGCGACGGATCTCTCCCTTCGCACGACGAAGACAGCGGCCCAAGCTATCGGACGTTCCATGGCTTCGCTGACCGTCATAGAGCGCCACCTCTGGCTAACGCTAGCCGACATGGGGGAACAAGAGCGGTCCGTGTTTCTCAACGCCCCGCTCTCACCCACCGGTCTCTTCGGCCCTGCGGTGAGTGGCCTTGTGGACCGCTTCTCTGAAGTACAGAAGGCGTCACAGGCCATGAACCTCTTTCTGCCCCGCCGCTCGAGCTCCGCTGCAGGCCGCTCTAACACTCAGCCTCCTGCACGCAGCTCCACGCAGCGCCCGTCTCGACCTCCAGCTTCGCAGCAGCGCCAGCGCGGCCGACCCAGGTCCCGCTCCACCAGCCAGCACAGGCCGCTACCCCCGCGGGGTCCCCGGCCTAGAGTTTCGCTGAAACCCGAGCCTGCGAAGTCCTCCTAGCACTCGTCGAGAGGAAAAGACGGTTGAGTCCCGCCGCGGCCGGACCGCCGTCAAAGCTAACTTGTATCCCTCTGCCAGTCCCCTTGATAAAGGCTACTGCAGTAGTGTCCACCGCAGCCAACGAGCCAGTTTCTCATCTCTCTCCCCTGCACACAAACGCCGTTTTTACGGCGACCCAGATAAATCAAATAAAGAGTGTAAAATCTGGTCATTCGGCTCACGCCGTCAGTGTTATGAGTGTAGTAAACATGCCCACGTCCCAGTGTTCATTGCTACACACAAGCACAATCTCCCCTGTGTACCCCACAGAGTGCACTCACATAAAGCGCGCTACGGCCGCTCGAGTGTTAGTTGTAGATCACGTGCCCACGCCCCAGTGCTCACACCTACACAGTGCTCGCTCTGTCTCACACATTCGGGGTCCAGAGCAATCCGCCACCGGCTGTGTGTTAATAAAGAGCCCTGTGCCCGCTACACAGCACGCACACTCTCATGTGAACACTCACGAGCCCGCCCCGCTTCCACGCCGCGAGCCGTCACACACAACGCTCTCTCACAGCGTCACTCAGCCGGCTGCCGCTATCAGCGAGCCCCCGTCTCCCCTCACTGTCACTGCGCGACTCGCGCACATACCGCCACAGGCTCCCTGTCCCGCGCTGTGCGGCGGGCGGGACCCGGAGGCGATTCGACCCCTAGCTATGAGTGCGAATGCATGGAAAGCTATTCCGGGAGTGTCGAAGTGGGTACTAAACACAGTGATAAAGGGCTATTCGCTTCAATTCGCTCGCCGCCCCCCGCGCTTTCACGCCCGGGTCGAGACTCAAGTGAAGGCGGATGCAGCTCATCTGCTTCACGCAGAAATAGCGAATTTGCTGCACAAAGGGGCGATAGAAAGAGTTCACCCGCCGGTTACCGAGGCAGGCTTATACAGCCGTTATTTCCTCGTACCCAAGAAGGGCGGAGCGCTCAGACCTATATTAGATCTGAGACATTTGAACAAAGCGCTCGTGAAACGACCGTTCAAAATGCTCACGACCAGTCAAATCCTCGCGCAGATTCGCCCGGGGGACTGGTTCATCTCTCTCGATCTGAAAGACGCGTATTTTCAGATTCAGATTATACCCCGTCACAGGCCATTCTTGAGATTCGCCTTCGACGGTCAGGTATATCAGTACACCGTCCTGCCGTTCGGCCTGTCCCTGGCACCCCGTACATTTACGAAGTGCATGGATGCGGCTCTCGCACCCCTGAGATCGAAGGGAATGCGAATTCTGAACTATCTGGACGATTGGCTCATTATAGCGCACTCAACAGAGGAACTAGTCTCTCACAAGATAGCGCTTCTCGGTCATTTGGAAAGCCTGGGTCTTTCCGTGAACTGGGACAAGAGCTCTCTAACCCCCAGCCAGTCTATCACTTTTCTGGGTATAGATCTGGATTCGGCGGCGATGACGGCCAGATTGTCAACACAGCGCGCACGCTGTGTTCGACACCTCGCCGCTTCCATTCAAGTGGGGAAAGTTTTTCCCCTGAAAACCTTTCAGAGGCTTTTGGGCCATATGGCGTCAGCCGCAGCGGTCCTGCAGCTGGGTTTACTTCGAATGCGCCCGCTTCAATGCTGGCTAAAGTCGGAAGTGCCCCGCAATGCATGGTTTTCGGGCCGTGCACCAGTCAGAGTGACTCAGCGCTGTGTCTCAGCCCTGCAGCCCTGGCTGGCGGCCGAATGGTATCAGCGGGGAGTGACGATGGGGGTCATCGCACACCGCAAAGTGGTCTCGACAGACGCGTCCAACATGGGTTGGGGAGCGACTCACGAGGGCAGTCCGATTTGCGGCCCATGGTCGAATACGGAGAAAAGCCTTCACATAAACTGTCTAGAGATGCTAGCGGTCGAGAAAGCGCTGAAGCACTTTCTACCGCTTCTACGGGGATACCATGTGCTAGTTCGCTCGGACAACATGTCAGTGGTGTCTTACGTGAACCGCCAGGGTGGAATCAGATCCAGAACCCTGCGCGCTCTCACAGAGCGCCTCCTATCCTGGGCTCAGGGCCCGCTGCGCTCCCTAAGGGCAGCTCATGTACCCGGTCGTCTGAACGACGGCCCGGACAGACTGTCCAGGGACAACGTTCCCCCAGGGGAATGGTCTCTACACCGCCAGACGGTCCAAACGCTTTGGCGTCGTTTCGGCGAAGCGGAGATCGACCTCTTCGCCGCGAGCGAGAACGCTCAGTGCCAGAGGTTTTTCTCAAAACACGAGGACGCGCTGGGCCAGTTCCGCTGTATGCGTTCCCCCCGATCTCGATGCTGCCTCAAGGATCAGGGAGGCGGACTGCGCAGTGCTCCTCATAGCTCCGCGCTGGGAAAACCAACCGTGGTTCCCCGAGCTAATGAGACTGGCAGACACAGCCCCATGGCCGATTCCGGTGAGGAGAGATCTTCTCTCTCAAGCCCGAGGATCGATTCTGCATCCCCATCCAGAGCACTGGTCTCTGCATGCGTGGGAAATCAACGGTTATTCGTTGATCTGCCAGAAGGGGTAATTTACACGATCACGCAGTCCAGAGCCCCCTCGACGAGGCGGCTCTATGCGTCTAAATGGTCGGTGTTTAGCAAATGGTGTGTGGAAAAGGGTTCTAATGCTTAGTCCTGTGGAGTCCCACAGGTATTAAACTTTCTCCAAGAGATGTTGGACCCCCAACCATGAGGTCCCCCTCCACGCTCAAGGTGTACGTCGCGGCCATAGCAGCGTTCGCCGATTCGGCGCGCGGCCGCTCGCTGGGCAGGAACGAACTCATTACCCGCTTTCTGCACGGGCCAGGAGGATGAACCCTCCTCGGCCCCCGTCAGTCCCTATTTGGGACCTGTCTCTGGTCCTAGAGTCCCTAAAAGTGCATCCCTTCGAGCCTTTGGACTCTGTGGAGTTGAAATACTTGACGCTTAAAACCGTTTTTCTGCTAGCTCTGGCTTCAGTCAAACGAGTGGGTGATTTGCATGCGCTGTCCGTCAGCGCGTCGTGCCTCGAGTTTGGACCTAACGACTCGTTAGCCATTCTCAAACCGAAGCACGGTTATGTCCCCAAAGTGTTAGGTACTCCCTTTAGGGCTCAAGTCATTACCCTATCGGCCCTGCCGTCCTCCAGCAGTGAGGAAGGTGTTAACCGCCTTTGCCCGGTCAGGGCGTTAAGGTGTTATGTCATGCGCTCTGCAGCCTTCAGGCTCTCAGAGCAGCTTTTCGTCTCGTTTGGAGGGCGCGCTAAGGGTCGCGCCGCCTTGAAACAGACGCTATCCAGATGGATAGTGGATGCTATTGCAGCAGCATATGCGTCAAAAGACCTGCAATGTCCGTTGGGCATACAGGCTCATTCCACCAGAGGCATGGCCTCATCGTGGGCATGGTCCAGCGGGATTTCCATTCATGACATTTGTATGGCGGCGGGCTGGGCGTCCCCCTCTACATTTGTTAGGTTTTATAACCTGGAAGTTCCCGCCCTGCAGGCTAAACTTCTGTCAGTCTAGTCGTGTTCATGTCCTGCTCATGTGCGCAGGCTGTATTATCGATTAGCTTGTCTGTTGAGCTGCACGCTCAGGGTATCAGTATGCATAGACCGGCCGTGCCGTTCTTGTGTTCCCTAGGTGTGCTTATGAACATGTGTTGGCCCGCACCGCTGGCCACCTGTCATTTCACCTCTATGCTTTTCATACAGAGTCATATGTGATCGTTAGGCGCGCACGGCGTGGACAAGGGGTTCCCGCAGCGTAAGCAAGCTTACGCAATACGAGAGAACCTCTCGTAAGAGAACGATACTTGGTTACTCACGTAACCTCGGTTCTCTCTAGAGAGGGAACGAGTATTGCGTTCCCTGCCGTACTTAAAGCCTATAGCTCGTGTCGCTTCATTCGACAGAAAACAGAGAATATAGCCTACGAGCCTTCCTTATATACGCTCTGACGCCGCCCATTCTGGCGGGCTGTGACGCGCGAGGGCGCGCGCGCCCTCATTGGGCGTGACGTCACGCCAGGCTCACTGGTAGGCTTAAGCAGTTGCCGCGCGGCAGCCAATGAGCGTGCAGTATGCCGCTCTAGCTCAGCTGCCCGCAGCTGCACTGCGTTGACAAAATATGAAATTAAGGATAATTTTTGGCTTCAGTATCTCGAGAAAAGAAGACTTTTCCCGCAGCGTAAGCAAGCTTACGCAATACTCGTTCCCTCTCTAGAGAGAACCGAGGTTACGTGAGTAACCAAGTATCGTTTTAAGTCATTAAATATTAGTTATTCATTTTGCATGACAAAGCTTCTATAGAAGATCCTGCAGTGCAGTGATACTCAGATTTTATGAAGTCATTATACAGAAAATGTTTTGACAGGATCATATAGACTCACTCAGACATCAAGAATCAGCGTATAAATTGCAACAATGGTGACAATGAAAAAAAAATCTGAACTACTATAAAGTCACAAAAAGGCTTTGTTGGTTATCACCATTGTTGAGATTCATATGTTGATTCTTGATGTCTCTATACTACAAAAAAAAATTAACCAGCTCAAAACTTTTTCTGTATTATATATTTTTTTTTTTTAAATTCAGATTGTTATAATACTGATGCCACAATATTTCAAGGGTCATGTGAAAAATTATGACATTAATTAAATACTTTGTATAAAGCTAAATTCCATCTACATATTATGTAATTATATTCAGAGATTTGACTGTCATATCAGTGAATCAGATCATCATATGATGACTATAACATCATCATTAAATGACCAAGATCATCTGATATTTTCTCCTGTAATTATTGTTATAACAAATGTGTATCAAAGACACAGTTAAAGCAGCCAGAGAAAAACAAAAGTTAAAAACTCAAGGGTCATGAGCCCAACTAAAGCAGACACTGATCTCAATCATGGTGACACCAAATTTATTTGAAAGTTTTTTACACTTTATTTAAATTAGCATATTTTACTTTAATTTTATGGTTTTTGTTTGGCAGCCGCAGCTGCCAGTCATTTGACCCTTTTTTTTTACGATTTTTTTACAATGAAGGTATTTGATCATAATAATGCAGGAAATACCTGTGAAATAACAGTGTTTTTTCGGTTTATTTAAATTAGAATATTTTACTTTAATTTTGTGTTTTTTGTTTGGCAGCCGCAGCTGCCAGTCATTTGACCCTTTTTTTTACGATTTTTTTTACAATGAAGGTATATGATTGTGATTATTCAGGAAATACCTGTAAAATAACAGTGTTTTTCAGTTTATTTAATTTAGGATGTTTTACAGTTTTTTGGGGGACTGACAGTCATTTGACCATTTTATCATTTAACTGTTTTGTTTCTGTTAGATTACAGATTATATTTGTAATTTTACATACATTTTTATGTAATTTAAGAAAACAGAAAAAATACTATATGAAAAATACAATCAATTTTCTGTATAAAAAATGTGAATTACTGTAATTTGTCATTAATGTCACAATACCTAAAATAACAGCTGCATTTTTATTTTACAGATATTATTTGTAATTTTACAGTGTTTTGAGTACAATTTAAAATTAAAGAAAATTATCGTCAAAAAATCACAGTTATTTTCTGTAAAATTAGGTTTTTTTTTACAGTGTAAATGACAAATTACAGATATAGGTAAAAGGCTCAATAATTACATCTATAATTTGCTTTATCAATACCATATTCATATCAGTAGAATCATTAGATTTTTTATTGGCACACTTCTGGACAATTGTCAATATGTCACTCGCTTGTACACTTTCAAGAAAAACACTGCTAACATTATCTGGTACTGTTCCACCATTGGTGTTTCCATCTAGAATTTGTTGTGACAAAGTAGGGCCAATATTTACAAAGTAATTACTGAATTCATTTACAATTTCAGTTTTATTGCAAATGTCAACATTATTCTTTGTAAACTTATTTGGAAATTTTGTTTTTACCTTGCCTTTTTGCATAACAGAATTTATAATGCTCCATGTGTCTTTTGTACTATTTTTATTTTTGTCTAACAATTTAGTGTAGTAATCCTTTTTTTGCCGTCTTATGATTCCAACTAATTTGTTTTTATATTTTTTATACCTAACTTCAGCATCTTTAGTTCTTGATCTTAGAAACAATCGGTACAAATAGTTTTTTTTCCTGCAGGCATTTTTCAGTCCATTTGTCATCCATGGATTGTTAACAGTATTTTTCTTGGTAAGAGCATTTGCTTTGGTTATTTTACAATTTTTATCATATAGATTAATTAATGTCGTCATGAAAGCCTCATATGCAGTATTTACATTATCTGTGTACACTCTATCCCAGTTCTTCAAATCTTCTCTGAAGGCCTCTAAAGCCTTACTAGATTTATCTCGAATGAATGTTGTAATTTCATCTTGTACAATGTCATAAGATTTTTTCTCATAAATTATAAATATAGGGAGATGATCACTCACGTCTGTCATAAAGATACCACTAATTAATTTACCATGTACATTTGTAAATATATTGTCAACTAGATGTACCGCATGGCGGTACAAAATATGACCGCCGCTCAGGCCTGCACTGGCTTTCCACAAAAATAAATGACGTGGAGCAATTTGGCTGTATTGCGTGTTTATGTATATACCTAAAAAAAGTAGTAGTATGTGCATGTCTGTCTGTGTGTGTGTGTGTGTATGTGTGTGTGTTTGTGTATGTGTGTGTCTCTGTGTGTGTGTGTGTGTGTGTGTGTGTGTGTGTGTGTGTGTGTGTGTGTGTGTGTGTGTGTGTGTGTGTGTGTGTGTGTGTGTGTGTGTGTGCGTGTATGTATGCGTGCGTACGTGTGTGCGCGTGTGTGTTTGTGTGTGTGTGTCTGTGCATGTGGATTTGTATGTGTGTGTATGGGTGTGTGTCTGTGCGTGTGGATGTCAGTGTGTGTGCATGCTTGCGTTTGTTTGTATTCCTGCATGTGTGTGTGTGTGTGTGTGTGATAGTTAGGGTTGCCAACTTCAGAAAAGGAAAATGCGGGACAATCGTGGTTATTTATAGGAAAATGAGGGACACTCAAAATATTTGTACTGTTTCACACAGTGTACGTCATTTCAGTGTCTGCAGTTAAGTTTGTGTTTAAAAGGTTATCAGACATAAACACATTTGTATTGCTTAACCTATTTATGTATTTAATTCTAAAAATAATTTTAATGTCATACATGAAACAAGTCACATTACAAACAAACCATAGTTCAAAATAACAGTATTTATCTAAAATAGAAAGCTTTTTTAACATTATACACTAGGCTTACAGTTCAAAAGTTTGGGGTTAGTAAGATTATTTTTTGGGAAAAAAAATAAAGAAAGTAATTGCCTACTTATATTCAGCAAGGATGCATTACATTAATCAAAAGTGACAGTTAAGATAATGTTACAAAAGCTTTCTATGTACTTTCTAAAAGCTTTAAAACATTAATAATAATCAGAAATGTTTTTTGAGCATATTGAGCATATTATTCCCTCAGGTAGATTACATGTTTTCTTGCGTGGCTGGATGTTAGACTCATGAACAATAATCACGTTGTTTGCATTCGCCAAAATTGATTAGCCGAAATCAAAACGTGGACAGTGAAAGGAAATTACCGTTAGTGCGAGACGAGTCCGGCTTGAAGCGGAAGCGACCAGACGGCAGAGGATGTTCGCAAATCAAACAATGATTTGTCTCAAAACAGTGATTAAAAAAAGCTGTGATTGGATGATGACAGGTGTCGGTGATCATTCTCAAGTGTCGTGGTCAGCACTGCTGCTGTTGCTGTTGTATCAGTCAGTGGTTTATCAGCTTGTCAAAAAACGGGACACGGGAGGTCACGCACGGGACAAATAAATTAGGCCCAAAATACGGGACGTCCCGCCTAATTCGGGACAGTTGGCAACCTTAGTGACAGTATCATCCTAAACCAGCAACCCTTCGCTCAACACCACCATCTACAGGCCGATGAGTGTACAGTCACTAAATGTGCACATAAATGAATTTATTTTATACCCCCCCATGGATGAAATTCTACGAAACTTAGCATACCCCCAGAGGATGTCAAGTTAATCATACACATGAAATATGGTGCAGTTATGAACATCCCAACTGAAGATAGAGGCAATTAAAGCAGAATAATATTGCATTTTCATTTTTTATGGGAGGGGCGCAAATCACAAATGAGTGATTATGGGCTAGGTTGATGTGGGCCCTTAAGACCAACATACCATAAAAATTTCTTCATCCTCGGTGCCACGGTTCAGGTAGTTATTTAGGAAAAACTGCATTTTTTGGGTTTGGGGGGCCCAGCGCGGGGGGGGAGTGGCCCCCGGGGACCAAACGAAATGTCTCCGTAAAAGCCTAGTGGGGCTACATGCCCACCGAATTTCATGTTCCCCGGTGTTTCGGTGTCCCTGGTATCGTTGACGGAAAATTCAGTAGATTGACGGGAAAAAAAAACTAAAAAACTTTGACAATCGATTATGGGCTAGGTTGATGTGGGCCCTTAAGACCAACATACTTTGAAAATTTCTTCATCCTCGGTGCCACGGTTCAGGTAGTTATTTAGGAAAAACTGCATTTTTTGGATTTGGGGGGGGCCAGCGCGGGGGGGGAGGGGCCCCCGGGGACCAGACGAAATTTTTCCGTAAAAGTCTAGTGGGGCTACATGCCCACCAAATTTCATGTTCCCCGGTGTTTCGGTGTCCCTGGTATCGTTGACGAAAAATTCAGATGAAAAAAAAAAAAAAAAAAAAAACTTTGACAATCGATTATGGGCTAGGTTGATGTGGGCCCTTAAGACCAACATACCATAAAAATGTCTTCATCCTCGGTGCCACGGTTCAGGTAGTTATTTAGGAAAAACTGCATTTTTTGGGTTTGGGGGGGCCCAGCGAGGGGGGGGAGTGGCCCTCGGGGACCAAACGAAATTTTTCCGTAAAAGTCTAGTGGGGCTACATGCCCACCAAATTTCATGTTCCCCGGTGTTTCGGTGTCCCTGGTATCGTTGACGAAAAATTCAGATGACGAAAAAAAAAAAAAAAAAAAAAAAACCTTTGACAATCGATTATGGGCTAGGTTGATTGTGGGCCCTTAAGACCAACATACCATAAAAATGTCTTCATCCTCTGTGCCACGGTTCAGGTAGTTATTTAGGAAAAACTGCATTTTTTGGGTTTGGGGGGGCCTAGCGAGGGGGGGGGAGTGGCCCCCGGGGACCAAACGAAATTTTTCCGTACAAGTCTAGTGGGGCTACATGCCCACCAAATTTCATGTTCCCCGGTGTTTCGGTGTCCCTGGTATCGTTGACGGAAAATTCACGGGGGGCCCAGCGTGGGGGGGGGGGAGTGGCCCCCGGGGACCAAACGAAATTTTTCCGTAAAAGTCTAGTGGGGCTACATGCCCACCAAATGTCATGTTCCCCGGTGTTTCGGTGTCCCTTGTATCGTAGACGAAAAATTCACGGGGGGCCCAGCACGGGGGGCGGGAGTGGCCCCCAAGGACCAAACGAAATTTTTCCGTAAAAGTTTAGTTGGGCTACATGCCCACCAAATTTCATGTTCCCCGGTGTTTCGGTGTCCCTGGTATCGTTGACGAAAAATTCACAGGGGGCCCAGCGTGGGGGGGGGGGAGTGGCCCCCGGGGACCAAACGAAATTTTTCCGTAAAAGTCTAGTGGGGCTACATGCCCACCAAATGTCATGTTCCCCGGTGTTTCGGTGTCCCTTGTATCGTAGACGAAAAATTCACGGGGGGCCCAGCACGGGGGGCGGGAGTGGCCCCCAAGGACCAAACGAAATTTTTCCGTAAAAGTTTAGTTAGGCTACATGCCCACCAAATTTCATGTTCCCCGGTGTTTTGGTGTCCCTGGTATCGTTGACGAAAAATTCACAGGGGGCCCAGCGCGGGGGGGGGAGTGGCCCCCGGGGACCAAACGAAATTTTTCCGTAAAAGTCTAGTGGGGCTACATGCCCACCAAATTTCATGTTCCCCGGTGTTTCGGTGTCCCTGGTATCGTTGACGAAAAATTCAGATGACGAAAAAAAAAAAAACTTTGACAATCGATTATGGGCTAGGTTGATGTGGGCCCTTAAGACCAACATACCATAAAAATGTCTTCATCCTCTGTGCCACGGTTCAGGTAGTTATTTAGGAAAAACTGCATTTTTTGGGTTTGGGGGGGCCTAGCGAGGGGGGGGAGGGGCCCCCGGGGACCAGACGAAATTTTTCCGTAAAAGTCTAGTGGGGCTACATGCCCACCAAATTTCATGTTCCCCGGTGTTTCGGTGTCCCTGGTATCGTTGACGAAAAATTCAGATGAGGAAAAAAAAAAAAAAAAAAACTTTGACAATCGATTATGGGCTAGGTTGATGTGGGCCCTTAAGACCAACATACCATAAAAATGTCTTCATCCTCGGTGCCACGGTTCAGGTAGTTATTTAGGAAAAACTGCATTTTTTGGGTTTGGGGGGGCCCAGCGAGGGGGGGGGGGGGTGGCCCTCGGGGACCAAACGAAATTTTTCCGTAAAAGTCTAGTGGGGCTACATGCCCACCAAATTTCATGTTCCCCGGTGTTTCGGTGTCCCTGGTATCGTTGACGAAAAATTCACGGGGGGCCAAGCGTGGGGGGGGGGAGTGGCCCCCGGGGACCAAACGAAATTTTTCCGTAAAAGTCTTGTGGGGCTACATGCCCACCAAATGTCATGTTCCCCGGTGTTTCGGTGTCCCTTGTATCGTAGACGAAAAATTCACGGGGGGCCCAGCGCGGGGGACGGGAGTGGCCCCCGAGGACCAAACGAAATTTTTCCGTAAAAGTTTAGTGGGGCTACATGCCCACCAAATTTCATGTTCCCCGGTGTTTCGGTGTCCCTGGTATCGTTGACGAAAAATTCACAGGGGGCCCAGCGCGGGGGGGGAGTGGCCCCCGGGGACCAAACAAAATTTTTCCGTAAAAGTCTAGTGGGGCTACATGCCCACCAAATTTCATGTTCCCCGGTGTTTCGGTGTCCCTGGTATCGTTGACGAAAAATTCACGGGGGCCCCAGCGCGGGGGGGGAAGTGGCCCCCGGGGACCAAACGAAATTTTTCCGTAAAAGTCTAGTAGACCAACATACCATAAAAAATTCTTCATCCTCGGTGCCATGGTTCAGGTAGTTATTTAGGAAAAACTAAATTTTTTGGGGTTTGGGGGGGCCCAGCGCGGGGGGGGAGTGGCCCCCGGGGACCAAACAAAATTTTTCCTTAGAAGTCTAGTGGGACTACATGCCCACCAAATTTCATGTTCCCCGGTGCTTCGGTGTCCCTGGTATCGTTGACGAAAAATTTACGGGGGCCCCAGCGCGGGGGGGGAAGTGGCCCCCGGGGACCAAACGAAATTTTTCCATAAAAGTCTAGTAGACCAACATACCATAAAAAATTCTTCATCCTCGGTGCCACGGTTCAGGTAGTTATTTAGGAAAAACTGCCTTTTTTTGGGTTTGGGGGGGCCCAGCGCGGGGGGGGAGTGGCCCCCGGGGACCAAACGAAATTTTTCCATAGAAGTCTAGTGGGGCTACATGCCCACCAAATTTCATGTTCCCCGGTGCTTCGGTGTCCCTGGTATCGTTGACGAAAAATTTACGGGGGCCCCAGCGCGAGGGGGGAAGTGGCCCCCGGGAACCAAACGAAATTTTTCCGTAAAAGTCTAGTAGACCAACATACCATAAAAATTTCTTCATCCACGGTGCCACGGTTCAGGTAGTTATTTAGGAAAAACTGCATTTTTTGGGGTTTGGGGGGGCCCAGCGCGGGGGGGGGAGTGGCCCCCGGGGACCAAACGAAATTTTTCCTTAGAAGTCTAGTGGGGCTACATGCCCACCAAATTTCATGTTCCCCGGTGCTTCGGTGTCCCTGGTATCGTTGACGAAAAATTTACGGGGGCCCCAGCGCGGGGGGGGAAGTGGCCCCCGGGGACCAAACGAAATTTTTCCGTAAAAGTCTAGTAGACCAACATACCATAAAAATTTCTTCATCCTCGGTGCCACGGTTCAGGTAGTTATTTAGGAAAAACTGCATTTTTTGGGGTTTGGGGGGGCCCAGCGCGGGGGGGGAGTGGCCCCCGGGGACCAAACGAAATTTTTCCTTAGAAGTCTAGTGGGGCTACATGCCCACCAAATTTCATGTTCCCCGGTGCTTCGGTGTCCCTGGTATCGTTGACGGAAAATTCAGTAAGGTGACGAAAAAAAAAAAAAAAAAAAACTTTGACAATCCCTATATGACCGCTTTCGCTAGCTACGCTAGCGGCGGTCATAATAATAGTTGCACTATGTGTGGTCACCCTTGTTGGTTTCACGAGTTCACATGTTAATGAAATCTGATGTAATATTATAATGCGTATTTGGCTTGCTGTCCGGGGGGAGGGCTCCGAGCTCGGAATTCGGCCCGACCCCAGAGTACTCCCCCCTATGAATGTATAGATCATAGGTATCTATGAGCAGGCCCATCTGAATGTGAGGTGATGGGGTGGTGGCGGGATGCTGAGAAATTTGTCATGAGACAGGAGGTAAGGGAAGGCTTTATTTATACTGGCTTCTTCTTGTGCTGATTGGATGATTACCTGAACATGCTCCTCCCGAACTTTGTTACATAAAACTTCATTTCACGAGTTCACATGTTAATGAAATCTGATGTAATATTATAATGCGTATTTGGCTTGCTGTCCGGGGGGAGGGCTCCGAGCTCGGAATTCGGCCCGACCCCAGAGTACTCCCCCCAAAAAGCCAGATGAACGCAGGACAGCGAGCGTAGAATTAATCCCCCCAAAATGTGAAGGGTATGTATTTACCAAGGAACGAGCTTGCCTATTCGACTGGGAAGGCTCTCGCGACGTCCGACGGGAACTTGGATGCTCACGGCATCGGACGGATGAGCCCGTTCTGCAGTTGAACTGACAGCTCGATGACGCAAGAATTATGCGAGCGTAAATTTGAGAACGAGCTTAACCGTTCACCCAGGAGGGCTCTCGCAGCATCCGACGGGAACTTATATGCTCACGGCATCGGACAGGTAAGCCTCGCTAGGTTGAACGGAGGGCGCCCGCTGGACTCGGTCGGGAGGGTTCGACCGGCGCTTCGACGGGGCTGGGGCACGGGAATAGACCCCTCGCGGCCCGACGAATGGGGAGCCCACCTAGCGACACGAGCGCGGCCGTCCGGCGACGACTAAGACAGGCAGGCTCTCACTGCAATTCGAACAGGAGGGCTCGACCGGCGCTTCGGAAGGGGGACTGAGCCCGGCCCACGAGCGGGGAGCCGTCACTGCGTGCGAACGGGGGAGCCTGCAATTGATTGTAAAAATGTTATAATTATTGAAGCGAGTGTAAATACGGCGAGCAAAATAGATTCGGAAGTGGGTTTTGAACTGATATCGGTGCGGAAGGTGACGAAGGATGTGATGTTGCAGGTGATGGAAATGAATGATCTAATTAGTTAGGGCTTGGTGGGCGTTTCTGATGTGGAAGCGGCTGGATCTAATGTAAGTTTTGAAAGCTTCAGATGACCAGCGACCGAGGGTTTGAATTTGTTGATGGGAGAGACCTTTTTGTGCGGCTGTGGTAGCTGCTCCGATGCGGAATGAGTGGCTAGAGAAATGATCTGCTGTGACGCCGGATTTGATGAGGACTGCTTTAAGGTGCTTTTGGAACCAAAACCTCGTAGCTGGATGATTGGAGTCGTTAGTGAAGAGTGGGTCGAGTGGGGATTTGGACGTGGAACGTTTGTACTGCAGGTAGTTAAAAAGAGCATGGTACGGTTGGATGGGAGTTTGTAAATTAAAAATATATACGAAGTGACCTTTTTTAGCTTTGTCAGTTTTACTTTGTTTGATGAAAAATGATATGGTTTCATGATCTACGATCTGTAGGTCTGAAATTGTAGGATGAATGTTTGGGTCGAATAAGGAAGTGATGGTCAATTCGGAGCAGCGGAGGAAACCGAAGAATGCTAGGATGAACATAGCTTCTAATGTATAGGCGGTGTTGGTGGAGTGGTATCCAAGACGGAGTGATGAAATGCATCTGGTGAGTATATTGATTGTGATTGGTTGTCTGGTGTCTGGGCGAGTGGGCCGGGTTCTTTGGATTCCCTTAATTAGAAGGGACGTTTGGGAGTTATTAATTGCAGGTGCGGGTTTACCGTGGATTAATTTATGGAAGAATTGAATGCCGCTTAGATAGCTTTTGATGGATCCAGCTTGGAGACCTTTAACTGAATTAAGGTGCGATATGAACGAAGTAACTGTTAGAAGAGAGAATTCGGGAAACGGCAGGTTGTGAGAGAGGTGGAATGACTTGAACGATTTCCACGCGGTGTAATATGTTTGCAGGGTTCTGGGAGAAACTGCTTGGAGGATGGAATCGATGGACGTGTCCAGGAGGGATTTTAGCGGATGATTTATGGGAAGATCAGCTGAGAATAAGGAGGTACTGGGGTTGGAGTGGGGTCTGCTTCTGGTGCCAGCATCCTGAATTTCTGAAAAGAGAAACGGGAGAGAGAGTCAGCGATTTGGTTTTGAGCCCCTGGAACGTGTTTTGCAGTTATTAAGAACTGGTCACATGCGGAGATCCAGATAAGGCGTCTGAGGAGTGGCATTAACGCAGGTGAGCGAGAACGACCTTTGTTAATGCAATGAACGGTTGCTTCGTTGTCGCAATGGATTTGGATGCTTTTTGATGACCACTCTTTCCCCCATAGGGAAGCTGCGACAACGATCGGGTAGAGCTCGAAAAGGGCCGAGGAGGCTGAGGACTGGGGTGTGTCTAGGAGCTGGGGGGGCCAGGGAGACGCGAACCAGCGTCCTTGATAATAGCTGCCGAAGCCGGTCGAGGGAGCTGCGTCTGTAAACAATTTGATGTCGAGGGGGAGAGAGATAAAGTCGTCGTAAAAAGTTAAGCCGTTCCACTGGTTAAGGAAATTCATCCATAGTTTTAGCTCGTTTTGGGACTCGTCAGAAAGGAAGATCCGATCTTCCAGCGCGTGAACGGATGAAGTGAGGGCGAGAAGATGCGCGATGAAGGGGCGGCCCTGAGGAATAATGCGTATAGCATAATTTAGGTGGCCCAGCAGCGAGAGAAGTTCGCGTTTTGAACAATCTGAGCTGTCTGTAAAATTGGATGCGATTAAGATGATACGATCTATTTTTTCCTTAGGCAGTGAGGCCTGGAATTTTACTGAGTCCAAATTGATGCCTAGGAACTCGATGGACGTAGTTGGACCCGATGTTTTCTCCTGGGCTAACGGAATCCCTAGTTCGGCGAAAACTTTTTGCACTGTGAGGAGGTGAGCCTCGGGGATGGCGTTGTATGGTGAAATTATTAGGAAATCGTCGAGCAGATGGAGAAGATGAGGAATTGCGTAATTATTGGAAAGGATCCAACATACAGCTTCAGAGAGAGTGTCAAAGATTTTCGGGCTGCTTTTGCAGCCGAAAGTTAAGCGCACGGCGAAATAATACTTGTTCCGCCAGTTTACACCAAACAAGTGCCACGAGTCAGGGTGGATTGGCATTACTTTGAAAGCAGAGGAGATATCTACTTTTGCAAGCCATGCGCCTCGTCCAGCTATTTTAATCATGGTTATGGCTTGCTCGATATCATGGTAGTTGAGAGAATATTCTTCGAGAGGGATGAGACTATTGATGCTCGGATATGGAGAATTATGGGGGGCTGAAAGGTCTATTATCAACCGCTTTTTTCCCGAGAATTTCCTGGTAGCCACGCCTATAGGGCTGATGCGAAATTTGTCGAACGGGGGAGCCTCGAAAGGGCCTATCATAAACCCGGAATCAATTTCTTTTTTAATTAGTTTATCTACTACTTCAGGCTCCGCTAAGGAGGACTGAAGATTGGCGCAGGTAATGTTTTGTGTGGGATGACTTTCTACGCCGGGTTTAAAGCCTTGGTTGAGACCTGTCAGCAAATAATTTGTGAAGTTGACATCTGGGTGGTGTGATAATTCCTTCGCCAAGCGGAAAACATTCACAGGAGTCGAGAGATAGTTTTTTGCATTTTTATTTACAGATTTTTTGACTGGGCAAACCACGCGGGCGTGTGCGCCGCCACAGTAATCACAGACGTGGAGAAAACGACAACGTTGTCTTGGGCATCTCCCTTCATTGAAGTTTCTGCAAACTTGTCTGTCGGGTGCCGTGTATGGTGCTCTGATCGAACAATCTTCTTTTGCGGGTCGCGGAACGTAACTTGTGGATTTTATGGTATTTTGCTCTGGGCAGGGAGGGATCGATGGATTGATTTGGGGGCATGCCGTGGTGACATGGCTTGTGGATCTGCAGATTGCGCAGGAAATGTTTCTACACCCGAGGAAGACTCGGTTATGGAGATCAGTGTCCAACGCTCCCCAATAGGGACACTGATTCCACTGGGAAACGCGGACGGCGCATTTTGCGGAAAACAATTTATGGTAAGTATAAAAATGACTACCCCCATAAGACAACGCGAGCTCCGCTATGATGGCAAGATAATCATTTAGCTCGCGCCGTCTATGGGGGAAAGTCGAGCATATAATTTCTGTGTAGCGGCTGAAAGCGATACAGAATTCGGCCAGTGATAATGTGCGTGATGTAATCCGCGAATTATTTTTTAGAGTGACTGAGATATCGCCACAGTCCACTTGGCGATTGGACTCGACTGGGGGAAACAAGGACAGGAGAGAACCCAAATCTACATCTGCACCTGCGAGGATTTGAGCTCTGATGTTGTTCGTCACTGGAGGAGGTTCTGCGACAACTGCATTCGGAGGGGCTGGTTGAGGAGTGGCTGAGAAGAGAGAGAAAGGAGATCGCACATGGAGAGGGTTAAAGGGAGGGGAAGTTGGGGCTGTGGCCATTTGCGGAGGCATCCTTGCACAGAGATCGGCCCCCGGGATAGGTGGAGGAGGAATAGGAAGAGCATAGTGTGGAAGGGGAAGGGTAGGAAATGCGCCGGTGATTGACTGACTAACGGAGGCATCCTCACATTAGGGTGAGCACCTGGCACTTAGAAAGGAGGAAAACTGAAAGAAGTAGTAGGGAAGAAAAACATTTGGGGATCGTGTGTGAAAGTGGAATTGCAGAGATCTGGAGCGTGAGGTACCACGGTGGGAGGGGCTGAGGAGAGGAGTTGACCCGGAAAAGGTTGGCGCCCTTCCGCGACTGGTTCTGGGGCGCGGCCCAGGCTAGCGGAAGGTCTGCGATGACGTGGCACGGGGCGGGGCCCGGTGCTGCAAGTGAGGAAGGTGTAGACGCTGCGGGACAAGCGATGCGAAAAGTGAGGCCTGATGTTTTTTCTATCACACATACGACTGTTACACTTAAAACAAAGCCATCAATTAAGTTACGCATTAAAGTGTCAAGGTGTCACAGATAGACAATTTGTCATGTTTATCTTCACAATGTGTGTTTCTTTAAGAAAAACAGTCTTTGTCCCACATCAGCAGCATACCAAATTGTTTAACATATCTTCATTTTTCACAATTATAAATATTGATTAGCATCAGCTCACAGCTCAATTGTTACCAAATGCTAATGAAGAGATAATCTACAGAATGTCACTGTCACATAAGTTTCACTATTACCAGTGATAGTGGCTCTGGTATCGTCACATGACTGTGAGTACACATATAAACCACAAAGTTTTGACTATGAAGCAAAAAAAAAAAAAAAAAAAAACAGCAATTAGTTGTAGCAGTATGGAGATTGAGTTTTATGTTTCTTTGATTTTGTTCTCATTTTTCTAAAACAGACAGTTTAACTGTTTTAAACTGCTAACCTCGGTTTCATTCTTAACATCACTATTCTTATTGTAATGCCGGGGGTGATTGTAATGTTTTGTGTAGTGTTTTCTTTACACTTTCCCCTGGATATCTGTTTCCTATGTAATGTTAGTGAACTCGAGGTCTACTCGTCTTCTGTTTGTTCATATACGACAGTAGTATGAATTTGCTTGATTTAATAACTTCCAATGCTGTGTATTATATCCATATATGTGTTACATAATGCCAACATGTATTTAAAGGACCATTGTGTTACAGCAAAACCACTATTCGTAGAATGATATTGTAATGTATCGAGTTTTTGCCTCTGTTTTTCTGTTACTCGACATTATCTCAGTGTTTCTTGCTATGTTTATTTTGTTTTTGTTTAACCGTGATCCAATTTTCACACCTCACATCTTACAGACGTAATGTGTTTTTCAGAATTTAGACTACTGTACACAAAGTCAACGTGTAGGGTTATATACAAACGGTACATTGTTTTTAATCTCACTATAGAGACAATTTAATAAACGCTTCAGGGACTGAACTTTAACATTTGAATCTTTGGTAAAAGTTAACTTAAAGTCGGCACAAAAAGAAAATTCCATCCTATCTATCCTTTCTAAATGTATGTTATGGATATATTGCGAGCAATTCAGGCATATGTTTTGACCGTGTAATGTTTAATCAAAATTCTGCTGGAAAATTAAAAATATATGGTGGATTTACTTAACTTTTTATGTCAACAGGCTCTACATAACTTGGTTATGTGGCATTTAATTAAACATTGTTTATTTCAGTAGACTTAAGTTTATTACATAAGACTAATTCAGTGCCATTTAGTAGATTCAGGTTAACATTCTAAATTTCGGCCAAAACTATTAAGTTCAATTATCCTAAAATTAATATCAAACAAAAATTAAAACAAATAATCCAATTGTTTAATTGATTCTTTTATTTAGTGAATGCGTTCAACAATTTTACAACTTTTGCAAATGTTATCAATAAGAAAACCTTTTACAAAATCTTTACTTCGTAGTAAAGACTCTTAATGTTAAGCATTTGCTAGAAAACGGTTATGTTGCATCCAATGTATGTCTGAAGTAGTTGTTTTTATTATTATTAAAACCACTTTAATTGTTGTTAGCACATCCTCACCCAAGCACAAGGTCTACACTTCATCACAATGGTAACCTCCAAAAACACTAACATATCAGAAACTCTTTTAAATATAAACATTAAAGAACCTTAATCATTAACAAGTCACCAATTTTTTATCACGATGATGAAAAAACACATAAAATAAAGTTTTATTTTAAATTTACACCCCTATCCAGTCCTGTGCAAAGCATGATGGGGAGGGGAAATCCTGTTCCTAGTTTTTTATATTGCTATTTTAACACAACTAAACTCATTTATGTAATCTCAACTCAAATGGATTAAGTAAAACGGTTGAAAAGAATCGTGTTGAATTAACTCCATTTACTTAAGTAAATTGAACAAGCAATAAATGTTATTTTTGGTCTACTTAACTGAAACATGTTCTTTCAACATGAAAATATTGAGTTAAGCCAAACGCAACTGTTTCAAGTCAGTTTAACACAATGCATTGTGTTTGAATGAGAAAGCTAATACAACGGTGTTAAATGAAAATTATTTTTAAATGAACTGTTTAGTTTATTTAAAAACATTTTTGAGCGAAAACAAAAACTTCTCTCTGGTGACATGCAGGACTCATTGTTTATGCAGGACCTAGTTATTTATGGTGTGCTGATGACGACCCCCAAACACAACAGGAGGGCGAGGGTGGACCTCAAATGCTGTCCTGATAAACTCAGAGCTCACAGAGCTTACAGAGCTCAGCCTCAGTTATTGCACGCAAGCCGGTTTTCTAACTGATGCGTGTGTGGTGGTAACGATTCCGCAGCTAAACCCGGTTTTGACGCTACAGATGGCTGCTTCAGCACCGTTGGATTCTTCTGGATACACTTCTGACGCAAAACCCAAACTTCAGAACGTTAACGCACAAGGCCTGGACAACCGTAAGGACTCACTCAGGAGATTCAAGGACCTAACCGAATCTTTCATCATCAAACAGGGGCCTATTCGACAATTGAAAAATCTAGAAACTTCTGAAATGGAGAGCGACTGCCCGTCAAGTTCTAGCGATGCGGGGCACCAGTATCATCCGGAGTGTGAGTGCGCCACGGGCAATGAGTGTCGTTTAAGAGCTATGATAGACTGTATGTTTAAAGATTATTTTAGAGGCCAGATGGTTAGCTTGATGCATAGGATCATCGATGCTGCGTGTGATATGAAAAATGATTGTGTGTTGGATACCAAACGTGTAACAAATCTCAAAAATGAAATGGATGTTGTAAGAGGCCTGACAAATTCATGGACAGATGTGACCCCCATGTTTTTTAACACCAAAGAGCCGATTGGTGTAATCCTCAGAAAAGTTCTGGATGTGTTGTGTGAATGTGGTGGTGAACTAGAAGTCACTAAAATATTGTGTATGTATACATTTGTAACAGATCTCTGTGTGTCACTGGTGTCAAAAAATGCAAAAACTGACCTTGCTGAAATAGTTGAAAGTCTGGTCAACTATACCCTTGACCAAAACATGATAGCCTGCCGCGATTTCCTATTCTGGCTAGACCACCTGTAAACGGCGTAATTGTTTTCATATTGTTTTCATATTGTTTTCGGACAATCATATTTTTGTAAAGAAAAATATTGTTGAAATAAAAGGTTGAATCACTTAACTCGTCAGTCATTTGTCTGAGCTAGTAAAAAATGGTATTTTGCATATACATGTTTCAGTTAAGTAGACCAGAAATAACATTTGATGCTTGCTTTTCAACCATTTTACTTAATCCATTTGAGTTGAGATTACATAAATGAGTTTAGTTGTGTTAAAATAGCAATATAAAAAACTAGGAACAGGATTTCCCCTCCCCATCATGCTTTGCACAGGACTGGATAGGGGTGTAAATTTAAAATAAAACTTTATTTTATGTGTTTTTTCATCATCGTGATAAAAAATTGGTGACTTGTTAATGATTAAGGTTCTTTAATGTTTATATTTAAAAGAGTTTCTGATATGTTAGTGTTTTTGGAGGTTACCATTGTGATGAAGTGTAGACCTTGTGCTTGGGTGAGGATGTGCTAACAACAATTAAAGTGGTTTTAATAATAATAAAAACAACTACTTCAGACATACATTGGATGCAACATAACCGTTTTCTAGCAAATGCTTAACATTAAGAGTCTTTACTACGAAGTAAAGATTTTGTAAAAGGTTTTCTTATTGATAACATTTGCAAAAGTTGTAAAATTGTTGAACGCATTCACTAAATAAAAGAATCAATTAAACAATTGGATTATTTGTTTTAATTTTTGTTTGATATTAATTTTAGGATAATTGAACTTAATAGTTTTGGCCGAAATTTAGAATGTTAACCTGAATCTACTAAATGGCACTGAATTAGTCTTATGTAATAAACTTAAGTCTACTGAAATAAACAATGTTTAATTAAATGCCACATAACCAAGTTATGTAGAGCCTGTTGACATAAAAAGTTAAGTAAATCCACCATATATTTTTAATTTTCCAGCAGAATTTTGATTAAACATTACACGGTCAAAACATATGCCTGAATTGCTCGCAATATATCCATAACATACATTTAGAAAGGATAGATAGGATGGAATTTTCTTTTTGTGCCGACTTTAAGTTAACTTTTACCAAAGATTCAAATGTTAAAGTTCAGTCCCTGAAGCGTTTATTAAATTGTCTCTATAGTGAGATTAAAAACAATGTACCGTTTGTATATAACCCTACACGTTGACTTTGTGTACAGTAGTCTAAATTCTGAAAAACACATTACGTCTGTAAGATGTGAGGTGTGAAAATTGGATCACGGTTAAACAAAAACAAAATAAACATAGCAAGAAACACTGAGATAATGTCGAGTAACAGAAAAACAGAGGCAAAAACTCGATACATTACAATATCATTCTACGAATAGTGGTTTTGCTGTAACACAATGGTCCTTTAAATACATGTTGGCATTATGTAACACATATATGGATATAATACACAGCATTGGAAGTTATTAAATCAAGCAAATTCATACTACTGTCGTATATGAACAAACAGAAGACGAGTAGACCTCGAGTTCACTAACATTACATAGGAAACAGATATCCAGGGGAAAGTGTAAAGAAAACACTACACAAAACATTACAATCACCCCCGGCATTACAATAAGAATGGTGATGTTAAGAATGAAACCGAGGTTAGCAGTTTAAAACAGTTAAACTGTCTGTTTTAGAAAAATGAGAACAAAATCAAAGAAACATAAAACTCAATCTCCATACTGCTACAACTAATTGCTGTTTTTTTTTTTTTTTTTTTGCTTCATAGTCAAAACTTTGTGGTTTATATGTGTACTCACAGTCATGTGACGATACCAGAGCCACTATCACTGGTAATAGTGAAACTTATGTGACAGTGACATTCTGTAGATTATCTCTTCATTAGCATTTGGTAACAATTGAGCTGTGAGCTGATGCTAATCAATATTTATAATTGTGAAAAATGAAGATATGTTAAACAATTTGGTATGCTGCTGATGTGGGACAAAGACTGTTTTTCTTAAAGAAACACACATTGTGAAGATAAACATGACAAATTGTCTATCTGTGACACCTTGACACTTTAATGCGTAACTTAATTGATGGCTTTGTTTTAAGTGTAACAGTCGTATGTGTGATAGAAAAAACATCAGGCCTCACTTTTCGCATTGCGCCTGTTATGTGTCTTGTGACCGCTTCGTAGACAGACCTAAAAGAATATCACAGTTTAAATTTTAAAATTTATATAATTTTCTTATGCTGTATTTGTTCATTAATCCTATGCTCAAAGTGTAGTCTTCGTCTAAAAACTGTGAAAGAAACAAGATGTAAACAGTGTCATCCGCTAGTGGGGAAAAATATATATATCACATTATTCCTAAAATGTGATTGCCTCACAATAATGTGGTACAGGCACTCTAACAAATCTGAAAACTGAATCCATTTACATATTGTAAATGTTTACTACAACTATGGGAGGATCTGGGTGTGTTTTGTTTATGACAACTTAATAAAACATATAACCTTTGCATACATTACTACTTATTGGATGTTAAACCCCACAGGGGTATTATTTAAAACGTATGATTGTCAAAAGAAAAATCATCTCTATTTTAAACACTGCTTTTCTTAAAACATTGTGTCAGATGTATTTGGTAGCATTTTTCACTTGTTTCATCGTGTGTTAACTCTATATTTATCCGTTTGAAATTTGTAGAAATTAGATAAGTAGGCTACATATATAACACAAAAATAACCAGTTAATGGCTTTGTGTCAGAACACAACAGGTATGAAGCTACAGTATGATTGTTTTTTACTTTTTTATTCTAACTTTAAAGCTAGATTATTATTTGAAAAGTGTGATACAAAACATACAGTCTTTGTTTTGGGGGGATATTTGGAAAACTACCTTACATACCACTGTGTTTTCACCTAATGACGTGAGCCGTTGACCATCCTCTTAATCCTCGAGTTAAATTAAATATACACTCAAGACAACTTTACTTATGCTACGTCATGGACCACAGAGGCTTATGTGTGCTGATTTTCTAAAGATAGACTGTAATAATTACAAAAACTCAAAATAATGACTTGGTTGAGTAGGGCCAACTTAAATTGTACTGTACAAATTAGTTCAATCAAATTAACTTTTATGAGTATTAAGAACTTTCTTTTCTTTTGAGTTCACAAAACTTACACATTTTTTAATTATGTTGAACTGTTTAATTGATTTGAGTTCTATGAACTTGTTTCTTTTTATTTGACAAACTTAAATTTAACAGAAACTGGGCTGGGATCTCTATTCCCCCGCATGCTTTGCCATGACACTTAAAGGGGGAGAGTAAATGCTAAAATTGTTTTGTACCAGATTAATGTTAAGTGGGTGATTTAGCAATGTTTAATGTTTTGTTTTGCTATAGTTTAGAAAAGTTTCTGGGCTGCATAGTTTTCATTTAGGATACTTTTTCATACACGCACACATATACAAATACATACATAACGTTACATACGCACTCCACGGATACATCTGGTATGTGTCGGTGGACAAAATACTGTTTGAATATCTTTGGATAAATAAGATTTAAGACGACTAAGCACAGTTTTTGCTTTAAAATTGTAATGTTTTCAACAGATGCTGTTGTGTAAAATAATAGCTTGGGTAAAATTTATGCAAAATCATTTCTGGGTCATTTTATGGCATTGTCCATTTTCTGTCCCTAGCCTTTACAGAAATATCGCACTTTAAAAACACTTTAGGGTTACAATTTCTTCACATTTTAAAATAAAACAATATGTTATTTGAACAATTATGTCGTCTTGAGCCTTCTATGTGGCAATATTTGATTTTTAATATTTGAAAGTAGTGGTCCCCTGGAGTTGTGTCACTGGTGTTACCGTTAAACAAAAATCTAATGTTTTTTAAAATAAAAATCATACTGATGACATTACTCAACTTCCTTCTTCCAAATTCATGAATATCTATGAAGAAAAGGCCCATGGCCTCTTTTCAAGTATCAAAATCTTCTCATTTATCTCATGGTTTCATATGAAGCTTTAGTTGAACTCACTGGTATGACCTGCTTTACTGTTAGGGAGTTGTAAAAATAATAAAAATAAACTAGAATACTTATGGCATAAACAACTTCATTTAGTTAGTATACCATGATTGACAAGATGTGGTATTTTTCATGAAAACTGTTACTGGTGTTGCTGTCACTGGTGTCTCTTTTCTTATGGGAGAACCCCAGTGATACCAGTGACTCCCATTTATAGATAAACTTCTATTGAAGCTGTTCATTTAGATTGTATGCCAAATGTAACAATTTAGTCTCATCTACTTAATTATGGTTGAAGAATAATGATCTTTGGTCGTATGTGGGTCATTGGTGATTCATTGTGTCATTGGTGTCACTGTCGTTTTCTGTCACGTTAAGTAAAATGTCACATGATAATAATTTTACATCCAATTCATTCTGATGCACTCAAAGTTAAGATTTAAAGGATTGAATCATTACTTGATTTTAACAGGTTTTTCAAATATTTTCATTGATATAGCAAATACATGTTAGCGCAGATGAACTATCATCATTCAAGCATACTTTTAACAAACCTGATTAAAAGAAATAAAACATAATCTCCTTATTTGTTGCACTACTAATATGTTCTGTAACTCTGACTGCATGTGCTGAAAAATAGAAATAATATTTCATAAAACCTTTAATATTGCGTCAAAATGGTAGGCCTACATGCAGTCTTTAAATAAATGCACAAAATATAAAAATCATTAAGCTGTCATTTTTTGCGTATTCATAGGGTCATTTTTGCGTATTCAAGTCAAAGGGTGTTCTATAATGTGTTCTAAGTTTAAATGTTAGAAAAAGAAATCTGATCTTCAAAAGGTGTCAGAATTGAGGTGTCATTTTGGGTTTTATCTTTCTTTCACGCGTTCTCCTAGAACAACAGGTTGGGGGACAGCACCCCCAGGAAGGAAGGATGATTTAGCTTATCATAAAAATCCCATAAGAGTAGGCTATATAAAATGTAAATTCCTGGCTCTTTTGTTTTGACCCCTGACTTTTCCTGAAGACACTGGTATACATCTAATTATACTGATCTTACAGCCTGGTCCCTGTGAAGTGTCAGAATGGGCACATTTTGGGGTCTCCCTTCCTGACAGGAATGCTCAGATCAGGAGATTTTATGATAGGAGACTGTGGCATCTTTGATTGTAAAACACCAGGTGTCCGGCCTATCTTTTAATTGCTTGATGTTTTCTGAAACAAACTGCATATGCTAAGATAGCAACTACGCAGAGAAGAAGGGGAGGGCCTGTGCCCCTGCCATGATGAAAACAATCCTCATTTACAATTTAGCAAACGGAGAGCAAACATCTCTTCTGCTTAAGGATTCTAAATTTAAGGATCTATGATTTTATCCAGAGACAATAAGACCTCCTAATTTCACCGATGGTAAGTTCACTTCAACACATGTTTAAAACTATCTTTAACATCTTATTTCAAACAAAACAAACTATTATACACTATTTTATGTTTTATCTATGTAAGTCAGTGTTTTGTTGTATATTAGATTCAAATACTTATACTTGATAATTTAACATTTCAAATAATATGAACTATTATTCACTATTTTATGTTTTTTTTTCTATGTAAGGCAGTCTTTCGCTGTGTATTAGATTAAAATATTTATACTTGATAATTTAACATTTCAAATAATATGATCTATTATTCACTATTTATGTTTTATCTATGTAAGGCAGTCTTTCGCTGTATATTAGATTCAAATATTTGTATTTGATCATTTAAAATGTAAAATAATATGAACTAATATTCACTATTTTATGTTTTATCTATGTCAGTCAGTGTTTTGTTGTGTATTAGATTAAAATACTTATACTTGATAATTTAACATTTAAAATAATATGAAATATTATTCACTATTTTATGTTTTATTATGTAAGTCAGTGTTTTGTTGTGTATTAGATTAAAATATTTATACTTGATAATATAACATTTAAAATAATATGAACTTTATTCACTATTTATGTTTTATCTATGTAAGGCTGTCTTTCGCTGTGTATTAGCTTAAAATATTTATACTTAATAATTTAAAATGTAAAATAACATGAACTAATATTCACTATTTGATGTTTTATCTATGTAAGTCAGTGTTTTGTTGTGTATTAGATTCAAATACTTATACTTGATAATTTAACATTTAAAATAATATGAAATATTATTCACTATTTTATGTTTTATATATGCAAGTCAGTGTTTTGTTGTGTATTAGATTAAAATACTTACACTTTATAATTTAACATTTCAAATAATATGAATATTCACTATTAAAATACTTATACTTGATAATTTAACATTTCAAATATATTATTCACTATTTTATGTTTGATCTATGTAAGGCAGTCTTTCGCTGTATATTAGATTAAAATATTTATACTTGATAATTTCAAATTTAAAATAATATGAACTATTATTCACTATTTTATGTTTTATCTATGTAAGTCAGTGTTTTGTTGTGTATTAGATTAAAATATTTATACTTGATCATTTAACATCTTGTTTCATATAATCAAAATGGTTTTATTTATGGATGTGACTGTGTAATCTGAAAACAATTCACTCCTAAAATCCCACTAATGGTTGCGTGCAGCACGCGTTTGTCTGTTTGAGACATTGAGTTAACTCGGAGCTCGTTTAAAGGCTTAAGCCTAACCTTTAAATACTTAATATTTGTATTTCTTATATCATTTATCTGATATTTTTATTGGTCATCATTGCTAATTTTTAAGCCCCATTTTCATGACACAGAAAGATTCAAAGAGCCATGGTCAACAGCCGGAGACCACAACGACATTCTCATTTCATCTCAATGTTCTACTCATGTTTAAAGATTAAAATAACTTTAGAAATAGTTATAAAATGAACATCTTATTTCACATATCTGCTACTTTTAAATTGTCTATGCTATTTCTTAAACCTGTTTTCATTCTTGTCCCACAGACATTATGGAAGCTGCACCATCATCTGAAAAACAAATCCATGACAGATTTCTTCATGTTCATAATTTCACCAATCTGTGGACTTAATTATTAATTCCACCAATAATAATAAAACATCCCCTGAAAAAAACATTCACTGTCACACCAAGCATTATTGCAGTCATAAAACACACAGCCATAAACCCCTCCCCACCGGATCCACACGGGTCAAATTTCACATACCACCTGTTGATCATAAAACCCCCATATAAGGACTTCCTGTCATAAACAATGTCATGAAGGGTCATAAATCAAGGGTCATAAATCATTTTTGACACATAGTCCCCCATATAGACTACTGAGATCACATGTGAAACCTATAATCACATGTGAAACCCATGAGATCACATGTGAAACCTATAATCACATGTGAACCCCATGAGATCACATGTGAAACCTATGAGATCACATGTGAAACCTATAATCACATGTGAAACCCATGAGATCACATGTGAAACCTATGAGATCACATGTGAAACCTATAATCACATGTGAAACCCATGAGATCACATGTGAAACCTATGAGATCACATGTGAAACCTATAATCACATGTGAAACGTAAAATTCCCATGTGAAACCTATAATCACATGTGAAACCCATGAGATCACATGTGAAACCCATGAGATCACATGTGAAACCTATAATCACATGTGAAACCCATGAGATCACATGTGAAACCTATAATCACATGTGAACCCCATGAGATCACATGTGAAACCTATGAGATCACATGTGAAACCTATAATCACATGTGAAACCCATGAGATCACATGTGAAACCTATGAGATCACATGTGAAACCTATAATCACATGTGAAACCCATGAGATCACATGTGAAACCTATGAGATCACATGTGAAACCTATAATCACATGTGAAACGTAAAATTCCCATGCGAGACCCATGGAATAACATTTGAAACCCATCAACAATCTATGTTAAACCTACACCCTATTTAAACCTGCAACTTCATGTGAAACCCATGTAAAAATCATTAAGCAATATACCACAGAAAACGGCAGGCCTACCATGTTCTTTTGTAGGGCCTATAGCCATGTTTCCCAACATTAAAACAAATAATTCAAATTGAGCTTTTATTTCATTTCAAAATATGCAATACAAATTGAATGTTTAAAACAAAGCAAAACCAAATTAAAATTATACATTAAAAAAAAGCCTCTAAAACGATGATGTATAAGGGCGTGTGTGTGTGTATTGTGTGTTTGTGAACGTGTGTTGTCTCAGTCCTCAAGCACCTTGCTGATTTCAACATTATATTGTTGTACAGTATAATAATTGCATACATTTTCTTCAGGGGTTAGCAAGTCATGTTCAATATAATTTTCTAGATCATACATTTTATCATTGTTAGTGTCTACGTCCATAGTTCAATGTCAGTCCGCCCAAGCTGGAGACTCCATCACTCCCGCTGTGAATGTCCAGTCTTATACTTCTCAAGTTCCTTCATAGTCTTGATGACCTTCGCTGAACCATCTTGTTCCCTGATCCACACGTTTCCATTCCAAGTCCATGTCCCAGTAATTTTCTTCTGTTTCCTTAGCATCCTCGCCTCCCTTGCGATACCTCCGTTTTTCTTCGTGAGGTGTTCGTTTATATTATAGACTGTAAAAAAAATATGGACGACGCCCCTTCGCTCTCTTCCATTGATGAGAACTGAAGCCGCCAGTGTCCCGATATGGCGCTGACATATTGGAACTTGAGTCTGCACAGTAGCGATCTCGGGACCAGACCTGCGCAGTAGTGAGCAGGAAGTAAAGCCGCGAAATCAACTCTCCGCCCTCACTCTCGCAGAGAGAGTGCATTCTGCATACTTTTTTAAAAATTGATTGCAGTACGACAAGAGGCTTGTTAAAATAAAGTAAATACAATCTCCTCAGTCCTCCGAAGATCCCGAAAAAAAATTTCCGTTGGTGCTTCAGTGACTACTTCGCTCAGAGAACCTGTCAATCACAGCTGTCAATCATGACGTTACACCACCGCATCACGTAACTAACTAAAAACCAACTTATTTTTGAAACAGACACTTGAACTTACATCAGCGTGATAAAAACGACAGCAAATGAAAGAAACCACCTTTGGAAAAACGATATTTGAATTGTAATTTAATTGTTTAGTTGGTCTCACATCCCTTTGAATAACACGGGGAGGCGGGGCTTATGACCTATACTAGGACCAGTCACCGGGGGGCGATCGAGACGTTTTGGCTTCACTTTTCAGGGCTTGTGCGGCACGCTTGGTTTTTTATCATAGGCTGTAAAAAAATATGGACGACGCCATTTCGCTCTCTTTTATTGATGAGAACTGAAGCCGCCAGTGTCCCGATATGGCGCTGACATATTGGAACTTGAGTCTGCGCAATAGCGATCTTGGGACCAGACCTGCACAGTTGTAGCGACTATGGCTCGATGGGTAAAAATGGACTTTTAATTTATATACTAATTAAAAGTGAAAACACTTTCTAATTCCCACAGACTTGGCAAAGTCTGTAACTGAACCCCCTTTTACGACTCACTTCCCCCTTTCCACAGTGGGAGCTTCAAAGACATTACTGACATTCCGATCTCAACAGAAAACCCGCTCTGAATCACACACACACCAAACCACTCTGAAACTCCTAAAACACAAGTTACACACACGCATGAATCATTATCAAAATGTTTTTATGTAGTTTTCTTGTTTATGGGATGTGATGGGATAAATTGAGATATTTATGCCCTTCTGCAGATGTAATGGACACGTGTGTTTATACATTTGAGATGTATCTGTTTCATTAACTGATATTAATGTCGGGTGTGATATCCTACTGATCGTAATGAGCTTCCTGATACAGAAATAGAAATTATATTCCGCACAAATGTTTATTCCTAGACATAATGTGGTATTAAAGTTTTAATGCATTTTTCTGTGTACGATCAGAAGAGGCGTTCCTTCACAAACAATGAAACGCTCCCGCCTCAGAACCGAAAGATTTCATTGGGTCCCGTCATCAAACAGGGCGTTACCCCGCGCTGCTTTAAAACCACAACACAAGCAGACGTCACTCTCTCTGCTCTCATACTCTCTCACCCTCGCGACTCCGAACTCTGAACTCTGCACTCTCACCCCTCCCTGCACCAGCAGCGGAGCGGGAGAAGGCACAGGGCCTTCATCCAAACGAACCGCGGATGTAAAAATCCAGCTTCGTCCTGTAACTAAGTTTTCTCGCCTTTCCCGTACAGGGAAAAGAATTCTTTACTCGGTAATGTTACTTTCAAGTAAGCTTTTAAGAACTTCACGCGAAACGCAAGCCTACAAATCGATGAGACACGGTCCAGCCAAGATACGCACGTGGTCCCGAAGCCCAGCTTCACACAGACAAAGGAACAGAATTTGCAAGTATCAAATGATCTCTCTCGAAGCTGCTTTCACAGTTGTCTCTTAAAAGGTTCTGTTTGTAAATTACCATACTTTTTCCCTCACTTTCTTCCTAGTTTCATTTTGATCAAGTCATGTTTTATGTTTGTTTGTCTAAACGTTCGTGGGTCTTGTGTAATTTTACGTACGTAGATTAGCCTATATTACTTCCTATATGCATATAATCCTTTGTGTGTCATTTTTGATTAAATAAATCTTTTATACTTTGACTGACTCTGTGTTACAATCCCACCAATGTAATTGTCAATGAAATTGCGATAAGATCTAGCTACTAGCTCTTTATTTTAATTCATAAACCCAGCAATTTGCATCCACGGCCAGGAGAGAATCTGTCTGAGGTTTGATAATATAAATATTCCTTCTTAACTGGTATAATCAAAGCATTCGCTGGTCGAATGACTGATGAGAGACCAGTTATAGAACGAAATATTTTTGATAGTTAGCAGGTAATGTAATAGCATATGTGAAATTTATGAATTATGACTATGAGTTATGATTTTAATATTTCCCCAAATTTCCTTACTGCTCGAGCTAATATTTCATATATGACCTAATTACGATTGTTACCATAAACGCTACACAGTAGTGAGCAGGAAGTAAAGCCGCGAAATCAACGCTCCGCCCTCACTTTCGCAGAATGCACTCTTAAAAAATTGATTGCAGTACGACAAGAGGCTTGTTAAAATAAAGTAAATACAATCTCCTCAGTCCTCCGAAGATCCCGAAAAAAATGTCCGTTGGTGCTTCAGTGACTACTTCGCTCAGAGAACCTGTCAATCACAGCTGTCCATCATGACGTTACACCACCGCATCACGTGACGTAACTAACTAAAAACCAACTTATTTTTGAAACAGACACTTGAACTTACATCAGCGTGATAAAAACGACAGCAAATGAAAGAAACCACCTTTGGAAAAACGATATTTGAATTGTAATTTAATTGTTTAGTTGGCCTCACGTCCCGTTGAATAACACGGGGAGGCGGGGCTTATGACCTATACTAGGACCAGTCACCGGGGGGCAATCGAGACGTTTTGGCTTCACTTTCTAGGGCTTGTGCGGCACGCTTGGTTTATATACACGTTCGTTCCTTTCAGTTTTTTAGCTTGCATTAGTACATCGTTCCTCTGCTTCCTGCCAATTAATCGAATTACTACAGCAGGTGCAGAGTTCTCGGACTTACTGGGCAATGTGTGGCAAGCAGATATTGCCTCTTTGTGAATGTTTATGTTGTTCCTGTTAAGGAAATCCACCACCTGTTGCTCCAGTGACTGTAGCTCTTCCCTCGGAGCGTCCTCCGTCGTCTCTGCGTTAGCTGTCGCCCTGGCGTAGGTACGGTGTCGAGTCTTGATCCCAGTAATCACCAAATCGTCCCTCCACGTATAACTTACTGCTCCAGTTCATCAATCCGCTGCTCCAGCGTAGAAATCCATGCGTCCTTTTCTCTCATCATGATTTTCAATGTTGTCACTTCGTCCACAAGTTTGAGCAGGCGCTCCTGTTGCGACGTCACCTTTGCCAGCTCACTAGACATAAAGTTTAATGATCGCTTGATCTCCTCCATGTCGTCTGCCGCTGGCATATTTTTAGATTTGTGTTTAATGTCCGGTTTGCCAAAACTTTAGCTCCAAGTCACAAATTAAGTAGCAATTATTTAAACCTCTCACCATCGGTTACTTTCCCCAAGTTGTAGAACTGAGCGCGTGACTGAGCACATGTTTCTCCAGGAGACCGGAACCGGAATGCCTGTGACATAACTCCTGGAAATCAATGACCATTTTGGACCATAATGCATTTTGGTATGTCATGTGACATAATATTGTATCAAAAAGAAGACCCTGAAGCCAAGGAGCACCAGAAGATGTGCAAAGGTCAGGAAGCATCTCTTAAAATTTACTTTTCGGTCACTTTTCGGTCACTGGTGCACTTTGTATGTGTCCTTTTGGATAACCCCAATAAAACATTTATAATGTTTTTATATTAAAAAAACCTATCTATTTGATCTAAAAGATTACCTTAAGTGATGATAGCTAAGTTGTAGTTTTCCATAGGTGGTTAAGTTAGAGCCTGATTATAAAGAAAACATATTTGTTTTGTCATTCCTGGATAACAACTTGTCATTCTTGGATAACAGAAAACTTCTGTTAGCCAGGACATGTCATCCGTTATCCAGAATGACATATGCATAACAATCTAGTTTTTAATTATCATTTGTAAACTTTTAGGCATAGTTATTATAGTTATATTATTAACATTAACATTATTTACATAATTGTATGTTTTTTGCCATATTTTTGCTGTCATCCATCTTGATTTTATATGATTCAATGAGTCACATGGGTCATTATCATTGAATTTTGTAATGTTAATGGTCAAATCATGAATAATGTAATCATATTTATTAATATATCAACATTTTATTAAAGCTTTAGCATAGCTTCTGGTGTTTTAAGGTCAATTCTGTCCTTCCAGATGCCTCTGTTTAATAAAGAGAGGCACAGACGGTTCAGAGCCAGGATAAACGCAGATGCAGAAGCTAGGGCTGAGTATCTTGGAAAAAAGAGAGCAAGGTATTATAGTGATGACTCAGTGGAATGATAATGTATCAGTAACAAGCAAACTTGAAATATTAATCGAAATAGGTTCACACTCCTATAAACATTCCTATAAACTAAACACGTAATACATGCACACCGTCAGCGTTCTCACAGGTTCGCGTTTTTAAAGTTTGCGCAGAGAGAACTTTAGGGTTTTCTGTTAGAACGGTGTGGTGTAAGCGGCCCCTAAGTTAATAACTAATGATCTTTGCAACGGAAGTGAATCAATCAAAACTAACTTTAGCTGGACAATAACTTTATTCTAGAACTGCTGTAAAACCAAAACAATCTCTGTTACTTTAATTAAGTGTGCTTGCTGAAAGCAGCACACTTATTGTTCTTCTTAAGTTTTCTTATTATTATTATTATTATTCCCGGGAGATAAATTTTGGCCAGCTCCTGTGCCTAGGCCCTTTGAGACAGAGACACCGTTCCAACTTTAAAACATCCGGTCAGTACCGGTGTAAGTTGATCGCGAAGATGACATCACGAGTCCATGTCGTTCGTCCGCCATATTGGATTGAACAGAAAGCGAAACTAAATTTTCACAGGTCACAAATTTGGTCCGAACTTCACGAAACTGATCCTTGGACCAAGCCTCACAAAAGTTACTAGAAGGATTTTTTATTTTCGGAAGCGTTTGCCCGTCACAGCCAAACGAAATCAGCGGCGTAGTCGCCAAACAGGAAGTCGTCCATATCTCAGGAACTCTGTCACATATCGAAACCAAACTTTGTACATGAACTTTGTACATGAACTGTACAAATAACTTTTGATGCATCAGTCTAATTTAATCAAATTCATTTATTAATATCTACAGATTTGTATGCATGAATTGTGCATTACAGTTCTCAAAACAGTTAATAACAAAACAAAAAAAAACTTTATACAAAATACATCATGCTCTTCTTCGCTAACGAACAAACAATTCATTGTCTGTGGCTGTGTTTGTGCGCGCGGGAAATATGCTGCTGCGCATAACAATAGAAAACAAGGAGAAACGCGCAGTCACATGCTCAAACAGTCAACAACGTTGCTCTAGAGGTGCGTTGTGGAATGCGAAGTGGACTTCACAGGGTATTCCGCCATCTTAAGTGAGATTCCAATCCGAAGGGAGCGAACATGTTCAGTTCGAAGGGCACTGCGCACGGCATAGGGAATAAGGGAACATCGATACATCACTTCACAGGAAGTGGAGAGCGATGATCACCCAACTGTCATTTCGCGTCATCACCAGTCAGAATGGTCATAACTAACGATGGAGGAGTTTACGTAGGCTATGTGTGTAAGTATTCATACATTTCGCCATTGTTATACAAATGACAGTATTTTTAACGGAACTTGTTGTGAATATTACATATACTATTTTTGATGATTATAATTTACCTCAGTGAATGCAGCCAGCTTAGCTAGTTTGTGAAGTAAAGTGATTTTATTTTAGGTAGTTGTAAAATAGTGCAATATAATTGTAAATATATAATATAATAATAAAAATTTAAATATGAATGTAGTCCTATATATATTTATGTTATATCATAATATTCGCGACCCCGTCGTTGACTTTCTTTGATGACGTTTGCAGGGCGTTTCAAATGAGCGGTTATTGTCAGTGAAGTCCACTTCTTCAACTGATATACCATGTTCAGGGAGTAGGGGAGCAGTGAACACTGCGTATGGACCCTGTCGAATGGAACGCACCTTCGATGTGTAAAAACAAGTGGAAAGCGTGAGTGCGCCGCTGTCTCCTTTCCACAAGCGCTTGCTCTCCCGTGGCGTCTGTCGTTGCTATGCAACCATGAACTGCGCTCTCCATGATGACAAGGAAGTATCAGCAAAAGATTAATTGATTTCTAGCCCTTGCATTAGCTTTACTACTAGATATATTTATGGAGATGAAAAATAATAAGGGGCCCTGTACAGCTATGATCAGCTGTTCGGCCGAGCATTCAATGTTGTTACGCTGCAAGCTGATGGTTCGTTGCTGCCGCGCTCTATCACTCGCACACCATAAAGAGCAAATTGTTTTTTAATGTTTCAATTTCGTGATTAAAATGACATAATTTGGAAGCGGATAATTTCTTAACAAACAGCTCATTATGACTCAATGTTAGAATGCTGCACCTACACTCGATAGTGTGAATAAGATCAGCGCAGCGCAGACCACTGCATTGACAGTGTGAAACATATGATCTGTCTACGGCCAGGGCTCAGCGGAAGACAGAAAATGCCGGTCCAGCGCTGATTGAGGAATTAAATTCGAAAAGAAAAGACAGTTTGACATCTTTTTTTTTCGCATCTGTGAATTTATTTTTTAATCATTTGTTCTGAGATGAAGCGAATATATTTGTGCGGGAATTTCTCGCACTATAAAAGCTAACCTTGCGGGAATGGTTTAAATTATGCGCAATCCCCACATTCCCGCACTGAAATTCAAGCCCTGAAATGGCAACGGGATGTGTAACTCTAGCATATGGCGCATATGTCATATAAAGTTAGGCAAGGCCAAACAGCGTTATCCATGTTGTTGCGATTGCATCGCTAGAGTAAGCTAATAGTGAAACTGATAGCGTTTTTCATTTAATTACAATATGAGGACTGACGGTAGGCTATAAAAATCAGCGTTTCTGTGTAGGTGATGACAACCATCTTGACAGCAGCAATCAAAGCATCGCTAATTACGGTAGACCTTAATTTGAGATAGTAAATTTGTTCCTAATCAAAGGGAACACTCAACCACAGAACAGCTGGGTGAGTTTTGTATTGGCTTATTGGATACAGTAAATGAAGACTGTCAACTTCTTTTCAATAGGCTACAATTTCATCACCCAAAACACTCCCACTCTCTGCTGTATATTCATAACCAATTATTTCAAAACCAACATCCAAGCCACATAAACAATGCCATTGGCACTAGTCTACATTGCAGACATGTCTCTTAATGCACATAACTTTTCACCTTTTTGCACAATCTTGAAAAAAGTACTATTGTTGAAATTCTCAGATCAAGCAAACTTCAACACACCCTTATCCACTACCTGCTAACGTTAGTGAACTGCACCCGAGCAAGCACACTTCGCAGTTCCTCCGGAAATGCATTTTTTTTTCCTATTATCACTGTAAAGCTGCTTTGAAATAATCTACAGTATATTGTTAAAAGCACTATATAAATTAAGGTGACTTAACTTGTGTCACATGTCTGTCCTGTCTTGTGCTGCACATGGGTGTTTGTTGTTTTGTGCCATGTGCTCTCCTGTCTATTGTCTAGCCCCTCCCATCTTGTTATCTAATTATTGGTTAATTTGTCCCACCTGTCCTTCTCGTTTCCCTCCTTTGTTTGTTCCCCTATTTAGCCTCCCTGTGTTTGTAGTCCTGTGCTGGTTCGTTTGTCCAAGTTACCTGTTCCTGGTGTTTCCTTCCTGCATGCTATCTGAGTTTTGGAGTTTTGTACCTTGTCTGCTGGTGACTAATAAATTTCCTCTGCATTTGAATCCTCGTCTCCGTTCAACTATTCCGTGACAGAACGAACCAGCCACATGAGGACTCAGCAGAGAGAAGCATTCGATTGGGTCAGTTTTGGGGCGATGATGGATGGTCTCATTCACGATCGGGAGAGAATTGTCAGAGAGGTGTTCCCAAGTCCGGTGGTCCCAGTTCTGGTGGTCCCGAGTCCGGTGGTCCCAGTTCCGGTGGACCACATGAGGACTCAGCAGCGAGAAGCATTCGATTGGGTCAGTTTTGGGACGATGGTGGATGGTCTCATTCAAGATCGGGAGAGAATTGCCAGGGAGGTGGTCCCAGTTCCGGTGGTCCCGAGTCCGGTGGTCCCAGTTCCAGTGGTCCCGAGTCCGGTGGTCACGAGTCCGGTGGTCCCAGTTCCGGTGGTCCCAGTTCCGGTGGTCCCGAGTCTGGTGATCTCGAATCCGGTGGTCCGGAGACGGAGGAGGAGAAACCCCTCCACAACAACTTGTTCGGTGGCTCCTAACCCAGAGACCATCCCGGAGGTGACTGGCATCCATAGCGGGCCGACAAGGCGTCCAGCTCTGCCCGAGCTGCTCGCCCTGCCGGTGCCACCCCAGGGACCCGTCACGTCTGCCGATCCAGAGACTGTTCACGTCACGTCTGCCGATCCAGAGACTGTTCACGTCACGTCTGCCGATCCAGAGCCTGTTCACGTCACGTCTGCCGATCCAGAGACTGTTCACGTCACGTCTGCCGATCCAGAGACTGTTCACGTCACTTCTGCCGATCCAGAGACTGTTCACGTCACGTCTGCCGATCCAGAGACTGTTCACGTCACGTCTGTCGATCCAGAGACTGTTCACGTCACGTCTGCCGATCCAGAGACTGTTCGAGTCACGGCCGCCAAGCCAGTGTCTCCGGACAAGATGGTCACCGCCGAGCCTGTGTATCCAGACAAGATGGCCGAAGCCGAGCCTGTTCACGTCACGTCTGCCAAGCCTGTGTCTTCGGACAAGATGGCCGCCACAGAGACTGTTCACGTTGCGTCTGCCGAGCCTGTGTCTTTGGACAAGATGGCCGCCGCCAAGGCGGTGTCTGTTCCTGAGCCGGTGGTGTCTGTTCCTGAGCCGGTGGTGTCTGTTCCTGATCCTGAGCCGGTGGTGTCTGTTCCTGATCCTGAGCCGGTGGTGTCTGTTCCTGTTCCTGAGCCGGTGGTGTCTGTTCCAGTTCCTGAGCCGGTGGTGTCTGTTCCTGATCCTGAGCCGGTGGTGTCTGTTCCTGATCCTGAGCCGGTGGTGTCTGTTCCTGATCCTGAGCCGGTGGTGTCTGTTCCTGTTCCTGAGCCGGTGGTGTCTGTTCCAGTTCCTGAGCCGGTGGTGTCTGTTCCAGTTCCTGAGCCGGTGGTGTCTGTTCCAGTTCCTGAGCCGGTGGTGTCTGTTCCTGTTCCTGAGCCGGTGGTGTCTGTTCCTGAGCCGGTGCCGGTTCCTTGGCCGCCCGAGGGGTCGTCTCCGCCGTGGCCGCCCGAGGAGTCGTCTCCGCCTTGGCCGCCGGAGGGGTCGCCTCCGCCATGGCCGCCCGAAGGGTCGTCTCAGCCCTGGCTGCCTGCACGATCTTCTCCGCCCTGGCCGCCCAAGGGAGAGTCTCCGCCCTGGCCACCAGATAGACTGACATTTCCGCCCTGGCCTCCCGAACTGTCCATTTCCCCTGCCCCACCCTGGTCTGTCCTTCCTGTTCCACCCTGGTCTGTCCCTCCCGTCCCTAGTGGAGCGTCTGGTAGCCGCTCCTTAAGGAGGGGGTAATGTCACATGTCTGTCCTGTCTTGTGCTGCACATGGGTGTTTGTTGTTTTGTGCCATGTGCTCTCCTGTCTATTGTCTAGCCCCTCCCATCTTGTTATCTAATTATTGGTTAATTTGTCCCACCTGTCCTTCTCGTTTCCCTCCTTTGTTTGTTCCCCTATTTAGCCTCCCTGTGTTTGTAGTCCTGTGCTGGTTCGTTTGTCCAAGTTACCTGTTCCTGGTGTTTCCTTCCTGCATGCTATCTGAGTTTTGGAGTTTTGTACCTTGTCTGCTGGTGACTAATAAATTTCCTCTGCATTTGAATCCTCGTCTCCGTTCAACTATTCCGTGACAACTTGACTCATTTGAAATAAGGCTAAATGTTTTAGCTGTATATTTTGTTGGACTATACCCTTGGCCATTGTTTATGGAGCATTATAATTTTACATATTTACTGTAAATTTTACAGATTTTTAAATCATTAAAAACTTGTCAGTGTCTCTTACTTTATTTCAAGTTTAAGTGTTGGAAAGAAAAATGATACTGAGGATGGTTTTTATGGTAATCCTGAAAAATATTGCAGAATGTCCTTCTGTCTAACAGTATGTCATTCCGGCTAATGTAAGCTCGCGCTCGATCGGCCCAAAGTCCGGCATCCGACCAGCGCGGAAGGTCTTAACGTGTTACTGTCCTTTTCTTGAGGCAAAGTATTTTTTGATTAAATGCAATACATTTGAATATGTATTCTCTCGTTATTTCATCTGACTCCATAAATGAAAAGGTTTTTAGATATCTTTAGCGAATGTTTGACTATCCCTTTTAACTCTTTAATGAAAATAATGTCAAAGTCAGTTAGAATAATCAAATGTAACAATGTATTTGTCAGGTAAATGTATCATGCCAATTTCATAATCAATTCAAAGATAATCGATACAAAACATCAAATTCTCTGGAATAAAGAAAAGAGATGCATACCCAACATTAAAGGAGAACTTGGTAACTTTTTTAACTTAGTAAAACTGTCTAGAAATCATTTGAATGGTTAAACAACCTGTTCTGGTGATATTGGTGACTTTCCCCGCTCCCCCCAGCGTTCCCAGGCGGAAAACCAACCTTGCAACTTGGCCACTACCGTCCCGGCAAGATAGAAATTGGAAGTCTCGTGAGAAGCGAGAACTAGAACGAGAACGAGCGCGAAACACAAATTTCTTTACGGCAATTCGACATAAACACACACGCATGTATGATGTATTACCAGATTACCCACCTCGGTAGACATAGCTCCACGCGATACAGTTGGCTTGCTCTGATCAAAACAAACGCACATGAGCAGCGGTAGAGAGGGGGGGGAGGCCGCCGCAAGTGAGTTTTTTACGACTGTGTTGTGAAATATACACCCTCCCACAGCTGTAGGGGGAGCTCGTGGGGAAAACATGCGACAACAAAAGGGAAAATCAGCGAAGAAGTGACTAGATTTCGCTAGAGTTACCGAGTTCTCCTTTAAGAAATACATGAGGCTGAGAGATCTAAAGATACATGAGGCTGAGAGATCTCTCTCTCAGCCTCATGGGCTAATCTGAGTTACAGAAAAGGCCTCGAACTCCCTGCTGCATTTCATTAAATAGCCAGACCTCTTTCACATGGAAACGTGCTAACAAAAGAAATTTGCATTCAGAGGTTACACCTTTTGGGAGTGTGTGACCATTTGTGTCACATCCACCGTCTGTCTTCCTCATCTGTCTCGGCAAAAAACCCTGTTCAGCTCAAACCCTGTGTTCCGTTTTTCAAGATGGCAGGTCTATAGAAGCATATATGGAGGAATTCCTGCTATACAGCCACCTTTCCACCTGGAGTGAGGTTCAATTAATGGACTTGTTTTGGAGTGGGTTAGATCCACACGTTGCCCCATGGATACCAGTAGGTGATTCTAGTTTCAACCTCGAGAGTTATCTTGAATTGGTGCTCAGTTCGAGTGGATCTTCCTATACTGTTGGTGTGCCCTCCTCGTCTCAGGTCTCTTTATGTCCCAAATCGAACCAAGGGGTTACCATACCCAGCGCACTTAAGATAATTTTCAATAGTTCTGATCTGACATCGAAGTTGTTCGACCCCTATCTGATATCCGTCAGAGGGGCTCTCCAGTATGCTTCACACAAAATCAGCCCAGCCAAACCCGCTCATCCTACCTGCCCGCCAGAGCCAGCCGCCTGCCCAGTCGAACCAGAGCCTGCAAGCGTCTGTCCAGTCGAGCCAGAGCCAGCAAGCGTCTGCCCAGTCGATATCGCTCACAACGACTGCCCAGCCGAGACAGCTCACAGCGACTGCCCAGCCGAGACAGCTCACAGCGACTGCCCAGCCGAGACAGCTCACGGCGACTGCCCAGTAAAGCCCTCATCGCGGGTTCCGTCCAGCTCAGAGCCCTCTTCGCCGCTGGTCCCGTCCAGCACAGAGCCTTCACCGCTGGTCCCGTCCAGCACAGAGCCTTCACCGCTGGTCCCGTCCAGCACAGAGCCTTCACCGCTGGTCCCGTCCAGCTCAAAGCCCTCTTCACCGCTGGTTCCGTCCAGCACAGAGCCTTCACCGCTGGTTCCGTCCAGCTCAAAGCCCTCTTCATCGCTGGTCCTGTCCAGCTCAAAGCCCTCTTCGCCGCTGGTCCTGTCCAGCCCAGAGCCTTCACCGCTGGTCCCGTCCAGCTCAGAGCCCTCTTCGCCGCTGGTTCCGCCCAGCTCAAAGCCTTCTTCATCGCTGGTCCTGTCCAGCTCAGAGCCCTCTTCGCCGCTGGTCCTGTCCAGCCCAGGGCCGCCTTCGTCACTGGTTCTGTCCAGCCCAGAACCGCCTTCGTCACTGGTCCTGTCCAGCCCAGAGCCGCTTTCGCCCCCTGCCTCATTCAGCCCAGTGTCAAAGCCTGATAATTTCCCCAAGAAAATTTTTTGGGGGGGGCTATAAGTCCTCTCCGCCATGGCCACCCAAAGGGTCCTCTCTGCCGTGGTCACCTCCTCAGCCTGCTTCACCATGGCCACCTCCTCAGCCTGCTCCGCCATGGCCGCCCGAAGGGAAGTCTCTGCCATGGCCGCCCGAGGGGTCGTCTCCGCCAGGACCGCCCGAGGGGTGGTCTCCTACTCCGCCATGGCCCCCTGACCAGTCTGCTCCACCATGGCCGTCTGGACCATCCTGGAGTCCGTCCATCTAAACCCGGTCCACCTCCCCATCACGGACTCCAGGACGCCCCCCTTCGGCGCGGGTCGCGCCTTGCGGGAGGGGGGAGTAATGTCACATCCACCGTCTGTCTTCCTCATCTGTCTCGGCACTACACTCCCCACAATCCTCCTTGGCGCACACCTGCACTCACTCTCCTAAGTAGTAATCACCGTCACCTGGATCCCATCACCAGCTCACCTTTATATTCAGCACTCAGTCACTCACTCTTTGTCTGGTCTCGTCAATACATGTCTATTCATGACACACAGACTCTCTACTTCACCTACCTGCATACTTACCGTTGATCCCGATCTTCTTCAGCCTGTCTTCAGTCCATCTTCAGAGAATCTTCATCATCTGCTTCTGCAAGAGAAAGAGAGACTTTGTTATCATTCAGTTAAGCTTCATCCAATTATCTACTTCCTGTTTACTCACCTTTCACGCTGTGTCCGATCCATTCTGCTATTAAAATATCAAACTTACCATCTTGCCTGCTTCGTTTGTACGAAACCTGACAATTTAACTTGAGAGACCACCTTCCTTTGTAAGTCAGTTTTCTTTAACCTCTTAAAAACCTTATTACCTCTTGTTTTACTTATTGGAAATGAGACATTTGTACCAGTCACACTGTGACATTTTAAATGATACCAAACATGAAAAATACTCTGTGATAATCATTCACATTAAACTATACATTTTCTTGGGTGAATTCAGGTGATCATCTGAGCATGAGAGAGAGGGGGTGAGGGGAGAGGGAAAGAGATGTAGATTAAGTTGACTCAGAGGTGGGACTTTCTTCTCAATGGTGCACGAGGGCCAGTTCAAATGGTAATCTCCAGACTGGCCCTTTTGTCCTCTCAGGGGGTCTGGTCACCCCCGAAACAGACTGTCTGGCATTTTGTAATTTCTCAATTCTTACACTAACAATGACAAAGGCAATTAATTTAACCCATATTTTTGTCTTAGATTACACAATTCTGTTTTTTGAGTTAATGATAAAACAAGTCTTATTTACTTTATTGGAAAACATTTTTAAACATTTTCCAGCTTTTTTTTTTTATTTGGTTCTGAATTTTGAGTTAACAGCAGCCAAAAATGAGCCCATGTCTATATGAAATCCCAAATTGATTATATTAATTGTGATTAAAATGTAGTTTTCCGAGCATTAATTGTTTGTTGAGCTCCATTTATGGATATCAGTACATTTGTATATGCCAACAATGGTAGAAATGTTATTAATTTAAATATTCATTATGTTACCCAGGAATGACATTTTCATGGGGAAAAAGATCTGATTCAGCAACAAAATGGTTAATTACATTTTTTAAATGTGTACATATCATTGCATTACATACACAACACTCTAATAAGTATAGAAAGTCCTAAAATTTGATTTTCTTTGCCCTGTTTTTTTTTTCTTTTCACATTTTAAATCCTTATCCGTCATTCACCCTTTTACTGTATTGTACCTGGTGAGCATAAGAGATTTCTATCAAAAACACACATCTGACAAACCCCAATCTTTTGAACAGTAGTGTGTCCTTTTACTGAAACAATTTTATGATCTTTAACTCATAAAATAATGTCTAGTTAAGCATAATTTATGTAAGATAATGCATGTTAACATACTTAATGAGTTTTTAGGCAAGGCAAGGCAAGGCAAGTTTATTTATATAGCACATTTCATACACAATGGCAATTCAAAGTGCTTTACATAGAATAAATAAAAATAATAAAAATAAATAAGAATAATTAAAATTAAAAATAAAATACAGTACAGTACAAACAGTCGGATGAACAGTGGCACAGTGCTCATTCATTAAATGCACAGCTAAACAGAAGTGTTTTGAGTCTGGTTTTGAATGTGACTACTGTAGGAGCACATCTGATCTCTTCTGGAAGCTGGTTCCAGCTGCAGCTGGCATAGTAGCTAAAAGCAGACTCGCCATGCTTAGAGTGAACCCTTGGTATTTCTAGCTGATATGATCCTAATGATCTGAGTGATCTGTTAGGTTTATATTCAGTGAGCATATCTGCAATGTATTGAGGTCCTAGGCCATTGAATGATTTATATACCAGTAATAATACTTTAAAATCAATCCTAAATCTAACTGGGAGCCAGTGTAAAGACCTGAAGACTGGTGTGATATGTTCATATTTTCTGGTTCTGCTCAGAATCTTGGCAGCAGCGTTCTGTATGAGCTGTATGAGCTTTTAATTCTATTCTATTCTATTCTTTAATTTTTATTCTATTTATTTATTTATTTATTTATTTCTATCTCTCTTGTCTCTTTGAAATCAGTTGTCTCATGTCCAGATTCTATTGTATCGACAGTTTCTCCTTCTGTGTGTTTTGTTGAATCCTGTCATGCATCAATTCATAGAGAGTCACATGGACTCAAACCGATCACCGTCTTCTGCTCATCTGTTTAAAGTGTTTTAAGAGAGCATCTCAAATACTTCATATTTAATTAGTATTTGTGACTCATTGACCACTTGCCGAGTCACTTTATTGTTAAACACCAATCACGGTCTTAACATGTGCCAAGAGAGCAACACTTGAGGCCTGATGCAGCTTGCACATTAACACTAATGACCTAAAGCACCACACAAACATTTAACTACAGTCATTCAGTGATCGTACTTGATCGCTGCAGTTTAAAGACCAAAAATGTAGAGTTGTGTTTGCCTGTGCAAAAAATGCTGCATGATATAGGATGTCCTGAGTGGTTGCTAGGGCAGAACTATATGCAGTTGCTATGGTGTGGTTGCTATGCAGTTGCTAGGTGGTTGCTTTGTGGTTTCTTCCTGCTAAAATGCTGTATGATATAAGACAGTGGTTCTCAACTGGTTTGGCCATGGGACTCACATTTCCCCATGTATGTATGTATGTATATATATATATATATATATATATATATATATATATATATATATATATATATATATATATATATATATATATATATATATATATATATTATTATTTTATTTTTTTAACACATACGTACAGAACGCATTCTCATTTTCTGAGTGACCTTTTAAAAGACATCAGTGCTTTATGATCATCGTCTGTCATTACTAGGATGGTCATAGCATCCCCCTGTGGAAAAGACAGGGCTGTCATAATGCATTTAAAATGTCTCATCACCATCGTAAACGGAGTAAAACAAACCAATTGTGCCCCTCTCTCTTGTTAGTGATGTAGAGGATGGGCGTCATATTGGTGCCTGTCACAGCGATGATGATGATGATGATAATTTGGGCTGCTATATTTAGAAACTCCCTGCAGGCTTGCTAGTGCCATGTAGCTGCTTTTATGGAGAATCCAAACACAAAATTAGATCTTCAGGTGTGGTCCTGAAACTCAACAGACTGTATGTCTCTGATGTGAGACTGAATCTCTTTGTTTAATCTATGTTTGTGTTCACTCCAAAAACGTTAAAAAAATTAAAAAAACGTTAAAAAAATAACATATTAATGCATTTAGTTTTTGGTTAAAGGAACAGTTCACCCTCAAAACTTTTTAGTATAATTTATGCACCCTTCATAGAACAACATTCAAATCTCAGTCTTCATTCCTCATATTTTATTAATTTATTATTTTTTAAATACTTGAATGTCCACATCAACACATGTAAGAAGCAGTTGAGTTTGGTGTCAATAACACCCAACCTGCCATGAGATGTCAGTGTGCACAGTTTCTGAATCTGATTACAGATGTGAATAAGATTTCAAAACTTTGTTGGGATGAGTGAATAAAGAATAACTTAAATTTGGGTCTGTTCCTTACAAAAATCTGCTGTATGATTTGATAAGACTTACAACACACATCATATGGACTACTTTTAAGATACGTTTATGGCATTTTTATGGTTTTTACTTTTTACAGATGTTTACTATCAACTATCTTTGCTGTATGAAACAAAGCTGCATAACGATTTCACTTTATGTTTCATATAATAAACAGGGGGGAAAAAACAGAATGCAAGGTTTGAAACAACATAAGGCATTTTTATTTTTGGGTGAATTTGGCTGAAAACATGAAAAAAACTGTTGATACTAGTTGGGAAAACGCAACTAAGTTGTATGTCTTAAGTAGGAGATTTTGTCTATTTTAAGCAATTTATTTATTCCCTTGTTTACGCACTTTCAATTTTAGAATAATTCATTTGTCAGACTTAGTGCATTCAAGGTCTGAACTTGTGATATGTTCACCTGTAATTGAACCAGTGATTAAAGTCAAGTCAAGTCATCTTCATTTATATAGAGCTTTTAACAATGTAGATTGTTTCAAAGCAGCTTTACAGAGATAAACGTATAATTTAAGGTAACAGAGATTGTTTTGGCTTTATAGCGGTTCTTTAATAAAGTTATTTTCCAGCTAAAGTTAGTTTTGATTGATTCGCTTCCGTCGCAACGATCATTTGTTATTAAATTAGGGGCCGCTAAGATGACACCATTCTCTCTACATAGACTTTAAACGCGAACCTGTGATAGACCCTGATGGTGAACGTGATTTCACCAAGTACTACATGTTCCTGGATCAACATCTTTGTTGATCCTGGAACAACTTTCCAATCAACCAATCAGATTTGAGGAACAAGTTTACAGTTTATGTCAAGTTTAGGCTTAAAACCAGGGTGAGGCGCTTCAACATCAGTGTTATTCACCTGTCAGTTCCCTCAGATTTTAGGGAAAAGTTTGGGTAGGGTTAGGTTTAGGGGTAGGGATAGGGTTAGGACTAAATTTTGGGGCAGGAATGTTAATCCAGGATCAACAAAATATGTTGATCCAGGAACATGTCTTACTTGGCAAAATCACGGTGACCAAACGCTGATGGCGTTCACATGCGCATTAAGAATTGGTTCAAAAGTTATGTGCATTTGAATATATTTGCGCAGGTTTGTAATTCCCTACAAACCAAGCCTAAACAAAGTACTGGGCTTTCCTTATAAATTTTGATAAAGAATTTTATTTTATTTTATCACTTCGGGGTAGGTACGCGAAACAAATTTTCCCGACAACGCCTTATCTGTAGAGTGGTAACGGGATCCTCCATAGGGAGAGATTAGTTGGCACTTCAGCACTGCGTTGTCAACGGGTCCAGGTGAAGGTCCTTCGTCAGATCTGGATACGGCCTGGATCCGGCAGGCTGCGGGAAAACCTCGGGATAAACAAAGACACTAAAATTAGCGTAGATGCCATTCTTCTTATGATGTAACGAGTACATTAGGATTTATGGGAAGTGTTCCCAGTTCCGGCTGACCTAATCTATGCAGCCTAACATTGGATTATAGAAGTCTATAATGTATTATGTGAATGCTAGGTCAAAGAGATGTGTCTTTAATCTGGCTTTGAACTGACAGAGTGTGTCTGCTTCCCGGACAGTGGTAGGAAGACTGTTCCAAAGTTTTGGTGCTAAACAGGAAAAGGATCTACCGCCAGCAGTCGATTTTGATATTCTAGGTATTATTAACTGGCCGGAATTTTGAGATCGCAATAGACATGAAGGACTATAATGAATAGGGTTGTTAAGAGCTCGCTCAAGTACTGCGGAGCTAAACCATTTAGTGCTTTGTAAGTAATCAGCAATATTTTAAAATGTATATGATATTTAATAAGGAGCCAATGCAGTGTGGACAGAACCGGGCTAATATGGTTATACTTCCTGGTTCTGGTAAAAACTCGAGCTGCTGCGTTTTAAAGACATTTGGGATTGTTTGAGGATTTCCAGAATGTATTCATAGTGAAACTTGAGCACACGCAGTATATAGCATGTTTTTTTTCATTGTATTGAATGCATTTTAGTAATAAAAGCTCAAAAGATATTTTCAAAAAATATTATTGATTTACATATTCAAGATACTGCGCATAAACGGTTAAAAAAAAGTCTTAACTTCTGTAAATGTTGCTTTTCAAGAGAGACATTTATGTTTGTTTTTTCTTCCTGAAAGAATATAATATAATGTTTAAGAAGAGGATTTTGTGCTGTGCACATGTTGTGTTGTTGAGTGTATTAGTGTGTTTGTTTGTGTGTGTGTATTTGTAAAGCACTTATGAACTTGTTAGCCCTCTATGATTCAGATTAAATATTTGCAGGTAGTTTCATTCAACAGCAGGAAATACGCTGTCGAGACAGATTTGCTTATCGAGTCAAGCCAGCTTGTTTTCAGACTGTGTTTGAGGGGCTCTTGTTCTCTGGCATCTCTCCGGCTTCAGTCAGCCGAGACACTGCTGTGGTCTAAATAGAACAGAGAGCAGAGATACAGATTTATGGGAACAAAGTGATTTTTTTTGTTTTTTACATTTGTGTGTTGTTACATAGCATTTCTTTATTCTTCAATAAAGCACAGGTGCAGCTAAACTCCATAACTTACAGTTCACTTGATCTCGATAAGCACTTAAAGTCACCATGAAATCAAAATGTACAATTCTTATTTTTTTTAATGGAATTTTGCAGTATTTATTATAGGCCTAAATTATTGATTTGTGCACAGGATTATGTTTGTTTTTTTATTCATGTGCCTTGTAATCTTTTAATCAAAATAACTTCCCCTCCCTCTTGCAGCGACATATCTCTCTTCTCTGATGATGTTTGTATTGGCATAAGGGTGGGACAACCTGTCTCTCACATGAGATCCATCCAATCAACTCCAGATAGACAAAATCAATTCCTGGACTACAATTTTTCTTTTTCCAGAAGCTTTCACTTGGATATACAGTCATGGCCAGCACCCCTTGGTAAATAAGATGGCTGTAAAAATAAATCTACATTGTTTATCCTTTTGATCTTTCATTCAAAAAAATCACAACAATATTGGTACCCCTAGAATATTGGCACTGCTAGAATTCTTTTTTTTTATGAGTAAAATATCTCTGAAGTACATTCCAATTCATATTTACATTTTTTAGCACAACAGGGTGACTAGGAACATGAAATTGTCTAACTATGACTTCTTGTTTCACAGGAGTATACATATGAGGAAACACAAAGGCCAAATTCCCTTGAGTAAATGGGTAAATAAGTAATGAGTAATTGAGTAAAACTGGCACGTCTTTTTTGGTTCATGTTTCATGTCAGTCATGTTTCATGTCTTGTCATGTGATTTCCTGTGTTAGTCCTGTAATAAAGCACAGGTGCAGCTGAACTCTATAACTTACAGTTCACTTGATCTCGGTAAGGACTTAAAGTCACCATGAAATCAAAATGTACAATTCTTATTTTTTTTACAATTTGCCTTTGTTTTATGTTTGATAATGTTATTGAAGTAAAGCTGCACTTGGGTTCTTACTTCAACTTGCTTCGGTGGACATGACAGAGTACTTAACCGACAAAAATGAACCCAGCAGTTGCCCTCCTTCACCTCAGTCAAGGCAATCGGACTATTGAGCATTATGTAGAGGACTTTCTGGAACTCAGTGATTGCACAGAGTTTAATAATATGGCTCTTAAAGACATTTTTCATTGGGTTTAAATGAAACCCATTCGTTTCAAGCTACCTAGGGGAAAAATCCATTTCTCACTTGCTCAGTACATCCACTATGCTTTATTGCTAAGTGGTTCCTCATTTATTGTGGGTTTTGTGGATGAGGAACCCTGCAACTCCACAGTACCCACCAAGCCTGAGTCACTTCACGTCATGCCTGCCAAGCCTAAGTCTCTTCACGTTAGTGATGGGAAGTCCGGCTCTTTTCAAAGATTCGGCTCTTTTGGCTCGACTCCCTTAGAAGAGCCAGCTCTTACGGCTCACAAATGGCTTTTCATTTAGTGTCACTCGGAGCTTTCTATTTTAGCCCAATTTAGCAATTGTGAATAATTTGTGTGTTGGTAAGCAATTTTTTATTCATTGTTTTCAAAAAAGCCCAATTTTTTATGCATTTTTTTGGTACAAAAAAATACACAGTTACTATTATTTAACATTTTAATAAAACTTTAATTGAACAATTAAACACAGAACCACAGCAAACAAATCAAATAAATAAAGGCAAAAGTCTTAACATTAGCATTTAAATCCGGCTCCCCGCCTCTCTCTGTCACTCTGTGTCCCTGGCCTGTACCACTACACTCGCTATTCTTTGGAGTGCGTCCCCCCTTCCTTCTTTCACATAATAGTATGATCCTATTAGGGCCTTTGTTAGCGCCACTGAGGTTGCCTCTGTGGCCGGCTCCGCCCTGTCTTCCTGCATTCCCACGCTCCACGGCCCAGGCCTGCCATGCCATGGTCTTAGTCCCTGCACGGGCCTGGCCTGTCATGTATATGTCACATCTTTTTTTAGTTCATGTCTCATGTCTTGTCATGTGATTCCCTGTGTTAGTCATGTGATCCTGCCACATGTTCCCCATGTGATTGTGTCATTGGTTCATTGTTTCATTGTGTACAGGGGCACGTTCAAGTTCAAAACGGTGCACAACGTTTTGCTACGGTTTCCGGGTTGAACGTTGTGTTTCCTGGAAACGGCGTGCACTGGTGTGCAACGGGGTTTGAGATACGTTTTCTCTTGTTTGGTGGGTGTGTCAGAACTGCAGTCCAATCAGCAGCAACATGTATATAAAGCACGCGGTATTAAAGTGAACTCGCACAATGGGTTCAAGGAATGTAATTTACAAATGTGTTCGATGCAGCTCGGTATATGCAACAACTGAGGATATTAGAAGACATGTTTGTCGTAAGTTTTATTGTAAAAATATAGGATATCAACATAATGATGTAGTTGTTTATATTTTTAGCTTCATTGCAAGTGTATGACATTTGGTATAGAAATAAACAATGGTAATTAAATGCTTTTCCTAAAAATGAGAAAGAAAATACAGGGTATTAAAACAGTATGAACTACAAATAAAGTCAGTATGTGAGGCTAAATAGATGTGTTTTAGTCTGAATTAGGTAAGATGTGTGCTTCCATTTCAGTTTCAGCAATCCCTTCACTCGATTGGGATGTTCTCTTTTGTTCTGGGCGGCAAGTGCAGTAACTGTAACATCAGGCATATTTTGTAGTATTAAACACATATTTATACCGACTTCATCAGGCTCCGAAAATTCTTCACAAAGAATACAAAGAATGGCCTTCTCAGCTGCAATAGTTGCAACTCTTGCGTCATTAGAACAGTGTGTTCAACGCATCACCGTTTCTGTTTAAAAAACATTGTGCAACGTTTTGTCGGGGCTGAACGCAGCCAAGGTGTCCCTTGTCTTGTCATTAGTCTTGTGTGTATTTAAGCCCTCATGTTTGCCACGCCACGCCACCTCACGCCTTGCCACACCTTGCCTTTGTTTTATGTTTGATCATGTATTTGAAGTAAAGCTGCACTTGGGTTCTCACTTCAACTTGCTTCAGTGGACTTCATAACAAAAACCAAATAATACAGTTCTGATGTGCAGAAAATTATTGTTGAGCTTCACAAAATAGAAAGTGTGAAGAAAGTGTGGCTGTTAGAAAATAGCTAAAGCATTGAAAATTCCCATTTCCACCATCAGGGCAATAATTAAGAAGTTCTGATCAACTAAAGATGTTACAAATCTGCCTGGAAGAGGATATGAGTCTATATCGTCCCAAGGATCACAGATGGAGATTTCCAGGTATTAGTTGAGTCTTGGGGTCAGAAAGCCTGTCATGGCCGTCCCAGTCCCCTGACCTGGGGCCTCATTTATAACCGTTGCATACGCACAAAACAGGCCCCGAAATAGGCGTACGCCACTTCCGACGCATAAGTTGTGATTTATAAAAACAAACTTGACTGGAAAACTTGCGCACCTGCACGCAAACTCTGACCCATGCGTACAAACATTTTGGAGACGGGGCAGTTTGGCGACACCGATGGTTAAGAAAATTATACATATACAGAAAGATAATACAAATATAATTTCACTCACCAAGCCTGTCACATGAAGTAGCTAAACATCCATCCATTCTTAAATGTCTGCACCAACGAGCGCGTTGGGCCGTTTAGTGAAACTGACGCATATTTATCTAACGGCAGATGAAGGAAAACCGTAAATATACATTATGAGTCCTAAACATAAAGTCCTAAACACAATAACAGTTTAAATAAATGAATGACTGAAACTATGTTTTACTTCTGATATAAACATTTAGATTAAATATGCCATTTATGAGTTAAACACTTAAATTACATGAAATCATTACTGAGAAGTTACAACATTTTGTTATATTCAATAAATATAAATATTTGTAGTGGATGCGATGCTTTTGAACACTTTTCCTTTGGCATGTTGTGTTTTAATGTTTTAACTACAGAGAGAATTGCTTATCATGATAACAGCAGATTTTCTGAGAAAATATTTCCGTGCAAATAATGCACAACATGGCCTATCTGTTCCCATTAAAAATATAAATCAATTAAAAATACTATTTGGCCAGTGGAAAAGATTGAGAAAAACTTTCTCTGAAATGTATTTTACACTTGTTGGTTTATTTATTCAAAAACAAGGCAAGGATAGGCTACTAAATGATTTTTATCAATGTAATGTGACAGCACATCCGTATCTCATATTTTCCTAATGTCTTGTACCGTTAAATGTGGTTTCACGTGGATGAATATGCAAATTATATGCAGATGAGGATATGCATAGTAAAACTAGACGTTGCAAGCTCCATATATGTTTATTTCGGGGAGGAGATGCATGTGCGCACAATATTTCGCTGACTGGGATTTATAAAGGGAATTTTGCGCAGGTTCTGGCGTACGCACGGTTTTATAAGTCTGAATATTTTTTGGCGTACGTCATTTTGGGCGCACGTACACTTTTAGTAAGGATCCTACGCACAGTTTTATAAATGAGACCCCTGAACCCTATAGAAAATGAGTGGGGTGAACTGAAGAGAAGAAGCACCAACATGGACCTGGGATTTTCTGTATGAATGGTCTCTTTTCTCTTGTCAGGTGTTCAAACTCATCAGGCATTATAGGAGAAGAATCAGAGCTGTTATCTTGGCAAAACAAGGTCGCAAAACGTATTTAATAAAAGGGTGCCAATAATTGTGTCCAACGTGTTTTGGAGAAAAACATTTATTTCATAATGTGATTTACCCCCCACTTTAAATTCTTTTACTTCAATGAAATGTTAGATGTTTGAATTTTTTGAATGAAATATCAAAAGGTAAAACAATGCAGATTAATTTTTACAGCCATCTTTGATTATATTTTCCAGGGGTGACAATAATTTTGGCCATGACTGTATGTCACAGTAGGGAAGAAAAGACTGCAACTTACGTTTCATGCCGACTTTGATGGATGTTAAGACTTAAGACAACCTATTAAGACAATCTACGTTGATTTGTGTTCATATGGCTTCCTTTTCTTCACTTTGATGGTTTATGCTTAATAAATCCCAAAAGATTTACACAAGGCTGGCATTAATCATTAACTCAGGGCCGTCCACACACCTCGCTGATTAATAATTTTACTGCTTTAATTTGCACTAAATAAGCTACAGATATCTTTTTATAATTAATTATCACAGGTGTGTATGAATAACAATAAACTATGTTTATACTTTTTCATTTGGCCGTTTATTTACACTACCACTGCGTTTTGGGGGACTGAAAACGCAAACTTTAGTTTCAAATTGCACGTTTGTGAAAAAGATACCGATATAGTGTAAACGTCTCCGTATTATCGTCTCGGTGTAAACGTACCCTTAATAATATATTAAAATAAGCAATATGTTCATTGTCAGTCAGCAAAGAATCGTTAATGATTGATTGGATTTTTTTTACTGTGCAATTCTGGGAATAGCCTTTGCTATATGTAAATGAGCTGTAAAGCTTGTGCACAATCAAATAACCTGTGAATGTAATTACAGCAATTGTAAGTGCAATAATAAAGTTAAGGATGTACGGTAAATTATTTAAGTTGGGTATGTAATGACTTTGTAGGATGATTACAGATGTTTGTGTGAGATTAATTGTTTGTGTTGTGTGAAGGTGGAAGCACATTAAGGAACTTCCACAGAACTATTACAATCTTTAATGAAGTTAACTTTAAATCAGAATGAACTATTTTGCAGATCTATGCCCCTGATCTAAACTTTTTTTCACTTTTATTTTTTAAAAGGAAAGAAAAAAATCTGTACATTATTTTTATGCAACTTTAAATGTGTAAATAAAAGAGAATGAATTGTTCTGGACATTGTTTATTTTTGTAATGACAGTCATAATTTCTACATGAAACACATTCTTCTATACCTTTTTTTTATTTATTTTTTTTCTTATAAAATTGGTAAATGAAAATCATTTGTTCTACGGGCTACATTAAAGTACTTTTTCCAACTATTAACAACTGTCACGAATCCGGTCTGTGGCCTTCCGCCCGATAGCCACCAGAGGTCGCTTCTCCATCATATTGACTCTCACACCACACAGCACACTGGACTGCATTTCCCATCATCCATTGCACGGATGACACACACAGTTGATTACACTAATCACGCTCACAGCTGAGAACTATCTCACAATCACTATCACCCAATCACACACTCTTCATAAGCCTTGGACTTTCTCTCTGTGATCGCCGAGTATTGTATAGTGCATATCCTAGCGATAGCTACTCTACGGAGCCCACTCAGATGTGCCCTGCCCTGCCCTGCCCCGCCCCTCGTTTGGATCATTGCTTATGTACCTGGTGTAAAGCAGATAATCAGTTGCATGTGATTAAATTAGCGTCATCCTCCCGTGCTCAACCCCCTCTAGTCTCTAGGGGATTTAATTAACTTACTGGAATACTCATTCACAAACACCCTCCATTGTCTGAGACTCCGACATTCAGGACGCGCAGACTGTATGGCGCCTACTATTTGCATAAATCATTGATCTCTGATCCGAAAAACACTAATCTCATCACGAGTAAACAAGAAACCCTTCTGTTCGACTGATTTGCTGAATAAGGGGTGTCAGGCAGTCTGGAAATCTGCTACCCTCCAGGGATTTTCAGAGCATCTAACACCTCTCAAAACAAGCCACGAGTTGTTTAACAGATGTTCGACCAAAGTCCACTGACTGTAAACTCCATTCAGGAAACACACACACATGCGCACACACATACGAACCTCGGGTGAACAAGAGTTCACACAGCAGCGTGAACTTTGCGTGCACCCCACGCACACACATACACAGAGACACTCTCATTCCTGGACATTGTGGTCAAAAATCACCCTTGCCAATGTATTTTTGAAATGTATTTGTGTTGTGTTTCATGGTCCCTATACGGCAGACCGCTATAGCTAAGTTTTATGGTATAATCAAAAGTGAAATGCTTATTATTATGAAGAATCATGTAACTCTTTGTTATTAACTACCAGAATCACAATCCTTGGTATCGTCTTGTTCAAGAAAGACCAACGGTGTTGAATTCTTAACTCAAAGTATGAAATTATGCATTCTTTCATTGATACCAGTTTATAAAAGTTTATGAACAAGTTTATTCCTTTCGGACATCGCCCTAAAGGGCTTGTACTTAGCGAACAAGGAAAACTTTGGCGCCACAAATCCGCCCAAATGATTGGCCTAGGCACGTGAGAAAGGAGTGGCTTGGTTCCTTCAAAACACGGAACCACGCTCCCCTCTTGGCAGTTCGCCAAAGAGAGGACCACTTCTTCTTCACTACAAGCTTTTTCGTTTGCTTTTTACTTTCGTTTTATTCTAAGTCTTTCTTTTCTTGATACTCTACCTCAGTTTGATATTTTCCTTAAAATACCAACGAAGACCAACTTAAGACTAAATCATCTTTTGGCTAAGTTTGCGTACGCTCTAAAGCCGAGTCACCATCGCCTCAACTCCGCCTTGACGACTCCTTGACCACGTGGTTCCGAGCATCCTTTCCACACAGACGCACAAAAGAGGGTATAGCCAAAGCAAAGTAATGTACATCTATAAATTTGTAATCTGGAAAGAACTGTTTTAAGATTGTCTAGATATTACTAAAGCCTTTGGGGTCTCATGTTGAAGTAACCGTTTGAACTGTTTTTGCCAGGAAAGATCTCTTTCTGACTCTGACTTTCACTTACTCTTTTACACAACACACTTACACTCTCACACACACACTCACACACGCTCTCACTCTTTTACGCACACACGTAAAAATCCCCTGACTCTACAACTCTCTCTCTCTCTTTCTCTCTCTTTTTCTCTTTTCAATATTTAGTGTTGCGATTCGCTTCGTGTTTTTGTTTGTTTGTTATGCATATTTACTCCTGCGTGTTTTGATTAGTACATGTAATCTTTAGGTTGTTTTATATTAAATTCCATAATCTTTTGAATTGAATTGTCTCAGTGTTCCATTACTACGGTCCCTGAAAGTGTGATTTAAGTTACAGCTCTACCTGATTTTACTATCACAATATATAAATTGTCTAACACACGAAAATATCATTCCTTGTGGCCACAGGAAGGTTATTTGTCGGTGTTACAGACCGTTAGGTTGCTATACAGAAATTATGCACAGTCTGCCGGACGGACAGTTGCGTAATAACTGAATAGTGAATTCTATCCAAATTCCCCTGATTAAAGATATAATTTTATCTACCTATATTAAGGGTTACTACGAGTAATCGTGGTAATTATTAATATAAGGTGAGATTTGACCTATTCCCTATTTGGAATAATTTAATTTGTGTATGCGGCATATAAATATTCATATCTTATGAATATTACCTCTCATTTGAGCTAATAAATTCCCTAAACAGACTCATTGTCGCTACACTGGATTATCTCTCTGCCTTGCCCTGTTGGATATTGTTCACCGATCGTAGACCCACGCTTGCCCTAGGATCTCTCTTGTGTCTTGCCCGTACTATACCTGTTTACCGTTGTCGGACCCTTGCCTGTTTACTATGTTTATAAATAAAAGCTTGCACATGGATCCGCACGCCTCACGTCTTGTTCGCCCCGTTACAGAATACTCGGCCACACAAGGATCCAGCAACTTTTCAGATGGACATTTGTCAGGTATGGACACTACAAGACTATTGTTTGCCTGCCGAGCCAGAGCTTCACGTCAGTCCCGCCGAGCCAGAGCTTCACGTCAGTCCCGCCGAGCCAGAGCTTCACGTCAGTCCCGCCGAGCCAGAGCTTCACGTCAATCCCGCCGAGCCAGTGTCTCAGGACAAGATGGTCTCCGCCGAGCCAGTGTCTCAGGACAAGATGGTCGCCGCCGAGCCAGTGTCTCAGGACAAGATGGTCTCCACCGAGCCAGTGTTTCCGGACAAGATGGCCGCCGCCGAGCCAGTGTCTCAGGACAAGATGGTCTCCGCCGAGCCAGTGTCTCAGGACAAGATGGTCGCCGCCGAGCCAGTGTCTCAGGACAAGATGGTCTCCGCCAAGCCAGTGTCTTTAGACAAGATGGCCGCCGCCGAGCCAGTGTCTCCGGGGGATTCATAAATTTTGGGGCATCTCGCCCGGGGGGGCGGGGTTACGTCCTGCGTCACATCTCTCATGCGGGTTCTCGTCGACCAGGGTCAGCGCGCACCATAGCGCACACAGGCAGGCACAGAACTAGCTAGCGAACCTAGGTCTTAAATCTAATAAGTTATGTTTTTTACGACACATTTTTTGATGGAAAAGTGATGTTTAATTTCCATAGTCTTTGTTTAGTGAACGAAAGCAAAATCAGGAATTGCGGTCTTTCAGTTTGTATATCGTTACCTAGCTACCAAGGGTTTAAGTTGTACAAGATGTGCTGTAGCCTTAATTAAAATGGCCAAGTCGCGTTTCATATTAACAGATGAATAGGCTTCGCTCAGTTTATTATACATCCAACCTGAAGTGTCTCTTACAAACTATGAAGGGACAATGAATCAATACACTGACATGGCAATGCTAGACAGATAGCCTACTTTGTTTGCACAGTCCTACCGTGATTTTGTCACTCTTCTCTCCACTCCTAGACCTACGTCTGGTGACAGCGGGGAAACTTTTACCTCGATAAAGTTAAACCTACTTATTGTATTGCAGAAAAGAAAAGTAAACTTCCAGGAAACTCCAGTTAACCAGTACATGTTTCTTCTTTAGGTGATTCAAGCAGTAACGACTAATTAGACTCAATACTGCTATTACAGGTGGAATTATGAAATAGAGACAGGCCTTAATGCAAGATTTTAATCATGTCAATACACAATAAATAGAACATTTAATTAATAAATTAATCAATAAGTCAGGACAGCCCATTTATGCAGGTAGTGAAATAGTTAAATCAAATACAAATACACAGTTAAAAAAAAGGTTGTTAACCTTAACCCGTTATCAAGTCAATTAAAACATATATTTCATGGTGTGTTAATTGTTTGTGTATGTGTTGTTGTTGTTTCTTTGTAATGCAATGTTTTCAACATAGGGAAATATACAGCATTTGTCAAAATTTCCCTTAACCCCCCCACCCCCACACATGGATCAGCATTAGTCAGCAGAGTACAAATACATGTGTGAAGTAATCATACAAAATAAACACACAAAAAAAGAAAAGAAAAGAAAAAAAAAAAGAAAAAAAAAGAAACCCTATTTACAAAGCAACTCTTGTGTGTATATCTGTTGATTGTTTTAAGAGTGATGGTGCGCAGCCACCCTGGTTCTGCTTCACTATGTCTTGTGACTGCCCTGTGAATGAGTCTGGTTCTTCAGCGTTGTGGTCAAACTGGAGGTCTGGGGGGTTCACAGCCAGGTGTCTTGACAGCTCTCTCTTTTCCCTACAGGTGTCAGGAGTAGGATGGCTTACCGTGAGGTCTTGAGAGGCGTGTCAGGTTTCAGCCGTTGGAGGCCCACCAGTTAGATGACCCCCTGTGTGAGTGTTGCCAGAGATGGGTGAAGCCCTAGCATGTGGATCTCCACAGGAAGGAGAGGTATGGTAGTGGTGGGGTGTGTGAGAGACACCCCTGTGCACCCAGCGCATGGACAGGCCTCATGAAGCGTAGGAGTCTGTGACAGGGTGCTTTCCATAGTGGTTGAGGATGTACTCTGATGGTGATGCCAACTAGCTGTGAGTGTGGTACCCTGCAGACTCAGGTCTGATGCCAGGGCAACTGTTCTCTTTCATGACCAGTCTGACTAGCATTTCCACAAGTAAAGGGAGAGAGCAGTCACCTAAAGTGAAACCTATGTGCGTGTGTGTTTGTGTACTGTATGTTTACGTGTATTCATTTATGTATATGTGCTTGCACATGTATGTGTATGAGTGTGCATGACTGTGCATGACTATGCTGTCGTTCTTAAACCTACCGACAGCACTCAGAGGCCACAAAGAACAGGGATAAGGGCTGATTGACTCTGGATTTTTCCTTTAACACCAACGCCAAAGCACCAAAAGAGGACAGGTTTGCACCACGTAATTTGAAGTTGGAGTTGTGGTTGAGGTTGAGGATGTACTCTGATGGTGATGCCAACTAGACTGGTGCTTTGGCATTGGTGTTAACTTGTTATCCCTGTTCTTTGTGGCCTCTGAGTGCTTCATAGACTTATGAACTCTTAAACTCATAAATTAATCTCATTTAAACTTATAAACTCCAAACTCATTTAAACTTATAAACTCTAAACTCAAAAACTCGTACACTTATAAACTCATCAATCTATACACTTATAAACTCTAAACTCATAAACTCTGAGTGTGTGTGTGTTTGTGTCTGAGTGAGTGTGTGAGGGCGAGTTAGTCTCTCTGTGTGTGTGTGTGTGTGTGTGTGTGTGTGTGTGTGTGTGTGTGTGTGTGTGTGTGTGTGTGTGTGTGTGTGTGTGTGTGTGTGTGTGTGTGATTGTGTCAGTGTATGTGTATGAGTGTGAGTGTGTGTGAGTTAATGAGCGTGTCTGTGTGTGTGTGTGTGTGTGTGTGTGAGATTTAGTGAGCGTGTCTGTGCATGTGTGTGTGTGAGTTAGTGAGTAAGTCTGTGCATGTGTGTGTGAGATAGTGAGTGTGTGTGTGTGTTAGTGAGTGTGTGTGTGTGTGAGTTAGTGAGTGTGTCTGTGCGTGTGAGTGTGTGTTAGAGTTAGTGAGTGTGTCTGTGCATGTGTATGTGTGTGTGTGAGATAGTGAGAGTGTGTGTTAGTGAGCGTGTGTGTGTCTGTGAGATAGTGAGCGTGTGTGTGTGAAAAAGTGTGTGAGCAAGTGAGCGTGTCTGTGCGTGTGTGTCTTCAAACTAATTTAAACTTCAAACCGCTAAATTTACTTAATTTAAACGTGTAAACTAAAATCAAAAACTCTAAGTGTGTGTGCGTCTGAGTGAGTGTTGAGTGAGTTAGTGTGTATCTATCTATCTATCACATTAATCCATTTCAGCTACTTTAAACTACTTTAAACTTCAAACTACTTTAAACTACTTTAAACTTCAAACTAATTTAAACTTCAAACTATAGACTTCAAACTACTTTAAACTAAACTAAACTTCAAACTTCTTTAAACTTAATTAAACCTTAAACTAAATTAAACTTCAAACTACTTTAATCTTCAAACTACTTTAAACTTCAAACTTTCCGGTCCAAACTTTCTCAAGCCAACTTAAAGTTTGTCTCGACAAACTTTTTAATCTAGTTATCTGTTACAAACACACACGCACATAGGTTTCACTTTAGGTGACTGCTCTCTCCCTTTACTTGTGGAAATGCTAGTCAGACTGGTCATGAAAGAGAACAGTTGCCCTGGCATCAGACCTGAGTCTGCAGGGTACCACACTCACAGCTAGTTGGCATCACCATCAGAGTACATCCTCAACCACTATGGAAAGCACCCTGTCACAGACTCCTACGCTTCATGAGGCCTGTCCATGCGCTGGGTGCACAGGGGTGTCTCTCACACACCCCACCACTACCATACCTATCCTTCCTGTGGAGATCCACATGCTAGGGCTTCACCCATCTCTGGCAACACTCACACAGGGGGTCATCTAACTGGTGGGCCTCCAACGGCTGAAACCTGACACGCCTCTCAAGACCTCACGGTAAGCCATCCTACTTCTGACACCTGTAGGGAAAAGAGAGAGCTGTCATGACACCTGGCTTTGAACCCCCCAGACCTCCAGTTTGACCACAACGCTGAAGAACCAGACTCATTCACAGGGCAGTCACAAGACATAGTGAAGCAGTGTGGCTGTGCTGATCCTTCAGTACAGGTCCTATTCACCAGGCTTCTTGACCCAGGCGTTGCTTGTGTTGCCCATGAGGGAAGCATGAGGGACTTGTCTGTCTGTCAGGAGACCTGGTGCGCCTTCTGTGTTGCTCGAAGCCAGGGGAAGATGGAGTCCTACAACATGTGAAGAAAAGGTTAGGGTTACAGTGTGCGAATACAACTTTGTCTTGTGCACACACGCGCACACACACACACACACACGTGTTCTTGCATTCTATAAGCTTGTTTTTTAGTTATTTTACCTTGAGTGTTGCTTGTGTTGCCCATGAGGGAAGCATGAGAGACTTGTCTGTCTGTCAGGAGACCTGGTGCGCCTTCTGTGTTGCTCGAAGCCGGAAGAGGATCGAGTTCTACAACATGTGAAGAAGAGGTTAGGGTTAGGACTTAAAGTGTGCAAATATAATTAAGTCCTACCTGTTACAGATAGCAATGGGAGCAATGGACAACTGGACCAATGGCTTAATGTTAACATTTTAACAAAATATAACCAGCAGAAAAATAACATACCCTGGTTCCATTTCCTTTTCTTGGTTTTTGCTACCTTTCGTTTATTAGTTGGAAGAGCCCGAAGAACTTCAGAGTCCTTTCTAACCATAACTATTTCCTTTTGGTTATTTAACATGAGGCCATTTTCTCTTCTGCACTGGGTTACAAATGTTTTTCTTAGATTGATCAGTACTTCTGTTGACCTTGTGAAAGTTTCCAGGTCGTTGCATAAATATGTGTCATCACTAAACATCTTTAGTTCTTCTCTCAATTTAAGTTGTGCAGATTTGATCCGCTGTGGCATAATGTCTTTTAGGCTCACTGCTGCTTCATCGTGCACCCGGCAGCCTACTCCATCTTCCAGGCTCTCTGCCCCTTCGTCGTGCACCAGGCTCTCTGTTCCATCTTCTGTGCTCTCTGCCCCTCGGCTTCCAACTTGCATCAGGCTCTGTGCTTCTCCATCCTCCAGGCTCTGTGCTCCTCTGGATCCATCTACCCCTCTTACATCGTCAAATGTATCAAGTGTCAGATATGGAGACAGTGTGTAAATAAGGGGCAGGGAATTCCATGAGTGCTTTGTGTTACTAAAAATGGCAAAAATGTGCTTGCAGGGAAGATAAGAAAGTTGAAAAGCTTCACATTCACAAGACGGCTTTGTGAGGTCCACAGAATGAAATGTGTTTGACTGCTCACTCCTGACAAGACATGTACCATCATTTCTCTCCACTATATCCTGGGCACTGAAATGGGAAGCTGCAGTGATGTTCTTCAGACAGTGTAGGACAATTTCTCTCGGACGGTTTTGGAGAAAGGCTGGTACATCCTTGCTGTATGCTTTGTGGCATGTTCTGTACCGGTAATTTAGGCTCTCGTAGCCTTTGATTTTTTCTGGGATGAATTGTGTTACAATAGTTTCGACAAGAGAAGACACTGTCCCAGTGCCAGAGATCTTTAAAAAAAAATGCTTTGAGATTTTTGTTAATTGTTTCCACGCCATTGTTTGTAGTCACTGAAACATTGAAGCCGTCTGGAGCATAAGCTCTGCACCATTTCTGAAAAGGAAGCAGAAGAACACTTAATAATTCAATCTAAAAATGTATGTATGTCCCTAATAACACCCCCCTCCCTTTGGATTCAGTACTCAGAATTATTTTGTTGAAGTCTTGAATTTCCCCTTGGGGATCAATAAAGTATCTATCTATCTATCTATCTATCTATCTTTCTATCTATCTATCTATCTATCTATCTATCTATCTATCTATCTATCTATCTATCTATCTATCTATCTATCTATCTATCTATCTTAACTAACCACCAACTCACCCTTTCTTCTTTAGAAATGTTCATCTATTAGCCTAGTTATTATCCTAGCACTTGACAATATTACCTCTTTGATGGAAATCCACCATTGTTCGACGTACGTCCTAACTTTTTCACTGTCTTTGTATATTCTACTCTCCCTTAAATTATCTATCGCTACCAAGCAGCTCTCTTCTGTTCTGGCCCAAGCAATGCTGCGAAGAAGATGTAACAGTTCTCCCTGTTCCCTGTCGGCAAGGCTATTCTTCTCTAAAGGCACAATTATTTGGTCATTTAATCAGTAATTTGCATTGTATTTCACAATTAAACAAAACATATTCATTACATCTACTTATTCCACTGCTTGGTTGAATTTCCCATTGTCCTACGTAATTTAGAACAACCATTAACATTATGTTATTTGAACACCTATGAAGTAGATCCATATTTTTGGCCGTATCACACTTGTATATTACTTCGCCGAACTCATTGTGAAGTTTAAATGAACTGTCACGTTGTATCCAAGCTGTAAAATGCAGACATTCAGAACATAGCAACATTGTAGAATATGACGGAGGTGGCTTTTAGCTAGATGGATGGCAGCAGGCTAAATAAAATAGCGATGTTTCAAAGCTAAAGTTCATCAGAATCTTGGGATACGACCGCTTGACAACAGGAGAGATAGAACTAACGACTGGCCTTTGGCCGTAGCAACCATTCATTTAGAACTAGTAACGGCAGTTTGTCCTGCAAGTTGAGAAATTAGTTGATATGTGTCGGAAGAAAGTAGTTCTACAAACAAGACCGTTTTAGCGATTAAAACATTTAAATTGTAACATGAAATGAACACGGGAATAAGCGGGATAATGGACTCCACGGTGGTCTGTTAACATAAACTAATGCACTTACGCTTTGCGTCGGGGCCGTCTTACAACCTCGACCGTGCATTAATTTATGTTAACAGACCACCGTGTCATCCATTATCCCTTACATAGAACAGGTTTTACTCAGGATTTTAAGATATTTTTAACTACATAGTGTGTGTGTGTGTGTCTGCCTATCTAGACTTGGAGCCAGGACTCACCATCTTTTGTCCACCTGAGCCAGGCCTGTTCACGGTGGAAGGTGCACAGGTGTGTCTCCGCTGTAGGGAATACCTGGGCAATGGCCTGCATTTCCTGTTCACTGTAATAATAATAATAATAATAATAATAATAATAATAATAATGCATTGTATTGTGTAGCTCTTTACATCTGAAACAGATCTCAAAGTGCTGCAGTAAGTATTAGCTAAGAAATGATAAACAACGAAAACATGCTGAAAAACAAAGTAGAACAAAACAGATATCATAATCTAGCAGAAGGCTCTAGGGAAAATGGGGGGTTTTAGGCCACGTTTAAGCATTAGTCTGTGGTACCCTAACCTGTAGTCAGTCATGAAATATCTTGGTCTCCACTCAGGGTTCCATCTCTTCAGGAGTTCAAGGGCTTCTGTGATTTATCTGGTTGTTTCAGTCTCGCATATGAATTCCACAACAGGTTTATAACCCACATTTGTTCTCACAACCAAAAAAAAAAGAGGTAAAGCGTATTTTGAAGTTTTATAGGTTGCATCAAGTAAAACCATGTCCCCGTATCGCTGAAGGAGCCTGGCTTGCTTTTGGTTTTGGTGGACAAAGAGGAACTGATTTGATTGTCCATCTTCTCCAGTGGTGCACTTTCTGAAGAAAAAGTGATTACCCTGCCCTTCCTCCACCCATTGAGCAATCTTTCTTTCTAGGTTTTCCTGGTCAAGTGCGGAGTACCGGCCTGCCACTAAGGCTATGTGTATGTGGCTCTGTATGGTAGTGTTTGAAGGAAAGTAGGCCTGGTCTTCCTCAAAAGGTCTCTGCTGGTCATTGGGACACAGGTCCTTTAACAAATGCGACAGATGTAATACCCAATCCCACCATCTCATGTATTTTATCCCGCACTTTGGGATGAATTTGCCTCCCAAAGCAACACCCTTTGTCGATAATGTGATGCAAATGAGCTTCTACCAGCGGAATCCGGACATGTATGAAGGAAGATGTTGGTGGACTCCCCTGAGCCAAATCCTCTTTTAGCTTTTTCAGAGCCTCTTCTTTTGTAGTTCTGGAGGCATCGCCTTTTACACTGTATGTGTCATATCTAAAATATAAAAAACTATGTTAATGACTCTCATCCCTTTGACCATTCTTGTGAAAACACACTTCAAATCATCCTCTGACTCACTACCCTCACAGCTTCTCACCTCTTCACATATCGTAAGAAGAGCTTGGCCGGACAATCCACCTTCTTCCCTTTTTGTACATGAAACTTTTTTTTTGTGTACACATGTTCAACGGAATGCTCCTGCAACGATTGGCAAAGCCGCATAATCAGCTAATTTATTTAAATGGTAGATGGACTGTTAAATTATTTGACTGTTATATAAATGGACTTTTGGCCTACATTAATCACTGATTAGTCAATTTACCTCTGCTGTAGGTGTGTTCCGGGATGCTTTCCCATGCTCGCAATCCCGGATCACTCGCTTGGTTACACACAGTGGGGTGTCTTCACAGTAGTCCTCCACTTGCCACACTAGCCTCGCCTTCTCATCATCCTTTACCTTGACAGACCTTAAGAAAGAGATATTTTGCAAAACCAAAGAATGTGGAAGGGGGAGGGGAACTAACGTTAGATAACGGTGTAACGCAATGTCAGTTATGTTATGTTGATTGACTGATTGATTTTTGGATTACAAAAACACATACACATGTCCAAGGATAACATGAGGAAGGGCAAGCACTTATTTCCATCATTGATAGTTAGTTAACTGTGTTTCATAGTAATTTAATACCATTTGTTGAAAGACGTGAGCGTTGCTCTTTTATGGTTTTCCAACAGAGTTGTCAGATCCTCCTCCGACTTTACAATTACGGAAATGTATCCCCCATCTCTCTTGACAACTTCGGAATGTGGAGGCATCCAAGGCAGATCTATAAAACATTAATATTTCGTTAACACAAACCAGGGGTGCAAACCAGATGAGGCTTCTGTAAGACTACAGGTGAAGCAGTGCTAAAAAAAAGTTTTACAAAAGTCTTACAATAACTATTTTCACCAAAAGAGGACAGGTTTGCACCACGTAATTTGAAGTTGGTCAAGATTACTCTATCTAGCTAATCTATCTAACTAACAGTCGAAATCTTAACTAAGGAAAAAACTGAAGGTGATCAAAGATGAGTTTTAAGGGATACAATTATTGACTACAGGGGGACATTAAATTGATCAAAAGTGATATTAAAGATTTATTATATTACAAAATATTTTAAATTTCAAATCAATGTTGTTCTTGTGAACTTTCTATTCACCAAAGAATCCTGAAAAAAATCACCTTTTCCACAAAAATATGAAGCAGCACAACATAATCAGAAATGTTTCTTGATTAGCAAATCAGCATATTAGAATGATTTCTGAAGGACCATGTGACACTGAAGACTGGGGTAATGAAAATTCAGCTTTGATCACAGGAATAAATTACGTTTTAAAATACATTTACACAGAACATATAGGACAGTTATTTTAAATTGTGAAAATATTTTAAAATATTACTTTTTTATGTAGCCTATATTTGATCAAATAAATACAGCCTTGGTGAGCATGAGACGATAGATAGATAGATAGATAGATAGATAGATAGATAGATAGATAGATAGATAGATAGATAGATAGATAGATAGATAGATAGATAGATAGATAGATAGATAGATAGATCTTACAGACCCTAAACTATTGAACCAATAGAATTTGGCTAAAGTAAAGAATAATTCAGAACAAAATAAAGCTCTCCTGAAGTTTTGTATTAAATTTATCTAGAAAACCTCTAGCTTGTAATAATAATAATGTCTCACTCCATGGGACAACATGTCCCGCAATATTTTAACCTTAATGTGTCATAAATTATTTTTTAAATATAAATATACTCTGAAGTAAAACGTAATAACTAGCCCCGAACTGCTCAATAAGAGTTTTCAATCACCCAAAATCATACGAGCACCTAGCGTCTCCTCTCGGCATGGGCCGCAATCCGGACAGCTGGCGTCTTCCTTGCAGATGACAGATTTGGCAGAGATTGAACAGGAAGCCGGCAGATCTGTGTGTGATTAAACAGGACATAGATCCAGGCGGCGAGTGCATGAATGGATGAGCACTTGAATGATCCGACGGTCTCGGGTGCCAAAACCCCTCCGAAAGCATCACACCAGGATCAATAGAATGAAGTACAGCTTAAGAGAGCCGTACTTCAGCTGAAACGTGGCCCTTATGCTGATCTACGACAACTGTTAGGCTGTAAATCTGAGTAAACTTCTGTAAATCTACAGTAGCTTGATGAATCTGGGTTTTGTAGTGTAGTTAGGCTACTGTCTGATTCTGCTGATCTGAACTCACATTATACAATAGGCTATTTTAATGTTTATAGTCTGAGTGACAGCTCATTATCAATTAATTAAATTGTCTGCAATAGGCAAAAAAAATCCCTTTTGTTGGTTGTTGGTGTAATCCATCTTTAATCATGTTATCAGTTAATGTTATCAAAGAGAAGTCAGTTTTCTGCAGTCATTATTTACAGGAAATGTAGGTGAAAAAATGCTACGTTTGCTCTCCATTTAATGACATTCCTGTCTAGGAAAACAATTAATTGAAGATATTTAAGAAACACCATTAGTGATTTATCTTTCCTGTGGGAGAGGTTGTGTAACTAAACAAAAGCAGGCTGGAGTTGTTTGTTTAGTTGATTTTGCATTATAACTGATAAAAGCATCATGACGGTGAATACTTGAAGGGTTAAAATTTAAGAATATGTTTTCAGATATGCTTCCTTACATAACATCACGGTGAAGAATACTGATTTTAGCATTTGAGGTTTTAATTTAGATAGTATATAAACTGAGAAAGTGATTATTGAGTTTACAGCAAGATATTCCTGCCCGACCTGGTTTTCCTTTGTTCTCTAAATGAGTCAATTCCCGAGACTCTCACCCTCACCCTTTGCCCTTATGCATTTCCTGGTCAGTATCAGCATTTGAATAGGTATGCTGATTAAATTGATACTGGTAACACTCTGGGGTCTGGGGCGGGTTTCCTTAACTTGTATACTCATTTACATGCTTTGTTTGAATTTGTCTCCACCTTCAAAAGTCCCTCCTCCTAAAATGCCTATAAGACACCATGTAAATTTATATACTTTAGATTATGTTGGACGAATCCGCAGCCGCGCTCAATAAAGAATACTTCTGTTTGAACGTGATCCCAACGTCTCCTGGTTTCTGCTTTGAAGAAAGAAAACTTTACAACATACTCCTGACCTGAACAGATTTCTGCTGTCATTTGGTTTCATTGTACCAGCGAGCGAATGTGTGTCAAACCCTGTGATTTTGTTTTGTTTTTATGAATTACTGTATAGTCACAAATTGAATTAGTAATTCATGTCCCAAATACAAAACACAGTTTAGCACTTTAGCTGGTTTATTTTTGCATTCCACGGCACATTGTATTATGTAAAATAATGAGCTCACAACAGAAGCTTATTACAGGACATTTTTGGGTCGTAGAATTTCTGGCTTGTTACAGTAAAATAAAGGTTTTCACAGTAATGCCAAGAAAATCTTCTCTTGTAGCCAGTAGAAAAGACTAACCTGACAGAAATAATTAGCTGGAATGGATGGTCTGAAATGTGTGAAGTCATTAGCTTCTCAAGAAACACAGAGTCTATAACAGATCTGACAATAATACTGTTGGTCTATTTTTCATTTTGATTATGTATCGCTCTTGTAGAGTGCTGTGGATTTGTTGTTGCATTTTCTGTTCCTCTCAGAGTTGTTCAACGCTTTGTGCTCCTTATCCAGGGAACTGGAACCGTGTGAACATGAGCAGAAAGAGACTGATCAGAACAATCACAAGCCAAGAGTGAAACTCTTTCCATCTCTGTTTCCACTGCAGGAACTTTCCCCAGGAACTAGGGACTTTGGGGTGGTGTGTTTTCACCTCAGGAACCAGGGTCTAAATGAAGTGCCAGGTAAAAATGTCCCCCTCAGAAAGTCCCTGTTGGCAAGGTAGTACTTTTTTAAAGTTCAGGAACTTTCGGGGGTGGGTGTTATGAGCCTGAGTCATTTGCTCATTGATTCCATTCTGTCCTGTGTATGTGCATGTGCTTGTTTGTGTTACAGGTGGGCGGTATCTGGTAATAATTTGTTGGAGGCTGCGATTGGTGCTCCTCCACACCTGATCCAGATATAAGACCACCCCAAACACTCAACAAGAAGCCACTATTGTGTCATCGTTGGTTTTTGTGATTGTGATTTTGGGATCTGTGCTATTCGTGCTATTCTTGTTAACTGATCCACACCTGTTTGACTACGATTTTGGATTCTATTTGGCTTTGTTTGCTACAGACTTGTATTCATATCCTGTAAATACATTTTTGTGCATATATATTTTGCCAAATTAAGAGAGGTAGGGTGTTTGATATGGAAGCATATGGGTAGCAAATTTCTATTTGAAATGTAATATGCAAAATGACAATGCAATATGTAAAATGGCAATGCATTTCTGTATTTAAATTTCAATTTTCCAATACATTTGTGCAACGTTTGGTGCAAAATGAAAATGAAAATTCAATTATATAATTTACATTTGCCATTTCATACACTAGTTTTAATATGCAAATTGAATACATATTTTAACGCTTTATAAGTTGCAAAATTTAAATTAAAATGTATTACAGAAATGATTAGATATGTTTAACATGTTCAAGCAAAAACTGTAGCAAAATTGTAATTTAAAGGTGCTGTATGTAGGATCCAGCGGCCTCTAGCGGTGATGTTTCAGATTGCAACAACAGCGCTCGTGCTCGTGCGGGTGCTCAAACTCAAGAGCGCGCGCCGCACTCACTACCGGCCACACTGAGACTTTCAACACAACGGAGAAAGCATCACACAACATGCTGGAAACTCATGTAAACTCCCACTGCAACATTACCATAATAGGCTACTTTTATCAGCTTGACGTATAACTAATGCTCCATGCTCGTACCATGATAACGTTACATTGACTGTATTTTGCCGACATGTGGTGTTATCTAGCATAAGGCATTTCACTAACTATTCGTGTATCTTTCACAATTAGCAATGTCAACATAGTCAATGAATGATAACGAAAACGGTTAGTCAACTAGACTGAACAATTTCAGTGTAACAATAAGACAGTAGGAAGTAATATTACTGTAGGCCTACTGAACGTGTCTGGAAATGTGTATTATAAACAATATGATCGTAGTGGGATGAGTGACGTTAGACAGTAGACCTAGTACATAAAATAAAAGTTACATCCTAAAGCACCTACTTTTTGTTATCATGGAACAGTCTTTTGTATTCATTTCATGTCTCATGTATGTTGTATTTTACCTTGCTATTTCATTACAGTTTACTATTATTTATTTCAGCATATCTGAAAACGTAATTTATCAGAAAAAAAGCCAACTCAGGGTCTGTTTTTATAGGCTACCTAAAACAAAGCGGAGGTCTCTCCATAATTCAAACGCTCTGCCAATGTTGATCCGTGTTTTCGTCCTGAGTCGATCCGATTGACGTTTGGCCTGACGAGCTTCAGCAGATACTTTTTTTTTTTTTTTTTTTTGGAGTTTGTGTTGGAGTCTGTGTTGTGCTGGAGGCAGGTCGCTTTTTGGTGTTATCAGACTCCATGTCGTTAGCTGCAGTGCCGTCGCATAGACTGTATATAAAAAGGAGAGAGGCTCGGGAGCGCGCATGCACGTCACATCCGGTGGATTTCGCAGAAAATCCGACCCGGAGACTTCACATAAAAATAGGAATACTGGCCTTCAGAGGTAATAGCAAAACACGAAAAGTGGATCATTGTAATGTGTGATTACAACCCCTTCACAGACAGGCAATAAAAAAAGGATTCATTTTATAAAAAAAGTTACATACAGCACCTTTAAATGTTATTTTTTCTTAATTGCATTTACACTCACAGTTAAGACACTTGCGATTGCATTTCCATTAAGTGTCACGCAATGAATGTAGCAAAATTCAAAGTGCAATTTGAAAATGCATTCTGAGCCAATCACGTGTCCGCCCCGCCCTGTCAATCAACTGTGTTGCTCGGCAACAGGTAAACATACGCTATGGTGCATATTTTGAGGTGTTGGGAGGAAACACGGCGGCGGCAGAGCTGATATGAGTGTTACATTCACTAGCAGATGAAGTGGAGCGTGAACAGAGAAATTGTAGTGTTTCCGAAGATTATTACGCGTCTGCAGGTGATAGAACCAGTACACGATGTTGGACCGTCTGGGAGAATGTTCTGCCTTATCAGGCGTCAACATTATGCTGAGCTGCTGTTGTCTGATGCTGGACTGTGTTTATGGTTTCGTTTTGTATAAAATATTCTCATTGTCTGATACATGCTTATCTTTATTCTTATTACTATTAATTTTAATACCCAATAATGTTGGAGATCCTATAGTTTTTCCTTACAAATGCATAGGCCTATTACTCTGTCTGTGATCACATAATATGACAAAGCTCCATTGGTAGCCTATTCGGTATTAATAGCTACCGAAAAACGTGACCGCTCTTTAATAACTGACTGTAATGTTCAATAAAGTGACGAATGTGATGTGTGTGACCATCTCTGTTTGCAGCTGTATAATCATAAAATATGAGGCAGACATGCGAATCCCCTTTCTATTTTATAAAGCATATTGAAGGTATTAATACACAGGGTCACGGAATCTGACGGGTCAAATTCATCGACCTAGTCTTTTTTGGGTGATTTTTTTTTTTTTTATTGAATACAAAATCTGTATACAACATAATGCCTTTTTTGGGTGAATGTGGAGCAGGTCGAGGGCTGGTGACGTCATCGTCTATAATTCAGTGTCTAATATTTTAAACAACGAAGCAGCACAAACAAAACTTTAACCGGCACAAACAATCGCACAAACAAACAAGATATTTTGGGTGAATGTGGAGCAGTAGGGGGCTGAGTGACCTCAGAATGACCAATACATATTATTTTAATATTTAAGAAACCGAAGCAGCACAAAATAAACGTTTATCGGCGCAAATTAGCACAAACATGAGAATTTTGGGTGAACGTTGAGCAGGTGACGTCATCGTCTATAATTCGGTCTAATATTTCAAAAACTTAAGCAGCACAAACAAAACCGGCACAAACCGAACAAGATCTATTTTATTTGGAGCATGTGGCCGCCTGGGTGACAGAATTACCTATAAATATTCTTTTACTATCTAAAAAACAGACGCAGCACAAACAAACAAAAATTACAGCACAAACGAAGTAAAAACGATTGAGCCTATTTTGTGTTGGGGGCGGGGCCAATTCACGCACGTGATCGGCTCAGAATGCATTTTCAAATTGCACATTGAATTTTGCTACATTCATTGCGTGACACTTAATGGAAATGCAATCGCAAGTGTCTTAACTGTGAGTAAATGCAATTAAGAAAAAATAACATTTAAATTACAATTTTGCTACAGTTTTTGCTTGAACATGTTAAACATATCTAATAATTTCTGTAATACATTTTAATTTCAATTTTGCAACTTATAAAGCGTTAAAATATGTATTCAATTTACATATTAAAACTAGTGTATGAAATGGCAAATGTAAATTTTATAATTGAATTTTCATTTTCATTTTGCACCAAACGTTGCACAAATGATGGGAAAATTAAAATTTAAATACAGAAATGCATTGCCATTTTACATATTGCATTGTCATTTTGCATATTACATTTCAAATTGAAATTTGCTACCCATATGCTTCCATAGGTTTGACGCCATTTTATTTTGTATATTTTCACATTATTTTTGGTGTAGGGAGGTAGATAAGTTTAAATTGTTTTTGTTTTCTTTTGTTTTAGGAATTGTACAGGTTAAACAAAAAGATTGTTTTTGTTTGTTATTTTGGCCTTGTCTGCCCCTGGAAACCCTTTTGGAAATAAACATATTTATTGTTGGTATCTCTTTGGTAGTGAGACTCATTTCTTTTCCTGGTACGGCTGACCCCTAGCAGTCGTAACAGTGGGACTTGGGTTCATGCCGCATTTTGATTGGTTGACTCCACGCAGCATTTTATTTCAACCATCATTTTTAAAATCTGTTGCGTTGGGTGCAGTTGTTTGCTATTCGAATCAACAATGGAGTTTAAAAAATATGACCGACAAGAGGTTCAGGCTTTATTAAGCTTAAATTCAGAGGATGAAATTCAGCGGGAACTGGAAAGTAGCGCGCAGTCCCACGTCACTGAACTAATTTGCCTAATCTTTATGGTACTTTAGACCGCAATGGAAACAACAACAAGAAGACAAAAAGTTCCTGGGACAGATTGTTCTGGGTAAATTCGGTAGAAACGCGGCTTTAGTGTCAGTTAGGGGTGTGTGGTGAGACCGAAATCCTATCACTGTAAAAAATAAAATCATTTGGCAGTTTAGTTTCCAAATATAGTTTTAAGTTGACACAACTTAAACTTAGTTTCAGATTTTTTTTAAACCAACTTAACGTGCAAATCTTAACTACAGTAGTGGCTAAAGTGATGTCTGGCCTAGGAAAATTGACATTGTCACCCTTTATTCAAATATTATTAAAAATTTGTTAAAGATTTTGTAAGCATATTGAGTAGTTAAGCTTGGAGTCAGTTGCTTTATTTGTGATAATGCAATGAAACATGCCAAATTGTGCGGACATATTTTTTTTAGCCAGGCTGTTATACAAATAAATTATAAATACATGAAAAAACAAGAGAGACCAACAAAATATTAATAACTGATTATGTAGTAGTCAATATGCTTTTTCCTGAGCATTTAGTTTTTCTTTTCATAGAAAAATAAAACCTGTAGTTGTAGTTTGCCTTTTTTTGTTACAAATAATTTCGTCAGATAAATACCTTAACCAAGTATAGTGTTTTGCTCTTATATACAATATTTTTCTCACATTTTAATGGTTTAATCAAACTTGTAGGGTCATTATAAACAAAAATCCCATCCAGACATGTCAGGGTTCTGTCGAGTTTATTTATTGGTTTTGTGACAGAGCCTGGACACTCCTGTTTTGTCTTGTTTCGTCAGTTCTGTGTCGGGATTCGGACATTCGGACTAATGAGTTCTCATTAGCTGCGTGTTCATGTCTCGTTTTTGTGAGCACATGGCTTGTCATGATTTTCCTTGTGCCATGTGCTCTCCTGTCGATTGTCTAGCCCCGCCCATCTTGTTACCTGATTATTGGTTCATTTTCCCCACCTGTCCACTCCTGTTTTGTTTGCTCTCCCTATTTATTCTCCTTGTGTTTGCAGTCCTGTGCTGGTAATCTCTTAAATCTCAAACGATAGATATTCAGATTAAATTAAGTAAAGCTGAAGCCAAGACTATCATAAAGGTACATGCACAAAATATATGGCAGGAATACTGGGATATTAATGATACAGGAAGACAGTTTTATAATATTCAAAGCAAAGTCGGTGAAGGAAGATAAATGGGTAAAAATCGGAGGGAGGATACTGTTATTACTCGTCTCAGAATAGGGCATACAGGACTCAATAAAACTCTGCATTTAATAGGTAAACATATAAATGGTTTATGTACACATTTTAATCAACCTGGGGCCTGTTTCAATAAGGAGGTTCAACCAACTTTGAGTTAAAACTTGAACTCTGAGTTGACTTACTCTGAGATGGGAAACTCTGAGTTTTCGGTTACAGAACAGCTGAAATGAGTTAGTTCAATCAACTCTGAGTTGACTGACTCAGAGTTAAGCGCGTGCACCACAACTATAAAAAGCCATTATCAATGGAGCGCAGATATTATGAGTCACCATGGCAACAGCGCCAGACAAAAAGAGGTCTTCATATTTTTCACCAGCAGAACTGGATGTGCTTATGCAAGCATATGGAGAGTACGAACATATATTTAAAAAAAAAAAGCAACACGGCTGCAGCGGCGAAGGACAGAGAGTTAGCTTGGGAGAAAATAGCTGCGCGAGTCAATGCGTAAGTTTACATTTGAATTACTGTTATACAGTGTTGTGTGTAATTAATTTCTATGTAATCTAAAAACTGTAATTTAATTTACTCCGTAATTTAAAGTAAAATCTGATGTAATTGCATTAAATGCTGCATAAACTATAAAGCAATTCTGTATAAAACTATAGTGGATTGAACATCAAATTTTAAAAGATATATTTTTTCAAGAATAATTCATGCAATTGTATAATGTTTATTTGAAAGCAATAAAAGTGCAGTTTCTTGTCTCTCCTTGTTTTGTTCAAGTGGTTGAGGTTGATATGGGATTTAGAAAGTAATTAGTAGGCTAATAAGTAGACCAATACTTTCTAGAGATAGTCATTATTACATTAATCTAATTACACTGTTGAAGATGTCATTTGTAGTTAGTAATATAAGTGACTTGCCCAACTGTTATAATATCAGAGGTGAAACTGGAAGAACAGTATGTTATTCAACCTAATTTTAATTTTCATGTAGGTGCAATCCTGCAGGCATTAAAAGAACATGGCAGCAGCTGAAAATGAAATATAAAAACATAATTCAATCAGGTAAGGCTTGAACATATCATGGTTGTAGTCTACCTGACTTTACAAACATTTGACATATAAATAACTAAATAGCATCCAGTGTCTAGCAGTGCAGCAGCATTTTTGACATGGGTCTAAATGTTCATTCTCATTTGACTACTCAGCCAACAGAAAGAAGGCAGAGGCTCGCAAAACGGGGGGAGGACCTGCACCACCACCTCTGACAAATGCAGAGGAGATGGCCCTGAGCCTGAATGCTGGAAGGCCAATGGCTGAGGGAATTCCTGGAGGGACTTCATCAGAGCCAGTCACTCCAGAAGATTTAAGTGCCTTCATAAAATGTAAGAGGTCTACCTATGTGTTGTGTTTTTATATAGGCTATTTGTGATATTTCCATTTATTTTACTTTGGGGTGGGTTTTTCGTTGGTACCAACAGATTCTGATGGTAAAATTTGTCTTTTGGAGCCTCCTGTCCCAACAGAACCCCAGGCAGTTGTAAGTAGCCTACTCAATACACCAGAAATTATTACAAATAGTGTTATAAAGTGTACTCAAATGCTCATCTTCACAGGATGATGGGGATGAAGAAACAGTTTCTGCTGCCACAGAGATGCCTACAGAGGTAATGTTAATATTATGTGTCTATCAAACAATCTACACATTCACATTTCTTCACCTTTTTTTATGTGGAGTAGCCTATAGAATCTAAGTTTAAATCTAAGTATAAACATGTATTTTTATCTCTCCCCAGAGTGTGGAAGAACAGCAAGAGGATGGTCCATCAACTTCTGGTGCACAGATGAACACAGTTCAGTGATTTTCAGTAAATGCCACAGTTTAATATTGTAGAATTTTAGAACTACATTATGTAACTGTAATCTACTGTATTTTCAGTTGCCAGTTAAGGAGTTATATAGACGACTTCTTATTAAAAAGATAGAAACAAACAGCAAATAACTTGTATACTTGGACCGCCAGATCCAAAAGGCAGATCTGGAAATTGAGATTCTGAAACTAAAGCTAGAGGTGAGTGCATGGTCACAGGTGAATTCTAAGTATTGAAAAATATATTAAAATCTTTTTTTTTTTTTTTTTTTTTTAATGTGTAGGAAATAAAGAACACCATATAAATTGCTGTGATTTTGTGTTTATTCATTTTTATTTTATTTTGTGGTTGGTTGGTTGTGGTGGTGGATATGTGTATTAATCTGTGAAGACATTTCGGCATATCATATCCCGGACTACCCTTCCCTCCTGGAAATCTGCCGGGTTGATGGGGTCTTCCTCTGGGTCTTGTATTTGTAGGGCAGGGTGTTGCTCCCCTCTCATTATGGGAATATTATGGAGAACAACACAGGCCACAATAATGTCGCAGGCCCTTTCAGGGGTTACCCTGAGGTGACGTAGGCACTGGAAACGTGCTTTCAACAGGCCTATGGTCATCTCCACCCGGGCTCTCGTCCTGCAGTGTGCCACATTGAAGCGGCGCTGGGGGCCTGGTTTAGGTTCTGGGTAAGGGGTAAGGGGTAATTAGTGTTGGTCGGCATGGGTAACCCCTATCTCCCAGCAGAAAGCCATCAATCTCTCCTGTAAGAAAGTTCACATTGCTTTAGAGCTGCATAGAAGTTCCCCAGTAAGTGTGTAGTGCATACATTGAAATACATGCATTTACTTACCCCTTTCCAGTCTGTTGCTCAGCGTTGACTCACGATACATTCGTGAGTCATGAACAGAACCGGGCCACTTGGCCTCCACATTTGTAATGAGATGTGCAGCATCACATATGATCTTGACAATGCAAAGAATGAGACATGTTATAGTATTGTGATGTAGTCTTTAACCATTAGAAACAACAGGCTGTCAGTGTACCTGCACATTAATACTGTGGATGGACCTCCTGTTGACATAGTCCGCTTCATTTTCGGAAGGTGCAATGATGGGAATATGTGTGCCATCAATGCATCCAACCACATTTCAGGGTTAACATACTCAGAGTTTTCACTTAACCTCCTTTCTGAAACAGGCCCCTGAATCAGTAAAACATGTAGAATGTCATGCATATGAAAATAAGACAATAATATTAAAAGAAGTATGTGAAAAATATAAAATTAAATTTACTTTGGAAAATATACTTGGGAAAGCACTAAGGGAAACACATGTACAGTTAATTTCATATCTAAAAGAAATAGGTATACTAGAACGAATATAAAGATATTCGTTCTAGTCGTTCTATCGCCGGCGATACCAGCTCGCTTTTTTTTTACCAGTGTAAAAGAAACTCATAAATACTCTGTTGACTTTGATTTTCCATAGGAGTTTCATACATCAATCGATTCTGTTAAATGTGTATTATTTTTGTGTATACTCACAATAAAAACAAAGTGTTGTGTTTTTTGCCAAATAAAGAAAAATAAACACGAAGCGAGTTCTGCCTTCTCTCTGTCAGTGTAGTCCATTCTGAAACGCGTCCGAAAATGAACAATAACTAAGCGAATACTCAGTCAAACAGGCATACAGACACACAGGCATGAAGCTTGAATTCTCTTCTTTTAAATGAAGTAATTTATATAAAAAACAAATATTCTCATCTTGTGAAATCTGTATTAAAAGAGAGCGATTCCAGTCGACCTCATTAGAGCTAATTCAAATGTAATGTGACTCCACCCACGGAGAGCGCGCGCTATTCAAACGCAAATGGCTGAGGTAATCCGCGCAATCCTGTGAACGCCCCCCGTATCAGCTCGAGAAAACACACAAGTTTATCAGATCATTACATGTTTACACTTTTTCGCAGCGCTGTGAGGAATAATAATAATGGAAAATGTATCTCAGAAGTGCGGGTATATCGAGGAGCGAGCTGAGGAATACTAGTAAGTTCACGTGAATCGGGTTTCTTTATGAATGAATGAACGGCGAGATGCGCGCTGTTTACCACAGCTGGCAAAAAGACAGTTTAAATTTAAATCGCTTGTGTGAATGAATGATGATGTTTTAGCAAACTGTATTGCTATACTGAGATGAGTAAAAATCTACTGAAATATGTTGAAATAAAATGTAGGCTATTTGTATAAGCAACGTAGCCTATTAAACTGCAAATTAACATTTATATGCCCTAATATTTCATAAAAACAACGTTACAGTCAGGCGAAATATGAAAGACATATATACTGATACAAATATACTGTAAGATTACACTTGAATTGTTGTTGTAATTGTAACCTTTTTAATAAAAAAATGTATTTAAAAGGTAGATGTAAACAAACTATTAAAAGGTAAATATAATTTTTTTCTTTAAATAATTTTTATTGTGTTTTATTAGTGACAAATTTGGGGAGAGGATAAATATTCCAAAACTGAAAATACAGTATGAGAATTAACTGCACAATTACTAGACATGTTTACCTTGGATATTATACAATTTTCAAGCACAATTTGTGAAAAAAAAAAAAAAAAAAATTGCGATGCTTCCAACTGTGAACCAATTTGGTAGTGTATATATATATATATATATATATATATATATATATATATATATATATATATATATATGTGTGTGTATGTGTGAGTGTGTGTGTGTATGCATATATATATATGTGTGTGTGTGTGTGTGTGTGTGTGTGTGTGTATATATGAAGAGTTCAGATGCAAAAGCCTCTAAATGCCATCTGAAATTTTCTTCTAGAATGATCATTTTTATCAAGCTCGTATATTTAAGTTAGCTATAGGTGACACACCTGAATGAATGGCTCATTAAATATGCAGGGGCATTGTCTCATCAGGTGTGAACCACTAAATATGCATGATCGTTTACGCCCCATCCGCATATTGGCTTTCCAAACTAAAAGTGTTTCACAAAACTAAAATCAATGTATCGTTTTATGTGAATGATTAGGCAGGATGATTTTCACATAATTTTGAAGAAAAAACTCTAGGCGAGGACATCCATTAGTCAAAAGTCTTATTGCCACATATTTAGTATGTGTTTTGTGGCCTTATATCAGAAACTTTCATTTTTAGTTTTTTCAATAACCATGCATAAACATTATTCTCTCAAAAATGAAAACATGTACATACATGTGGCTCACATATTATGGTAGTCCTGTTTGTGCTAAATAGAGTGTATTTTTTTTTTTGCCATTGATATGTTTATAAGCAACTGAAAAAAGCACAAATGTCAGGGCATGTCAGAACATCTCAAGGACCCCAAAAACACCCTAGACCTCAGAGGGTTAACATTTTCTTCAGGAAATGTACATTCTAGGTTTGCAGATAAGGTTTCTCCATGATTCAAATGCCCTGCCGATGTTGATCCGTGTTTTTAGTCCGAAGTTGATCCGATTCACGTCTGGCCTTACGAGCTTCAGCAGAAAAAACTTTTTTTTTGTTTTTTATCAATATGTGGAGTTTGTGCTGGAGTCTGTGTTGTGCTGGGAGCAGGTAGTTTCTTAGTGTTATCAGACATGTCATAAGTTGCATAAGTCATAAGTCCATGTCATAAGTTGCAGTGTCGTCGCTGTTGAGTGCAAAGTCAGTAGACGAGGCGAGAGGCTCGGAAGCGCGCATGCAGGTCACGTCACTGGATTTCGCGGTAAATCCGACCCGGCACCTTCACATAAAAATAAGAATACTTGCTTTCCGAGGTAATAGCAAAACCTGCAAAGTGGATCATTTTAATGTGAGATTACAACCCCTTCACACACAGGCAATAAAAAAAGGATTAATTTTAGTAGAAAAACTACATATAGCACCTTTAAATTATATATCACATTCTCAACATCATTTATCACAAGATCTTGTGAAGACTGATGCAGACCGAAGATCGCCAGCTATCAGATTTGTCTGCTGCCTTGGTGAGTTTATCTGCAAAGTTTGAAAATTTTCACCATCAGAAAATGTATTTGTCCTTAACAGTTTAAAAATGTGTAAAAAACATTTATATGGTCTAAGAAGTAACTTGAGATGGCTGAAATAAATTACTTGCACACGAATGCAAAAATGATTGGACACCAAACCACACAAACACAAATTTCAGCTGCTAGTTTAATGCTTGTTGGTAATTATGTCATGTGAAATAATAATCTAGCATATATCATACTTTCTCATTACTTCACTTTGATGGAATATAAAACAAAAGTCAGAAATAATTAGTCCATGTTAATTAGCCCAGTCAGCAACGTGTCGGCCCAGATCCGGCCCACATCTGGTAGGCATGGAATCCACATGTACCAGATGTGGCCCGGATCTGGGCTAACACTTTGTTACTGTCTGGGAGTTCATGTCAGAATGTTCAAAGTTTAGGATGATTCGATTTTTCTGCTTAATTTCAATTGATGTTGGGTGTTTGAATTCAGAATGCTGCATTTTTCACGGTATATCAAACTTTTGTTTGGAATATTTGACTTTTCTTGAAATGACTGAACCATATGTATGTCCATATTTTGTGTGGTGCTTGTAAAACTGATTATGAGCAGTAATGGTGATGCTGACTTTACCAAACACAACAAACAACGACTTAATATTCTATCTGTGGCGCTGCATTAAACCTTTGACGTGTTCCAATAATCAAACAGAAAGTCATCAAAGCTCAGCCTGCTGTTGGGAGGGACTCAAGGTGTACTTGTCCTTTATTAGATGACATTGAGGAGTTTATCCATATTTCTTAAATGACTGAGACACTCTCTCATTACAGTTTGAGTTCTTATCTCTTGTGCAACAGCTTGTGAGAACTGGACCAGCAGGAGGACGGGCAGATCTTTGTCATTCCTCTAGCACCCTGTGGAGCATCATCATGATACTAACGTCTTTCACACATCCCTGCTTAAGATTTTCTCAAAACATGATCTCTCATTCACTCCGCTTATGCTTTCTGAAGGGAAACCCATCATACAGTAAAACAGTTAATCTTACAAAGATCATGTACATTTTTAGACGTTTACATTTATGCATTTGGCAGGTGCTTTTATCTAAAGTGACTCACATTTCATTCACGGAATACATTTTATGACTTTCCTGGGAACCGAACCCATGACATTGGTGTTGCAAGCAAAATGCTCCAAAATCCACAAACCCCAAAATTCAAATGAAAGAAAATAGAAAATGAATCTTGTATTTTTAGCGCTTTAGCATTATTATATTGTATAATATTTTTATTTTATTATTGCCATGCACTCTTATGCATGTGTGTTTGTAATACCTGATTAGAGACTATAGACAAAAACTAGTAAAGGTACAGAAATGTGCACAATCCTTGTAAATCCAATGAATAATGCATATTACATTTTATGTAAAAAATACATATATTTTGTGGTTAAAAAATTCTCCAATGGTAAAAATGTGACTCTGGTGACATGCTAGCAACATATTTCACTGCTGCTTGCATGTTTCAAAATTTTCAATTGAACTGTCCATTGATAGTGCAAGAAGCACATTCAGTTTAATCCAAAACCGAGAAGCTTGAACCTGGCAACATTTTATTGCTAATTCATTCCTGCATTTAAATGCATCTGTAACTCCTGAAACTTTGCAGTGTTTACATGGTGACCAAACCTGCTTGCGGGCATCATGTCCTCTGTGAAGACGAGACCTTTATTTCCTGATGGAATGATAAACTCAAATATATTCAGAGGTGTGGCCGTTTCTGTCCTTGAAAGCAATTATTACGATCCATAAATATGCCGCATGCTGTTCACAAACACTGTCACATTGAACTGTCAAATGAATGTCGACACACACGGACAAATGCAAGTGAAATGACATTTGAAGTCCTTGTCATCTGCACAGATGCTAAAAGACTTCTGTAATGTGAGCATGAGCTTCAGGTCGCAACCGACATTAAGTCCTCTCTCTACTCTTGATAATGCATCTCTTTCTGTCTTTTTCTCCTTGTGTTTATGAGCAGATTATTATGAGCTGGCGCGAGAATGTGGGTTGAAGGTTAATGTCTTTTGGCTGCTTGTGTATGTACAGTATGTTTCTCTGTGCTTGATGAAGCAGGACAGCTCACTTCCTCGAGACATGTCCAATAAGGACAAACAGCCGTCTGAGAATCGCTGCGAGACCAATGACACCGGAGCGTGTTTTTCCCCAAGACGCTTCCTGAATTAGAGAGGTTTGTCTCTGTCTGTTTTCTGAGGCAAATGTCCTAATGGCTAATGCAAGAAAAGACTCCAGATCCGCTCATCCTTAATATCACTGAAAAGACCAAAGAATTTACTGAAACTCATCTTAGTCTTCTGTCCTTAGATGTCACCAAAACAAATATGAACATCAGAAAAAGTGCTATATACAATAGTGGCCAAAAGTGATGTCCGGAGGGGATATTTGTTTTTAATGACCCTAAAAATTTGATTAAACCATCAAAATATGAGGGAAAATATTTGATATTTTTGAAATATTTTAAATTTAAATATGAGAGAACAAAATTGACACAATTATTTGACATAAAAGACAAACTATATACCTACAGGTTCTATTTTACTATTAAAAAAATCATAGAAAAACAAAAAGCTCACGGGAAAAACATTGACTACAACAAAATCAATTATTAATATTTAATTGGTTCTCTTATTTTTGCATGTGTTCATAATTTCTTTGTATGACAGCCTGGCCAAAAATGATGTAAATGTACAGTTTGACATGCTTCATTGGGTTATCATAAATGAAACAACTGACTCCAAGCACAACTATACAATATGCTTGCAAAATCTGTAACAATTAATCAATATTTGAATAAAGGGTGAAGCCGGACATCAGTTTTGGCCACTACTGTATAGCTGCAAGCCATCATTAATGTTTTCATCACAGCATATAGAAAATAAAAATCCCAAATACTGTATATGTAACCCAGGTCACTAAAGAAATCCTGTTGATGTAAGAAAAAGGGAAAAAAAAGACTAACACTCATGAATATGTAAAAGTTATTTTATTTTATTAATATCTGTGAAGAGAACATACATAAATTAAAACCATAAAACTAATTTAGAAAAGTTGTTTAATTTAATATGATGAAGACTGGTCCAATTCGATGAGAGGGAAGTTAGCCCCGCCTTAACGGGTGGAGCCAGGGCACAGAAAATGTAACACTCCTTGCGAGAGAGAGAAGCAGCTGGCGCGATCCTAAAAAGAGGAGAAGAAAAAATAGAATTAGAACGAACAAACTAACAGTTGTATCAGAAATAACAGAGAGATTTTAAAATAAAAGTGTGGATTGAACGTCATCAGTCAATGATTATGGGATTAGTGCGAATGCTACAGGGAAAATACAGGCCTAAAGTTGAAGTTTTGCCTTTCTGAAAACTTCATAATTGAAAAATCGAATTCTCAAGGTTGGGTCTTTTCTTTTTTTCCCTTTTCTGTTTTTTTTTTCCTTTCTTTTCTATTTTCCATCATTTCCTGAGTTGGATGCTGCACATTTCCTGGACACTGGAACATTTCTGAAGAAGGTTTTGTACGTGTGTCGTCCCTGCTTCACATCGGAAAAAACTATTGCGAGCAGGAACTGCCGAGCCATGCCCATATAAGGACCGAGCTTTGTGGATCAAGTAATGAACGGAGTGGTAGGATTGTGCATATGTTTTTTTTCCTCCCTTTCTGACTGAACTGTGTTGCTCAGAACTCAATTGCGGAAGAAGGATCTCGTGCAAGCAGCATTGAACTGGAACTGAGATTTAGTGAAATCCTAATTCATAATTCCGGCAAGTTCTTGTCGGTACCAACTCCATGGATGTGCTTTACAGCCATTGCATCAGGGAGAATGAGAGTAACCCTTGTTTGTGCCTCCATGGATATCAGGCAGTGCTTAAAGTCCTTGAGGCAAGATGGAGGCAAACTAGCAGTGAAGCATTGGGGCACGTGAAGCTGATGGGGAATTTCCCTGAAGTTGTGCCTGCTGGGAACACAGTGGTTATGGCTGAATGGCTATGTTCAGCTTCGTGAACCTTGTATGGAGAAGTGGGTGACTCTTGAGCCACCATCAGCCCCATTCCTAAGCGGTCTCGTAGTTGCAAGCTGTGTGCACACATTGCCTTCTAGACGACCTTCTCAGCTGTCAGTTTTGCTTAACAATGGTACTCAAACAGATATAACGATCCCCCTAAAGCTGTACTGGCTGAGATCCATGCTATACAGAGGGTTATAGAGAAAACAACCCAGAATTCAAGTCATCTTCATTTATATAGCGCTTTTAACAATGTATATTGTTTCAAAGCAGCTTTACAGAGATAAGCGTATAATTTAAGGTAACAGAGATTGTTTTGGCTTTATAGCGGTTCTTTAATAAAGTTATTTTCCAGCTAAAGTTAGTTTTGATTGATTTGCTTCCGTCACAACGATCATTAGTTATTAAATTAGGGGTCGCTAAGACGACACCATTCTCTCTACACAGACTTTAAACGCGAACCTATGAGAAACGCTGATGGCGCTCACATGCGCATTTAGAATTGGTTCTATAGTTATGTGCGTTTGAATATATGTGCGCAGGTTTGGAATTCCCTACAAGCCAAGCCTAAACAAAGTACTTGTCTTTCCTTATAAATTTTGATAAATAATTTTATTTTATTTTGTCACTTCGGGGTAGGAACACTAAACGAATTTCCCCGACAACGCCTTATCTGTAGAGTGGTATTGGGATCCTCCATAGGGAGAGACTAGTTAGCACTTCAGCACTGCGTTGTCATCGGGTCCAGGCGAAGTCCTTCGTCAGATCTGGATACGGCCTGGATCCGGCAGGCTGCGGGAAAACCTCGGGATAAACACAGACACTAAAATTAGCGTAGATGCCATTCTTCTCATGATGTAACGAGTACATCAGGATTTATGGGAAGTGTTCCCGGTTCCGGCTGACCTAATCTATGCAGCCTAACATTGAATTATAGTCTATAATGTCTATAAGTCTATAATGTATTATGTGAATGCTAGGTCAAAGAGATGTGTCTTTAATCTGGCTTTGAACTGACAGAGTGTGTCTGCTTCCCGGACAATGTTAGGAAGACTGTTCCAAAGTTTTGGTGCTAAATAGGAAAAGGATCTACCGCCAGCAGTCGATTTTGATATTCTAGGTATTATTAACTGGCCGGAATTTTGAGATCGCAATAGACGTGAAGGACTATAATGCGTTAAGAGCTCGCTCAAGTACTGCGGAGCTAAACCATTTAGTGCTTTGTAAGTAATCAGCAATATTTTAAAATTTATGCGATGTTTAATAGGGAGCCAATGCAGTGTTGACACAACCGGGCTAATATGGTCATACTTGAAGTGAAGCTGAATCACCACCACCTACCCATGCTAACCTTAACTTTGATTTCGGAGACTCCCCTTTGTCTTCAGACTGGAGGGAGTGGATATCAAACCTGTTAAATTCCATGCCTGAGGTCTTCTCTTTACATGATCTTGATTATGGCTGTACAGGTCAGGTGAAACATCAAATCAGACTAACTGACGAGACACCCTTTGAGCATAGGGAAAGTCCGATTCACCCCCAAGACATTGATGCTGTTCGAAAGCATCTTCAGGAACTAATGACTGATGGAGTTATTCGTGAGTCTGAGTCCCCCTTTTCTTCACCCATAGTGGTAGTCCGAAAGAAAGATGGCTCGGTATGGCTCTGTATCGACTTTTGGAAGTTGAATTCCCAGACGATCAAAGACACATACGCTCTGCCCAATCTAGAAGAAGTCTTTCTGTACTTACAAAGTGGTTCTCTGTGCTTGATTTAAAGTCTGGGTTCTACCAGATTGAGATGGATGAGGCCGATAAGTGCAATACTGCTTTTGTGTGCCCTCTTGGATCCTGGGAATTCAGTTATAACAGTCCCAGCTTCTTTGCACTGGTCAAGCTACTTTTCAAAAGGGGAGTCACCTTGTGTGCAATGCTCAATTTGTCTCAGTTGGAAAAGATCTAAAATAAACTCTTATACAAACAAGTGTAGTGTTTCTTTCTTCATATATTTAAAGCTTTACTCATTCATTCATTATCCAAAAACCCAATATATCACAAAACATACACCTGTATACAGAGATACAATTCATTCATGAGCTAGTATATACATGTAGGTATATCGAAATGTCCAACACAGTCCTCTGAGGCTCACGAATCCCAACAGTTCAGAAAATGAAAGAAACCAGTCTTATCTGTAGTTTGAAAAGGTGGATAGTGATAAATTAGAAGGTTGTCCAATGCTTAGTTGTTTGGTGAGTCGTAAGGTTTCCCAGCAAACGAATCAGAAGAGTGCTTCAGTAGTTTAAGCAGAGTGTTTGGTCATAAACACTTAGCAGTATCCACAGCTGATGAGCAATAGTTACATCCCAAACAAATCCTGTTTGAGCAGGAAACAAACAGTTTCTCAAACAAGATTGGGAACCAGTAATCAAACAACCATGAGGCAGCATCAAACAGACCATAGCACTTACTCTACTGCTTCCTGTTTTATCTCATACAATGTGCCCTCTTGTATCCCCCTAGTGGCTAGGAAAAAAAATAGCAAAAGAAACCCTGTGACAGGTGGTGACTGTTACATATCCGTCCCCTCATGTTAGCACTGTTCCTATATTGCCAAAATAAGGTTTCAAATTTTGCACATGGAAAGAATCTACCTGCTCTGGCTGTTCAATGAATAATATTGAGTAGTTAACAGGTCCAAGATATTTAACCACTTTCGCAGGACCTTTCCATTTGGCAGCCAGTTTAGCCATAAAACCGTCATCAGCCCGCGACAGAGGATGTGTATGAACCCATACTAAATCTCCCACTTGAAAGTGAGCTTGTCTCCTTCGAAGATTATAGTACTTGCGTTGTTTGCTCTGGGCCCTCTCAACATTCCTTTGCACAGTTCGAATCAATTCTTCTGACTTTTCCAAGATAGGGTAGGCTGGACTATTTGGGTCAGGGGGTCTCAGAATAGCTCTCTCCATAGGTCCCTTCAATTTGCGACCAAGCATGACTTCGGCTGGGGTAAAGCCAGTACTTTCTTGCCACGCCGTATTGATAGCAAATCGGAATTCGGCTAACCACCTGTCCCAATGGCGATGATGGTCTTGCACATATGAGGCAATCATAGTTTTGAGTGTTCGATTTACTCGTTCAGTCAAATTGGTCTGTGGGTGAGCAGTAGTGGTGAGTTTCTGGATGACATTCCATTGTTTGCAGATTAAACTGATGAGTTGAGAAGTGAATTGTGTTCCACATTCAGACACTAAGTACCTGGGAGTGCCCCATCTGGTGAAAATTTCTTCCACCAGAATACGTGAAATTTGCGGAGCTTTAGCCACTCGCAATGGGAACAATTCCACCCATTTTGAGCAGTAATACACTACTACGAGGTGATGTTCATTCTGACTTCTAGGGAATGGCCCCATGAGGTCAATCCCCAGCATATGCCCAGGTTCCACTACCGGTGTCGACTGCATATGGCCAGCTAATTTCGAAACGGTCGGTTTGTACTTTTGACATACCTGGCATTCCTTGCAATGCTTCCATACATCAGAACGTATCATTGGCCAGTAGCATACGTCTACTAGTCTTAGCAATGTCTTGAGTCTGCTGAGATGTCCACTTAATGGATTGTCGTGAGCATATTTCAGAAATTCAGCTCTCAAAGAAGTAGGAATGACAAGTTGAAGTTTTTCTCCTTCCGGCCCTTGAGATAGGCTTCTGTAAAGAAAACCATTCTTCGTAACGTAGTGTATATGATTAGGGTCTGTAACAGAGGTTGATTGTACTTCAGCCATAAGTTCTTGAATTTCTGCATCCTCTTGTTGGGCTTTTTCAATATCTGACCATTCTATGGGAAAAGTTGCAAAGGCATTTGAAGAATCCTTAGGTTTTGACGGAGTGAGTAGACGGAGTGATAAAGATTCATCAAAACCACGAGAAAGGGTGTCTGCAACAATATTACATTGTCCTTTTCTGTACTTGACAGTGAATTCAAACTCTTGCAGACAAATGCCCCAGCGTATCAACTGAGATTGAAGGTTTTGGATGGTTGAAGACCCAGGTAAGAGCAGCATGATCGGTGATCACTTCAAATGGTCGTCCCTCTAAGTAAGGCCTCCATTTATCTACTGCCCATACCACAGCGCAACACTCCTTTTCCGAAACGGAGTATGACTTTTCAGCTCCTCTTAACCCTCTGGGGACCAAGCTGTTTTTGGGGCCTTTGAGATGTTCTGACATGCCTTGACATTTGTGCTTTTTTCAGTTAATTATAAACATGTTAATGGCAAAGGTGTAAATTCACTCTATATAGCACAAACATGGCTACCATAATATGCGAGCAACGTGTATGTAGATGTTTGTATTTTTAAGAGAATAATGTTTATGCGTGGTTATTGGAAAAAATTAAAATGAAAGTTGCTGAATTAAGAACACAAAACACATATTAAATATGTGTCAACAAGACTTTTGACTAATGGATGTTGTCCCTTTTAGTTCTAGCTTTAAAATGATGTAAAAATAGTCTTGCTTTATCGTTCACAAAAAAAAAATACATTGATTTAAATGGTGTAAAACAGGTTTTGCTTGGAAAGGCAATATGCGAGGGGGAGGAGTAGTTTACACCTTAGATTAAGGTGTCCCACCCACTCTGAATAATGACTCTGCATAATTAGCCATTCATTCAGGTGTGACACTGACTGAGCCACAATGCAAGGACAAAAGATGTATTTAGAAGACTTATATTGACCATTTAAGATTTCGCTTACATCTCTCTTGTAAATATGTTTTACTATTTTATTAAAAATGTTACAATTACAACAATAATTACAATTTCAACAATATTTCAACTGTACTCTTTCTTTATATATATATAGCCTATATATATATATATAAAAAAAAAGATTATAGGCCTACATTTTATCATATGTATTCATTAGTTTGAATATAGCCAACATTGGAACATCTAACATCTTAGTCTATGAATTTATTTTTGACAAAAATAGTATTTTTTTTGCAGTTTAATACGTTGATTATACAAATACATTTTATTTCAACATAACAATATTATTCCATTCGATTTTTACTCATCTCAGTAGGCTATAGCAAAGCAGTTTATTCTTTCACACACAGACGCGCGATTCATATTTAGGCTAAACAGTCTTTACAAATATGTCCCCTACATTCATCTCACAGAAAGGCGAGTCATATTATAGAAATGCGATTCATCTTTTTGCGGTTTGCATAGGCCTACACTAACGTTATTCCATAACGTTATTCCACACGTGAGAAAAGAAAACAGCCTACCTCACTCCTCAGCGGAATCTGCTCCTCATATCAGGAGATATTGCTCCTCATATCAGCACTGTTCTGATGAATCTTTTCTCCATAAGGTAGGCTATATTATGCCTCACTCGATCGCGACGCGCTGTGTTTACAGCTGATGTGGGCGTTTCACACCCCTCAGATTTTGCGTTTGAATAGCACGCGCTCTCCGGGGAGTGGTCACATTACTGTGAATTAGCTCGTAATAAGCTCGACTGGAGTCGCTCTCTTTTTATACAGATTACAGAAGCTGAGAATATTTGTTTTTTATATAAATGACTTCATTTAACAGATGCGATCTCAAGCTTTATGCCCGTGGGTCTGTTTGCCTGTTTGACTGAATTTTCGCGGAGTTATAGATCATTTTCGAACGCGTTTCAAATGGGAGTTTACTGACAGAGAGAAGGGAGAAATCGCATCATGTTAATTTTTCTTTATTTGTCAAAAAGCAAAACACTTTATATTTATTGTGAGTATACAGAAAAAAAATAGAAACTGAACAGGATCGATTGATGTATTACACGAAAATGAAAGATCAAAATTAACAGAGCATTTAGTGTTTATTTTCAATGCTAAAAAAAAAAAACGAGCAAAACGCGCCGGCGCGTTCTTGGTCCCCAGAGGGTTAAAAGAAGTGAAGCATAGGCCACTACATGTTCCACTCCCTCGATGTCCTGGGTCAGGACAGCTCCGACTCCAAGATCACTTGCATCTGTCTGGACTTTGAATGGTTTACTCAGGTCAGGTGCAATGAGGATTGGTGCGCTAATCAACTCACCCTTAATCAACTCAAAGGAATTCTGACATTCTTCTGTCCACATCCAAGAAGCTCCTTTCTTTTTCAGTGCCTGCAATGGGAGTATGGAGTTGTGATTGGTGGCCCGTACGGGGACCCTTGTGTTGTATATTAATGTAAATGGTCTGTTTGATACTGGTGACCCCCCGTATGGGCCACCAATCTATAACAGTCCCAGCTTCTTTGCACTGGTCAAGCTACTTTTCAAAAGGGGAGTCACCTTGTGTGCAAGAAAAGATCTAAAATAAACTCTTATACAAACAAGTGTAGTGTTTTTTTCTTCATATATTTAAAGCTTTACTCATTCATTCATTATCCAAAAACCCAATATATCACAAAACATACACCTGTATACAGAGATACAATTCATTCATGAGCTAGTATATACATGTAGGTATATCGAAATGTCCAACACAGTCCTCTGAGGCTCACGAACCACAACAGTTCAGAAAATGAAAGAAACCAGTCTTATCTGTAGTTTGAACATAGATGCAAAGGTGGATAGTGATGAATTAGAAGGTTGTCCAACGCTTAGTTGTTTGGTGAGTCGTAAGGTTTCCCAGCAAACGAATCAGAAGAGTGCTTCAGTAGTATAAGCAGAGTGTTTGGTCATAAACACTTAGCAGTATCCACAGCTGATGAGCAATAGTTACATCCCAGACAAATCCTGTTTGAGCAGGAAACAAACAGTTTCTCAAACAGGATTGGGAACCAGTAATCAAACAACCATGAGGCAGCATCAAACAGACCATAGCACTTACTCTACTGCTTCCTGTTTTATCTCATACAATGTGCCCTCTTGTATCCCCCTAGTGGCTAGGAAAAAAATAGCACCCACAATTGAACTAAAAGAAACCCTGTGACAGTCAAGTCAAGTCAAGTCAAGTCAAGTCATCTTCATTTATATAGCGCTTTTAACAATGTAGATTGTTTCAAAGCAGCTTTACAGAGATAAGCGTATAATTTAACCCTCTGAGGTCGGCAATCACGCCGGCGTGATCTGCTCGTTTTTTTTTCCTTATCAGTGCGAAAGAGATTCAAAATACTCTATTGATTTTGATATTACATGCTTGTGTTGTACATCAATCGATCCTGTTAAGTGTGTATTATTTTTGTGTATACTCACAATAAAAACAAAGTGTTGTGCTTTTTGCCAAATAAAGAAAAATAAACACGAAGCGAGTTCTGCTTTCTCTCTGTCAGTGTAGTCCATTCTGAAACGCGTCCGAAAATGAACCATAACTCAGCAAATACTCAGTCAATCAGTCACACAGGCAGGAAGCTTGAATTCTCTTCTTTTAAATGAAGAAATTTGTATAAAAAACAAATATTCTCAGTTTATGTAATATGTATGTAAAGAGAGAGATGTCAGTCGTTCTCATCTCAGCTAATTATTTTTAATGTGACTCTGCCCACGGAGAGCGCGCGCTGTTCAAACGCAAATAATCTGAGGACGCAAACCTGTGAAATGCCCACATCAGCTGGATAACACACACCGCGAGTTCACTTTCAGTCTCATGTACTTTACGACGCTGTGAGAAATAAAACTATCTTGATAATAATCCTGGAAAACTTACCTCAGAAGTTCTGGAAGTTTCATTTCGAGGAGCAACAGATCCAGCTGAGGAATAGGTCAGTTATATGCTTTGTTCTAATCGCAAGTGTCTGTACACGCAAAAAGACTGTTTAAATATGAGTCGCGTTTCTGCGTGTGAATGAATGAATGCACAGATGCGTGCCTACTAAGATGAGTAAAAATCGGCTACAAAAATCTGACAGATTATAAAGTTTTTACTATAAAATACTGCCACATCAAATAAGCTTATAATGTTACCAATTTCTGCTCGTGTTAAATATATATGTTTTGTCAAAAATAATCAACTAAGATGTTTGTTCCAATGTAGGCGATATTCAAACTAATGAATCCTTAACTTTGAAATACGTATGATAAAATGTATGTATATATATATATATATATATATATATATACAGTGCAATGCATAAGTGAATACACCCATGCTAAAGTTGACTAAAAAGAGGAATAAAAAATCATATTTTGGAAATTGAACTTAATGCCTTAATTTAAAAAATTAGGAAAAATCCAACCTTTAAGGACACCAATTTTCTTTGTGAATGAATAATGTATCGTAAATAAATAAATGTTCTTCCTTAAAATACATGGTGCATAAGTGAGTACACCCCTATGTTAAATTCCCATAGAGGCAGGCAGATTTTTATTTTTAAGTATTTTTAAAAAAAAAAAATTTAGGATACTATGCATCCTGATAAAGTTCCCTTGGCCTTTGGAATTAAAATAGCCCCACATCATCACATAGCCTTCACCATACCTAGAGATTGGCATGGTTTTATTTCAGTTAGCCTAATAGCTAGTTTTATTTGCATTGAGAGATGATCTTATGGAAAGTACCCCATGCCAATCTCTAGGTATGGTGAAGGCTATGTGATGATGTGGGGCTATTTTAATTCCAAAGGCCAAGGGAACTTTATCAGGATGCATAGTATCCTAAAAAAAAATAAAAAAAATACTTAAAAATAAAAATCTGCCTGCCTCTATGGGAATTTAACATAGGGGTGTACTCACTTATGCACCATGTATTTTAAGGAAGAACATTTATTTATTTACGATACATTATTCATTCACAAAGAAAATTGGTGTCCTTAAAGGTTGGATTTTTCCTAATTTTTTAAATTAAGGCATTAAGTTCAATTTCCAAAATATGATTTTTTATTCCTCTTTTTAGTCAACTTTAGCATGGGTGTATTCACTTATGCATTGCACTGTATATATATATATATATATATATATATATATATATATATATATATATATATATATATATATATAAAATACTATTTTTGTCAAAAATAAAGTCATCAACTAAGATGTTAGATGTTCCAATGTTGCCTATATTCAAACTAATGAATACATATGATAAAATGTAGGCCTATAATCATTTTTTTACAAAGAAAGAGTACACTTGAAATATTGTTGAAATTGTAATTATTGTTGTAATTGTAACCTTTTTAATAAAATAGCAAAACATATTTATAAGATAGATGTAAGCAAAATCTTAAATGGTCAATATAAGTCTTCTTCTAAATATATCTGTTGTCCTTCTTTCTTGGCTCAGTCAGTGTCACACCTGAATGATTGGCTCATTATGCAAGCAATTACGCATAATGGGTGGGACATTGTATTCTCAGGTGTAAACCACTCCTCGTTCACGCCCCCCTCGCATATTGGCTTTCCAAGCAAAACCTGTCTTACCCAATTTAAATCAATGTATTGTTTTATGTGAACGATAAAGCAAGACTATTTTCACATAATTTTGAAGCCAGAACTCGAAGCGACAACATCCATTAGTCAAAAGTCTTATTGACACATATTTAGTTTTGTGGTCTTATTTCAGCAACTTTCATTTTTATTTTTTTCAATAACCACGCATAAACATTATTCTCTTAAAAATACAAACATCTACATACATGATGCTTGCATATTATGGTAGCCCTGTTTGTGCTATATAGAGTGAATTTACACCTTTGCCATTAATATGTTTATAAGCAACTGAAAAAAGCACAAATGTCAGGGCATGTCAGAACATCCCAAGGGCCCCAAAAACACCTCAGACCCCAGAGGGTTAAGGTAACAGAGATTGTTTTGGCTTTATAGCAGTTCTTTAATTAAGTTATTTTCCATCTAAAGTTAGTTTTGATTGATTTGCTTCCGTCGCAACGATCATTTGTTATTAAATTGGGGGCCACTAAGACGACACCATTCTCTCTACACAGACTTTAAACACGAACCTGTGATAAACGCTGATGGCGTTCACATGCGCATTTAGAATGGGTTCTATAGTTATGTGCGTTTGAATATATGTGCGCAGGTTTGGAAATCCCTACAAGCCAAGCCTAAACAAAGTACTTGTCTTTCCTTATAAATTTTGATAAAGAATTTTAGTTTATTTTGTCGCTTTGGGGTAGGAACGCGAAACGGATTTTCGCGACAACGCCTTATCTGTAGAGTGGTAAAGGGATCCTCCATAGGGAGAGACTAGTTGGCACTTCAGCACTGCGTTGTCATCGGGTCCAGGCGAAGGTCCTTCGTCAGATCTGGATATGGCCCGGATCCGGCAGGCTGCGGGAAAACCTCGGGATAAACACAGACACTAAAATTAGCGTAGATGCCATTCTTCTCATGATGTAACGAGTACATTAGGATTTATGGGAAGTGTTCCCGGTTCCGGCTGACCTAATCTATGCAGCCTAACATTGAACTATAGAAGTCTATAATGTATTATGTGAATGCTAGGTCAAAGAGATGTGTCTTTAATCTGGCTTCGAACTGACAGAGTGTGTCTGCTTCCCGGACAATGGTAGGAAGACTGTTCCAGAGTTTTGGTGCTAAATAGGAAAAAGATCTACCGCCAGCAGTCGATTTTGATATTCTAGGTATTATCAACTGGCCGGAATTTTGAGATCGCAATAGACGTGAAGGACTATAATGTGTTAAGAGGTCTCTCAAGTACTGCGGAGCTAAACCATTTAGTGCTTTGTAAGTAATCAGCAATATTTTAAAATTGATGCGATGTTTAATAGGGAGCCAATGCAGTTTTGACAGAACTGGGCTAATATGGTCATACTTCCTGGTTCTGGTAAGGACTCGAGCTGCTGCGTTTTGGACCAGCTGTAGTTTGTTTATTAAGCGTGTAGGGCAACCACCCAGTAGAGCATTACAGTAATCTAGCCTTGATGTCATGAACGCATGAACTAATTGTTCCGCATTTGTCAATGAGAGCATATGTCGTAATTTAGATATATTTTTAAGATGGAAAAATGCAGTTTTACAGATACTAGACACGTGACTTTCAAATGAAAGATTGGTATCAAAGAGCACACCCAGGTTCCTAACCGACGACGAAAACTTAACAGAGCAGCCATCAAGTGTTAGACAGTATTCTAGGTTATTACGTGAGGAAGTTTTTTGTCCAATAATTAGAAACTCTGTTTTTTCAGAATTTAGAAGTAGGAAATTATGAGTCATCCAATTTTTTCGCTATGCATTCCGTTAATTTTGTGAATTGATAAGTTTCGTTAGGTTTTGAAGAAATATACAGCTGAGTATCGTCAGCATAACAGTGAAAGCTAATTCCATGTTTCCTAATGATATCTCCTAATGGTAGCATGTACAGAGTGAACAGCAGCGGTCCTAGTACTGAGCCTTGTGGTACGCCATACTGAACTTGTGATCGATGAGACATCTCATCATTTACTGCTACAAACTGATAACGGTCAGATAAGTATGATTTAAACCATGCTAGTGCATTTCCCCTAATGCCAACATAATGTTCGAGTCTATTTAAAAGAACGTTGTGGTCAATGGTGTCAAATGCAGCACTAAGATCGAGTAACACTAATAGAGAGATACAACCACAATCGGATGATAAGAGCAAATCATTTGTGACTCTAACGAGAGCAGTCTCTGTACTATGGTACGGTCTAAATCCGGACTGGAAATCCTCGCAGATATCATTTCTTTCAAGAAAGGAACACAGTTGTGAGGATACCACCTTTTCTAGTATCTTTGACAGAAAAGGTAGATTCGAGATCGGCCTGTAATTGACTAATTCTGTAGGATCAAGTTGCGTTTTTTTTAACAAGCGGTTTAATCATAGCTAGCTTAAAGTTTTTTGGTACGTATCCTAGAGACAAAGACGAATTAATGATAGTAAGAAGAGGATCTATGACCTCTGGAAGCATCTCTTTCAGTAGCTTAGTCGGTATAGGGTCTAACATACATGTTGTCGATTTAGATGATTTAATGAGTTTAGTAAATTCTTCCTCTCCTATAGCAACGAATGAATCAAATCTTTCCTCAGGGAGACTACAATGCACTCCCTGATGCGATACTGTAGTAGATGGTTGCATAGTTATAATTTTGTCCATGATATTATCAATCTTATAAGTGAAGAAGTTCATAAAATCATTACTGCTGTGTTGCTTGGAAACTTCGGTGCTTGAAGCTTTATTTTTCGTTAGTTTAGCCACCGTTTCGAATAAATACCTAGGATTATGTTTATTTTCTTCTAATAGGGTTGAAAAATAAGCAGATCTAGCAGCCTCTCTGTAAGTAATCGAGCTCTCCTTCCATGAAATGCGAAATACCTCTAGTTTTGTTTTCTTCCAGTTGCGTTCCATTTTTCTGGCTGTTCAGTTCAGTTCAGTTCAAGTTTATTTATCCCTTAGGAAATTGGTTTTGCACAGGTGCTGCACATCACAAAAAACACTCACATAGCAAACACTCACATAATAAACACTCATGATTACAGATTATTTAACATTAGAATAGCAGTTGGTATGAATGAGTTCTTAAACCTCCTTGTTCTCCCTCCCATTACTCTATATCTACGTCCTGATGGAAGAATAACAAACTCTTTGTGTAATGGGTGTGTTGGGCAATTGATTATCGCAAAGGCTTTTTTGACAACACGTCCTTTAAAAATGTCCTGGGGCAAGATTTGCTGAACTCCAATCACTTTCGAAGCAGTCTTTATCAGTTTGGTTATTCTGTTTCTGTTGGACAGGCTAATACAATCAAACCATACAATGTCACAATAAGAAATTACAGATTCGATAAAACTCCGATAAAACAGTGTCATTAACACTGAGCATACTTTAAAAGAGTTCATTTTTCTTAAGAAAAACATACGCTGCTGAACCTTTTTACAAATGGCATCTGTGTTAGCATCAAAATTTAATTTTTTATCAATAACTGTACCCAGATAACGATATTCGTCCACAAACTCAATATCTCTTCCATTTATGACAGTAGGAGAGACTGAAATGGCAGATTTTCCAAAATCTATGATCATGTCTTTGGTCTTTGATATATTTAGATTTAGGTTACATTTTGCACACCAAGAGACAAAGTCCTCCACCACTGGGCCATGAGATGTCTCCTCATTTACAAGAAGACTCACAATCACAGTATCATCCGCAAACTTTAACATATACCTATTGTCAAATGTGCTCCTACAATCATTAGTATACAAAATAAAAAGAAGAGGAGAAAGAACACACCCTTGAGGCGAGCCAATAGAAGAACATAATTTAGAAGAAAGCAGACTGTTGACTCTCACACACTGGGTTCTATTTGATAAAAAATTCACGATCCATCCTACTAGATTAAGATCAAGGTTAAATAATCGAACTAATTTTTCGGCTAATACATGTGGCTTGATTGTGTTGAATGCAGATGAGAAATCAATAAAAGCTAGCCGTGCCCTTGTTTTTGGGGTCTCCAGATGTTGGGCTACTAAGTGTACAAGAGTGGTTATGGCATCCTCAACCCCCCTCCCTGCTCTGTACGCAAACTGGAGAGGATCCAAATTATCTTCTACATACTTCAATATCTCTATTCTCACAATTTTTTCAAATGTTTTCATCACTAGTGAAGTGAGGGCTACCGGTCTAAAATCATTTAAAACCTTTGGACTCCTACATTTCGCCACAGGAACAACTATGGCATGTTTCCAGATTTGTGGTACAATTTGAGTTCTAACTGACATGTTAAAAATCTCTGTGAATATGCCACTTAGCTGTGAACTACATGCTCTCAACACCTTACCACTAATATTATCTGGTCCAGGGCTTTTATTTACTTTTATCCTTTTAAAAAACCTAGCCACCGTAGGAGCATCGATACTAAATACAGTAGGCCTATTGCTTTGCCCAAAGTCATACTTCACATTATCGTCATCCACATCAAATCTTAGATAAAATTTGTTAAGTTCATTCGCTAAACACGCATTAGATGTATACCCATTTAAGGATATCGTAGTTCTACTTCCCTGTATGCCTGTCATTAGTTTCATTCCGTCCCACACCACCCTTTGATCAGCATTTAAATATTTTTCTTCTATTTTTTCTTTATAATTATGTTTTGCCTTTGCAATAGCAGCTCTTACTTCCTTCCTAATAACAGAATAAGCAACTTTATCACCACTTTTAAAAACAACACTTTTCTTCTTAAGAAGATTTTTCAGTTCATTATTAAACCAAGGCTTATTATTTGAATGCCTGGTGATAACCTTGGTATCAATCACATTATTGACACAGAATGAGATATAACTAACCACCACATCAGTCAACTCATTAATATTGTCAGATGGTGCATGAAAAACAGGCCAGTCCGTGCACTCAAAACATCCTTGTAGGGCCAATATACCATCCTCATTCCATACCTGGACTGTCCGTGATTCTGTGCCTCTCCTTCGCAGCACAGTCCTATATGTTGGAAACAGGTGCACCACGCTGTGGTCAGAGGAGCCCAGAGGGGACTCAGCAACGGATCTGTACGCTCCTCGTATGGATCCATAACATAAGTCAAGAGTCTTATTTCCTCGAGTGTGACAAGTGATATACTGATGAAAATGGCTAAATGTTTTGCTGCAGTTACTGTGGTTAAAATCACCCATTACAAGACATGGGGCATCAGGTGAGATGGACTGAAGTCTTTGCAACACAGAGAACAATACCTCATTTGCGTTTTTAAAGTTAGCCTTAGGGTGAATATACACAACCGACAAAAACACTTGAGGAAAATCCCTTGGCAAATAATATGGTCTCACCGAAATTGTCAATAGCTCAATGTCCGGTAGGCAAATTTTCTCCCGAACAGTCACATTATTACACCATCTTGGGTTAATATAAAAGCATACTCCACCTCCCTGCCGCTTCCCCGTCATACATGGGTCACGATCAAGACGTATTGGTACCCCGAATCCATCAATATCGGTCGTAGGATCCATATCTGCGGCCGTCAGCCACGTCTCAGTGAAGGCTAAAACACACGCATCTCTGAACTCCCGTGTGTGAGATACTCGTGCTTGCAGTTCATCCACCTTGTTTTTCAGTGATTGAACATTTGCCAGGACTATTGAAGGTAGAGGCAGACGTCTCTTCCTTGTTAGGATTCTCACGCGCTGTCGCACGCCGCCTTTTTTGCCTCTTTTACGTGTTTTTCTTCTGGTCCTGCCATCTTCTCCAGGACTAAAAAGCTGGCAATTATTGTGAACCATAATGTCCTTAAACAGGGGGGAATTTGCAAGTTGCCTCGACATCAAGCAGCCTGTGTTTAGTTCAAGGAGAAGATCTCGGGTGTATTGAATCCGGTTCGGAAATGTTCCAGCAGCAGAGTGGAATAAAAGTATTAAAACCAGCAATGATATCCCCATCTTCCTTAGAGACATCACGGAACAATATTAAATTGTATTAAAAATAAAAAGTAAAAGAGTAAAAGAGCTGCAAACAAACCAAGAGAACTACTCCAACACTCATGAACACAATTACACTCAACTGCAAACACCTGTTGCGAGTCGCCACGTGTGCAGCGCCATCAACATCATCCTGCCGCTCATCCTGCCGCATCATCGGCTGCTCTCTTAAGGGCCCGAGTGTGCTCATTGTACCACGGCGTTGGACTATTTTCTTTAATCGCCTTTAAGCGCAACGGAGCAACTGTGTCTAAAGTGCTGGAAAAGAGAGAGTTAAACGTTTTTGTTGCAATATCTAGTTCTTCTAAGCTATCTGGGATGCTGAGATGATGAAACTGATCAGGAAGATTATTAATAAAGCAATCTTTAGTGGCAGAAGTGATAGTTCTAACATATTTAAGACACGGAGTCGGCTTTGCAGCCTTGGCTAAATGTAATTTACACGAGACTAGATAATGATCTGAGATGTCATCGCTCTGCTGCAGAATTTCAACGGCATCAACATCTATTCCGTGTGATAATATTAGATCTAGAGTATGATTACGACGATGAGTAGGTCCTGACACGTGTTGTCTAACTCCAATTGAGTTTACAATGTCTTTAAATGCCAATCCCAATGCATCTTTTTCATTATCGATGTGTATAATAAAGTCACCAACAATTAGTACTTTATCTGCAGTCAATATTAATTCTGATAGAAAGTCCGCAAATTCTTTGATAAAGTCTGTATGGTGCCCTGGTGGCCTGTATACAATAGCCAGCACAAATCTCAAACGTGACTTATCGTTTACACTATATATTTTTACATTAAGCACCAATGCTTCAAAATAATTATATTTAAAACTTGATTTCTTAGTGGTTTTGAAACTATTACTATAAATTACAGCAACACCACCCCCTTTGCGTTTCAGACAAGGCTCATGTTTATAAAAGTAATCTTGCGAGGTGGACTCATTTAAAGTAATGTAATCGTTTGGTTTTACCCAGGTTTCTGTCAAACACAGCACATCTAGGTTATTATCTGAAATCATATCATTAACAATGAGTGCTTTTGAAGTAAGCGATCGAATATTCAGCAACCCAAGCTTTAGCATTTGCTCATCTGTATTATAGCTGTTTTTTATTTGTTGAACATCAATTACATTTTTAACCTTAGATGGGTTTAAACGTTTTTTGGATTTCCAAGTTCGGGGAACAGACACAGTCTCTATATGATGATATCTAGGTGAAAGAGGCTCTATGTGATGGGATTTATCTGACCTTGGTGACGCGAGCCCGCTAGCAGACGGTCGGTTTAGCCAGTCTGTCTGCTTTCTGACCTGAGCCCCAGATTGTCATGTTTGAGCTCTAAGACTATGAGCCATATTACTAGAGAGAAGAGCAGCACCATCCCAGGAGGGATGAATACCATCTCTTTTCAACAGTCAGACAGGCGGTGACTGTTACACAGTAGAATGCGCCAAGTACATTCCAAAGATTAATGGAACGGTGCATGGGTGATCTCCACAGAAAACAGGTACTAGTCTTTATTGGCAACTTGATAGTCTTTTCAAAGACCTTGGAAGAGCATGAGTCGCGGTTAGTACAGTTCCTCAATCGACTTAAAGAGTACAGGTTGAAGTTGGCGCCCGAAAAATGCTGTTTCTTTTAGACATCAGTCAAATATTTGGGGCATGTTGTCTCGAGGGATGGAGTAGAGACTGACCCGGCTAAGATTCAAGCTCTAAAAACTTGGCCAAGGCCCACAAATTTGAAAGAGCTGAGAGCTTCCTTAGGCTTTGCGGGTACTACCGAAGGTTCGTTTGTGACTACTCGAAGATAGTCAAACCTCTCACGGGACTCACTGAAGGGTACCCTCCACTTTGTAGGGGCCGCAGTGGGAAACAAGAGGGGGGTGAGTACTTCAATACCAAAGAGCAGTTCGGTGATCGGTGGACTATTGCATGTCAGAATGCCTTTGATGACATCATTTCTAAGCTGACCTCTGCTCCTGTCCTGGGGTTTGCTGACCCCAAGCTCCCGTATATGTTTCACAACGATGCCAGTACTACGGGGCTTGGTGCAGCATTGTACCAGGAGCAGGACGGGCAGATACGGGTGATAGCGTTCGCCAGCAGAGGACTGACAAAGATTGAGGCAAAATACCCTGCACATAAGCTTGAATTTTTGGCATTAAAGTGGGCTGTCACAGCCAAGTTCAGCGATTATTTGTATGGCACAGACTTCACTGTTGTAACAGACAGTAATCCCCTGACGTATGTTTTGACTTCCGCGAAGCTTGATGCTACCAGTTACCGCTGGTTGTCTAGCTTGTCGACCTACACCTTTAAGCTCCAATATAGGGCTGGGAGTCAAAATCAGGACACAGATGGTCTTTCCCGGCGTCCGCATAGTAAGCCCTTGGATGATCTAATCTCTCAGAAAGAAAGAGAAAGGATCAAGCAGTTTACACTTCACCACCTTGCGAAGCCTGGAAACGGGTCTGATGTTCTCATGGCGGATGTAGTGAAAGCCATTTGTGAGAGGCATCAGGTGATTGGTTTTCCCGAAGGCCCTGGTTTGGCACACTCTTCAATTACGTTGGTCGAGTCCCTCACTCATTGTGTTGATGCCTTGCTGAATGAGTTGCAACATGAGGTTGAGCATGGTCTTCCTGATCTCACTAATCTCTCAGAGACCGCATTAGCAGAGTGGCAAGGGAAAGATCCAGAGCTTGAGGTAATTTTTGAGTGGATGAGGAGTGGGACTAGGCCAGGTACCCTGAGGGGGCCTGCCACCTGACATAGTATTGTGGTTGAGGGAGTGGAGTCGACTTGAGCTGAAGAATTGGGTGCTGTATAGGAGGAGGCAGGAGCATGGGGTCTCTCACTATCAGTTAGTGTTACAAGCTGGGCTAAGGGAAATAGTGTTGTGCAGTCTCCACAATGACATGGGGCACTTGGGTATTGAGAGGACCCTGGACTTGGTGAGGTCCAAGTTCTTCTGGCCCAGGATGTCCCAGGCAGTTGAGGAGAAGGTCAAGATCTGTGAACGCTGCATGTGCAGAAAGAGGCCTACAGACAGAGCAGCTCCTCTGGTCAACATTCAAACCAGTAGGCCTTTGGAGTTGGTCTGTATGGACTTTTTGTCATTAGAGACAGACCACAGCAATACCAAGAACATATTGGTTATCACAGACCATTTTACGAAATATGCCGTGGGAATACCGACCCAGAACCAAACAGCTTGTACAGCTGAAATCTCTGTGGGAAAATTTCTTGGTACACTATGGGTTTCCTGAGAAGCTACATAGTGACCAAGGGTCCGATTTTGAATCCCACACAATCAAGGAGTTGTGTCATATTGCAGGTATTCATAAGATTCGTACCACGCCTTACCACCCCAGAGGTAACCTGGTAGAGCGTTTCAACCGGACACTTCTCCAAATTCTGGGAACGTTAGAGAACGAGAAAAAGTCCATGTGGAAGGAGTTTGTGAAGCCCCCAGTACACGCATACAATTGTACGCGCAACGATACTACTGGGTATGCTCCTTATGAGCTCATGTTTGGCCGACTGCCCTGTTTGCCAGTAGATTTAGCTTTTGGTTTGCCAGCAGAAGCTCCAGCCAAGTCTCACTCCCAATACATGAAGGATTTGAAAGATCGGTTGCGAGAGAGCTACGAGATAGCTAAGAATAATTCTGTTAAATTAGCAGAGCGTAACAAGGGAAGGTTCGATAAACCACACGTTTATTGGTTGCTTCTACTTTGGAGGAGGGTGTGAGGGAAGCATAAGCTCACTGACAAGTGGGAGCAAGGCATCCAAGTAGTAGTCAAGAGAGCAGGAGACTTACCGGTGTACACTGTCCGACCAGTTTGGCAGAGTGGTCCTCTCAGGACGTTACATCGTGACTTCTTGTTGCCCTGTGGATTTTTGCAGTCAGATCGATATGAGCAGCAGCCTAAGAAAAGAGTTTGCAGGCCTAGAACTAGAGCCTGTGCAAATAATGATGATTCACAAGAGCCAGAGTGTGGTTGTGAGTACGAGTCTGAGGCTGATCAGTTCTTTGGTCCTGTACTTCCGGATACGCTGGACTTTGAAACTCGAGTTCTGGTGAACCCTGAGCAATTACCCTGCCCAAAACCTCAGAATGTCCAAACTGACTTACCTGTTGTTGAACCTGCAAGAGAGAGCATACCTACCTGTGAGTTCTCAGAGGAGAATCCAGAGGAACATGTAAGGGAAAGCTTACCTGAGTCTGGAGAAGTAGAAACGCCTTCTGCTAATCTGGTCATACTGATTCAGGGGTTTTGGTGAGGGAAGAGTCAGGATTGGATATCTGTTCTAAGTCTGTAGATGAGTTTCCTTCTCAGAAGGCTGAAACAGAAGTCGATTGTGAGGTTGAGAACAGAAGTAAAGAGAATCCAGCTCTGAGTGAAACTATGAATACTGGAGGTGATCAGAGTGAACGAGAGAATGAAACAGAGTTCGAGGAAGGAGTTATTCCCAGGTGTTCGCAAAGAGAGTGACGGCCTGCAAAAAGGCTTGAGTATCCCCAGTTAGGGAATCCACTTACCGTAGTGATTCAATCTCTGTTGCAAGGTCTGAATGTGGCATTCAGTACTTCTTTGGAGGAGATGAATGTTTCTCCTGTTGATTATGTGCCTGTGGTTGTGACTCAACCCCAAAAATATGCAGATGCAGCGGGACATGCTTGTATTCAAGAGGGGAGGGTGTAACCCAGGTCACTAAAGAAATCCTGTTGATGTAAGAAAAAGGAAAAAAAGACTAACACTCATGAATATGTAAAAGTTATTTTATTTTATTTTATTAATATCTGTGAAGAGAAAATAAGAAAATACATAAATTAAAACCATAACACTAATTTAGAAAAGTTATTTATTTAATAAGATGAAGATTGGTCCAATTAGACGAGTGGGAAGTTAGCCCCGCCTTAACGGGTGGAGCCAGGGCACAGATGATGCAACACTCCTTGCAAGAGAGAGAAGCAGCTGGCGCAATCCTAAAAAGAGGAGAAGAAAAAAATAGAATTAGAACGAACAAACTAACAGTTGTATCAGAGAAATAACAGAGATATTTTAAAATAAAAATGTGGATTGAACGTCAATGAAGTCAATGATTACGGGTGAATATTAGTGTGAATGCTACAGGGAAAATACAGGCCTAAAGTTGAAGTTTTGCCTTTCTGAAAACTTCATAATTGAAAAATCGAATTCTCAAGGTTGGGTCTTTTCTTTTTTTCCCTTTTCTGTTTTTTTCCTTTCTTTTCTATTTTCCATCATTTCCTGAGTTGGATGCTGCACATTTCCTGGACACTGGATGATTTTTGAAGAAGGTTTTGTACGTGTATTGTCCCTGCTTCACATCAGAAAAACTATTGCGAGCAGGAACTGGCGAGCCCATATAAGGACAGAGCTTTGTGGATCAAGGAATGAATGGAGTGGTAGGATTGTGCATTGTTTTCTCCTCCCTTTCTGACTGAACTGTGTTGCTCAAAACTCAGTTGCGGAAGAAGGATCTTGTGCAAGCAGCATTGAACTGGAACTGAGATTTAGTGAAATCCTAATTCATATTGAGACTGTTATTGTGATATATATATATATATATATATATATATATATATATTTTTTTTTTTTTTTTTTCTTTTTTTTTTTTTTTTTTTTTCTAGAGAACAAGAGTAAAGAGGGTATTTCAAAGGGTTATCATTTGGAAGAATTTAAAATTATTCTCTACATTAAATAAGCCAATTAGAAACAGTTTAACCCTCTGGGGACCAAAAACGCGCCTGCGCGTTTTGCTCGTTTTTTTTTTTTAGCAATGTAAATTAAGTTAATAATGCTCTGTTAATTTTGAACTTTCATTTTCGTGTTATACATCAATCGATCCTGTTCAGTTTCTATTTTTTTTCTGTGTACTCACAATAAAAATAAAGTGTTTTGCTTTTTGCCAAATAAAGAAAAATTAACATGATGCGAGTTCTGCACTCTCTCTGTCAGTGAACTCCAATTTGAAACGCGTTCGAAAATGATCTGTAACTCCGCGAAAATTCAGTCAAACTGGCAAACATACCCATGGGCATAAAGCTTGTGATCTCATCTTTTAAATGAAGTAATTTATATAAAAAACAAATATTCTCAGCTTCTGTAATCTGTATGAAAAGAGAGTGATTCCAGTCGAGCTCATTACCAGCTCATTCACTTTAATTCGTTCACGCCTACTCACGGAGCGCGTTATTCACAAGATAATGTGTTAAGCCATCTATGCAAAACAGGTAAACGCCCCCAAACAAATGCATTAAACGCTTCAAGTTTCATCATTCAGTCACCTGCGCGTTGGGAAGATGGCACGATACACCGGTACAGAAGCCCTTCAGCTCGTCCTGGATACTAGCGATGAAGAGTCCACATTTGTGACCCGTCACGGAAACCAGGGACACAAGTCGGCAGCACAACTTTCGAGCAAAATGAGAAATAAGCGTTTTATTTCAAAATTGGTGATTTTCGTTTTTTTGCAGAATCTGTTAGTTGAGATCATGAAGAAGCCTCTCCATGTTTGAGATAGCAGTATTGGTATATTTAAAAGCGTACATTTTGAGTTTGAAATCGGCTTGTTTTTCAGGCACGCAGTAGGGGTGTGTCATTGTCGGTGTGTATTTCCATACTGAATAAGCCGGCGTGACTACTTATTATGCAGCGCACTGGCCGGCTCTATCTGATTTCAAAATTCAATGTAGATGGATGCCAATAACATTATGATGTCCAGCAATCGATTTAAATAGTAGGTTACATGGGGTTTAATTTGTCATTAAATGAGATGTAGCCTAATACATGTTGTCAGTGCCAATACATAGATCCGCCTATTTAACCAACGTGTATCTTAATGGTCCAGTGGTAGAGCTTTTGCCAGTTGTGTCAGAGGGTCTGAATACGAATCCGCCCTCGTATAGTTTTTTTTTTCTCGTATAGTTTTTTTTTCTCTCATCAAAACGATTATGTTCATCAGTGGTTGTATATCAAGCAGGGACACGCAAACGTTTGCATTATGTTTTGTGGTTTCACCAGAACGAATAGAGAGTATCCGCAACGCAACGGATTGAAGCGCGCGTCGAGTGAAGACAGTGCGGTGTGTGCACGAGCCACATGAGAAAACACCATATCTGCGCCACTGATCGCTACGGCAGCGAGCACTTTGATCGCTTGATTTAAAAAAAAATACATTTCAGCGCTAGTATCTTATTTAAAAAACGAACGAAATGAATGCTCTGCCAGTTAACTGGAGATGTTTTATTTATTTGTAGAATTGGTACATTCGTGTCGCGAGATGTTTTAAAAAGTGGTGGGAACATGTTCCATCCGTCCCACCCGCAAATTATGCCTATGCCTATTTCCATAGTTTATTGCTTATTATTTATCATTAGCAAAAGTTTGTTTCATGTTGCACGAGTAGGCTATACCGAAGAAAATTCCTAGTCTGTGAAACCTTTCATTGACAATGGCAATAAAATCTATTCTGATTCTGATTCATACTTGGATTCATAGCCTACTCATACATATATATATATATCACATAGCACATCCTGTTTTTGATTTGAACATTGTCTAGAGTTTATCTTATTTTTTATTCAGTGTACACAAGAGTTGCCTTTACAGTTTTATCGGTAGATTCCTTTTGGTTATTTATCGCTCACAATTGCTTTGTTTATAGCCGACTGATTATTTTTTTATTTTGCTCACATTTAATTTGCTTAGAGCAACATTTAGAATTTAGAACATTTAGTTCCTCCACACAGAGGAATTACAATAAAACAGATTGAAAAACAAAACCTTTGAATGTCCTCTCATTCTTTCTTCAGGCTGCCTCACTTGATGGCCCATTAGCCATTGGGGGGGTGTCTATGTCACACCCCTGGTCTGAATCTCAATAATATTGATAGGCCATTACCACTCCCATGCATAAACCTCTTCTGACAAAAAATCTGTCTTACAATGTTTAAATCAATGTATTGTTTTATGAGAACGATTAGGCAGGATGATTTTCACATCATTTTGAAGCCAGAACTCGAAGCGACAACATCCATTAGTCAAAAGTCTTGTGGACACATATTTAGTATGTGTTTTGTGGTCTTATTTCAGCAACTTTCATTTTTATTTTTTTCAATAACCACACATAAACATTATTTTTCTTTTAAAAATACAAACATGTACATACATGTTACTTACATATTATGGTAGCCCCGTTTGTGTTATATAGAGTGAATTTACACCTTTGCCATTAACATGTTTATAAATAACTGAAAAAAGCACAAATGTCAGGGCATGTCAAAACATCCCAAGGGCCCCAAAAACACCCTGGTCCCCAGAGGGTTAAATAAATAGATACAAATAAATTGTATACACATTAATAGAGTAATAGAGTAGCACCAGGACACCCTAGGCCGGAGGTCGATGATCGACTTTGTGGTTGTTTCATCTGACCTCGGGCCGTATGTCTTGGACACTCGGGTGAAGAGAGGGGCGGAGCTGTCAAATGATCACCACCTGGTGGTGAGTTGGATCCGATGGCGGGGGAGGAAGCTTGACAGACTCGGCAGACCCAAACGTACTGTGAGGGTCTGTTGGGAACGTTTGGCCGAAACCCCTGTCAGAGAGATCTTCAACTTCCACCTCCGGCAGAGCTTCGACCAGATCCCGAGGGAGTCTGGAGATATTGAGTCCGAGTGGACCATGTTCTCCACCTCAATTGTCAACGCGGCCACTCGGAGCTGTGGCCGTAAGGTCTCCGGTGCCTGTCGAGGCGTCAATCCCCGAACCCGGTGGTGGACACCGGAAGTAAGGGATGCCGTCAAGCTGAAGAAGGAGTCCTATCGGGCCTGGCTGGCTTGTGGGACTCCTGAGGCAGCTGACGGGTACCGACAGGCCTAGCGGACTGCAGCCCGGGTGGTTGTGTAGGCAAAAAATCAGGCTTGGGAGGAGTTCGGTGAGGCCATGGAGAAGGACTATCGGTCGGCCTCGAAGAGATTCTAGCAAAGCATCCAGCGCCTCAGGAGGGGGAAGCAGTGCCCTACCAACGCTGTTTACAGTGGAGGTGGGCAGCTGTTGACCTCGACTGGGGATGTCATCGGACGGTGGAAGGAATAATTCGAGGATCTCCTCAATCCCGCCGTCACGTCTTCCATTGAGGAAGCAGAGGCTGAGGGCTCAGAGGCGGACTCGTCCATCACCCGGGCTGAAGTCACCGAGGTAGTCAAGAAACTCCTCGGTGGCAAGGCACCGGGGGTGGATGAGATCCGCCCCGAGTACCTCAAGTCTCTGGATGTTGTGGGGCTGTCTTGGCTGACACACCTCTGCAGCATCACGTGGCGGTCGGGGACAGTACCTTTGGACTGGCAGACCGGGGCGGTGGTCCCTCTTTTTAAGAAGGGGGACCGGAGGGTGTGCTCCAACTATAGGGGGATCACACTTCTCAGCCTCCCCGGGAAAGTCTATGCCAGGGTACTGGAGAGGAGAATACGGCTGATAGTAGAACCACAGATTCAGGAGGAACAGTGTGGTTTTAGTCCCGGTCGTGGAACACTGGACCAGCTCTATATCCTCTCCAGGGTGCTGGGGGGTTCATGGGAGTTTGTCCAACCAATCCACATGTGTTTTGTGGATTTGGAGAAGGCATTCGACTGTGTCCCTTGCGACATCTTGTGGAGGGTGCTCTGGGAGTATGGGGTTCGGGGCCCTTTGCTAAGGGCTATCTGGTCCCTGTACGACTAGAGCAGGAGCTTGGTTCGCATTGCCGGCAGTAAGTCAGACTTGTTCCCGGTGCATGTTGGACTCCAGCAGGGCTGCCCTTTGTCGCCGGTTCTGTTCATAATTTTTATGGACAGAATTTCTAGGCGCAGCCAGGGGCCGGAGGGTGTCAGGTTTGGGGACCACGCGATTTCATCTCTGCTCTTTGCGGATGATGTTGTCGTGCTGGCCCCATCAGACCAGGACCTTCAGCATGCACTGGGGCGGTTTGCAGCCGAGTGTGAAGCGGCTGGGATGAGAATCAGCACCTCCAAATCCGAGGCCAGTCGGAAAAGGGTGGTTTGCCCGCTTCAGGTTGGTGGAGAGTTCCTGCCTCAAGTGGAGGAGTTCAGGTATCTTGGGGTCTTGTTCACGAGTGAGGGAAGGATGGAACGGGAGATTGACAGATGGATCGGTGCAGCTTCTGCAGTAATGCGGTCGATGTACCGGTCTGTCGTGGTGAAGAAAGAGCTGAGCTGCTAGGCGAAGCTCTCGATTTACCGGTCAATCTACGTTCCTACTCTCACCTATGGTCATGAGCTGTGGGTCATGACCGAAAGGACAAGATCCCAGATACAGGCGGCCGAAATGAGCTTTCTCCACAGGGTGGCTGGGCGATCCCTTAGAGATAGGGTGAGAAGCTCGGTCACTCGGGAGGAGCTCAGAGTAGAGCCGCTGCTCCTCCACATCGAGAGGGGCCAGCTGAGGTGGCTCGGGCATCTTTTCCGGATGCCTCCTGGACGCCTTCCCGGGAAGGTGTTCCGGGCATGTCCCACCGGGAGGAGACCCCGGAGAAGACCTAGGACACGCTGGAGGGACTATGTCTCCCGGCTGGCCTGGGAACACCTCGGTGTCCCCCCAGAAGAGCTGGAGGAAGTGTCTAGAGAGAGGGAAGTCTGGGCATCCCTGCTTAGACTTCTGCCCCCGCGACCCGGCCCCGGATAAGCGGAAGAAGATGGATGGATGGATGGATGGATGGATGGATGGATGGATGGATGGATTAATAGAGTAAGGTCAATTAACTTTATTAGCTTGAATCTAAATAGGTCACAAAAAAAAAAGAAACAATTAATAATAGTTACAAATTAAATAGGAAATAAATATAAATAAAGGTTATAAAAAGGTAACATTTATTTAGTTTGGTCTTTACTGCCATAGGCTACTGGTCATTATTTTCCTTTGTGTTATGCGGTGATTTGAATTTCACTGCTTTATTTTATTTATTTTTATAAAATAAATAATGGGGGGGGGGGGGACCCCCTTTCCCCCTTTCCCCCCCATTGGGCCCTGCAGGCCTCTGCAGGCCGAGTCAGACTGCCTTTCTTAAATCCAACCAAGAAGGAAACGGACAACTCTTGCCTTAAGGATGCCGTGTGTTCCAGCATGGCCTCAACAGGCCCAGGGCAGGAGACTTCGAAGCATCCAGGACATGTGCTCACTCCAGCATCAAGGACAACTTCAGGAGTTCAGTGACGTCATTCAACACGGACGAAGTCCCTCGCAACTCTCACCATGTGCTCTTTGTGTCCTGCCGGCCCAGAATGTGTAGGCCACAATCTGCACTCCGGCCATGAGAACAGCGACAATACAAGTTCATCCTATCTTCTTCATCCAACGGAGAAGAAACGATTGCAACTTGCACCATGACTTTTGACACTCAAGGACCCAACGACGAATTCAATCTTCAAGAATTGACCATGCAAGTATAAATTTCATGAGGTGCTCTGAACTAAGCTGATGGTTCTTTTCATACTGCAATAGATCTTGAGAGATTTCCTGTTTCCGGTTCCACATCACTCACCCCTTTACCTATGCATGTATGTATGTATGTATGTATGAATGTATGTATGTTTGTTTAGTGTTAGTTATGTTTGTGATTTAGTTAATAAAACTTGTGCACAATTATGAATTTGATTTCTGATCCTCTGTTTGCATACAAAGTCCCTTTTACTATCTTGATCTTGTTACAGTATACTCTAATTGCTGTACATGCTAAGGAATAATTATTTTTCAGTGACCATGAAAGATACCCTTTTCTTAGAATAAATGAATAATCAAAGAGTTCGTTGGAACTGATTAATTGATTGTAATATTAATTGGCTTACCTCAAAGTTAATCTAATTAACTGACACAAATATTAATAATTAATCATAATTGGTAATTATGGATTATTATTAATATTTCCCCTTTGAGCTAATATCGTTACAATATCTTTGCTTGGTGCATTTGGAAACAAAGCTTGTCTATTTCTAAATGTAATCGCATGCATCTCTAATGATTATACTGTGTGTGTGTGTGTGTGTGTTGAAAAAAACATATATTAAAAACACTCGCAACAGACACACACCAAAGCGGAGGGGTTATAGCGTTGTGTAGTGGATTTTTCCCTAAACTTGACTATCTAGTGTCTGCAAATCGACACTTAATAAATAAAATCCGTTGCGTCTACTGTTCAACACCGAGCGTCTACAAACCGACACTTAATAACCTTTATACTCTAGCTCTCTGCGTCTTCCGTCTACAACTGGCCGAGTCTCTTACTCTAACTTACTTGCTTCCCTAAACTGACCTGCTGCGCAGCAGAAATTAACAGGCAGACATCAGCAAATGTCCTCTAAATGCTTTAATAACGGCCAGGAGAGTCTTCGAGCAGTTCTCAGAGAAACTCTCCCAAGAAGAATCAAGGCCGGAGGATCTCAGACAAATTCCATTGAGACAATCCCACCGTAAAACACAGATACAACAGTTTTTATAGAATCAAGAAAACAAATAAGACTAACATGTCACCTTCAATATGATTGGTTCAATTGGTTCAAAAGCCCCAACCTTTTTCCTCTGTCACTGGCACAAGCAAACTCTGTTTTAATGATGACTTCATTTGCTAATCACAAGATTCTAACAGACTGTCTAGTTTCATTTCCCAAACTATGTTATTAATACACACACACACGCACACAGTCAAAGTCACAGGTTTTCCATTGGTTTCGTCACAGTACATCCTGTTTCCATGTTAGATGTTAAATAAGGTTAGATGTTAGAAACATGGTTAGTTTAATATACAGTTTAAAATTTCTACGACAGTTGCCAGCGGCACTTAGCGGAGTTTTAACGCTGTAGTTAAATACGCGTTACATATATCTCAATGACTTCTCAAAGAGAGCAATGGGATCAATTACATAACAAATGGATACTTTTGCTAATCAAATGTTTCTCTTGAGAAAACAAATCCCTATAATTTCACATGCATTTTCTGTAGAGTTTCAGAGATCTCAATATGAGCAATTTGTTCTCAGTACGATCTCAATATCAGAATTTGATGAGAACTTGTTCACAACCTAATTGGTCGGTTTTTATGATGTATTCCCTATTTTGAAACAGAACTTACCGAACATCCAAAACAATGCACTTTGTGCACTTTAAAATATGTGAATAATTATACATACCTTATTATAAGAATTGTTTAGATTTTTAAGTTAAAACAGCATTCACATTTTTTCAAACATCCATTGGTGATTTTCGTATTCACTTTTTTGTTTGTCAGGCAACTCCAAATATGTAAATGCTTAAAAGTCGGGAGACAACATTATGTAATTTTTTTTTCAAACATTTGTTTACACACACATTTTTGCATTTTAATCTAGACTAAAACATGCCAGCCAAAAAACAATATTATTCGCTTCATCACCAGCTCATTTGTTAGTCCCCTGTTGGTTTTGCCATGCTGCCTCACTTTATGGTCTACTTTATATATATATATATATATATATATATATATATATATGTGTGTGTGTGTGTATATGTGTATATATATGTATGTATATAAACCATCATGATATATATTGAGCGGTATAAAATGTGTGTCTTATGTGACAGTAGCCACGTTTCCCTTTACCCTTGAAATTGTGCAAACTGAAATGCGAATTGAAAATACGCCCAATGGAAACACGTCAATTTAGCAAAAACTCCCATATATCGCTAAAAAGTTTGTACAAAAGGAATTTTTCATAAAACTACAATGGAGACTATTTAGACAGAAGATGAGAGTTCTTTATTAAACTCATAAAAGACAAAAGAATTACGGGAATACTGAATACAAAGAAATGCCACAATCAAGACCTTGAAGCATATATGAGGGAGAAACACCCAGAAACTATTAATACGTGGCCGCTCCCAAGTATGAGGGGCTTTCCTTGCCATTAATGCTTGGATAACACGCCTACGTCTCCTTCGATTAATAATAATGGCTAGTGCGGTGGCTGCGATATATGTAAACCTACCAACATTCGTTGCCATGGTTTTTGGAATGACTTATCGCGAGAGGAAAAAAATGTGCGTTTCAGTCGCATAACATTGGTTAATGGAAACGGCGTCATTGTGCTAGAGTCTTTTATCGACATTTAGAAAATATCACAAAAGTTTTGCGCAAATCTGTAATGGAAACGCGGCTAGTGTCACAAGCTGAACTTGATTGCAGATCATCAGAAGTCTTCACATACTTCTGCTTAACTTTTATCCTGAGCTTCAAGATCTGGACTCAAATATTTATGATGAATGTAAATTGTACATTAGGGGATTGGGGGTGGTTAGGTGAAACTATAGGTAGTGAGGGCCCCTTTTGAAAATTTGCTTAGGGCCCCCAAAATGCTAGGGCTCAGCCCTGATAAGTTACTGGACTTAAGTATCTTTTTGGCTACTTTGTACTTTGAGTATCAAGGATATTAGCAACTTGTACTCTCTACTCACTTACATTTTCAAATCAAACTAGATGTACCGCATGGCGGTACAAAATATGACCGCCGCTCAGGCCTGCACTGGCTTTCCACAAAAATAAATGACGTGGAGCAATTTGGCTGTATTGCGTGTTTATGTATATAAGTTGTATATTTTAAAAGACTGTCTGGAGTATTCCTGTGGATCATGGATAATTTAGAGTTTTGTAATTATTTGCCATTACTATTTAAGTTTTATATCAAAAGTCATTAGTTTAGACACTTAACATCCATAATGTGAAAACGTCACATCCATAACAGTGGTTAACAGTAAAAAGCGACTGAAGTGCCCTTGAGCAAGGCACCTAACCCCTCACTTCTCCCCGAGCGCCGCTGTTGTTGCAGGCAGCTCACTGCGCCGAGATTAGTGTGTGCTTAACCTCACTGTGTGTTCACTGTGTGCTGAGTGTGTTTCACTAATTCACGGATTGGGATAAATGCAGAGACCAAATTTCCCTCACGGGATCAAAATAGTATATATACTTATACATACTAAGTATGAAAAATCTGTGTTTTTTTTTTCAAAGGACCCTCCCATTCAATTTCTACAAACCTCTACCAAACGGTTGAGGTGCCTGTTGATGGTAAAAGTCAGTTATCTGACTTTGGCATGGGTTTGTTGTGTTTTACTGAAATAAAAAACATTTTTTCCCCAAAAAAGTGTTTTTATCTTGTAGCCCTGGTCCCAGAGTTTTAAAAAAACAATGTTAACAAAATGAAACTCATTCCCACTGTACCTAGTAGAACACTTAAGTAAATGTCCCATTGAAATTAATGGGATTTTATGGATTTAGGTGAAGAAAGTGTACACATAATACATTTTGGTCTGTACCATGAAGAGAAAACTGATTCAACTATATAAACTATATATTTTCTGAAAGCGTAGACTCTCAGGATGTGATCTAACATGGCATGAAACATGTCCCACCCACGTCATTAGTATACTGCCCAAGCATAACACATTGGGTATTGGTAAATCGGGTATATGGCTAATACCTAAAAAAAGTAGTAGTATGTGCATGTCTGTCTGTGTGTGTGTGTATGTGTGTGTGTTTGTGTATGTGTGTGTCTGTGTGTGTCTGTGCGTGTATGTGTGCGTGCGTACATGTGTGTGCGCGTGTGTGTTTGTGTGTGTGTGTCTGTGCATGTGGATTTGTATGTGTGTGTATGGGTGTGTGTCTGTGCCTGTGGATGTCAGTGTGTGTGCATGCTTGCGTTTGTTTGTATTCCTGCATGTGTGTGTGTGACAGTATCATCCTAAACCAGCAACCCTTCGCTCAACAGCACCATCTACAGGCCGATGAGTGTACAGTCACTAAATGTGCACATAAATTAATTTATTTTATACCCCCCCATGGATGAAATTCTACGAAACTTAGCATACCCCCAGAGGATGTCAAGTTAATCATACACATGAAATATGGTGCAGTTCTGAACATCTCCACTGAAGATAGGGGCGATTAAAGCAGAATAATATAGGCCGGGAGCCAGGTCCACTCCTCAGGATGTTTTTTGCTACCTTTTTTTCACTATTATTTCCTATTATCTTATACCTTGGGCCATCACAAGTTGATAATGACCACCCCCAACTCGGCCCCGTTTGGTCTCAGGGGCCAAAAAACACCCTTTTTGGGAAAAGCTTTTGGCGGAATGATGTAATTGTGAATATAAAGGTACTGCAGCTACATACATGGCCATATAACCCTAAAATTTTGCATGGTGTATCCTGACACATAGGGGAAACTAGCAGAAAAAGATTCTGGGCATTGCTGCCTTTTTTCTGTCAAATATCACCCTCAACATACCCCAAAAGACTAAAAAATGGCTGTCCGCCTGACAAATTGTCATCAAAAGTGATCATTTTCAAGCATTTTATTATATATATCACTGCCTCAAATGTACATGAAAAACTTCCCAAGACTTAAAGCTTCCATTTAAGTCCAAGATGACCTTTCTATCTAGAGGATTATAGCTGGTATAACCAAAGTTCTCCACTGTACCTCAAATCGGAGAAAACAGAACTTTCAAGCATTACCATTCCGTATTGGATTAAGCATTTTTTTTTTTTACATATGAACAATGTTTTAAACAAGAGTTGAGACTTGACTTATGAGCTATACTATATGAAATGAATTGCATGAAAAGTGAGCAATGTTATGCCCCTACCCAGCCAGCAATGACATGTGGGGCCCAAATGGGTCTGACATGAATTGCCCAATTAAGACCCATGCAGTACCCTTACAGGTCCCACTTTTAGTATGTCTGGGCTTCCACGGCTTGCCCCAATGTGGATCCCGGGTGCAAGCCCATAATGGGGCCCACATTTGCCGCCCATGAAGCCCTCATCTGGGCCACACATGTCATTGCTGGCTGGGTAGTTCAGGGCTATTCAATTAGCTTCATTCGAGGGCCGGATTATTAAATCGAAATGTTAAGGAGGGCCGGTGGGTTTAGCTTATTTATTGAAACATTATTTATTACTTATTGAAACATAACAGTATCAATAAATAAGGTAAAGTAAACCTAAAAAAGTATTGTATTTACTTGGAAATGTGGTACCCAACAGTATGCAGATTTATGAGTATTTAATAAATAACTTATTTACAGCTATGTACAAAAATATGAATTATACAAGATCATAGCTATTGGTAAGAATTATTTTATTTATAATTATTATAGGCTTAAATGAAAATATTCTAACAGTGAGACTTGATAACCACAGGTAAAACCATAGATGGTTACTCACTCACTACCACTGTATAATAAAATGCCTAAACACAGGTAAAAACTATACACAAAATGAATTGTATATTCCTCTACCAACCTAATTAATCTACTGCAATATAGGCCTAAATGACTATAAGTTAGTATTCAGTATAAATATTCCACATTTCTGGCCAAACCATAGTAAATTACTACACTACAATTCATGGTAAATGTAAAGGTGGTGATTAGGGAATTTAAAGTCTTCTAACTTTGTTCATGGCACAATGTTTCTGCTGTTTACCTCATCAGGTGTGTTGGGAATGTTGAGGCTGTTTCATCTGATTTAAAACTAGTTAAATCATCGAGTGATTTGTGGTTTGTAACAGAGGTGTGTCGAATTGAACCACTTCTCACTGGATGTCGCAATGCTGTTTAATAATAGTGTCCAGGGGCCTCATTTATAAAACTTTGCGTAGGATTTGCGTCAGAAGTGGCGTACGGATGAAACATAGGACGTGTGTACGCACAGAAATATTCAGATTTATAAAACCGTGCGCACGCACATCCTACGCAGTTTTCCCTTAATAAATCACAATCAATTCTAAATGTAGCGCAGCTTTTGCGGCTTCATGTTACGGCCATAGTTGCCCATAAATAGTCCGTGAAACGCCCACAAGTTAACATTCATCGATTGCGAAATCATGGCAAACACAGAGAGGAAAACCAAGAAACGTAACTTCACTCATGCGCAAGCGTGAAGCACATGATCAGCCATTGTGCGTCATTACGCATTGTGATGGCATCATGGCATTTTATTACCATCCATTTGATTGCATCTGACAAGCTACAGATGTGTTATGAGGATGAATTGCATAACATGCTAATATTATTGCAGAACATATTTATATCTTTTTGCAAATATGTGTTAATTTGCATTTCTGTTGTAATCTTTGTTTGATTTTGTTTGTTTTACACTGCAGATCGATCAAACGGGTGTTCGTGTAGGCTGTTAATTGTCATGACCGACTGATAGTAAACTCGCTAGAGAGGCCAATCTACTTCGAGTTAAACTAAAACGAGCCAATACACATTGGCATGCAGTCATTTGCATCAACTGTTAAGCCTCGCAGCGCAGGTATATAATGAGCAGAAGGTGCGAGGTGAGCTCCTTTTTTGCTGAGGAGCCAAGCCTGGTAAGCTTGTGATGATGGGATGTACGTCTCCGTTCCCTCCCTCAGGGAACGAGGGTTACCATATGTAACCAAGACATTCCCTTATCAGTCGGTCACTCTCGAATTATGTCTTGACCGACTGATAGGAATCCCTACCAAAGCGCCACAGCTGCTGCACCCCATCCAGCGCCCGGTGCAAGCCTGTACCCCTTCTTGCCTGGACGGATGATAGGAAAGGGCTTACACAGAGCGTATCCATCACTGTTGTTCCATGATAACCCATACAGTGAGAATATTGGATAACACTGGGAAAGCGTGCCCATTCTATGGAAGGGGAACGCTGTGGAAGCCACTTTCTTCAAGGGAGTTATGTGGAAAAATACCTATGGACTAGCCCGAAGGTTGTACTGCATATGAATATTGGGTAACTTAGCCCAAGGGAAAGACACGGGGCTTCGATTAGGAGCAGCCGTGGAAGTATACACATATGGAACCCAGCCTAACACCTGATCTCTGAAGGGAGTGGTAGGAACCTTGGGCACATAGCCAGGCCAGGGTCTCAGTACAACATGGTTGTCACCCGGCCCGAACTCTAGGCATGATTCGTCGACCGAAAATGCTTGTAGGCCCCCTACCCTCTTGATAGAGGCCAGTGCAATCAGCAGCAAAATCTTCAAAGAGAGAAGCTTTAAGTCTGCTGACTTCAAAGGCTCAAAGGGAGCATCCTGAAGAGCTTGAAACACCAGGGAAAGGTCCCAAGAGGGTATGGAGGGGGGACGAGGAGGGTTTAACCTTCTCGCCCCCCTAAGGAACCTGACGACCAGTTCGTGCTTTCCATAGATGGCACATAGATGGCAACTGTTTTGCCATCTATGTGGTCGTGATAAGCTGAAATAGCAGCAGCATGTACTTTGAGGGTGGATAGAGACAGCCTTCGCTCCAACCCTTGCTGCAAGAAGGAAAGCGTGGACCCTATTGAACATCTTCGGGGGTCCTCTCGGCGAGAAGAAAACCACTTGACGAACAGGTTCCACTTCAAGGCACACGTCTCATGGACGGCACCCATGCAGAAGTGATGGTGTTAAGTACCTCTGGGGGTAAGTCACCTAGAACCAGAGATGGAGTTTCCAGAGGTTTGGACGCGGGTGCCATAGGGTGCCCTGTCTCTGAGTCAGAAGATCCTTCCTCAGAGGAATGGGAGGGACTGTCACGAGGAGCATGATTTCTGGGAACCAGGTCCGGGTGGGCCAATAGGGGGCCACCAGAAGGACCTGCTCCTCATCCTCCCTGACTTTGCATAGGGTCCTACCTTTGAAGGTGTTCAAGCAGTTCAGCACCGACTGAGCGCGTTTGCTCTGTGAGGCGTGCTGTCTGTGCGACCGAATCCAACTCCATACCGAGAAAAGAGATCCTCTGCATGGGGGCGAGTTTGCTCTTCTCCCAGTTGGCCGGAAGACGCAACTGGCTGAGGTTCCTGAGCACGAGGTCCCTGTGTTCGCATAACTGATCTCGAGAGTGTGCTAATATGAGTCAGTCGTCAAAATAGTTCAGGATGTGCACGCCCTGTTCTCTCATGGGAACAAGGGTCCCCTCCGTGACTTTTGTGAAGACACGGGGAGACTGGGACAGCCCGAAGGGCAGGACCTTGTACTGATATGCTCGACCCTCGAACGCAAAGCGCAGAAATGGCCTGTGTCGAGGAAGAATCAAGACATGAAAGTACGCGTCCTTCAGGTCGATCGCTGCAAACCAATCTTGGGGACGGATGCATTTTAAAATGCGTTTCTGCATGAGCATTTTGAACCCACCACATTTCTTGGTTACAATAAAGTAGGGACTGTAGTGCACTGACCTCATATCGGCTGGAGGGACTGGCTCTATCGCGTCCTAGTAGGACTGCGATCTCTGCTCGCAAGACATGGGCATCGGCTGCTCTCACTGTAGTGGAGTGGATGGCCCGATCCATTTCCAGGTCGCCCGTCCTAGGGCTGCTTGCTCTTGGCTTTACCGCCCTGCTTGGCAGGGGCCTGGACGGGTGGGGGGGGGGCCTGCCTGCGACTGGTGGAGGCTGCTGCTGCGGCGCGAGAGCGAGGGCAGACACAGAAGGCCGCCCCGGTGACGAGCAGACTGAGGGGCTGCGGGCAATGGGGTGGAGGCAGCAGCTGACTGCGGCAGGATGTGCTTGATGGTCTCATGGGCTTTTCAGACAGTTTCTGCTGGGCAAAGTTCTCGACCACGTTGCCTTTGAGTGCTCTCAAGCGCACCTTACCAGCTGTGAGAACAACTTTTGTTTGCTCAAGTCAAAACAAAAGCAAAAAGAAAAGAAAGAGAGAGAAAAAAGACCGCTTACGCTGCTGTGCTGTCACCCGCACCAGTGTGGAGAGGTCCGAAGAAGAAGAAGCTCGCTCAGTTTCACAATCTCCTTGAAGGTATGTAGAAAACATCGAAGTGCTTGGCTCCAAAAACTGATGAAATCCATACAAATATAGATGAAGATGAGGAAAATGATGATTGAGAGTTTATATTCTACACTAATACAACACACTAACATGACCAGTCGTCGAAGTACAGCATGGATAAGCAGCAAAAAGATCTAAGAACCAAATAAATGTTTTCTATTTTATGTTTGAGCTGTATTTTAGTTTCGCCATTTGGCTGTAAAGAATGTTTACCTGTACAGAAGGTTACTAACGTTTACTCTATTCAAGGTTGTTTTTTTGATAACAGACTACACACTAGAGTCATCTTTATTCCTAGTGTTGCAAGGACTTTGTGGACTTATGGAACCCATACGGAATGGTAATGCTTGAAAGTTCTGTTTTCTCCGATTTGAGGTACAGTGGAGAACTTTGGTTATACCAGCTATAATCCTCTAGATAGAAAGGTCATCTTGGACTTAAATTGAAGCTTATAAACTTGGGAAGTTTTTCATGTACATTTGAGGCAGTGATATATATAATAAAATGCTTGAAAATGATCACTTTTGATGACAATTTGTCAGGCGGACAGCCATTTTTTAGTCTTTTGGGGTATGTTGAGGGTGATATTTGACAGAAAAAAGGCAGCAATGCCCAGAATCTTTTTCTGCTAGTTTCCCCTATGTATCAGGATACACCATGCAAAATTTTAGGGTTATATGGCCATGTATGTAGCTGCAGTACCTTTATATTCACAATTACATCATTCCGCCAAAAGCTTTTCCCAAAAAGGGTGTTTTTTGGCCCCTGAGACCAAACGGGGCCGAGTTGGGGGTGGTCATTATCAACTTGTGATGGCCCAAGTTATAAGATAATAGGAAATAATAGTGAAAAAAAGGTAGCAAAAACATCCTGAGGAGTGGACCTGGCTCCCGGCCTAATATTGCATTTTCATTTTTTATGGGAGGGGCGCAAATCACAAATGAGTGATTATGGGCTAGGTTGATGTGGGCCCTTAAGACCAACATACCATAAAAATTTCTTCATCCTCGGTTCCACGGTTAAAGTAGTTATTTAGGAAAAACTGCATTTTTTGGGTTTGGGGGGGCCCAGCGCGGGGGGGGAGTGGCCCCCGGGGACCAAACGAAATTTTTCCGTAAAAGTCTAGTGGGGCTACATGCCCACCAAATTTCATGTTCCCCGGTGTTTCGGTGTCCCTGGTATCGTTGACGAAAAATTCACGGGGGGCCCAGCGCGGGGGGGGAGTGGCCCCCGGGGACCAAACGAAATTTTTCCGTAAAAGTCTAGTGGGGCTACATGCCCACCAAATTTCATGTTCCCCCGTGTTTCGGTGTCCCTGGTATCGTTGACGAAAAATTCACGGGGGGCCCAGCGCGGGGGGGGGAGTGGCCGCCGGGGACCAAACGAAATTTTTCCGTAAAAGTCTAGTGGGGCTACATGCCCACCAAATTTCATGTTCCCCGGTGTTTCGGTGTCCCTGGTATCGTTGACGAAAAATTCACGGGGGGCCAGCGCGAGGGGGGGAGTGGCCTCCGGGGACCAAACGAAATTTTTCTGTAAAAGTCTAGTAGACCAACATACCATAAAAATTTCTTCATCCTCGGTGCCACGGTTCAGGTAGTTATTTAGGAAAAACTGCATTTTTTGGGTTTGGGGGAGCCCAGCGCGGGGGGGAGTGGCCCCCGGGGACGAAACGAAATTTTTCCGTAAAAGTCTAGTGGGGCTACATGCCCACCAAATTTCATGTTCCCCGGTGTTTCGGTGTCCCTGGTATCGTTGACGAAAAATTCACGGGGGCCCCAGCGCGGGGGGGGGAAGTGGCCCCCGGGGACCAAACGAAAATTTTCCGTAAAAGTCTAGTAGACCAACATACCATAAAAAATTATTCATCCTCGGTGCCACGGTTCAGGTAGTTATTTAGGAAAAACTGCATTTTTTGGGTTTGGGGGGGCCCAGCGCGGGGGGGGAGTGGCCCCCGGGGACCAAACGAAATTTTTCCGTAAAAGTCTAGTGGGGCTACATGCCCACCAAATTTCATGTTCCCCGGTGTTTCGGTGTCCCTGGTATCGTTGACGAAAAAATTCAGTAGATGACGAAAAAAAAAAAAAAAAAAAACTTTGACAATCCCTATATGACCGCTTTCGCTAGCTATGCTAGCGGCGGTCATAATAAGTACATGTACTCTTTACTCCAATAGACATAACATTTTGCATGTCATCTAACTTTTTCTGCAGCAGTTTATTTATGCTACAAAATAAGTAATGTCACCATTTACTGGACATTGTAGGTACCATTTCTTCTGTGTTTTGCTCTTACTCACTTATACTGGCCAACTAGGTTACTTTCCACGAATAAGAGTGCATTAGCAGGTAGTTTCTGAATCTGAGGTGTTTCATATCTGAGGTGAGGACGTGGCGGCAGCCAAAACCAGCACGACTAGTGCAAGGCTTTTAATTTTTTTAGGCTTTAATTATAGTTAACATTATTTTATTTATCCGTTATATCGAAGAGACCGGTTTAAAGAATATTGGTTTACTTTTGCCCTTTTTTGAGCACTTGAGCTTAACTGATTCTTGAGTGCATATGTTTGTAGACGTCTAAGAGGCTGCTGTGTCGATGGGTTCAGTTTTATTTTGACTTTAAAAAATAAATGTGATTTGTTCTCCTCACAGATCAGCTGTTTCTTGTTTTTTTACTGGCATGTCTCTTAGGTGTTGAGAACTAGAGCATCTTTGAGCCTACATTCAGTCTAAGTAAAGTACTTCAGTACTGGTTAAATCACTGTTAAAAACAGATTACCTGGTTTCACAGACAAGGCTTAAGCCTATAGTCCCAGACTAAAATGCATGTTTGAGCTGTTTTAACTGAAAGTAACTTGCACCAAAATATCTTAAAATATGCAGTGCTATCGTTTTGTCTCAAGATGCACACCAGGAATGTTTTTTTTTTTTTTTTTCTAAGGCACATTTAAAAGTTACTTAAATGTCCTGATTTAACTAAGGTCTAATCCTGGCTTAATCTAAGACCTGTCTGTGAAACTGGGCCTTAGACTTTTACTCAAGTGGTGAAATTGAAATTGGTGACTTGTAATGGATTCATTTGAGCTGGCAGATAATTAATTTATCTGTCCTTTTACTCAAGTATGATTTTCATACTCTTTGCATGTCCCATTGTCTCTATTAACTGTTTGAGACAAAGTTGATATTTGTAACCAATGAGAAATGAGGTTTAAAACAGCAAACTCTTGGCAAGCCTTCTTAAGTTATGAAAAATGTGAAGTTCATGTGTAATAGGTCATGACATTCTTAAGTGTATCTTCTGTATGGTCTCATGTCATTATATCTGTCCTGTTTTAAGATTTTTCATAATAAATGCCCAAACCAGACTGTTGAAGGGCATATGCAAAATCAGTCTCCGCCTCCTCGTGTGTGTCCTCGGCTCTGAGCGGATTCATGAATCACAGCATGTGCTGTTTTTGACACAGAAAAGGGGCGTTTGATTTGTCTTTGTGTAACGTAGGCCAGTAAAAGCTGTGCGTGTAAACCTCGTTCCGCTGGCCTCAAGAAGCGCGTATCGACTGACGCTAGAGGCTGTGGTCTTTAGCGTCCTTGTTAGCGTGCCCGTTCGTGTCCCGCTCGGAGCAGGTTGAGTATAGGACCTGTTAAATTTGGTGCTGTGACCTGGATGAGAGTGAGGTTTAGGGGGTGAGTATAACAGATGTAGACCAGAAAGAGCTATGTGTGTCAACCTTTCCTCACGCGAGGCCAAAAAGGAAAACCGAGGGTCAACAAAATTAAACAAAGAGTGAGCTGATATTCAGCGGCATTTGTAAAAGATGCAGCAAACACCTTCAACATTACTCTAAAGCCTTCTTAAATAGCCCTCTTTTCCCTTTGAGACGCCGCTGAGAGATTGATGACATGGGTCAGAGCATAACTATAAACCCACGGGAAGTGAAATATTGGCTGATTGCTGGTTTGGTGATTATGGTTTTTAAGATGTCAGTTTTTCATGGTCAAAGGCACAAGGAGCATCACTCACAGCACTTATACAGAGATACATCGTTTCCACAGCAACTGTTTCAGACACTGCAGTCAAATGTGTGTGAATGCATTGAATATGGAAACTGAGTAAATAATTTATTGAGCTCTGAATTATGAGTTCTATAAAATCAGTATTGCAGAAAGGTTTGTTCTAGAGGTTTCTATCAATAAAACTGAATGGGTACATTATAAGAAAAGTGAATTACTGTTGCAGTGTGTTGTGTTTTAGAGTGAAAGGAAATGTCTGTAAAGAACAGATAATGTCCTGTCAGAAAATTGCCAGCACCTTTTCCATTTTTCTGCAGATTTTCTTTTTATATGAAGGAAAAACGGTAACACTTTAGAATACTGTATCTTACTTACTGCATAACTAATAAGGAATTATTGAAGAACTAATAGGTAATTCTTCATTAACTACTTCTTCACTACTGTTAACTACTAAGGAAGATGTGTTAACTAATCAGTATGTAATAGAATTTTATGATTGTGTTAAGTAACAGTTAGTTAATCAATAACTAATGAATTATGTCATATCTCCTGAAGAACTACTATTAATTATCTACTAATTGAGGTTCAAGAAAAATAACTAAGAAGTAACTAATGAACAGTCATACAAAACTACATTGAGTTGTGACCTTCCTTATTTACTAATGTTATTAATAGAAGAAAATACAATTTTAACAAATGCATATAAATGTTAAAGAGGTTTTGGCCTATGTGGTTTTGTGAGTGTGTTCTGTAAGAAATCAACTTCAGAAAGGAACCCCACTCAAGTGCCTTGCCTTAACTAACCTCAGATTAGTTTTTATATTGTATATACAGTACTGTGTGTGTCTGTATTGCTCAGCATAGAATGCCATTGAGTAAATTCATGTATTTGAAGCAACAACTGAGGGAAACTGAACATGTAGGGAACTTATTAGTAATTAATAAATAGTAGTTAGATAATTCTTAAGGAATTACTTAGAACCTGAAACAGTATTCTAAAGTGAAAATATAGGAAACCCATTAGTAATTAATAAAGAATTACCAAATAATTATCCAGGAATTAGCCTACTTATAACCGGAAACAGGATTCTAAATGTGAAAATATAGGAAACCTATTAGTAATTAATAAATAATTATTAGATAATTCTTCAGGAATTACTTAGAACCTGAAACAGTATTCTAAAGTGAAAATATAGGGAACCCATTAGTAATTAATAAAGAATTACCACATAATTATCCAGGAATTAGCCTACTTATAACCTGAAACAGGATTCTAAATGTGAAAATATAGGGAACCTATTAGTAATTAATAAATAATTATTAGATAATTCTTCAGGAATTACTTAGAACCTGAGACAGTATTCTAAAGTGAAAATATAGGGAACCCATTAGTAATTAATAAAGAATTACCAAATACTTCCCACTCAAATCGAACTTACTGTTAAAAAACCCCACTATTAACGTAATCATCTTAACCTTTGTAAAATACATGACAATGACTCGTTTAGGGTACATGATATCTTCCTTTATTTCAGATAAGGATATTTCTTAATACAGCTTATTTTATTTTGTTTTTGTCACGGTTAATCGATCCGTGTGTTCATTTTGCGTATCTGAAAACTCTTGGAACTCAGATAAAAACTATTCCAAGTGTAATCACCCGGTCTCTGTTCTCCACTTATCTTTCTTATTAGTGCTGAATGACTAAAACTGTCTAAAAAACTAAAAAAATATTGTTCAGTGCTTTTTACTTTTTAAGTACTTTAAAAATTAATTACATTTGTACTTTTAAGGTTAATTTGAAAATGAATAGGCCTAATTATAATTTTACTTAAGTCATATTTTATTGGGGTATCCGTACTTTTATTCAAGTTCTTGATTTGTGTACTTCATCCACCACTCCACTGAAAAAAACCTGGATTATTGTAGTACTGGTAACTACTGTATATGACTATTCATTAGTAGTTACTTCAAAGTTATTTTTTTGAACCTTAATTAGTAGATAATTAATAGTAGTTCTTCAGGATATATGACATAATTCATTAGTTATTGATTAACTAACTGATACTTAACACAATCATAAAATTCTATTACATACTGATTAGTTAACACATCTTCCTTAGTAGTTAACAGTAGTGAAGAAGTGGTTAATGAAGAATTACCTATTAGTTCTTCAATAATTCCTTATTAGTTATGCAGTAAGTAAGATACAGTATTCTAAAGTGTTACCGGAAAAACTATGGCCCATTTTGATGAACTATTCATAAAAGTTAAATATTTATGAAGTGAAACTGTCTTACAGGCTCTGATAAAATAATATATTACACACGTCCATTGTCTTGCTATAACATGAGCTCAGGCTCGAGAACTTCAGACATTTGGAGCTGGATTTCAGGTGTCTTAACCATTGGTACATGGATGCTGTATTCGGCTCATTTTCAAGGGATACACCAACATCACTGCCATCTTGGAAAGGTCAGTTCATGTTTATGATGTATACGATAGTTTGTTCCATTATCATAATAATTCATTGTATAGTTTTTTTGTTTTGTTTTTATATATACTTTTTATACATTATATACTTTTTTGTTGCTGGTAAATTTTATTATCAATCTATAATAATGCAATTTATAATATACATTTAAAACAGCTTTTAAAAATAAATTACATTGTACACCCCACTTCTTTAATGTTATCATTGAGATCATCGTTTTAAGCCAGCTCTGATTGACAAAAAAAAAACAATATAAATCTTCAAGTCTTCAATCATTATTATGAAAGTGTTTACCACTTTCTCTTTAATTTTACAAAATCTGCATTAAACCGAATTGTCTGATGTTTATGAGGAACCAAATGTTTGGAACAGGTTTGCTGTCAGAAGCTCGCACCACATCTGTCAGTTTACATGCTTGAGTTTGACCTTTCCAATATGGCGGCAATCTCTGCAAGTAGCTAATGCAGAATCGACATATTCATATTTATGGTCTCTGAGCGATGAGGATTGTTTTGAGTGTAAATGTGGCGGGTCTAATTTCCCTCCTGCTGTCTCAAAAATCAACTGTGACCACATACAGTGATGAAATCCGTTGTGACACTGTCACACATGACACATGTTTTAACCACTCTATGTATTATAATGATTTTATGTATATTAGAGTTTTAATAGGTTTACATGTAGTCTTAGTCCAGGGTTCACCAATCTCGGTCCTGGAGGGCCGCTGTCCTGCAGAGTTTAGCTCCAACCAGCTCCAACACACCTGTTTGAAAGTTTCTAGTATGGCTAGTGAGACCTTGATTAGCTTGTTCAGGTGTGTTTAACTGGGGTTGGAGCTAAACTCTTCAGGACAGCGGCCCTCCAGGACCGAGATTGGTGAACCCTGCCTTAGTCATTTTAGTCCATTTTATTCCTCTTATCTGTTTTATGTGTGTATGTCTTTAAATGATTATGGGGCTGCCTGTCATGTGAGCAATCACATGACAGGAAACAGGAAATAGCCAGCATAAAGGAAGCAGCATGGCAAACAAACAGGGTCTCTGTCAAGAGGACCAAAGCTGGATTGAGGAGTTTATTTTAAAGATTTACCATTCCAGCAAACCACATCACTTTCATTGGATTATCACTACAGTTGGATTGTATATACACCGGTGGACACTTACACATTGGGACTTACAGCATGCAAGGACTCTTAAGGACTGTTTTATGGTATGGAACCAATGGACTATGCTTTTAACAGCCTAAGGCTTCTTTGTTGTATTGTGTTGTTTTAAGTCCTGGTAGAAATTGTAAATACACTTCATTTATTCACTTTATTTCTGTTGTTGTCTCATCTTTTAAAACACTTCAAAACATCTCACAGTTTAATCTGACCCCAATTTTATTCGTGTAACTCTACCGATTAGGCCGATTGTTACACCGTTGTTGTTGTGTAACCAACAAATATTGTTAAGAGCTGATTGTGGCCATTCAGATGATGAAGATAGACTCATATTGAGGAGCAGTTTTTAAAAATATCATAAAAATATTGAGAACAACTCAGTGTGAACAACTGAATTGTAAGGTAAATGCCATGGCATCAGTCAAGAACATGTCATAATTCACCCCCCAAATCATAAAGAAATTATATACTAAGTGTATTACAGCATTTGCATTCTTTAAAAAATTACTAATATACAGACCTTTTCCAAAAAATTAGAATATCATGGAAAAGTTTATTTATTTCCATAATTCCATTCAAAACGTTAAACTTCCATAGATTATAGATTCAGGGCCCACAACTTAAACGATTTCAAGTATTTAGTTGTTTATTTGTACATAATTTGGGCTTCCAGCTCATAAAACCCACGAAAACAGGATTTCAAAAAATTAGAATATTACATGAAATCACACAGTAATTACACAGTGATACCATGGTCATTGAACCAGGTTTTGGTTCTTTTGGCAGTGTGGGCAGGTGCAAATCCTGCTGGAAAATGAAGTCAGCATCTCCATAAAGCTTGTCTGCTGAAGGAAGCATGAAGTGCTCTGAAAATGTCCTGGTAGACGGCTGCGTTGAGTGGACAGCACAATGGACCAACACCAGCCGATGACATGGCTCCCCAAACCAACACAGACTGTGGAAACTTCACACTGGACTTCAAGCATCTTGGATTGTGTGCCTCTCCATTCTTCCTCTAGACTCTGGGACCTTGGTTTCCAAATGAGATGCAAAATTTGCTCTCATCAGAAAAGAGGACTTTGGTCCACTGTGCTTTATTAAATCCAGAGTCAACGCAGCCATCTACCAGGACATTTTCAGAGCACTTCATGCTTCCTTCATTTTCCAGCAGGATTTGCACCTGCCCACACTGCCAAAAGAACCAAAACCTGGTTCAATGACCATGGTATCACTGTGTAATTACTGTGTGATTTCATGTAATATTCTAATTTTTTGAAAGCCTGTTTTCGTGGGTTTTATGAGTTGGAAGCCCAAATTATGTACAAATAAACAACTAAATACTTGAAATCGTTTAAGTTGTGGGCCCTGAATCTATAATCTATGGAAGTTTAACGTTTTGAATGGAATTATGGAAATAAATAAACTTTTCCATGATATTCTAATTTTTTGGAAAGGGTCTGTAAGTTTGAGTAATGAGAATTTGGAGGGTAGGGTCAATGCACTTCCACTCATACAAGTAGCCAGAGGAACATTTCTCTATTTACAAATATGACGAGACACGCACGTGTGAGTGATGTATGTATGCAATTTGTTGTGAAAACCATCCCGACAGATCTAAAATATAAACACTTATAATGGGCTTAATATTAGTCCCACGTAAAGCCAGAACTTCAGACTGACGTCAGAAGTTCTGGACTCCATAGCAGCTTTCATTGGCCAACGACTGCCCAAGACAACGTCTGACCGACACGTAAAGCAAACAATCACAGTTTGTTTTGTTCTGTTTCATGTTTAGGGGCGTGAAAAATAACAGACCAGTGTGTAAAACTCTTGAACTCTTGGTATTTTAAAGAGTCTATGCCACAAACTTTACTTACTTCACATTCTTTTGAAAATCCAGCATTTAGTTGATCGTTCATTGTCACAGTTATAATCACGACAGCTTTCTTCTTCCATGAGGGAGTTTGGCATCACAGCATCTTTGTTTCCAGGAGAGGAATGCGAAAGAACGCGACACACGCCTCTTGGAAATTGAGATTCAGATGACGACTTCGAAACTCCTGAAGTGTTTCCAATTTTGTATGCCATATGCATCAGACTTTCAGCCAGCGGTCTGCGGGCGTGACGTCTGAGGCTGAGACTAGCTTACCACAATATATCAGGGTAAGACAAAACACGTTTTGGAAGAAGGATTAATTATGTATTGACTCATTATTTAAATTTTGTTAATTCTGAACAGAAAAAAAGTTACATAGTGTACCTTTATATCAGGGATGACCAGGCCATGTTTTTGTGAAACTCACCCCATAACTCTGAATGTTCAATGATGATAATTGAGTGAGTTGAAAAAGCTGCTTTCCTTAAAAATTTAAAACAATGAGACCTTAATTACAATTTCTCACTAAATATATTTACATGACATACAATTTGCCATCAGTGCAATACATAGGAATGTTGCATAAATACCAAATGTTAAACTTTTTCCTCTGTAAACAAAAATAAATGAGATGACAGTGATCGATATGACTCTTCTTGTAAAGCAACAATTACCACGTTCATACCAGATAAAACAACTTCACAGAAATCATCCTGAAAAACTCAGAACCCGGCCCATAAACACAATCAGATATGATTCAGCAATACTATAAACATGATTCATGTACAGTATGTAGCACGTGTACATAGTATATACTGATGTTCATACAGATCATGGATTGCTTTTGTATGAATATTTTCATGTAACTTTGGCGTAATTTTTTTTCTTCTTTTTTTTAGAATCAAAGTTGTTTCAAAAAATAAAAATATGATATCAAACAGTCAACAAATGTGATGTAAGCTTGCCTTTCAGAGCCCATGTTCACAGTGATAATTCAGAAAGGCTGAAAGCCTATGGTAAAAAAGAAAAAGAAAAAAGGAAACGTACAGGAACTAAACCTACGAAACAAATGAAAATAACATTCCACCCCTCCTGCCTGGACCAACAGCACTCAAGGTGGTTTTCATTGTTGTCAACGACTATAAAATTACAAACACGTATGAAGAGATTTGTAGCAGTCATCGCCATTTTAAAAAATGGTCTCTTTTTAAAGTCGGCTCAAAATACAAAACGTTGGAGGGGAGAGGGTCCGAGCCGATGCCCACAGTCACTGTGAACACATGGGAGAGACATCACCAAGAAAACGAGACATGCACCACCAGTGCTGTGTGAGAAAGGGTGTGTTACCAAAAATGCAAAAAACAAACAAACAAACTACAAAAAATGGTGTGAGAATGAAAAGACGAACAAACACACACTTAAAGAGAGGATGATATACACCGGACAAAAGAATCAAGCAAATTTAGAAAGATACCAACTTCACCAATAATTCATATGTGGTTTTTTTTTTTTGTAATTTTTTTTTTTTTTAACTCATCATGTTTGGCACTTTATCTGAACAAATACAGGATCTGTTCAAAAAGACTAATCGTCATACAAAACTGTATTCAACGTCTCTTGAACATAACTTTGTAGAATATACTATTTGATAGAGAGCATACGGTAGGTAAACACTTTTGTACGTACTTGTAGTTTAAAATGAACATTCCAACAGATGTTTTACACACATGCACAAAAACAAACACAACCGTCTTGCATTGCGATATCCCTCTTGCTCTTTTTTTTTCTTCTTCCCACTGGTTCTTTACGATACTTCCTCAGCTGACCGCGTTTCTGATTTGAGACGTACGAACTCTTTGGCTACTTCGTCGTTGGTCCTTTGCGAGAGTATTCTCATGATGGTCAGACCGGTATCATCCATCGTTACACTCCTGGCGAGCGGATAGCAGGCATTCAGGCTGCCCTTTTCGGCCAGTTCTCTGAGCTGCAGGACCGTCAAGCCGATGATTCGGTCCTCTCGGGCGAAGCAGTAGTCCTTCACAGAGATGTGAAGCTCGTAGGCCTCTGGGCCATGTTCGTTGCTCAGCACGCTGGATGGAGAAGGTACAAGAACATTTATATTAATACACATCCATGTATTATACACACGTTCCGGGTGTTAACTGACTGTGACATGCTGTCGGTTACAATTCATCTCATCCCTCGGTTTGTAAAAACAAACAAGTGTACACATAATCAGGGCCGGATTTATCATATATTATGACATAGGAAAAATGTATTGTTGTGCCCCCCGCCATAAAAGTGCTGCAGCTATTTAAGACAGTATTGGCTATGACCCAACAACAAAGACAGTATTGGCTATGACTCAACAACAAAGACGCTCTTCTCCGCTCCTTAGCCTATAAATATAGTATATAGTGTTTCTCATCTTAAGTAAAGAAAACACTGTACTTATTCAAACAAACAGTTCTTTATTTACCCTTGCATTGCAAACAAGCAGAGACGATTTCAAACAGTGGTTCTCAAAGTGTGTGGCATACAAAAAGCTAAGCTTCTGAGGTAGCCATCAAAAGAGCTCAGTTTTTTTGTTTATGTAAATTATGTGCTGATCTATTTTTCTTTCTCATTGTTATATTTTTCAGTGTTTCAACAGCAACACAGGCTCCTTGTTTACACTGGATGCAACTGTTATAGGGTGCAACAGCTAAAAGCCATCTACACTGGACGCGACAAAGTAACCGTTGCAAATCCATTTGTCCTTATTGTCAGAAATAGTGTGAGCACTTGGGAGTATGTCATAAATGGAACGGAGCATCAGTTTATTGTCGGGGATTTGTTGTGTTGCATCGCACTGCATCCAATGTAAACAGAATCACTGATTATAATGGGTTTTATTGTATTCTGTCATGTTTGTCCGCTAGTATCAGGTATAGACACGGTGAAGGTGAAATAATTGCTGGTGCTTTTCAATGCCAATTTTCAATTTCAAGTAAATAATCTTTCATTTTTAAAAATGTTTTAATGGGGGCGGCAGATTTTTTTTAAAGGTTTAAGGTGGGGAGGTTTGAGAAAAATTGCTTTGAAATGTGTGTGGCACTTCATTTACGATAGAGGCGAGGTTGAGTAATGCGGTTTGACCACAGTTTGATGATCCAATGGAATTACAAGGTTTAGTAATAAACTCTTTATAATACTCTTCATTGGTTAAGGGCGGTAATTGTGACCTAATGGTTAGTGAGTAAGAGTTGCGGGTTCAATTCTCAAAACTGGCAGGAAACGACTGAGGTGCCCTTGAGCAAGGCACCAAACCCCCAATCGCTCCCCGGGCACCACAGCAAAATGGCTGCCCACTGCTCCGGGTGTGTGTCCACAGTTTGCAGTGTGTGTGTTCACTACTCCTCCTAATGTGTGTGTGCACCAACTTGGATGGGCAGAGGACAAGTTCAGAGTATGGGTTATTATACTTGGCCTTCACATAAATATTTGCAAAACCCACAGACTATTATTTCGCCTCACTGTAATTGGGCCCCGGGGCCCCCCCTGGATGTGCGAGTATAGGCACACATGCTTAGAATGCCTATGCATAAATCCAGCCCTGCACATAATGCATTTCCATTTCCATTGTAATGGCTTACACACGGAACAAGACATGAAATCGAAATAAACATTAAAACAAAAACTGTTTATAAAAAATGATGTAGGACTTATACAGTATATAGGTAACACTTTTTCATTCATTAACATTAGTTAACTTCATTAGTTAAAATGAACTAACAATGAACAACTTCTACAGCATTTTGGTAATTCTGCAGAATGTTAAATCATGTTAAATGTTAAATTGGAATTTGTATCTGTTAACATTAGTTAATGCACTCTGAACTAACATGAACAAACAATTAAAGACATTTTTATGAACTAACATTAAGAAAGGATAATACATTCAGTGAGCATATATTGCTGGTTGTTAGTTCATGTTAACTAATGTAGCTGACTAATGTTAACAATGAGACCTTATTGTAAAGTGTTACTGATATTTATTGCTTACTTGTTACATCCAATATTTCAACTCCTGCCATTGCCATGACAAGTTGGTAAACTTGTAACTTTAGCATAATATGCTAAATAATACTGCCAAGTAGTTTTAGGACAAGTAGTCCTAAAACTATAATCAATAAACGTATATGATCTCAACAAAAATGCAAGCTTCAAATTTCAACTCTCCAGAATGTCTTGCCTCATAGACTTCCTTTATAAGTGCATTACTGTTAATTTGATTTTTATTTGGGTGAGGAAAAATATTTTCGGCGTATTATTATTATTATTACATTAACTCTTTTCCCGCCATTGACGGAAATAAGGCATCCAAACATTTTAACGATGAATGAAGTGAACGGTAACCCCACCTATAATTGACCACTTTTGCTTTCAAATTCATGGCTGACTGTGAATAGAGCATCTCTACAATGACATAAGTAACTGAAAACCTTTGCATGGTGCTTCATTCACATCACTAGTTTTCAGAAAGTCTGAGATGACTGTCAATATCAGCCAGCAAAAAAATAAAATTATAATGTTTGTCCAATACATGAATGTAAATGTCTTCTCTGCAGGTATGTCTTGGATCTGACGAGTCTGTAAAGCACCCTTAACAGTAGTACACAGCAACCAGGTCAGCCTTTTTTATCAGCTTAATGTTTAGCATCTATCAAACACAGAAATCACACTGACAGAGTGAAAGGAGCCACACAGGAGCTCTTTTATGATTCCACACAAAAACGGCTTAAGACTCCATTAGGCTAAAAGGCCCTTAATATCTAAAGGTTGGCTTTGATTTCATGTTTTTTTTTATGTGTGCTCTAAGTGAGAGGTTAATTCAGTGTGTCTTTGAGTTTGTGCGGGGCTTCCATCATATTTTACGTCTTTCTTTTGAGCCAACTGTTCTGGAAAGCCTTTCTTAATTATCTATTCTTCCACAAGGGTCTTTTAGACCTAAAATAAGACTGTCAGAAGTAAATCTTCATGTGAAGGGTTGATTTCTGTGCTGTTGTTCAAGTGCATTTGTGCAGCTTGCCGACAAGTCAATACCACCGGTGAAAAACCAGGGAGTAGATGAGACAGTGGCTGATGTATAATGCTCTATTTACAGTCAGACATGATTAATTTATTTCACAAGAAAAAGGGGCCCATAACAGGAGGGTTACAGAGATAAAGTGAAAAGTATTCATCTGGTCCATGAGCTCCATGTACAACAGCTTTTATTAGGGTGCTTTCACACTGGCAGTTTAGTTTGAAAATGTGGAACTGTGTGAATGTGAAAGCAATTGCACATAGTGAAACCCAAGTCTCTGCTGTGCATTCAGTTTTTTATCATGCACGCTTGTGATGATGTAAGATGAATGCAAATGCACCAGGTGCAGTCAAGTGACTAGTCAAGTGACTGTGAAACCAGACCAACGCCGCGGGAGGCGCCAGGAACAATCGCACTCGGACTGCAGCAAACATGCCCAGTGTGAAAGTCCTCTTAGGATACTGAGTCTTACGTGATCTTTCAAAAGTACTACGAAAGTTTCTGTTAAAGTTCAGGACAAAATGACTGAGTGAAATTTGTGATTACAGAGGGAATAGTAGTAATGGCATATCGAACCATGACTTTATCCAATTACTAGTAGCTGTGATGTCATTTTCAGTAATATAACCCTATGGAATTGCCATCCAGCTCTTAAAAATCAATTCTATGATGGTATCGGAAGGTAATACCATGGTACTTTGATATACGCTACTGTTCAAAAGTTCAGGGTCAAGTAAGAAATAAATATTTATATTCAGCAAGGATGCACTCAAATTATCAAAAGTGACAGTAAAGACATTTATAATCTTACCAAATATTTATATTTCAAATGCTGTTCTTTTGAACTTTCTATTCATAAAAACAGTAGCAGTTTATATTACAGTCCTGTTCCCCATGTACATACTATAAGTTCATAGTATCACACATACTATGTACACACATAACTAGGTACTAACCCTGAACCAACCCCTAAACCTAACCTTAACCCATGTTGTTACCTTATAATACCCAGTACTTTCTTAGGTAAGTACACTCTAAGTACATGTACTGTAAAATAAAGCAAAAAATAAATAAATAATAATAATTAAGTTTCCATAAGAATGTTAAAGGTGAGGTATGTAAGATTTTTGTTAAAATACATTCACTTAACCCAGTTTATTGTTCACTGACTACTATTATTAAGCCATTCATGGGTTTATCTCCCCCAAAGGTGTGAACATTGAGCCCCTCAGGCACCACTAAAACACTGAAAGCGGTCCACTCAGATCCATCAATCTCTTTCCAGCTCAACCTATAGCATGAGTTTGGGGTGTGGCTACTGTAGCAGGCAGGTGGAGCCAGAGGATGATTAGCAGCTATGGGACCATGACTGACACATCACATTGGTTGGTTACAGAAGTGCAAGGCAAAATTCACTGCATTTAGAAAGATTAAAGGGACAGTTCACCCAAAAATGAAAATTAGCCTATGATTTACTCACCCTCAAGTCATCCTAGGTGTATATATGACATTCTTCTTTCAGACGAATACAATCAGAGTTATATAAAAAAATGTCCTGGCTCTTCCAAGCTTTATAATGGCAGTGAATTGCAGTTTCTCAAAAAGTGCTCCACACGGTTCCGTGGGGTTAATAAATGCCTTCTGAAACGAAGCAATGAGTTTGTCCAAGAAAAATATTCATATTTAACACTTTACAAAGTAAAATTCTAGCTTCCGGCCAAACGCCCATACACAGTTTACTTGCACCTAATGCGCAACTTACACAACTTTTGACGTCGGAAGTAGCTTATTTCGTCATGGCGTAGCAGAAATGTCAATGTCAATGTCAATGTCAAATTTATTTATATAGCACCATTTATCCCAACCGAGGTTGTCCAATGTGCTGCACATATTGTAATAGACAATTGCACAAAACAAATAAGCAATAAAAACATCATAATAAAACAAACATTTCAATACCACTTCCTCACTAAGTATATGCTAATTCAAAAAGATGCGTTTTTAGCATAGTTTTAAAAACAGATAAGGATGATACAGAGCGAATACACAGAGGTAAAGCATTCCATAATCTGGGGGCAGCTACTGAAAAAGCCCGGTCGCCTCTGCACCTCAGCTTTGACTTTGGGATACATAGCAGTTTCTGGTTAGATGACCGGAGAGAATGAACAGGACGATACTCAGTAAGTAATTCCGAAAGATACGGAGGGGCCAGACCATTTAATGATTTAAACACCAAAAGAATAATTTTGAAATTTACTCGATAACGCACGGGCAACCAGTGCAAAGAACGTAAAACTGGTGTAATGTGCTCCCGTTTTTTAGTCCTGGTTAAGAGTCTAGCAGCTGCATTTTGAACTATTTGTAACCGGGATAAAGCTGACTGGCTAATCCCAAAATATAGTGAGTTACAGTAATCCAGTCTCGCCGTAATGAAAGCATGGATCAATTGTTCAAAATTTGTACTCGTCAAAATGGGTTTAACTTTAGCTAGTAGTCTAAGCTGAAAGAAACATGATCTAACCACAGTATTGATGTGTTTGTCAAATTTCAGCTTATCATCAAAAATAACCCCTAAATTTTTAACCCAAGGTTTTACAGAGGAAGATAACTCACCAAAATGTATTTTTGATGTACTAACAGAGTCTGAAGGACCAGCAGTACGTCGATATCAGCAGTACGTCGTATTACTCGCGTAAGTTAACTTTACACTTAAGTGGAATCCGTATGTTTGTTTGGCCGGAAGCTAGTTATTTTACTTTATAAAGTTTTAAATATGGATATTTTTCTTACACAAACGCATCACTTTGCTTCAGAAGGCCTTTATTAACCTCACAGAGCCATGTGGAGCACTTTTATGATGGATAGATGCACTTTTATGCTTCAAAACAGAAACAGCAATTCACTGCCATTATAAAGCTTGGAAGAGCCAGGACATTTTTTACTATAACTCCGATTGTATTCGTCTGAAAGAAGGTCATATACACCTAGGATGACTTGAGAGTGAGTAAATCATGGGCTAATTTTAATTTTTGGGTGAACTATCCCTTTAAACAGGTCATGAGCACATTGAAGCGAAAGGAGCATTACGATGCAACATGCTTCAGTACCATTCAGCATCATCACGCACCTGATCAGAAGGACCAGTTTACTTTGTTTCCAGTGCATAGGCAAGAAGCATGAGTCTCAAGTCTTAAGGACATCAAAGGTTTGTATTTACAACGTGTTTTGCAGCGTTGAGCAATGCAGCCAATCACAAACATATCTGGTGATTTCTTGAACAAAATGCCCGATCAGAGGTGTTTAAGTTAACATTGAACAAAAACTCTGGCGTTTTGAGCGTTGAGTGGATTCTGGTTCGAGTTCTGCACGATTGCAAATACCCACATTGTTATAAACAATTATGTAAATATGAGATTCATTGTGTTGTCAGCTTCATTGATTGTAACGGAACTTGGTGAGATTGTGATAAACTAAGATGAGTGACCGTTTTTGGTTTCACTTTATCTTTTTCGTTTCACTTTGGTCCCTTTAACACATTATGTTGACTAAGTAACGTTGTATTAGTAGTAGAGTATTAGTAGACTGGTACGGTTAGGTTTGGAATAAGTTGACATATAGTTGCAAAGTTTCTTATAGTCAGTATTAATGTCTGTTGGAGGACCATCACAATAAAGAATTAGCAGATATTAAGCAGACCGTCTATTAATACTCTAATGAGAGTTAGTTGACATGTAGTTGCAAAGTTACTCATAGTCAACAGAATGTTCAAAAGGGACCATCAAAATAAAGTGTTACCCAGTTTTTTTGTGATTATAAAGGGAGCGTGCTTTCTGCCATACCAAATCCCACATACTGTATGCTTGCTTTTCAGTTAAAATTAGCAGTGGTTTGTGAAACCTAGCCACTTTAGTTACAAATGATTTATTGAGAGCATTTATGCTCAATATGTGGACGTTTCTAATCTTTCCAACTGAATTTCTGAGATTAAGACATGGATGTCTATTAATTTTTTTTGTTTAAATAGTTCTAAAACTTAAGTCAAGCCCCTTGGCTCTCCCCAACAACTGTGTAATGCTGGCTCTATAGCTTTCCCTGTTGATAGTGTTTCCTTAAGTTACAAATTAAAATAAAAATCGAGTCATCTTTGATGCCAGCCTATCATTCGACCCTATTGTGTAGAACACCGTTAAGACCTCCCTTGAATAATAAGAAATGTTTCTTGAGCAGCAAAATCAGCATATTAGAATGATTTCTGAAGAATTGTGACACTGAAGACTGGAGTAATGATGCTGAAAATCCAGCTTTACATCAAATAAATAAATTACATTTTAAAATATATTCAAATAGAAAACATTTATTTTAAATTATAATAATATTTCACAATATTACTCTTTTTTGCTGTAATTTTGATCAAATAAATTCATCATTGATGAGCATAAGAGACTTCTTTAATAAAACATTTTAAAAATCTTACCGACCCCAAGCTTTGGAACAGTAGTGTATGTGATACTGAACATGGGCAGCACTTAGTGTACTATATTTTGCTACATAAAAAAAAAAATGTACAAAAATGATTGATATTGCCATGGTTCTGTCTCCATAAACATCATACTTTTTATATATTTTTGTAAACACCAACTGTTATAAGTATAAACTATGGAAAGGTTCCAATCCTGTATTAAATGAATACTCACTACTGGAATGTTTCATTGAATTTTGGAGACCAGTTGTTATTCTTGGTTTTGGTGCTAAACTTGCGTTTCTTGTCAGCCAGGTGTGGGCCGATGGCGTTGATCTCCACGAAGGGGCGAAACATGGCATTGGTCAACCAGTTGATATTGTTCACACCCACAACTGCAGAGAAGAAGCGGATGGTCTCGAGTTAGATCATCAAACATTACACTGGTAAGACAGACATTGAAATCAAAGTCACCATAAAATCAAAATGGACAATTCTTATTTTTTTATGGAATATTGTAGTATTTACTATAAATGACACATCTGTGGACATCATTATTTTTTAAATTCACATGACTTGTAATCTCTATTCAAAATAACTTCCCCTCCCTTTTGACAACCTGTCACTCACAGGAGATCCACCAATAGCAAACCACAACGATCCAATCAATTCCCCATGTACAAAATCGAGTCCCGCCTTACATTTGTTCTCGTTCCAGAAGCCGTTTCAGATATACGTCACAATAGGGAAGAAAAGACTATCTGCTTCTTTTGCTTTAAACTCTCTGATGTGTTTTACTAGAATTCCTTATCCATCTCTAGAACTGTGTAACTAAACCTGAACTCGACTACCAGAGTGGGTCGTCTAGACTCTAAGATTGCAAAGAGAAATCCAACATGGAACTTCCAGACCTGCTCTGCAAAATAGATGCTGTATTATTAAACATCATTATGACTCTAAAATCAGATGAGGCATGTTTGAAGCTTTGGCAAAATTACAGACAAGAAATGATAGGGAAAATAGACCCATCAGGCCACATGATTGATAATTTAATTTAATATTAATGTGCAAAGTTGCTTGGCAACAGTAAACAGCCTACAGATTAATAAACTATAGTTTAATTAATATAATGTATACAATAAATCATGGAGAATAATTATGAATATTATAATGTCTGATTTGTGATGTCTCAAATTCATACATTAAATTCACAATAACACAATTTCACTAGTATTGTTTTGATAAGAAAAAAGTTTTTTTTATGCATTTCTTTTCTCTCTTTTTTTTTATGCAACAGGCTAGTTAGCTAGTCTGTTTTATTACGTTGTGGTTGCGGGTCATTAATTGAGCAGCAGCAAATGAATCTCATAATCCAAACGCTAATTAAATGAACATAAAGTCAGAGAGGCAAAGAGAAACATACCAATTCAATTAATTTAGACCTCAGAGTTTCTTAATCATGAATTAAACGCTGTGTCTGTGTGTGTGTGTGCGTGTGTGTGTGTGTGTGTGTGTGTGTGTGTGTGTGTGTGTGTGTGTGTGTGTGTGTGTGTGTGTGTGTGTGTGTGTGTGTGTGTGTGTGTGTGTGTGTGTGTGTGTGTGTGTGTTACCTTTGACGCTGACTTTGTGCTCTCCAGTACCGGGGTGTGAGATCAGGTCCACCTGGATGGCAACCTCCCCATTGGATGCAGTCGTGGACTGACCTGGAATCAGTGTTGAGTCACATGATAACTTGACACATGATACATACTGTACGTCACATAAGAGCATGCCTGACACACTGACCCACACACCAATATACAATAAAACCATAGAAATCAGTGGTAAATTATTATGTTTTTAGATTTGTATACACTGTGATCCAAATTATTATGCAAGTGACATATCAGTAGGGTTTCAGTACAATAAACATTCAAAAAAAAAATTTTTTTTAAAGAAAGTGTTTGTTTTATTTCTCATGTCTGTTTATTTATCTCTCATGTAGATAACTGGTATCACTCCCAGACAGGTTTGTTCAGTAGTTTTCCAGACACTTAGGTAAATGGAAAACCTACTTAACCCTCTGAGGTTGGCAAACACACGAGCGCGTTTTGCTCGATTTTTTTCATATAGCAGCAAAATAGACTTAAAATACTCCGTCATTTATGGTCATACAGACTTAAGAAATATGAAAAAATAAACTGTTAAATGTCTACTTTTTTATGTGTCCACTTACAAGCAAAAAAAAAAAACATTGTGTTTTTGTAAAATAAAGAAAATAAACAGGGTGTGCTTTCTGCCTGTCCATCTCGGTGAACTTTTTTTTTGGAGCACGTCTCTAAACTTAAACAAAACTCAGCGAATACTATTCACCCAGGCATGAGCAATATATCTTTATAATCATTCAAGTGTGTAATTTTAAATTATCTAATTCAAAACCAAATCAAATATTCTCTGTTTATGTAATCTGTATGAAAAGAGAGAGATGTCAGAGGTTGTTCCACATCATTAAGCAAGTCACAGATCTCAAGCAATATGGGGAGGAAGAAAGATCTTTCTGAAGATGAAAAGCAAGTCTTGCAAAAGGCATGAAAACAACTAATACTTTGCGAAAACTGAATAGAGATTATCGAACTGTCAAAAGATGTATGAGTGATTTAGAGAACAGAAGAACTCGGTCAGACTCGGTCAGACAAACTTAAGGCTTGTTAAGGAAAGTTTCAGTCAAAAATAGGGCTGTCGCAGTGAAGGAATTTCCCTTGCGATAATTGTGAGTGGCTCAAAAGCCACAATATGTGGTATTATCGCCATTTATTTATATTTATTGTTATACAAATAAGTGTTACGATGTGATCAGCAGGCATGAAAACGAGGACAAGTTCAGTAAAAAATTAAACCAAAACTAAACAGAGCGTTGAAACAGGAAGTGAAGTAAACAGAAGAGAATGTCAAAATAAGGGTCCACATAAATCTGACAATAAGCTTGTTGGGCTATTGTTATATGTAAAAAAGGTAGTTCTGATCCTCGAATCTGACTGGGTGAGAGGCTTTCTGCTGATATTCCACCAGTATCAGCAGCACTACTCATATCTGCCCATTCTAGGCAGGCTGTCAGTCAGTGCAGTAACATTGTTACGCTACTAAGTTGCGGCAAGGGACTATCTTTGAGCGAGTCATTAAACCCTTAAACCGTTCATTCAACGGACATGTTCAAAAAAGCTGATTCATTCAAAGATAGATGGACTGAAACAAGCTGTTAATTATGTTAACTTTGAGCTCCACTTTTCAAGGCTCAGCAGACCAGCAATGCGTTGCATTGGTAACGCTGCAGCTGAAGTTTCACTTAATAGAGATCAATGGCAATGATTCAATGCATTGATCAGCGCTGATGCCATTCATTGGGAATACCCTTATATGTTAAAAGGATCATACGACAAAGATTTCGCCTTACTTGAACACAACAACCTTTTCACAAATATATATGACTTGACCTCAAAGACAGATGAAGGTAATCGCACGCACTCAGTCGATCTCTTTCTCTCTCATTCACTGTCTGTTTAGGCTTGTTAAGTTCAAATCCATGGAGCAGTCTTATTATCATTATTAACTTATTTAACATTCAATACAGGAGTTATCTGTCTGAATCTACTCCAGTAGATTACTCTTAAAACAGGAAGGGCATAGCCTTATGAAAAAAAGAAAACATGCAATATATCGCGGTTGCTTGCATTCCTCTGCGGTTGGCTTGTCAGTATTGCGGTATTACAATATATTAAAAGAGAAACGTTAAAAAAATGAAACTCTATCCTCACTGGAGTAAATCGCTCCTGAACGTGAGAATAACGGAGGAGTAATTGGTGTTTTTTTTGTTTAGTTTTTTTCCCTTTATTTAACCAGGAAGATACTCAAAGAGATTAAAAATCTCTTTTTCAAGAGTGTCCTGGCCAAGACAGGCAGCACAACCATATATACATACATACGTTTTGATCGATTGTTGGATTGCTGTTGGATCGATTGCTCCTGTCTGCCTCGCTGCCTGCTGTGAGTGTGTTTGTTTGATTCGGTGCGGTAAGCTCCGTCTTAGCCTTATATTTCTTTGTTTTGAACCATCATTTTACTACCATTTCTAGTTGTTTATACTACTACATTTTACCCAACATCTCAGATTAACCTGTCATCGCTAGCTTTTGTTATTAGTACTACTAGCACAAAACGCTAGTAATTCGCTAGCCTGTTAACGCGCCACCCGTGCGCTCAGCTATTTTATTTATTTATTTTTCTCTATTTTTCTCTTATTTATTTATTTTTCTTTCTCTCGTGAGTAAGAATCACTCAACAAACACGGTAAGTAATGTCTTGTCCTGTTATTGTCACTTGCACTTCATGTCACATGTTTAGTATAGGCTTCTCTGTCGACAATATAGGATTTATATGTGATAAATGTAAGGAGACAGTTAGGTTGACAGAGAAGATTTCAGAATTAGAAACACGCATCCAAACTTTAATTGAGGATAGTAAGAGTGCTAGTGTTTTAGATGTTTTGGATGCGCATAGAATAGTGAACACTTTACATGGCGTGGTTCTGGCTGAAGTAGAGCCCGTGCAGCCGGGCAAATGGGTGACAGTGAGGGATCGCTCTAGTCGTGGATCTAAAAACCACTCTTCCTTTCCGATTACCATAACAAATCGATTTGCCCCACTCAGTGAAACACCCACTGAGAATGATTGTGCCCTAGTTATTGGCGATTCTATTACACGGAACGTGAAAATAGAGACACCAACCACCATAGTCACATGTTTGCCGGGAGCCAGAGCGCCTGACATCAAAGCAAATTTAAAAGTGCTGGCTAATGCTAATCGTAAATTCTCTAAGATCATTATTCATGTCGGCACTAATGATGTTCGACTCCGCCAGTCGGAGATCACCAAAATTAATATTAAAGAGGTGTGTGAACTTACAAGTACGATGTCAAGGACTGTAATTTGCTCTGGCCCCCTTCCTGTTCGCAAGAGTGATGAGATAGTTAGTAGATTATGTTCGCTTAACGGTTGGCTGTCTCGGTGGTGTCCGCTTAATAATATAGAATTCATAGACAATTGGAAAAGTTTTTGGGGCAAACCTGACCTGTTGAAAAGAGATGGTATTCATCCCTCCTGGGATGGTGCTGCTCTTCTCTCTAGTAATATGGCTCATAGTCTTAGAGCTCAAACATGACAATCTGGGGCTCAGGTCAGGAAGCAGACAGACTGGCTTAACCGACCGTCTGCTAGCGGCCTCGCGTCACCAAGGTCAGATAAATCCCATCACATAGAACCTCTTTCACCTAGCTATCATCATATAGAGACTGTGTCTGTTCCCCGAATTTGGAAATCCAAAAAACGTTTAAACCCAACTAAGGTTAAAAATTTAATTGATGTTCAACAAATAAAAAACAGCTATAATACAGATGAGCAAATGCTAAAGCTTGGGTTGCTGAATATTCGATCGCTTACTTCAAAAGCACTCGTTGTTAACGATATGATTTCAGATAATAACCTAGATGTGCTGTGTTTGACAGAAACCTGGCTAAAACCAAACGATTACATTACTTTAAATGAATCAACCCCGCTAGATTACTGTTATAAACATGAGCCTCGTCTGAAACGCAAAGGGGGTGGTGTTGCTGTAATTTATAGTAATAGTTTCAAAATCACTAAGAAATCAAGTTTTAAATATAATTCTTTTGAAGCATTGGTGCTTAATGTAAAAATATATAGTGTAAACGATAAATCACGTTTGAGATTTGTGCTGGCTACTGTATACAGGCCACCAGGGCACCATAAAGACTTTATCAAAGAATTTGCGGACTTTCTATCAGAATTAATATTGACTGCAGATAAAGTACTAATTGTTGGTGATTTTAATATACACATCGATAATGAAAAAGATGCATTGGGATTGGCATTTAAAGACATTGTAAATTCAATTGGAGTTAGGCAACACGTGTCAGGACCTACTCATCGTCGTAATCATACTCTAGATCTAATATTATCACATGGAATAGATGTGGATGCCGTTGAAATTCTGCAGCAGAGCGATGACATCTCAGATCATTACCTAGTCTCGTGTAATTTGCATTTAGCCAAGGCTGCAAAGCCGACTCCGTGTTACAAATATGTGAGACCTATCACTTCTGCTACTAAAGATTGCTTTATTAATAATCTTCCTAATCAGTTTCATCATCTCAGCATCTCAGATAGCTTAGAGGAACTAGATATTACAACAGAAACGTTTAACTCTCTCTTTTCCAGCACTTTAGACACAGTTGCTCCGTTGCGCTTAAAGAAGATTAAAGAAAATAGTCCAACGCCGTGGTACAACGAGCACACTCGGGCCCTTAAGAGAGCAGCCAGAAAAATGGAGCGCAACTGGAAGAAAACAAAACTAGAGGTATTTCGCATTTCATGGAAAGAGAGCTCAATTACTTACAGAGAGGCTTTAAAAGCTGCTAGATCTGCTTATTTTTCAACCCTATTAGAAGAAAATAAACATAATCCTAGGTATTTATTTGAAACGGTGGCTAAACTAACGAAAAATAAAGCTTCAAGCACCGAAGTTTCCAAGCAACACAGCAGTAATGACTTTATGAACTTCTTCACTTATAAGATTGATAATATCAGGGACAAAATTATAACTATGCAACCGTCTACTACAGTATCACATCAGGCAGTGCATTGTAGTCTCCCTGAGGAAAAATTTGATTCATTTGTTGCTATAGGAGAGGAAGAATTTACTAAACTCATTAAATCATCTAAATCTACAACATGTATGTTAGACCCTATACCGACTAAGCTACTGAAAGAAATACTTCCAGAGGTCATAGATCCTCTTCTTAATATCATTAATTCGTCTTTGTCTCTAGGATACGTACCAAAAAACTTTAAGCTGGCTATGATTAAACCGCTTGTTAAAAAAACGCAACTTGATCCTTCAGAATTAGTCAATTACAGGCCGATCTCGAATCTACCTTTTCTGTCAAAGATATTAGAAAAGGCAGTATCTTCACAACTGTGTTCCTTTCTTGAAAGAAATGATATCTGCGAGGATTTCCAGTCAGGATTTAGACCGTACCATAGTACCGAGACTGCTCTCGTTAGAGTCACAAATGATTTGCTCTCATCATCCGATCGTGGTTGTATCTCTCTATTAGTGTTACTCGATCTTAGTGCTGCATTTGACACCATCGACCACAACGTTCTTTTAAATAGATTAGAACATTATGTTGGCATTACGGGAAATGCACTAGCATGGTTTAAATCATACTTATCTGACCGTTATCAGTTTGTAGCAGTAAATGATGAGATGTCTCATCGATCACAAGTTCAGTATGGCGTACCACAAGGCTCAGTACTAGGACCGCTGCTGTTCACTCTGTACATGCTACCCTTAGGAGATATCATTAGGAAACATGGCATTAGCTTTCACTGTTATGCCGATGATACTCAGCTCTATATTTCTTCAAAACCTAACGAAACTTATCAATTCACAAAATTAACGGAATGCATAGCGGATATAAAAAATTGGATGACTTGTAATTTCCTACTTCTAAATTCTGAAAAAACAGAGTTTCTAATTATTGGACAAAAAACTTCCTCACGTAATAATCTAGAATACTGTCTAACACTTGATGTCTGCTCTGTTAAGTCTTCGTCGTCGGTTATGAACCTGGGTGTGCTCTTTGATACCAATCTTTCATTTGAAAGTCAGCTCGAGTTCTTACCAGAACCAGGAAGTATGACCATATTAGCCCAGTTCTGTCAAAACTGCATTGGCTCCCTATTAAACATCGCATCAATTTTAAAATATTGCTGATTACTTACAAAGCACTGAATGGTTTAGCTCCGCAGTACTTGAGCGAGCTCTTAATGCATTATAGTCCGTCACGTCTATTACTATCTCAAAATTCCGGCCAGTTGATAATACCTAGAATATCAAAATCGACTGCTGGCGGTAGATCCTTTTCCTATTTAGCACCAAAACTCTGGAACAGTCTTCCTACCATTGTCCGGGAAGCAGACACACTCTGTCAGTTCAAAGCCAGATTAAAGACACATCTCTTTGACCTAGCTTTCACATAATACATTATAGACTTTTATAAATTAATGTTAGGCTGCATATAGTAGGTCAGCCGGAACCGGGAACACTTCCCAAAAATCCTGATGTACTCGTTACATCATAAGAAGAATGGCATCTACGCTAATTTTAGTGTCTGTGTTTATCCCGAGGTTTTTCCTGCAGCCTGCCGGATCCAGGCCGTATCCAGATCTGACGAAGGATCTTCGCCTGGACCGATGACAACGCAGTGCTGAAGTGCCAACTAGTCTCTCCCTATGGAGGATCCCACTACCACTCTACAGATAAGGCGTTGTCGGGAAAATTCGTCTCGCGGTCCTACCCCAAAGCAAAAAATAAAATAAAATTCCTTATCAAAATTTATAAGGAAAGACAAGTATTTTGTTTAGGCTTGGCTTGTAGGGAATTCCAAACCTGCGTATATTCAAACGCACATAACTATAGAACCCATTCTAAATGCGCATGTGAACGCCATCAGCGTTTCTCACAGGTTCGCGCTTAAAGTCTGTGTAGAGGGAATGGTGTCGTCTTAGCGGCCCCTAATTTAATAACAAATGATCATTGCGACGGAAGCAAATCAATTAAAACTAACTTTAGATGGAAATAACTTAACTCTGCTGTAAAGCCGAAACAATCTCTGTTACCTTAAATTATACGTTTATCTCTGTAAAGCTGCTTTGAGACAATCTACAATCTTGTTAAAAGCGCTATATAAATGAAGATGACTTGACTTGACATACACAAAATACACAAAAATAATAAAAAACATAAAACAACTGAAATAGCAATTCCATTGAAGTCAATCACAATCCTTAACACATCAGGCAAAACATCTACAGCCAGATGTGGCTGCCTCCAAGTCAGTTAACATCCTCTTAAAAGCGACCAATGAGACCAGCTTATTAAGTTTCATAGATTTCTGTAACTTGTTCCATGTAGAGGGAGCAGCAAACTTAAAGGCTTTTTTTCCCAGCTCAGTTCTAACCTTTGGAACAGATAGAAGGAAAAGATCCTGGGAACGAAGATTGTAAGTCCCGATATTATTTACACTGATGTAGGCCAGAAGGTAGGATGGAAGTAGACCTAAAATAGCCTTATATATGAAGATTTACCAGTGTTGAAGTCTCCGAATTGATAGAGAAGACCATCCAACACATTCATGCAGTTCACAATGGCGAGTGAGGACTTTAAAACCAGTGATGAACATCAGAGCTCCATGGTATACAGTGTGCAGTGCATGTAAACTTTGAGACGAAGCATGCATGAATAAAACATCACTATAATCAAGTATAGACATAAAAGTGGCAGCAACCAACCTCTTTCTAGATTCGAACGAAAGGCAGGATTTGATTCTGAAATAAAACCCTAGTTTAAGTTTCAGTATTTTTGCTAGCTGCTATATGAAGGGTAAAAGAAAGAGATTCATCTATTAAAATACAAAGATATCTATATTTAGAAACACATTCAATCTTTGTACCCTGGGAAGTGATAATTGAAAGCAGATTTGATTTGGATTTCGAATTTGAAAAAAGCATGACTTTTGTTTTTTCAGCATTTAAAAGCATTTAAAGTTTTAAATCATAAAGATTCTATTGAAGTGTGTTAAAATCAAGTTGTAATTGGGAGAGGGCCTGGTCTGCTGTGGGCACTGAGCAATACAGTACAGTGTCATCTGCATAAAAATGAAATTTCCCTTCAGACACGTTACAATCAATGTTATTTATATAGAGGATGAAAAGCAGTGGCCCCAAGACTGACCCCTGAGGCACGCCTTTTGTTGTTCTGAGATAGCGAGAGGTGTTGCCCTCCGCCTGCACACACTGAGTTCTGTCTGTCAGGTAATTAACAAACCAGCTGACAGTTTGTTCATAAAGTCCAGCCCTACACAGTCTGTGCTTAAGCACTGTGTGGTCCATTGTATCAAATGCCTTAGAAAGGTCAGTAAAAAAGGGCTGCACAATGCTGCTTGTTGTCTATGGATTCAATAACGTCATTTAAAACCTTAAGAGCTGCTGATGTTGTACTATGCCTTTTTCTAAAACCAGATTGGATGTCAGATAAAACATTTTTACTGTTAAAAAAAATCCTGTAATTAATCACTGACAAGGAACTCTAGAACCTTAACCCCCTGAGGTCGGCTATCACACCGGCGCGATAAGCTCGTTTTTTTCCTTATCAGTGCAAAAAAAAAATATATATTTTTTTTATTAATTTTTATCTTATATGCTTGTGTTATACATCAATCGATCCTGTTAAGTGTGTATTATTTTTGTGTATACTCACAATAAAAACAAAGTGTTGTGCTTTTCGCCAAATAAAGAAAAATATACATGATGCGAGTTCTGCCTCCTCTCTGTCAGTGAAGTCAATTCTGAAACGCGTCCGAAAATGAACCATAACTCAGCGAATACTCAGTCAAACAGACATACAGACACACAGGCATGAAGCTTGAATTCTCTTCTTTTAAATGAAGTAATTTTTATAAAAAAACAAATATTCTCTGTTTATGTAATCTTTATGAAAAGAGAGAGATGTCAGTCGTTCTCATCTCAGCTAATTATTTTTAATGTGACTCTGCCCACGGAGAGCGTGCTCTGTTCAAACGCAAATGACTGAGGCGATCCGTGCAAACTGTGAACGCCCCCATATCAGCTCGAGAAAACACATCAAGCTTATACAGATCATTGTACTTGTTTACACCGTCTCGCAGCGCTGTGAGGAATAATAATAATAATGGAAAATGTACCTCAGAAGTGCTGGTATTTCGAGGAGCAGATGCAGCTGAGCTGAGGAATACTGTAGTAAGTTTTTTTCATTCTCAAGTGAATCGCGTTTCTGTGTGAATGAATGAACGGCAGAGATGCGCTGTTTACCACAGCTCGCACACTCGCGTTTCTGTGTGTGAATGAATGATCTGCTTTTAGCAAACTGTATTGCTATACTGAGATGAGTAAAAATCGACTGAAATATGTTGAAATAAAATGTATTTGTATAAGCAACGTATTAAACTGCAAATTAACATTTATATTCCTTATAATAAAAATGAAAGACCTATGTTACAGACATATGAAAGACAACATTTCATTGACTAGTTTTGGATAGATTATATATTTTTACTGTAAAATATCTGCCACCTCAAATAAGCTTTTGTTTGCCAATTTTTGCCAATATAGGCTATATTCAAAGTAATGAATCCTTAACTTTGAAATATGTATGATAAAGTGTATACGTGACTCAAATAAAAATCCTGAGGCTATGAAATGTTCATTGAAACAATCAAGTATTTTGGTCTTATCAGAAACTTTTTGAGAGTCTATCACAATGCTAGAAGGAAGCTCCTGGCCTTCACTGTTTTCTGATAAAGATTTGATAGTTTTCCAAAATTTTGATGGATTATTCAGGTTATGAGTGGTTTGAAAAAGAAAATGATCAGCTTTGGCTTTTCTAATTTTAAGAGTACATGCATTGCACAGTTGCCTGAAAACCAGCCAGTCAGAGTTCTGATTTGTTTTTCTGGCTTTTGCCCATGCCACGTTGCGCTCATGGAGGATATTTGTTAAATCAGGAGAAAACCAAGTATTGTTTCGGCCTTTGACTCTGTATTTCTTTAATGGAGCATACTTATTAATTATATTAGCAAACCCCTCATGAAAGAGGTTCCAGGCACTATCATCTATACTGATATACATTTTTTCCCAGTCAAAATTAGATAAATCATGAAGGAATTCTTGTTCTGAGAAGTGCTTCATATTACGCTTGACTATAGTGTGTGGTTTGGGTTTTGGTATTTTAGTATTTCTAACTGTTGCTACGACACAGTGATTACTGATGACGTTTGCAAATATGGAAGCAGTTAAGTACTTATGAGGAACGTTAGTTAAAATCACATCTATTAGCAAAGATTTTTCTGTGTTTTTGAAGTTTGGCCGTGTGGGACTATCAACAATCTGAAAGAGGTTTATTAAGCTCTGAAATCATCAGATATTGGTTGTAACCAGTTCCATTTTAGATCTCCGAAGGCTACTAATTCTTTAGAGTTAAAATCAGAAAGGAGTTGCATTAAGGAGGGCAGAGCACCGCTAACAGCTGAAGGTGTCCTGTAACAACCAACAACCGTTAAACAAAGTGATTTAGAGACTTCAAGCTCCAAGGCTAAAAATTCAAACTGTTTAACTAACGATATTGATAGCAGTACATTAACTTGATACTGGTTTTTGATGTAGATTGCTACACCCCCACCTCTATTAGGGCAGTCAGTCCTAAAAACGTTATAACCACTTATATTGATTTCTTTATCTAAGACCGATTTACTTAACCAGGTTTCAGACAAGACAATTACATCAGTATCTGCAAGTGAGTCCAGATACGCAACATGCCCATTTTAGGAACAAGACTGCGTACATTCAAATGAAAGAAAGCAAGACCAGACCTTTCTTTAAAATCTGCTGGGGTGTTAAAACCTGTAGGGATGTCTGGGCCTGGGTTTGGCTGCACATTTCCTGACATCAACAGTAATAAAGCAATTAAACATTTTAACTTAAGTGATTTCTTGTACGATTCATTGCTTCTCCGACCAAAATTGGAGTCTTGTGTCCCTGTGGCACACAGGAGATAGTGGTAAAGTTATCACATAATGTCATGAAACTAGACAGACAGACCAAGTCAACAGTGTCAGAGGGGCAGAATAGGGGCAAAGGGAATAATGCAACATTAAGTGAACAACCAAATGCACACGTGCCCTTATATGATTCACACGGTATTGGGAGCACTGGACTGGAGTAGCCATTCCAGTAGTAGTTGCCTCCTGAGACAAATAAGGACAAAGAAAAAATAAAACAGAGAGAGGCAAGGAGCAAACACTTCTTTCTCTCCATGCCCGTCGCACCACCCAGACGTGGAAAGACAGAATATTACGTAGGGCAGCCAAAAAACAGGCCTAGGTATGATAACAGAGTCCAATCGAATATGACAAATACCGACTCTACATTATAGTTATATTGTACGAAAGCTCACAAAATGATCAGTTGGTAATTATCCCATGAATAAACAAATATCAATCACTGTCACGCACAGACAGAAAGACATGCTGCCATCTTGGAGTGATGACGGTGTGTTCTGTATCTTTGCATTTGCCCTTCAAGGTTTGCAGCAAACAGAGAAACTGTCAAGGCCACATTTGCCCAAACTAATTCAAGAACGCATGACATGTGTCGGCTAAATGAATGACTACAGAATGACCTATAGCGTCCACGGCAGACATCAACAATCAATCAATATTGGATTAACCTCGTCTCTGCTTTCATTTGCTCTCTGACCTCGTAACAAACATTGTGTTTCATAAAGAGTCACTTTGGCAGATGCCTGACGGGCCCCTGGATTTATTTTCCAGGCCACAATTAGATAGGGAAATTTAAAAGACTTTTACAATAACGCTACAAATGGTAAACTGAAAAATGTTGTGATCGCCAGAAATTTATTGCATGAAAAAATCATATGAAGAATCTAATTTTCATTGATCTAAGATTTTCAGAACTTTTTCCTTTGAATTATTAATCTTTTACAATGCTAATCAGCTTTATAAAATCTTATTATAATGGACCTCAAGTAGAAAACTTAAATAATAAAAATAAATGTATGATGTTTTAAGCCACCTTTAAAATAAAAAAACAATCTCTCTTCTCCTCTGGTCAGACTGAAAAAAAAAGAAAATCCTGTCCAGAATCATTCACGTTGACTCTGAACTCCAGTGACAGGGTCTCATAGCATCGCTGGAACCCACGGGATACATTTTCACAGGCCTTTTCACAGACAAAGAGAACAAACTTGTCTCTGGAGGTTTTTATTTTTTAAAAGTTAGTTAGAAAGGAGTGAGAGGAAACTGGGGGACTATGGGAGATTTTCCCATTGAAATCAAACTGAAATCAAACTAATATTAGATTAAAAACTTAAACATAAAACGTAAAAATGGGAAATGGTGCTGTACCAACTAAAATAAGTTTAAGTACTAAAATTAGTAAAAGTGAAATAAAAATAAAGCTAAATAGAAATATTAAAAAACTCAAAAACTATTAAAAATGACAAAAGCACATTACAAAATAACAAAAAAATAAATTAAATGAAAATATAAAAATAAAAGCTACTTCAATATTGATAACTATCAATAAATTCTATAATAATATATAAATAATACTAAAATAACGCTGCCTCTACAGCAGCATGCTGATTGAAATGGAACCTTAGTTTCTACATTCTTCAACTTTCTACCTAAAAGTATAGTGCTTGATCTACACTTGAAGCATGTAAGCTATGCAATGCCATACTATAATAAACATAAAAATGCACAGGACACACAAATAACTGTTTCACTGCATGGAAACCCATCTCTCTCTTTCTCTCTCACACTCTCGCTCCCTCCAGTCCTGACAGAGAGATATATGATGAGGTCTGCCAGGAGCACAAACATGGTCTTACCTTGAGAGGTTTGGGTGCATATATATTTCTTGATCAAGGCATCTGTGGGTTGAGTGTAAAGGCTGAGGGCGTATTTCAAGGACTTGAGATCAGGGCTCTTTTCCAGGAAGGTTTTCTTCAGACCGTTTCCACCCGCATGGAAATATTGCTGAACGAAGAAACAAAAGCACTGGTTACTAAAAGAGTCAAACATGCTGCTTGTAGCTACGGATCAGTCATCCATCACAGCCGTAACCTGAAAAATCATCCATTCATTGTGACTGAGCAAAATAATCATATAAAAGAAAAGTTTTTAGCAGTCACTGTGGGAAGTAGTTCGGGGACATTTGCAACAAGGTTACTCCTACTTAGCAGCACATTTAGATGTCATAGAATTAATAATAGTCAATTTTCTTTTATCTCAATATCACAAATTAGTGAAAATGGGGCACATCTGGAAGAAAATGAAACTAGAAGTATTTTGCATTACGTGGAAGGACACTGTTACTGCAAACAGAAAGGCATTAAAGGGTCATGAAATCCAAAAACATATTTTTTGAGATGTTAACAGATATGTACAGATTGCACATCAATAAAAAGTTATTTTATCATTTTTCTGAGCTATTTTATTCTTCCGGATTAAAAAGCAAAGTTGAACCAACGTCATGAAAAGTAGTCCAACTTGCAGCAGCTAGAGTTCTTACTAGAACCAGGAAGTATGTCAACATTGCATTGGCTCCCTATTAAATATTGTATACATTTTAAAATCTTATTACTTTTAAAGCCCTAAATGGTTTAGATATTTAGCACTTGAGCGAGCTCTTAACGCATTATAGTCTCAAAATATCAAAATCGGTCCTTTTCCTTTTTAGCGACCAAACCCTGGAAAAGTCTTCCTAGCGTTGTTTGGGGGGCAGACACACTCTTTCAGTTTAAATCTAAATTAAAAACACATCTCTTTAACCTAGCATACACATAACACACTATCACATTTTTATAAATTCAAATCCGTTAAAGGATTTCTGCATAAAGTAGGCCAACCGGAACCAGCAACACTTCCCACAACATCCGATATACTCAAGAATAATGGCATCTACACTAATATTAGTCTGTCTGAACCAGACAAGTCCTCTGCACAGACCCCAATGGCCAGCTTTGTCTCCATACAGTGTGATGAATCCAATCTTTAAGCAGAAGGAACTGGATGAAATATTACCAAATGATACCAATCCACACAATCTGTTTTCTGACTTATGATACAGCCTGGAATGAAACCAAACAATGTTCGTTTGTTGGCCAAAGGAGAACTGGCCCCCGGACTGAGCCTGGTGTCGTGGATTTTTCCCTAAACCTAACTATCTGGGGCGTCTGCACTCGACACCTGCCTTAATATCCGGGGCGTCTACACTCGACACCTGCCTTAATATCCGGGGCGTCTACACTCGACACCTGCCTTAATATCCCTGGCGTCTGCTCTCGACACCAATACCTTAAACTCTCTGCTCTTGCGTCTTCAGTCGACAACTGGCCGAGTTTCTAACTAACTTGCTTCCCTAAACTAGCTTCCTGCGCAGGAATAAATTGACAAACAGACCTGCAAATGTCCTTTAAATGCTTTAATCACGGCCAGGAGATCTTCCCGAGCAGTTCTCAGGGAATCTCTCCCAAGAAGCAAGGCCGGAGGATCTCAGACAAATTCCATTGAGAATCCCACCGAAAAACACATATACCACAGTTTTTATAGTACAGAGGTATGGCATAAATTTCATGCTGCATTACATAATTTCCCCACTATTTGATTGGTTCTTCATATGCAAACCCTTCTGTTACTAGGTAAAGCAAACTCTGATCTTGTGATTACTTATCACAAGGTTTTAACGATGACTTAATTTGTTCTAACAGACTGTCTAGTTTAACTTCCCAAAACTATGTTATTTTTACCCATAGACACATACTCAAAGTCACAAGTTTTTCCTCAAAGAGTTTTGACACATTAAAAGCATATGAATGTTATTCCTGCAAGAAAAACAAATGTTAGTTGATTAATTAAAATTTCATTGACATTCCCCTCTCTGGTCGTAATCATATACGGCCAAATATTAAAACTAAATTATTCTATTCAATTTTTCATACTTGCATGATTTACCTGCAATCTAATTTACCTTTACCAAATCATCCTATTATAAGTCAGTGACTTTAATACCACCTGATATCCCTAATCATACCATGTTCCATCTTTTACTTTATAATACCTGTCAAATATTCCTTCAATCAGCATCCTAAGTTGTAATGAAAATACAACCCATTTACAATGTTACCACATACACATACCATCTTCTCATCTTCTTCATCTTCTTCCCAACATTCTATCTTCAATCAATCTAATTCTATCTTTAGTAAAACACTAAACATACCATAGTACATTGCCTTTATAACTTTAGTAGACTTTGAGTCAAGTTTAATTATCATCTTTCTCTGGATTTTGAATCGCATTAAACTATTAGGGCTTTAACAGGCTGATACTGCTGATTTTTCTTAACCTTATTTGTTAGCTTTTAATTCAAGCAGGCAATTGTTTTACTTAGTCAGATCTATTTAAGGATCTGTGTAATAAAATCTAACCAAAAAAGTTCTAAAATCTTTTCATTTCCATCCTTAACACAAATATCAATAATTGTATTATTTTGTTTCAAAACAATGTCATTAATTTAAAATTAACTCTGTTGCACCCAGCTCTTGCCATGAGAATAGCCTTAGCTGCTGATATGCTATTTAATCATTAATTACCTATCCTAAAATCCTATTTTTCCAGAATTAACTGATGGACATAACATGTCCTGCCTCTATTTGTTGCAATGCGGAATAGTTCATAATGGATCCATTGATCCAGATCATTAAATCTGTAACTTCATTCTGAATTAAGAAAGCTTTTTAGAATTTTGCTTTATGAGCAAATATTCTATTTCACTGAAATGTCTTAACTGTTTAGATTCATTTTAGTTTAAATTTAACATGTTTGAGTTACATTGTTCTTGGTCTTGGTTTTAACTTTGTGCCCCCTACATATATATATATATATTTTAACACGTTGAAGACCTTTCTCAACAAAGCAAGTCCATATTTCATCTCTGGAAGCCGGGCTAAATAAGCAAGCACTGTTACTGTATTCCTAGATAGACTAGACCCGCAGTCACCTCTCAGATATCAAATACAGACATTAGACAATACATGAAAGGAACATTTCAATAATCACACTGGTAACTTCTTTAACTAATAATATTCCAGAAATTATTTCCCAAAATCAATCTCATTTTGAAAGTTTTTCTTTTGCTATTTTAACAAATGGAAACACCTAAAAAAAAATATATTTAATGTAGTCATTAATTAATCGCTATAGAAGTTTACCCAATTTATCTATTCGGACCTAGTCTGGCAAAGTAACTTATCCTCTCTTATTAGAGAACAACTATTACAACTATTAATTTTTATTTTATTTTTTAGCATCTATGATATCTGAATTAGGGTTCTAAAACCCTCAAGTTTCTTCAAAAATAGTCCCTAGATTATTTTTATCTTTACAGTAATGTACCTATTTAGAGTCCCTATACTCTACAGAATTAAGAGATTTTCCTCTTTCCAATTTACATGTACCTGAAATATTTTCAAATTCATCAATAATTGTTCAAATCATGAGATCTAAATCATACAGTCCTACAGTCTAGTTTGATTGAAACACATACAACATCAATAAACATCACACAAAATTAATTATCATGCTAAACTTAAACCATTAGGCTAGTTGGTCCACATCTTCCTCCAGATGTGTTGATCATCTCGTTGCACCATGGACGGTCCATCTTCACCTTGATAACTCTTTGCGAATTGTCGCAAGGTCTTTCCACCGTCGGTAGAGGAGGCCAGTTACTAGCACTGCCTGTTTTCCTCTACTTACCGCTGTGCGTTGTCGTTGGTGTTGACGTTGGCGTTGACGTTGGCGTTGGTGTTCCGTTTGCTGAGGCTGGTTGGTGTAGTTTAAATCGAGAAGCTTGGACGGAGGTGTCACCGTACCCCAGATGGGACCTTGTTTGTGGAGTGAACCACAAAAACAACCTGTGAATGGAGACCTTAAGTATTTTTGTTAGTGACAACATGTATCATGTCGCCAGACTCATCTGCTTATCTGGCCGGTCGTCCTTTTTTGATGAGACCTGTAAAATTTCATGTTAAACAGTAACAAAACAATATTTTATACATTTGGAACAGAATCAGTTCTGTTCGATGAGATCCATCATGACATCCTGTAAAAAGTACAAGTTAAATATGGGGTGGACAGGGCAAGCTTGCTTGCTCTCTGCCTTCCCAAAGTTATACGCTGTGCAGGTGTGGCATTGTTTATTTCTGCCACAACAATAAACCCAGACCAGGATAGTTAGTCAAAATCATCCATGGTCGTTGTTTTGTTGGGTATATTTTAACCTGTTTTGATTGACATAATTTATTTGTCTTTGAACACCATATTTCACACACTCACTTTCACACACTTTCACACACCCCTCTCTGGCCAGAGATTCATACATTCTTGTCTGCCATAGCAGTTTATGAACTGAATGGGGAACATATATTTATTATGTGTGGAATACCACTAAATCTGAACGGTAACAAAGTTCGACGACGACAGAAACTACTGAACGTAGACACACTGTGGCATTCCCCTTGCAACAGTGTCTGAACGTTAGGATATCAATTTTCTATTGTCCGATGCAGTCGCCATGTGATTGAGTTTAAACACAGTGAACATAAACCTAACTTTTCAAAAACCAAATAGATTAAACACTTTTAATAATAATCATCGTATAGACCTACAATTGCAGTTGAGAGAATCTATCTTAATTTCTCAAATGCAATTTGTCATTCTTTGCACAATTTAAATTTTCCAGCTTTTTGTTGTTGCTCATAAGCTATTTAAAAGAAGATTTAGAAATCTTCACACAATCTTAGATCCATGGACAAAAAGAAAATAACATTTCTATCTCGTATCCCTGGTGATGACAGCATGTGATTTCAAATGTTTATAATTAGAAAACATTGTTTCTATTGAATCTAGAAAATTACCTTTAAATGAAATGGAGTGACCAATAATTTTGCTTTTCTAGTCATAATTTCTCTTTAGACGCCCTGTGGCCTATATTGTATTTTTCTTTTCCATAGAATTCTGCAATGTCAATAACCTATTAATGCTTTTACATAACTCTCAGTTTTAACTGAATGTTAACTTCCGCTATTTAACTTCCTGCAGAAGAGCTGTTACTGACTGGTATCTATTGAAAGCAGATTCAAAGAGTTAGTTTAAACAGAGGAATATGAAGAATATGAAGAATGTGAAGAATTATGAAGAATTGCTGAAACCAGTGGATAATCAAAAACAATCAAGTCAAACAATAACTAAATTTGAAACGGTCTCTGTAGTGATCATTGAAAATGCAGCACCTAGCCCACACGGCTGATTGTCTTTCTGTGTGGATTTTAATTCAGTTGAACTTCAGGCTGATACATTGGATCGTCAGGCTGTGATGGCACTCTCATCGGTCTGACTTTTGCATCTCCTGCCACAAAATTTCATAATGCATGGCAAAATTGTCTTTAGGAAAAGTCTCAAGTGAACTGTCACCTTTGCAGGCTGAATCAGTCTCTCCATTTTGACCCCTCTCAGAAGTCTCAACTTCCTCTTTCAGGAGGGCGGCTGCAGGCCCCACTTCCTCTTTTATTTTTTCTGCAGTCATCCCACTTTTCAAGGTAGCTGTCTGAAATCTTGAACACTCAGAGAACCGCAAAAAATCAAATTAAACAGCTTAATTTCCAAAAGTCTCTTCTGGTTTACAACACAGCAATTCCTCAATTTATTAAAAAGCTTAGTCCTTCATTGCGGAAAAAAGCAAGCACTTCTTCTTTGCAAAGATGCAGGAAAAAGCAGGAAAACTCCTCTAATTATAATACAGTGTATAATGTAAACAAAAATAATTCTTTCTTTTCTCTTTTACCAGAAACTAAAATAAAATGGCTCTAAGATGTCTGTTATGTGCTTGTTCAAATCACAATTTATATTTAAAGTTGGTCACCCAATCTCATTCTCATACTATGCACAAAAATTATCTTAGTTAAACTCTTAGAATCTCTTGGATCAAAACCATTTTTTCACACTGTCTCCCAGGGATAACGGGATACAAATTCTAGATGCCTTCATATAGAAAGTATAATATTTAGACACGTTTAGTCAATATCTTATTATTTTTTCATCACTTTAAGAGCACCTATTGCTCGGTTTTATATATCTCATCTACTTTAATAAATCAAAGTCTAACTCATAAAAGTTTCTTCATTACTCAAAATTTCCTAATTATCACAGAATGCATATTCCTATTATTATGATTTATAATTTTAACAATTTCTTCATTTTTTTAAATTATCTATTGATCTTATTTCAACATTTCTCTCTTTATCCTTCTTTATTAACCTTTATTTAATTCAATCAAAATCAAAGTCTTTTTCAAACAAAATTTCAAACAAAAAGCAAGTTTCATTACTACAGCATCTCAGGGTATTTTCCCCTCCTGGATCTGGTTTCCAGCATGACTAGTTGCTATTTGCAGAACAAAGTTTCATTAAGAGCTTTCTAGGCGCACTCTCAAAAACAACAAATAAAATACTCAACATATACTAATTTGGTTGAATTTAACCATAATCATTCATTGCCCTTAATAGACAAGGTCAAACATATCTTTTTTAATCACTTAAATCTTTTAGATGTGATTACCAGTTTTCTTCAAAATTTTACTTAACAGAATTAGCCAATTTTTAATTAAACCTTTTAATTAATTTAGAAGCATTTCAAAGGAAAAATGTCAAGTCTGTCGTCCTACCTTAATACTTTAGGTCCTTTTAGCCCGACTGGAATGGTCCCTCTGTCGAACAGGGTTCTGCAGTCTGCAGAGTGAAGACAACGTGGTTCCTCGTTCCCATCCATCCGACAGAGGGAGAACTCCGAGGACTCCTGGATGGCCCGCCAAAATGTCGTGGATTTTTCCCTAAACCTAACTATCTGGGGCGTCTGCACTCGACACCTGCCTTAATATCCGGGGCGTCTACACTCGACACCTGCCTTAATATCCGGGGCGTCTACACTCGACACCTGCCTTAATATCCCTGGCGTCTGCTCTCGACACCAATACCTTAAACTCTCTGCTCTTGCGTCTTCAGTCGACAACTGGCCGAGTTTCTAACTAACTTGCTTCCCTAAACTAGCTTCCTGCGCAGGAATAAATTGACAAACAGACCTGCAAATGTCCTTTAAATGCTTTAATCACGGCCAGGAGATCTTCCCGAGCAGTTCTCAGGGAATCTCTCCCAAGAAGCAAGGCCGGAGGATCTCAGACAAATTCCATTGAGAATCCCACCGAAAAACACATATACCACAGTTTTTATAGTACAGAGGTATGGCATAAATTTCATGCTGCATTACATAATTTCCCCACTATTTGATTGGTTCTTCATATGCAAACCCTTCTGTTACTAGGTAAAGCAAACTCTGATCTTGTGATTACTTATCACAAGGTTTTAACGATGACTTAATTTGTTCTAACAGACTGTCTAGTTTAACTTCCCAAAACTATGTTATTTTTACCCATAGACACATACTCAAAGTCACAAGTTTTTCCTCAAAGAGTTTTGACACATTAAAAGCATATGAATGTTATTCCTGCAAGAAAAACAAATGTTAGTTGATTAATTAAAATTTCATTGACACTGGTTTCTCCCAAGGTTTTTTTCTCCATTTTGTCACCTGATGGAGCTTGGGTTCCTTGCCACTGTCGCATCTAGCTTGCTTAGTTGGGGACACTTAATATGCAACAATATTATTGATCTGACTGAACTGACACTATCGGATGAGAACTGAACTCAGCTGGATGATGACATCACTGTTTTCTGCAGAGCTGCTTTATAGTAGAATTGAACTAATTTAATAATTGATGATCTTTATAATGGAACTGAATCAACACAGAACTGACTTCAGCTGAACAATGACATTTTTTTCTTTTTCTTTTTAAAGCTACTTTACAGCCAAATTTAACTGTTCACATCATTGAATCTGTCAGGGTTTTTTTTAACCTTATCTCCAGTATCAGAGTATCCTTGATGCTATGTTGTTTTTCTCTTGTCCTATCTTGTTTAGCTTTAGCTCTTTTATTTAGAATTTTGAAGGGATTTTAATATATTCCATTAGATATATATTTATATTTAGGGGTTCAAGCACGAAGTGCTGAAACCCTATTGTAATTGTAAGGATTTTTAGGGGTTCAAGCATGAAATGCTGAAACCCTATTGTAATTGTACTGATTTATATTAGGGGTTCAAGCACGAAGTGCTGAAACCCTATTGTTATTATTATTCTTCTGCCGTAAAACGCATCATGCAGCCCAAACCGTAAGTGCTGGAAACTTGAAACTTTGCCAGATGGTAGTACAAAAATTGAGGAGAGGTTCAGAGATTATGACCCCGATTGGCCCATAGGTGGCGCTATAGAAACCAAAAGCGCAAAACTGCTCATAACTCCTAGACCGTATGACATAGACTCAAGTGTCTTATATCATTGGAAAGCTGGACACCTGAAGAACAAAACGTATATCTCCGATTTCATTTCCGGTATGCACATTTTTCCACCATTTTGAATTTTGTCAAAAAACTACTTTTGCTAATTACTCCTAGGTTTTTCATCCGATCGGAACCAAACCAGTGCAGAAATGTTCTCTGGACTCTGCTTATCAATAATCATCGAAAAAAGTTGAAATTTCGATTCACGGTCGCTAGGGGGCGCAAAATTAACGTTGTGGGAGGAGCCTTTTTTACTAAAATGGCTATAACTCCAGAAGTAAATGATGTATCTTCAACAATCTCAGTGCACGTGTAAGAGGTCAATCTGAGGTCACAGTAAAAAAATCGCGGCGATTGGTCACATGGTGGTGCTATAACATGAAAAAAAAACATAAAACAGGCTATAACCACCTGACCGTTAGTCCGATTGACTTGAAAATTGGTATGCAGTGTCTTGGTCCAAGGTGCCATGTATGTCTATGAGGATATTGGTGTATCTCGAAAAACATGGCCGCCATTGGCCAATGAATTTGAGCACCTATTAGACAAGGTTAACGGAGACCGATCAGAACGAAACTTGCTGGGCATGTTTGACTCATGGCCCTAGAGGTCTGTAAAAATTTTAAAAGAAATTGGCCACTAGTTGGCACTAACGAGTTTTATGGCTCTGTAATCACGTGGTGTAACACTCATCCACACAATATGCATATCATTTGATAGATCTCCTCATGCTGAACAATTTTGCCTCAAGAACCATTGCTGTCAATCAAACCGTTCATTAATTATTCACGAATATGTTAAAAACCTACTTTTGCGAACTAGTCCTAGGTTTCTCGCCCGATCGGAACCAAACAAGTCTAGAACAATTCTCTGGACTTTCTAGATCAATAATTATCAAAAAAAAAAGTTGAACTTTTGCATTTTTCGCGTGGGTATAATTGGGTCATAAAGAAAATGGGCGTGGCAAAATGCACTCAAAAGCCTATAAATCCTAAAAGAAAACTCAAAACTTCACGAAAATTGGTGAGCATATGTGCCGTAACATTCTAAACTAGCATGCAAAATTTCATGTAGATCGGACCATAGGTGGCGCTTTAACTGTTAAAAAGCTTTGAAAACCATATATTTCCTATGGTAAATTGCCTGTATTGGCTGTAAATTGTAATTAGGGGTTCAAGCACGAAGTGCTGAAACCCTATTGTAATCGTCCTGATTTTTATTATTATTATTTTTCCGCCATAAAACGCATCGTGCAGCCCAAACCGTAAGACCTAGAGACTTGAAACTTTGCCAGATGGTAGTACTATTGCTCGCTACTCAGATACACGGACTCAGCCCAATCGGCCCATAGGTGGCGCTATAGCAATCAAAAGCGCAAAACTGCTCAGAACTCCCAGACCGTAAGGCGTAGCTTCAAGTGTCTTATATCATTGAAATCCAGAGCTCCTGAAGAAAAAAACGTATATCTCCGATTTCATTTCCGCCATGATAGATTTTTCGCCATTTTGAATTTTGTCAAAAACCTACTTTTGCGAACTAGTCCCTGGTTTTTCGCCCGATCGGAACCAAACCAGTGCGGAATTGTTCTCTGGAGTCTGAAGATCAATAATTATCGAAAAAAAGTTGAAATTTCGATTAATGGTCGCTAGGGGGTGCAAAATTAACGTTGTGGGAGGAGCCTATTTTACTAAAATGGCTATAACTCAAGAAGTAATTAAGTAAACTTCACCAAACTTGGAACACATGTGTAAGAGGTCAATCTGAGGTCACAGTAAAAAAATTGCGTCGATTGGCCACATGGTGGCGCTATAAAACAAATAAAAACATATAGACAACTGACCGTTTTTCCGAATGACTTGAAATTTGGTATGCAGTGTCTTGGCCCAAGGGGCCATGTATGTCTAAAAGGATATTGGCGTATCTCGAAAAACATGGCTGCCATTGGCCAATGAGGTTTGAGCATCGTTAACGAAGTCCGATCGGAGCGAAACTCGATGGGCATGTTCGGCTCAAGCCCCTAGAGGTCTGTAAGAATTTTGAAAGAAATCGGCCACTAGTTGGCGCTAACGAGTTTTAAGGCTCTGTAATCACGTGGTGTTACACTTATCATCACAAAATGCATATCATTTGATAGATCTGCTCATGCTGAACAACTTTGCCTCAAGAACCATCACTGTCAATCAAACTGTTCATTAAATATTCATGAATATGTTAAAAACCTACTTTTGCGAACTAGTCCCTGGTTTTTCGCCCGATCAGAACCAGACCAGTCTAGGACAATTCTCTGGACTCTCTAGATCAATAATTATCGAAAAAAAGTTGAACTTTTGCATTTTTTCGCATGGGTATAATTGGGTCATAAAGAAAATGGGCGTGGCAAAATGCACTCAAAAGCCTATAAATCCTAAACGAAAACTCAGAACTTCACGAAAATTGGTGAGCATATGTGCCACAACATCATTAACAAGCATGCAAAATATCATGGAGATCGGACTATAGGTGGCGCTATAACTGTTAAAAAGCTTGCCTGTATTGGCTGTAAATGGACTTTTCCATCTATTATTTCAGTGGTTAAAAGCTTTCTAAACAAATCTTAATGTCTTAAATGCTTATGTGCTTAAAGGCCTTAAATGCTTGAACCCCGATAAATGCTGCTTGCAGCTTTAATTGTAATTGTAATTGTACTGATTTTTATTAGGGGTTCAAGCACGAAGTGCTGAAACCCTATTGTAATTGTCCTGATTTTTAGGGGTTCAAGCACGAAGTGCTGAAACCCTATTGTAATTGTACTGATTTTTATTATTAGGGGTTCAAGCACGAAGTGCTGAACACCTATTGTAATTGTACTGATTTTTATTAGGGGTTCAAGCACGAAGTGCTGAAACCCTATTGCAATTGTACCGATTTTTAGGGGTTCAAGCACGAAGTGCTGAAACCCTATTGTAATTGTCCTGATTTTTAAGGGTTCAAGCACGAAGTGCTGAAACCCTATTGTAATTGCTCTGATTTTTATTATTATTATTTTCCCCTAAAACGCATCGTGCAGCCCAAACCGTAAATGCTGGAGACTTGAAACTCAGCCAAATGGTAGTCCTCAATTTGGGGAGAACCTATCAAAGTATGACCCCGATTGGTCAATAGGTGGCGCTATAGCAAGCAAAAGTATGAAATTAGCAATAATTTCTAGACGGTTTGTCATAGAATCAAGTGTCTTATATCACTGTAATCCTTGGCTCAAGACGGTCAAAACGTATATCTCCGATTTCATTTCCGCCTGGGAAAATTTTCCGCCATTTTGAATTTTCTCAAAAACCTACTTTTGCGAACTAGTCATAGGTTTTTCGTCCGATTGGAACCAAACCAATTCAGAAATGTTCTCTGGAGTCTGAATATCAAAAAAAGTTGAAATTTCGATTCACGGTCGCTAGGGGGCGCCAAAACGTACGTTGTGGGAGGAGCCTATTTTACTAAAACGGCTATAACTCGAGAAATAAATGAGGTATCTTCACCAAACTCGGTACAGATGTGTAATAGTTCAATTTGAGGTCACAGTAAAAAAATCGCGACGATTGAACAGTAGGTGGCGCTATAACATGAAAAAAACATGAAAAGGGCTATAACCACCTGACCGTTAGTCCGATTGACTTGAAAATTGGTATGCAGTGTCTTGGCCCAAGGTGCCATGTATGTCTATGAGGATATTGATGTATCTCAAAAAACATGGCCGCCATTGGTCAATGAAGTTGAGCACCTATTAGACAAGGTTAACAGAGGCCGATCGGAACGAAACCTGATGGGCATGTTCATCTCATGGCCCTAAAGGTCTGTAAGAATTTTGAAAGAAATCGGCCACTAGTTGGCGCTAACGAGTTTTACGGCTCTGTAATCACGTGGTGTTACAAATATCCACACAATATGCATATCATTTGATAGATCTGCTCATGTTGAACAACTTTGCCTCAAGAACCATTGCTGTCAATCAAACCGTTCATTAATTATTTGCGAATATGTTAAAAACCTACTTTTGCGAACTAGTCCTAGGTTTTTTGCCAGATCGGAACCAAACAAGTCTAGGACAATTTTCTGGACTCTCTAGATCAATAATTATCAAAAAAAAGTTGAACTTTTGCATTTTTCACATGGCTATAATTGGGTCATAAAGAAAAGGGGAGTGGCAAAATGTACTCAAAAGCCTATAAATCCTAAACGAAAACTCAGAACTTCACGAAAATTGGTGAGCATATGTGCCGTAACATTCTAAACTAGCATGCAAAATTTCATGTAGATCGGACCATAGGTGGCGCTTTAACTGTTAAAAAGCTTTGAAAACCATATATTTCCTATGGTAAATTGCCTGTATTGGCTGTAAATTGTAATTAGGGGTTCAAGCACGAAGTGCTGAAACCCTATTGTAATCGTCCTGATTTTTAGGGGTTCAAGCACGAAGTGCTGAAACCCTATTGTAATTGTGCTGATTTTTATTATTTTTCTTCTGCCGTAAAACGGATCGTGCAGCCTAAACCGTAAGTGCTGGAGACTTGAAACTTTGCCAAATGGTAGTACAAAAATCGAGGAGAGGTTCAAAGAGTATGACTCCGATTGGCCCATAGGTGGCGCTATAGCGACCAAAAGCGTGAAACTGCTCATAACTCCTAGACCATATGTCGTAGACTCAAGTGTCTTATATCATTGGAAAGCTGGAACCCTGAAGAACAAAACGTATATCTCCGATTTCATTTCCGGTATGCAAATTTTTCCGCCATTTTGAATTTTGTCAAAAACCTACTTTTGCGAACTAGTCCTAGGTTTTTCGTCCGATCGGAACCAAACCAGTGCAGAAATGTTCTCTGGAGTCTGAATATCAATAATTATCGAAAAAAAGTTGAAATTTCGATTCACAGTCGCTAGGGGGCGCAAAACTAATGTTGTGGGAGGAGCCTATTTTACTAAAAGGGCTATAACTCAAGATGTAAATGAGGTATCTTCACCAAACTCGGTCCACATGTGTAGGAGTTCAATCTTGGGTCACAGTAAAAAAATCGCGACGATTAATCTCTAGGTGTCGCTATAACATGAAAAAAACATGAAAAGGGCTATGACGACCTGACCGTTAGTCCGATTGACTTGAAAATTGGTATGCAGTGTCTTGGTCCAAGGTGCCTTGTATGTCTATGAGGACATTGGCGTATCTCAAAAAACATGGCCGCCATCGGCCAATGAAATTTGAGCACCTATTAGACAAGGTTAACGGAGGCTGATCGGAACAAAACTCGGTAGGCATGTTCGACTCATGGCCCTAGAGGTCTGTAAGAATTTTGAAAGAAATCGGCCACTAGTTGGCGCTAACGAGTTTTACAGCTCCGTAATCACGTGGTGTTACAAATATCCACACAATATGCATATCATTTGATAGACCTTCTCATGGAAAACAACTTTGCCTCAAGAACCATTGCTGTCAATCAAACCGTTCATTAAATCCTCGTAATTATGTTAAAAACCTACTTTTGCGAACTAGTCCCTGGTTTTTCGCCCGATCGGAACCAAACGAGTCTAAGACAATTCTATGGACTCTCTAGATAAATAATTATCAAAAAAAAGTCGAACTTTTGCATTTTTCGCATGGGTATATTGGGTCATAAAGAAAATGGGCGTGGCAAAATGCACTCAAAAGCCTATAAATCCTAAACGAAAACACAGAACTTCACAAAAATTGATGCGCATATTTGTCATAACATGCTAAAGAAGCCTGGAAATTTGTATGGAGATCGGACCAAAGGTGGCGCTATAACTGTTAAAACGCTTTAAAACCATATATTTCCTATGGTAAATTGCCTGTATTGGCTGTGAATGGTCTTTTCCTAGGAAAAATTCCTATTCCTATCTATGTTCATATAATTCTCATATAATAATGTTCATGACTCTTAATAAGCATGAAAAATTTCAGACAGATCAGACAAAATTTGCCTCTATAACAGTTAAAAAGGTAAAAATTATATAACATGTCATTAAGCCAATAAGTGGTATTTTACTGCCCCCTGCTGCCATTTCATCATACTGCTCCCTAATATTGTCATATAATTCATATTTAGACTTTATAAAATCATTATTTTAACATTTTAAATCATATTTTGTATCTATTCTCTATTGGAGTATTACTTGACAATTGTGTCACACTGAGATATGGAAATGGACTAAAGTAAATTAATGAAATGAAACGAAAGTAAAACGGGCATTTAAGCCCCGCCCCCAAATACAAATTCACTCATAACTCGAAAACGGGAAGTCGTTTCGCGCTCAAATTTTGATGGTAAGGTCTTCTCCAGGCTCTTGATCGAAACGTGTCGTCGCGGGCCTCGGGAGCGCGCCCCCCGCGCGGATCTAGTCCGCGGGACCCCCGATTTTGAACGGCCGTAACTCCCGATCCAGACCACCCCGAACCTTGTGTGAGAGCTCGTTGGAAAGGGCCCATCCTTGGCTAGCTTCGATTCAAATGTGGTGTAATTTGTCCTGCGCATTCCAGAGATAAAAGCCCCCAAATATTTGCATTTGAACAGTCATAACTTCCAGCATCAATCGCCCAAAAACACATTGATGGTCTCATTTAACAGGGCTCCTCAAGCACTATATATGCTTTTTTGCCTTCTGGTTCCCGAGATATAAATTCCCATTCATTAATTCATTAAAACACTTCAATTGTAAAATGCAAGCTTTAATACCACTTTTGTCCACTCGAGGGAGCAGCAGGATTGCACATTACCTTTTCATTAGCTTTCAGTATTGGGAAACAAACAAATGCTTTAAAAAGCAATCTTTTTTATTATGATAGGGCTGTAGCTATCGATTATTTTAGTATTTTAGTATTTAGTATTTTAGTATTCTATTCAAGTAATCGGATAAAAAAATTGTGGTAAAAAATAGATTCAAGTTAACAACAGCCTTTAAAATGACTTAAAATAGAAATATATAATAACAAGCAACAATAATTGGTTCAAGTAAAGTATCAAAGTAAGTAATTATATTGGTTTTATTGAAGAACACTGTTAAAATATACCCATGTAAAATAAATTATATAAACTAATATAAACATAACTTATGTACATAAATAACAAATGCCTGCAGAGGGCGCCAGCTGCCTGGTTGTTGTTACACTAAGCCTGGCATTATCAAATCCTTGTTTAATATTGTCCAAACAACTAATTCAAATGTCAACTTAAACTTTAATATTTGACCACTTCTGTACGATAGAAATGCTACAGTCACTGTAATTTCTTGAAAGAGAACATGTGCACATCAAAACATGCAAATTCAGAGCAAGAGTTTAAACTTTTATTTTGAAATCGCGATGGACAGCAGTTTGTGATGTGCTCCACAAATGATAACAGTGCAACTATGAAACACAAATTGCGTCCGACTTGCGTTCCCATATTTGCACGTTATTGGAAACCTAAACAAACAGCACTGCAGAGACTGAGTTTGCTTGGAGCAGCGTTTACTGTGGATGGAGCTGAGGTAATTTTAACATGTAGGCTAATCTGCACCCATGTGTCTTCTGTGTGAAAAAAAAAACAAACAAGCAAAAAACAGAGGATATATTTATTTAACTGAATCACAGACTTTGTGATTTCACAATGGCACTATGCTATACTATGACTGTAAATGGTTTTAAATATCGCGTTGTCTTAGAAAACTGTAATTCTGCGGTTGTTTGATTCTCGTCTGTGGAATGCACCACTTTTGGTATTTTGCCAATTACTCTAGGGGTAAATTGCAATCAAGGATTTTTTTTAATCGAGTACTTGACTATAATTGAGGAATCGTTACAGCCCTATACTGGTAACATAGTTTTATATTATTAGATCACAAAGAAATGCCTATAGACAAATAAATATATTTTCTCAATAGCATATCCAAAAAACGTGTGTGTGTGTGTGTGTGCGTGTGCGTGCGTGCGTGCGTGCGTGTGTGTGTGTGTGTGTGTGTGTGTGTGTGTGTGTGTGTGTGTGTGTGTGTGTGTGTGTGTGTGTGTGTGAGCATGCATTATTGAGTTGACATGGAAAAACTGGTTTGATTTAGTGCAGAAAACTGGTGCAAATCATTAAGTTTAAAGTGAAAGTGAGCCAATAAGTGGTCTTCTACTGGCTTCTGCTGGCCATTCTACTTATTAATGAAGTCTTTTCACATGTGCTTTTGGATTAATTCATATTTAGGGTAGACACTAAAAAAAATCTCTTGTATAACAATAACTATTATAACACAATCATATTTTGTCAGTGTTTATCACTTCATTTGCACTGACACTTCACATAATTGCTAGTAATGTGGTAAATCATGGTAAATCACGCTAGAAGCATGGTAAGTCATAGTAAATAATAGTAGAATGTGGTGTATTAAGGTAAATCAGTAAGAATCCTGTTAAATCTTTCTAGAACGTGGTTTATCATGCTATAACATGGTAAATCATGGTAAACTATGCTAGAACAGGGTAAATCATGGTAAACCATGATAAATCATGATGAACTATGGTAAATAATTTTAGAATGTGGTATATCATGGTAAATCATGCTAGAACATGATCTTTTCCATCTATGATGTCAGTGGTTAAATGCTTGCTAAATAAAACTTAATAACTTTTTATGCTTTTGTGCTTTGAGGCCTTACAGGCCTTAATTGCTTGAACCCCGATAAATGCTGCTTGCAGCTTTAATTATTAGGGGTTCAAGCACGAAGTGCTGAAACCCTATTGTAATTGTGCTGATTTTTATTATTATTAGGGGTTCAAGCACGAAGTGCTGAAACCCTATTGTAATTGTCCTGATTTTTAGGGGTTCAAGCACGAAGTGCTGAAACCCTATTGTAATTGTACTGATTTTTATTATTATTATTATTATTCTTCTGCCGTAAAACGCATCGTGCAGCCCAAACCGTAAGGGCTAGAGCATTGAAACTTTGCCAGATGGTAGTACAAAAATCGAGGAGAGGTTCAGAGATTATGACCCCGATTGGCCCATAGGTGGCGCTATAGCAACCAAAAGCGCGAAACTGCTCATAACTCCTAGACCGTATGTCGCAGACTCAAGTGTCTTATATCATTGGAAAGCTGGACGCCTGACGAACAAAACGTATATCTCCGATTTCATTTCCGTCATGATAGATTTTCCGCCATTTTGAATTTTGTCGAAAATCTACTTTTGCGAACTAGTCCCTGGTTTTTTGCCCGATCGGAGCCAAACCAGTGCAGAAATGTTCTCTGGAGTCTGAAGATCAATAATTATCGAAAAAATGTTGAAATTTCGATTCATGGACGCTAGGGGGCGCAAAATAATCGTTGTGGGAGGAGCCTATTTTACTAAAATGGCTATAACTTAAAAAGTAAATAAGATAGCTTCACCAAACTCGGTACACATGTGTATGGGTTCATTCTGGGGTCACAGTAAAAAAATCGCGACGATTGAACACTAGGTGGCGCTATAACATGAAAAAAACATGAAAAGGGCTATAACCACCTGACCGTTAGTCCGATTGACTTGAAAATTGGTATGCAGTGTCTTGGTCCAAGGTGCCATGTATGTCTATGAGGACATTGGCGTATCTCAAAAAACATGGCCGCCATTGGCCAATGAAGTTGAGCACCTATTAGACAAGGTTAACGGAGGCCGATCGGAACGAAACTCGATGGGCATGTTCGACTCATGGCCCTAGAGGTCTGTAAGAATTTTGAAAGAAATCGGCCACTAGTTGGCGCTAACGAGTTTTTTGGCTCTGTAATCACGTGGTGTTACACTTATCGTCACAAAAAGCATATCATTTGATATATCTGCTCATGCTGAACAACTTTGCCTCAAGAACCATTTCTGTCAATCAAACCGTTCATTAAATATTCATGAATATGTCTAAAACCTACTTTTGCGAACTAGTCCTAGGTTTTTTGCCCGATCGGAACCAGACCAGTCTAGGACAATTCTCTGGACTCTCTAGATCAATAATTATCAAAAAAAAGTTGAACTTTTGCATTTGGATGGCTGTAATAGGATCATTTATAAAATGGGCATGGAAAAATACATTAAAAAGCCTATAAATCCTAAATAAAAACCCAGAACTTCACAAAAATTGGTGAACTTATGTGACATAACATCATTAACAAGCATGCAAAATTTCATGGAGATCGGACGATAGGTGGCGCTATAACTGTTAAAAATCTTTAAAACCATATATTTCCTATGGTAAACTGCCTGTATTGACTGTAAATGGTCTTTTCCATCTCTGAATATATAATTTTCATATCATAATGTTAAAAACTAGTGCAATACAATTCTCTGGACTCACTAGAACAATAATTGTCAGAAAAAGTTGAACTACTTCATTTGGATAGCTATAATAGGTTCACTTCAAAATGTGGCCTTTACCAAGTGTCCCCGAAAGCCTATATCTCTTTAATGAATGTTCAAACCTTCTTAAAAACAAGTCAGAACATGTGAAATATCACTCTGAACATGCATGAAAATTTTCAGACAGATCTGACAAAATTTGCCTCTATAACAGTTAAAAAGGTGAAAATGATATGAATATAATGACATATTAAGCCAAGAAGTGGTATTTTACTGCCCCCTGCTGTTTAAAATAGTCATGTTGTCATATTGTTCTATAATTTATATTTAGACTTTATAAAATCACTATTTTAACATTTACAATTACATTTAGTCAAAAATCCATCTGTTAAATTATTAGTATTGACAGTTTGATCACATCATATATTTCAAATGTCTGTATCTACAATATAATGTGTGTGTGTAGTCTTAGGTTTCTGAATAAATTCTGAATGATCTGATTAATAGCTTACAAAGACTTTGTGAAATGTTTATAGACCATTCAAATATATTTTCATAATGACATATCCCAATAGCATTGAAAAAACAACATTTGTCTTGTGTGTGTGTGTGTGTGTGTGTGTGTGTGTGTGTGTGTGTTAACATGCATTATGGATTTAAAATGGAAAAACTGGTTTGCTTTAGTGCAGAAAAATGGTGAAAATCAAGAAGTTTAAAGTGAAAGTGAGCCAATATGTGGTCTTCTACTGCCCTCTGCTGGCCATTCTACTTATTAATGTCTACCCACATATGCTTTTGCATTCATTAGACACTAAAAATCACTTATATAACAATAAAACACTAAAAAATCACTTATATAACAATTACTATTGTAGCACAATCATATTTTGTCAGAGTTTATCACTTCATTTTTACTGATACTTCACATAATTGCTAGCAATGTGGTAAATCATGGTTAAATCACACTAAAAACATGGTAAATCAATAAATGATACTAGAATGTGGTGTATCAAGGTAAATCATACTACAATCCTGGTACATCATTCTAGAACATAGTATATCATGGTACATCATGCTAGAACATGGTAAATCATGGTAAACTATGCTAGAACAGGGTAAATCATGGTAAGCCATGATAAATCATAATAAACTATGGTAAATCATGTTAGAATGTGGTATATCATGGTAAATCATGCTAGAACATGGTAAATCATGGTAAACTATGCTAGAACAGGGTAAATCATGGTAAACTATGATAAATCATGATAAACTATGGTAATCCATGCTAGAATCACAGTAAACAATGGTAAATCATACTAGAATGTAGTATATCATGGTAAATTATGCTAGAATATGGCAAATCATGCTAGAATCATAGTAAATAATACTAGAATGTGCTAAATTGTTGTGGGAGGAGCCTATTTTACTAAAATGGCTATAACTCAAGAAGTAAATGAGATATCTTCACCAAACTCAGTACACATGTGTATGGGTTCAATTTGAGGTCACAGTAAACAATTCTATGGAGATCGGACCATAGGTGGCGCTATAACTGTTAAAAAGCTTTAAAACCATATATATCCCATGGTAAACTGCCTGTATTGGCTGTAAATGGTCTTTTCCATCTATTATGTCCGTGGTTACATGCTTGCTAAATAAATCTTAACTTTTGATGCTTTTGTGCTTAAATGCTTAAAAGGCTTTAACTGCTTGAACCCCGATAAATGCTGCTTGCAGCTTTAATTATTATTATTATTCCGCCGTAAAACGCATCGTGCAGCCCAAACCGTAAGAGCTGGAACTTTGAAACTTTGACAGATGGTAGTACAAAAATCGAGGAAAGGTTCAGAGATTATGACCCCGATTGGCCCATAGGTGGCGCTATAACAACCAAAAGCGCGAAACTGCTCATAACTCCTAGACCGTATGTCGTAGACTCAAGTGTCTTATATCATTGGAAAGCTGGACGCCTGACGAACAAAACGTATATCTCCGATTTCATTTCCGCCATGATAGATTTTCCGCCATTTTGAATTTTGTCAAAAATCTACTTTTGCGAACTAGTCCCTGGTTTTTTGCCCGATTGGAACCAAACTAGTGCAGAAATGTTCTCTGGAGACTGAATATCAATAATTATCGAAAAAAAGTGGAAATTTCGATTCACGGTCGCTAAGGGGCGCCAAAACGTACGTTGTGGGAGGGGCCTATTTTACTAAAATGGCTATAACTCCCGATGTAAATGAGGTATCTTCACCAAACTTGGTACACATGTGTATGAGCTTACTCTGGGGTCACAGTAAAAAAATCGTGACGATTGGCCTCATGGTGGCGCTATAAAATGAAAAAAACATAAAACAGGCTATAACCACCTGACCGTTAGTCCGATTGACTTGAAAATTGGTATGCAGTGTCTTGGTCCAAGGTGCCATGTATGTGTATGAGGACATTGGCGTATCTCAAAAAACATGGCCGCCATCGGCCAACGAAGTTTGAGCACCTATTAGACAAGGTTAACGGAGGCCGATCGGAACGAAACTCAATGCGCATGTTCGGCTCATGGCCCTAAAGGTCTGTAAGAATTTTGAAAGAAATCGGCCACTAGTTGGCGCTAACGAGTTTTACGGCTCTGTAATCACGTGGTGTTACAAATATCCACACAATATGCATATCATTTGATAGATCTCCTCATCCTGAACAACTTTGCCTCAAGAACCATTGCTGTCAATCAAACTGTTCATTAATTATTCATGAATATGTTAAAAACCTACTTTTGCGAACTAGTCCTAGGTTTTTTGCCCGATCGGAACCAGACCAGTCTAGGACAATTCTCTGGACTCTCTAGATCAATAATTATCAAAAAAAAGTTGAACTTTTGCATTTGGATGGCTGTAATAGGGTAATTTATAAAATGGGCGTGTCAAAATACATTAAAAAGCCTATAAATCCTAAATAAAAACTCAGAACTTCACAAAAATTGGTCAGCATATGTGACATAACATCATTAACAAGCATGAAAAATTCTATGGAGATCGGACGATAGGTGGCGCTATAACTGTTAAAAAGCTTTAAAATCATATATTTCCTATGGTAAACTGCCTATATTGGCTGTAAATGGTCTTTTCCATCTCTGATCATATAATTTTCATATCATAATGTTCAAAACTAGTGCAATACAATTCTCTGGACTCACTAGATCAATAATTGTCAGAAAAAGTTGAACTACTTCATTTGGATAGCTATAATAGGTTCACTTCAAAATCTGGCCTTTACCAAGTGTCCCCGAAAGCCTATATCTCTTTAATCAATGCTCAGACCTTCTTAAAAACAAGTCAGAACGTGTGAAATATCACCCTGAACAAGCATGAAAATTTTCAGAAAGATCGGACAAAATTTGCCTCTATAACAGTTAAAAAGGTGAAAATGATATGAATTAATGGCATGTTAAGCCAATAAGTGGTATTTTACTGCCCCCTGCTGTTTAAAATAGTCATTTTCTCATATTGGTATTGGTATCAGCCATGGTAAATCATGATAAATGATGGTGTGTGTGTGTGTGTGTGTGTGTGTGTGTGTGTGTGTGTGTGTGTGTGTGTGTGTGTGTGTGTGTGTGTGTGTGTGTGTGTGTGTGTGTGTGTGTGTGTGTGGTACAAATATAACAGGTTTTATTTTCCAACATGAAAACAAACATAACAGAGTGCTAGTGCACAAACTATAACCGACAATGATAATGGATGAGAGGGGAACTTAAATACACAGATCAAGACAAGGACAACAGGTGACGGTTATGATGATGAGGAGCAGGTGATGATGAGGAGGGTGATGAGGAGCAGGTGTAGGTGATGACGACAGATGGTGAATGTGATGAAGACAGAAGGTGAATGTGATGAAGGTGAATGTGACACCAATATCACTGAAACATTTGTGTGTGTGTGTGTGTGTGTGTGTGTGTGTGTGTGTGTGTGTGTGTGTGTGTGTGTGTGTGGCATTATTGTGTGTAGCATATGTAGCAAGTATGCATTATTGAGTTAACATGGAAACACTGGTTTGCTTTAGTGCAGAAAACTGGTCAAAATCATGAGGTTTAAAGTGAAAGTGAGCCAATAAGTGGTCTTCTAGTGCCCTCTGCTGGCCATTCTACTTATTAATTAAATATTTCCACATGTGCTTGCATTTATACTTGAATGCACACTAAAAAATCACTTATATAGCAATAACTATTATAACAATCATATTTTGTCAGTGTTAATCACTATATTTGCACTGACACTTCAAATAATTGCTAGTAATGTGATAAATCAGGCTAGAAACATGGTAAATCAAAGTAAATAATACTAGATTGTCGTTTATCTCCTGGTAAATAATACTAGAACGTGGTATATCATGGTAAATCATGGTTAACTATGCTGTGTGTGTGTGTGTGTGTGTGTGTGTGTGTGTGTGTGTGTGTGTGTGTAAGCATGCATTGAGTTAACATGGAAAAACTGGTTTGCTTTAGTGCAGAAAACTGGTTTAAAGTGAAAGTGAGCCAATAAGTGGTCTTCTAGTGCCCTCTGCTGGCCATTCTACTTAATAATGAAATATTTTACATGTGCTTTTGCATTCATACTTGGACACACACTAAAAATCACGTATATAACTAACTATTATAACACAATAATATTTTGTCAGTGTTCATCACCTCATTTGCACTGACACTTCACATAATTGCTAGTAATGTGGTTAATCATGCTAGAAACATTGTAAATCATAGTAAATAATACTGAAATGAGGTGTATCAAGGTAAATCATGCTAGAATCCTAATAAATCATTCTGGAACATGGTATATGATAGTAAATCATGCTAGAATCATATTAAATAATTCTTGAATGTGGCAAATCGTTGTGGGAGGAGCCTATTTTACTCAAATGGCTATAACTCAAGAAGTAAATGAGATATCTTCACCAAAATCAGTACACATGTGTATGGGTTCAATTTGAGGTCACAATAAACAATTTTATGGAGATCGGACCATAGGTGGCGCTATAACTGTTAAAAAGCTTTAAAACCATATATATCCCATGGCAATTTGCCTGTATTGGCTGTAAATGGTCTTTTCCATCTATTATGTCAGTGGTTACATGCTTGCTAAATAAATCTTAATGACTTTTGATGCTTTTGTGCTTAAATGCCTTAAAGGCCTTAACTGCTTGAACCCCGATAAATGCTGCTTGCAGCTTTAATTATTATTATTTTTCTTCTGCCGTAAAACGCATCGTGCAGCCCAAACCGTAAGAGCTGGAACCTTGAAACTTTGCCAGATGGTAGTACAAAAATCGAGGAGAGGTTATCAAATTATGACCCCGATTGGCCCATAGGTGGCGCTATAGCAACCCAAAGCGCGAAACTGCTCAGAACTCCTAGACCGTATGTCGTAGACTCAAGTGTCTTATATCATTGAAAAGCTGGACGCCTGACGAACAAAACGTATATCTCCGATTTCATTTCCGCCATGATAGATTTTCCGCCATTTTGAATTTTGTCAAAAACCTACTTTTGTGAACTAGTCCCTGGTTTTTCGCCCGATCGGAACCAAACCAGTGCAGAAATGTTCTCTAGAAACTGAAGATCAATAATTATCGAAAAAAAGTCGAAATTTCGATTCACGGACGCTAAGGGGCGCCAAAACGTACGTTGTGGGAGGGGCCTATTTTACTAAAATGGCTATAACTCCAGAAGTAAATGAGGTATCTTCACCAAACTCGGTACACATATGTATGAGCTCAATATGAGGTAACAGTAAAAAAATCGCGGCGATTTGCCACATGGTGGCGCTATAATATGAAAAAAACATAAAACAGGCTTTAACCACCTGACCGTTAGTCCGATTGACTTGAAAATTGGTATGCAGTGTCTTGGTCCAAGGTGTCATGTATGTGTATGAGGACATTGGCGTATCTAAAAAAACATGGCCGCCATCAGCCAATGAAGTTTGAGCACATATTAGACAAGGTTAACGGAGGCCGATCGGAACAAAACTCGGTGGGCATGTTCTACTCATGGCCCTAGAGGTCTGTAAGAATTTTAAAAGAAATCGGCCACTAGTTGGCGCTAACGAGTTTTATGGCTCTGTAATCACGTGGTGTTACACTTATTGTCACAAAATGCATACCATTTGATAGATCTCCTCTTGTTGAACAACTTTGCCTCAAGAACCATTGCTGTCAATCAAACCGTTCATTAAATATTCGTAATTATGTTAAAAACCTACTTTTGCGAACTAGTCCTAGGTTTTTCGCCCGATCGGAACCAAACCAGTCTAGGACAATTCTATGGACTCTCTAGGTCAATAATTATCAAAAAAAAGTTGAACTTTTGCATTTTTCGCATGGCTAACAGGGTCATTTAGAAAATGGGCGTGGTAAAATGCACTCAAAAGCCTATAAATCCTAAACGAAAACTCAGAACTTCACGAAAATTGATGAGCATATGTGTCATAACCTGCTTAAGAAGCATGGAAAATTTTATGGAGAGCGGACCATAGTTGGCGCTATAACTGTTAAAACGCTTTAAAACCATATATTTCCTATGGTAAATTGCCTGTATTTGCTGTAAATGGTGTCTTCTGTCATATAATGTTCATATCATAATGTTCAAAACCAGTGCAGCACAATTCTCTGAACTCTCTAGATCAATAATTATCAGAAAAAAAGTTTAACTTCTTCAAAAGGTGATTTTATATGAATATAATGACATATTAAGCCAATAAGTGGTATTTTACTGCCCCCTGCTGTCATTTCATCATACTACTCCCTAATATTGTTATAAAATTCATATTTAGACTTTATAAAATCATTATTTTAACATTTACAATCACATTTTGTCAAAACTCATCTATTGAGTATTACTATTGACAATTGTGTTACACTGAGATATGGAAATGGACGAAAGTAAATGAATGAAATGAAACGAAAGTATAACGGCATTTAAGCCACGCCCCCGAATACAAATTCATTCATAACTCGAAAACGGAAAGTCGTTGCGCGCTCAAATTTTGATGGTGAGGACCTCTCCGGGCTCTTGATCGAAACGTGTAGTCGCGGGCCTCGGGAGCGCGCCCCCCGCGCATCGCCAGTCCGCGGGACCCCCGATTTTGAACGGCCATTACTCCCGACCCAGACCACCCCAAACATTGTGTGAGAGCTCGTTGGAAAGGGCCCGTCCTTGGCTAGCTTCGATTCAAATGTGGTGTTATTTGCCCTGGGCATTCCAGAGATAATAGCCCGAACAGATATGCCTTATAACAGTCATAACTCCCAGCCCCAATCGCCCAAAAACACCTTGATGGTCTCATTCAACAGGGCTCCTCAAGCACTATCTATGCTCTGAGTTTCAGAATTTTTCGCCTTTTGGTTCCTGAGATATAAGTAAAAAAACAAATTCCCATTCATTCATTCAAACACTTCAACTGTAAAATGTAAGCTATAATACCACTGTTGTCCACTAGAGGGAGCAGCAGGATTACGCATGATCTTTTAATTCGCTTTCAGTATTGGGAAATAAACAAATGCTTTAAGAAGCAATCTTTTTTATTATGAATTTTTTTTTTTTATTATGATATTTGCATATATTTTATTTTTTTATTATGATTATGAACGGTTTGATTGACATTAGTGATTCTTGAGGCAAAGTTGTTCAAGATGAGGAGATGAAGATATTTTCACAATATCACATCCTAAAAACATTGAAAACATATTTGTCTTGTGTGTGTGTGTGTGTGTGTGTGTGTGTGTGTGTGTGTGTGTGTGTGTGTGTGTGTGTGTGGATGTGTTTGTGTTTGTGTGTGTGTCTGTGTGTGTAAGCATGCTTAATGGAAAGAACATGGAGAAACTGCTTTGTTTTACTGGTGGATAAAAAAGTCTTTCAAATGAAAGTGAGTCAATTAGTGGTCTTCTACTGCCCTCTGCAGGACATTCTACTTAATAAAATATTTTCATCTGTGCTTTTGCATTAGTTTTTGGACTATATAAAATTACTTGCATGAAAATCACCTATTATAACACAGTCATGTTTTGTCAAAGTTTATCACTTCATTTTTACTGAGCTCTCAGTTTGAACAATTCTGCCTCTCAGTGATTAATTTGAAATCTGAAAATGGTGTTATACAGAGGAGATTTGCAATTATCATTTTGTTACCTATCTTTTATTTTAAATATCTACATCTACAACAAAATGTGTGTGCATGTGTGTGTTCAAGCATGGTTAGTGTATTAAGTATTATTGTTTAAGTATTATTGTTTTCATTTACATTTTAACCACCAGAAGAAGAACACTCATTGGTTCATTCTGCTCACTAAAATATTATTTTTCATTTTTTTTCTATTTAAAATATTGTTTAAATTCAATAAAATCATTAAAATAACATTTCAAATCATATTTTGTCTGTTTATAAATCCCACAGACTCACATTGGCTGCAATACTAATGTTTTTGTAAAACACAGACCTGATAGTCTAATCTGTGTGTATTGTGCATATATTATTGATATTATTACTATTGCAAATCATGTTATTGTAACTCATATCTTAATAGAATATTATTTGTAATTTTAATTCTTTATATCTTAATTGTTTTTTATGATTACTACAGATATTATCACCAAAGATATCAACTACACCTTCACTTTTAGTATTGACACGCTGCAAACACAGCACAATCACACACTCACTAATGCATTTAAATAAATGTAATCTTACCGTGCTACTTTATTTGTACATGATTAGAATGAACAGAAATCTAAGAATATTTTTCTTCTTTTGTTAAAGCCATTTCAGACTCCAAATAAGCATTATATTACTAATCATCTATTTTAAAGGTGCCATACAATTGAAAACTGTATTTATCTTGGCATAGTTGAATGATAAGAGTTCTGGACATGGAACTGACATACCGTGAGCCTCAAACACCACTGTTTCCTCCTTCATGTGTAAATCTCCTGTTTGCAAAAGACCGCTGAAAAATGAGTGAATCCCACCATAACACCGACTGTGACGTTGGAGTCAGGATCATTAATATTTATACCCCCCAAATTTGCATTTTCCAGTCCATGTTCTAGGCCAGGCAGTGTTAATGTGGACCTGCACAGCCGAATCATCAGAAGATCTGCAGGTATTGTGAAGAAGCAAGCAAGGACAATAGTGAAAATGGCAGATCATGGATATAAATGTTATATCTGAGGCTGTGCTGCGGATTTGAGAACTTTTCATTCCCTTCCCACAAAAGAGAACTGTCAACAGGCATGGTTGATGTTTACAACAGGATACCTCACCATTTTAATTCAAAGCTGTTAGTTTGCTCTTAACGGAGGCCGATCAGAACGAAACTCGGTGGGCATGTTCGACTCGTGGCCCTAGAGGTCTGTAAGAATTTTGAAAAATCAGCCACTAGTTGGCGCTAACAGGTTTTACGGCTATTTAATCACATGATGCATATCATTTGATAGATCTCCTCATACTGAACAACTTTGCCTCAAGAACTACTGCTGTCAATCAATTTGTTCATTAAATACTTGCGATTATGTTAAAAACCTACTTTTGCAAACTAGTCCTAGGTTTTTCGCCCAATCGGAAATATACCAGTGCAGTACAATTCTCTGGAAGCTCTAGATTATTAATTATATAAAAAACTTTAACTTTACCCATTGGGTAGCCATAACAGGATCATTTAGAAAATGGGTATGGCAAAAAACACTCAAAAGCCTGTAAATCCTAAACAAAAACTCAGACAACTCACTAAACTGCCTTATGTGCTTAAAGACCCTAAATGCTTGAACCCCGCTAAATGCTGCTTGCAGCTTTAATTATTATTATTATTATTATTATTCCGCCGTAAAACGCATCGTGCAGCCCAAACCGTAAGAGCTGGAACTTTGAAACTTTGCCAGATGGTAGTACAAAAATCGAGGAAAGGTTCAGAGATTATGACCCCGATTGGCCCATAGGTGGCGCTATAACAACCAAAAGCGCGAAACTGCTCATAACTCCTAGACCGTATGTCGTAGACTCAAGTGTCTTATATCATTGGAAAGCTGGACGCCTGACGAACAAAACGTATATCTCCGATTTCATTTGCGCCATGATAGATTTTCCGCCATTTTGAATTTTGTCAAAAACCTACTTTTGCGAACTAGTCCCTGGTTTTTCACCCAATTGGAACCAAACCAGTGCAGAAATGTTCTCTGGAGACTGAATATCAATAATTATCGAAAAAAAGTTGAAATTTCGATTCACGGTCGCTAAGGGGCGCCAAAACGTGCGTTGTGGGAGGGGCCTATTTTACTAAAATGGCTATAACTCCCGAAGTAAATGAGGTATCTTCACCAAACTTGGTACACATGTGTATGAGTTCAATCTGGGGTCACATTAAAAAAATCGCGACGATTGGCCTCATGGTGGCGCTATAACATGAAAAAAACATAAATCAGGCTATAACCACCTGACCGTTAGTCCGATTGACTTGAAAATTGGTATGCAGTGTCTTGGTCCAAGGTGCCATGTATGTGTATGAGGACATTGGCGTATCTCAAAAAACATGGCCGCCATCGGCCAATGAAGTTTGAGCACCTATTAGACAAGGTTAACGGAGGCCGATCGGAACAAAACTCAATGGGCATGTTCGGCTTATGGCCCTAGAGGTCTGTAAGAATTTTGAAAGAAATCGGCCACTAGTTGGCGCTAACGAGTTTTACGGCTCTGTAATCACGTGGTGTTACAAATATCCACACAATATGCATATCATTTGATAGATCTCCTCATCCTGAACAACTTTGCCTCAAGAACCATTGCTGTCAATCAAACTATTCATTAATTATTTACGAATATGTTAAAAACCTACTTTTGCGAACTAGTCCTAGGTTTTTTGCCCGATCGGAACCAGACCAGTCTAGGACAATTCTCTGGACTCTCTAGATCAATAATTATCGAAAAAAAGTTGAACTTTTGCATTTGGATGGCTGTAATAGGGTAATTTATAAAATGGGCGTGGCAAAATACACTCAAAAGCCTATAAATCATAAATGAAAACTCAGAACTTCACAAAAATTGGTCAGCATATGTGACATATCATCATTAACAAGCATGCAAAATTTTATAGAGGTCGGACCAAAGGTGGCGCTATAACAGTTAAAAGGCTTTTAAACCATATGTTTCCTATGGTAAACTGCCTGTATTGGCTGTAAATGGTCTTTTCCATCTCTGATCATATAATTTTCATATCATAATGTTCAAAACTAGTGCAATACAATTCTCTGGACTCACTAGATCAATAATTGTCAGAAAAAGTTGAACTACTTCATTTGGATAGCTATAATAGGTTTACTTCAAAATGTGGCCTTTACCAAGTGTCCCCGAAAGCCTATATCTCTTTAATCAATGCTCAGACCTTCTTAAAAACAAGTCAGAACGTGTGAAATATCACCCTGAACAAGGATGAAAAATTTCAGACAGATCGGACAAAATTTGCCTCTATAACAGTTAAAAAGGTGAAAATGATATGAATTAATGGCATGTTAAGCCAATAAGTGGTATTTTATTTCCTCCTGCTGTTTAAAATAGTAATTTTGTCATATTGGTATTGGTATCAGCCATAGTAAATCATGATAAACTATGGTAAATCATGCTAGAATGTGTTATATCATGTTAAATCATGCTAGAACATGGTCTTTCCCATCTATGATGTCAATGATTGAAAAAACAACAACAACAACAACATTTGCCTGTGTGTGTGTGGTACAAATATAACAGATTTTATTTTCCAACATGAAAACAAACATAACAGAGTGCTAGTGCACAAACAATAACCTACAATGATAATGGGTGAGAGGGGAACTTAAATACACAGATCAAGACAAGGACAACAGGTGACGGTTATGATGATGAGGAGCAGGTGATGATGATGATGAGGGTGATGAGGAGCAGGTGCAGGTGATGACGACAGATGGTGAATGTGATGAAGACAGAAGGTGAATATGATGAAGGTGAATGTGACACTAATATCACTGAAACATTTGTGTGTGTGTGTGTGTGTGTGTGTGTGTGTGTGTGTGTGTGTGTGTGTGTGTGTGTGTGTGTGTGTGTGTGTGTGTGTGTGTGTGTGTGTGTGTGTAAAATGCATTATGGAGTTAAAATGGAAAAACTGGTTTGTTTTAGTGCAGAAAAATGGTGAAAATCAAGAAGTTTAAAGTGAAAGTGTGCCAATATGTGGTCTTCTACTGCTCTCTGCTGGCCATTCTACTTATTAATGAAGTCTACTCACATGCTTTTACATTCATTAGACACTAAAAATCACTTATATAACAATAAGACACTAAAAAATCACTTATATAACAATTACTATTGTAGCACAATCATGCTAGAATCATAATAAATAATACTAGAATGTGGTAAATTGTTGTGGGAGGAGCCTATTTTACTAAAATGGCTATAAGTCAAGAAGTAAATGAGATATCTTCACCAAACTCAGTACACATGTGTATGGGTTCAATTTGAGGTCACAGTAAACAATTTTATGGAGATCGGACCATAGGTGGCGCTATAACTGTTAAAAAGCTTTAAAACCATATATTTCCTATGGTACATTGCCTGTATTGGCTGTAAATGGTCTTTTTCATCTATTATGTCAGTGGTTAGATGCTTGCTAAATAAAACTAATAACTTTTGATGCTTTTGTGCTTAAAGGCCTTAATGGCCTTAACTGCTTGAACCCCGATAAATGCTGCTTGCAGCTTTAATTATTATTATTTTTCCGCCATAAAACGCATCGTGCAGCCCAAACCGTAAGACCTAGAGACTTGAAACTTTGCCAGATGGTAGTACTATTGCTCGCTACTCAGATACACGGACTCAGCCCAATCGGCCCATAGGTGGCGCTATAGCAATCAAAAGCGCAAAACTGCTCAGAACTCCCAGACCGTAAGGCGTAGCTTCAAGTGTCTTATATCATTGAAATCCAGAGCTCCTGAAGAAAAAAACGTATATCTCCGATTTCATTTCCGCCATGATAGATTTTTCGCCATTTTGAATTTTGTCAAAAACCTACTTTTGCGAACTAGTCCCTGGTTTTTCGCCCGATCGGAACCAAACCAGTGCGGAATTGTTCTCTGGAGTCTGAAGATCAATAATTATCGAAAAAAAGTTGAAATTTCGATTAATGGTCGCTAGGGGGTGCAAAATTAACGTTGTGGGAGGAGCCTATTTTACTAAAATGGCTATAACTCAAGAAGTAATTAAGTAAACTTCACCAAACTTGGTACACATGTGTAAGAGGTCAATCTGAGGTCACAGTAAAAAAATTGCGTCGATTGGCCACATGGTGGCACTATAAAACAAATAAAAACATATAGACAACTGACCGTTTTTCCGAATGACTTGAAATTTGGTATGCAGTGTCTTGGCCCAAGGGGCCATGTATGTCTAAAAGGATATTGGCGTATCTCGAAAAACATGGCCGCCATTGGCCAATGAGGTTTGAGCACCGTTAACGAAGTCCGATCGGAGCGAAACTCGATGGGCATGTTCGGCTCAAGCCCCTAGAGGTCTGTAAGAATTTTGAAAGAAATCGGCCACTAGTTGGCGCTAACGAGTTTTAAGGCTCTGTAATCACGTGGTGTTACACTTATCATCACAAAATGCATATCATCTGATAGATCTGCTCATGCTGAACAACTTTGCCTCAAGAACCATCACTGTCAATCAAACTGTTCATTAAATATTCATGAATATGTTAAAAACCTACTTTTGCGAACTAGTCCCTGGTTTTTCGCCTGATCAGAACCAGACCAGTCTAGGACAATTCTCTGGACTCTCTAGATCAATAATTATCGAAAAAAAGTTGAACTTTTGCATTTTTCGCATGGGTATAATTGGGTCATAAAGAAAATGGGCGTGGCAAAAAGCACTCAGAAGCCTATAAATCCTAAACGAAAACTCAGAACTTCACGAAAATGGGTGAGCATATGTGCCATAACATTCTAAACAAGCATGCAAAATTTCATGTAGATCGGACCATAGGTGGCGCTATAACTGGCAAAAAGGTTTGAAAACTACATATTTCCTATGGTAAATTGCCTATATTGGCTGTAAATGGATTTTTCCATCTATAATTTCAGTGGTTAAAAGCTTGTTAAATAAAACGTAATGTCTTAAATGCTTATGTGCTTAAAGGCCTTAAATGCTTGAACCCCGATAAATGCTGCTTGCAGCTTTAATTGTAATTGTAATTGTACTGATTTTTATTAGGGGTTCAAGCACGAAGTGCTGAAACCCTATTGTAATTGTCCTGATTTTTAGGGGTTCAAGCACGAAGTGCTGAAACCCTATTGTAATTGTACTGATTTTTATTATTAGGGGTTCAAGCACGAAGTGCTGAACACCTATTGTAATTGTACTGATTTTATTAGGGGTTCAAGCACGAAGTGCTGAAACCCTATTGCAATTGTACCGATTTTTAGGGGTTCAAGCACGAAGTGCTGAAACCCTATTGTAATTGTCCTGATTTTTAAGGGTTCAAGCACGAAGTGCTGAAACCCTATTGTAATTGCTCTGATTTTTATTATTATTATTTTCCCCTAAAACGCATCGTGCAGCCCAAACCGTAAATGCTGGAGACTTGAAACTCAGCCAAATGGTAGTCCTCAATTTGGGGAGAACCTATCAAAGTATGACCCCGATTGGTCAATAGGTGGCGCTATAGCAAGCAAAAGTATGAAATTAGCAATAATTTCTAGACGGTTTGTCATAGAATCAAGTGTCTTATATCACTGTAATCCTTGGCTCAAGACGGTCAAAACGTATATCTCCGATTTCATTTCCGCCTGGGAAAATTTTCCGCCATTTTGAATTTTCTCAAAAACCTACTTTTGCGAACTAGTCATAGGTTTTTCGTCCGATTGGAACCAAACCAATTCAGAAATGTTCTCTGGAGTCTGAATATCAAAAAAAGTTGAAATTTCGATTCACGGTCGCTAGGGGGCGCCAAAACGTACGTTGTGGGAGGAGCCTATTTTACTAAAACGGCTATAACTCGAGAAATAAATGAGGTATCTTCACCAAACTCGGTACAGATGTGTAATAGTTCAATTTGAGGTCACAGTAAAAAAATCGCGACGATTGAACAGTAGGTGGCGCTATAACATGAAAAAAACATGAAAAGGGCTATAACCACCTGACCGTTAGTCCGATTGACTTGAAAATTGGTATGCAGTGTCTTGGCCCAAGGTGCCATGTATGTCTATGAGGATATTGATGTATCTCAAAAAACATGGCCGCCATTGGTCAATGAAGTTGAGCACCTATTAGACAAGGTTAACAGAGGCCGATCGGAACGAAACCTGATGGGCATGTTCATCTCATGGCCCTAAAGGTCTGTAAGAATTTTGAAAGAAATCGGCCACTAGTTGGCGCTAACGAGTTTTACGGCTCTGTAATCACGTGGTGTTACAAATATCCACACAATATGCATATCATTTGATAGATCTGCTCATGTTGAACAACTTTGCCTCAAGAACCATTGCTGTCAATCAAACCGTTCATTAATTATTTGCGAATATGTTAAAAACCTACTTTTGCGAACTAGTCCTAGGTTTTTTGCCAGATCGGAACCAAACAAGTCTAGGACAATTTTCTGGACTCTCTAGATCAATAATTATAAAAAAAAAGTTGAACTTTTGCATTTTTCACATGGCTATAATTGGGTCATAAAGAAAAGGGGAGTGGCAAAATGTACTCAAAAGTCCTCGTAAATCCTAAACGAAAACTCAGAACTTCACGAAAATTGGTGAGCATATGTGCGATATCATTCTAAACAAGCATGCAAAGTTACATGTAGATCAGACCATAGGTGGCGCTATAACTGTTAAAAATCTTTCAAAACCATATATTTCCTATGGTAAATTGCCTGTATTGGCTGTAAATGGACTTTTCCATCTATTATTTCAGTGGTTAAAAGCTTTCTAAATAAATCTTAACCCTTTAGGCGCCAGAGGTTTTTTCCTAAACCGTTCGATTTTGACATCTTAATTTCAAAAGGCTATATCTTAAAAGTGATAAAAGATAGAGACTTTCTGTAAATTAGAGAAATATTAAGGATGACCCAAAGTTTATGTAGGGATTACATTTCCCCATCTAATTTGCATATTATGACGTCATATGGTGGCGGCGATCTTGGATTATAGAATTTTCATGAAAAGTCACATGTTTAAATGATCAAATTCAGCACTTCTTTCCCCCCAAAATGTCCCTCACCTTCTGTATGCTATATTGCACAATACTAAATGCTCAGGTAAATAGTAAGTAGTAAACAAACTGTGTAAATCATTACTAATAAATGGTAGAAACAAACTACATGTAGCGGTTGGCCTTTTGCTGTAGAGATTTTCCATTTACTACATACAGTAGGCACTCTCATTCCATGTATGGGGCACATATATATTATTCATGACAGACAAAGCCGGCATTCCCATCAGCTTGCGATAGACTATGCATAATAGCCCCTCTGCTGCATGTCACACCGCCCCGTGTCACACACGAGCAGCGCGGGCGCGGCCAGATCTGCCTCACGCGCGCGCCGAGTGTGCACAGCTCGGACTACTGTCATTGTCATTGCGACTCCCCACCCTGCCTCCACGTTACCCCCTAACTGTCCTATGAATACTTCCACCTCGTCTAACATACCCGTCTCCACCACAATACTGTCGCCGCGATTGCGGAGAGGCACACGGTCAGAAGACAAAGCTGGCTAGCGCGGTAAAAATCGGTAAAAAATCTCCCGCCTCGTTCCCCACAACACAAACACGCCTGCTAACTTCGCGATGAACACTCCGACCCCGGGAAACATTGTTCCCACCACTGACATTGGGCAAAGGTTTCACCGTTTGTGCTTGGTGTAGGGCTACTTTCACTTTCAGAATCACCGTCATCATCAGAGTCCGCGAATAGAAGACCCAACACTTCATTGCGGGAAAGCTTTATTGATGCCATTAGATAATAATAATAATAATATATAATATTAATATATAATAAATAAATGTATAATAATAAATACTCACTGACGTTGACAATATTGCTCTGATAAAACGGCTCACTCGCACACTAGCTCCGCTTTTGTTCGCACTGATTCAATGCGCTCTAGCTCGAAGATTTTGTATAGAAGCATGACTTTTTTTCGAGTCTGGGATTAAGTATGACACGTCTGCAATCTAGTGGAGGGGAGTTCGAACGAAATTTGACACCCTATTGGACAAAATCGGCCGTTTTATTCAGTGCCGCATCTTGTCGAGTAAACTCGACCGTGGCGCCTAGAGGGTTAATGTCTTAAATGCTTATGTGCTTAAAGGCCTTAAATGCTTGAACCCCGATAAATGCTGCTTGCAGCTTTAATTAGGGGTTCAAGCACGAAGTGCTGAAACCCTATTGTAATTGTACTGATTTTTATTATTAGGGGTTCAAGCATGAAATGCTGAAACCCTATTGTAATTGTAAGGATTCGTAAAACGCATCGTGCAGGCCAAACCGTAAGGCCTAGAGACGTGAAACCTGGCCAGATGGTAGGCCTCAATTTGGGGACAACCTATCAGAGTATGACCCCGCATGGCCCATAGGTGGCGCTACAGCAACCAAAAGTTCAAAATTGCCTATAACTCTTAGACCGTTTGTCCCAGGATCAAGTGCCCTATATCGTTGGAATCCTTGGCTCAAGGCGGACAAAATGGCTATCTCCGATGTGGATGTCGGCAGGGAAAATATTCGGCTATGTCGAATTTTGTCCAAAACCTACTTTTGCAAACTAGTCCCTGGTTTTTCGCCCGATCGGAACCAAACCAGTCTAGGACAATTCTCTGGACTCTCTAGATCAATAATTATCGAAAAAAAGTTGAACTTTTGCATTTGGGTGGCTGTAACAGGCTCATTTAGAAAAGGGGCGTGGCAAAATACACTAAAAAGCCTATAAATCCCAAATGAAAACTCAGAACTTCACCAAAATTGATGAGCATATGTGTCAGAACATGGTGAGGAAGCATGCAGAGTTTCATGGAGATCGGACCTTAGGTGGCGCTATAACTGGCAAAAAGCCCTCATTCTTATTAGGAGTTCAAGCATGAAATGCTGAAACCCTATTGTAATTGTAAGGATTCGTAAAATGCATCGTGCAGGCCAAACCGTAAGGCCTAGAGACGTGAAACCTGGCCAGATGGTAGGCCTCAATTTGGGGACAACCTATCAGAGTATGACCCCGCATGGCCCATAGGTGGCGCTACAGCAACCAAAAGTTCAAAATTGCCTATAACTCTTAGACCGTTTGTCCCAGGATCAAGTGCCCTATATCGTTGGAATCCTTGTCTCAAGGCGGACAAAATGGCTATCTCCGATGTGGATGTCGGCAGCGAAAATATTCGGCTATGTCGAATTTTGTCCAAAACCTACTTTTGCAAACTAGTCCCTGGTTTTTCGCCCGATCGGAACCAAACCAGTCTAGGACAATTCTCTGGACTCTCTAGATCAATAATTATCAAAAAAAAGTTGAACTTTGGCATTTGGGTGGCTGAAACGGGGTCATTTAGAAAAGGGGCGTGGCAAAATACACTCAAAAGCCTATAAATCCCAAAGGAAAACTCAGAACTTCACAAAAATTGATGAGCATATGTGTCAGAACATGGTGAGGAAGCATGCAGAGTTTCATGGAGATCGGACCATAGGTGGCGCTATAACTGGCAAAAAGCCTTCATTCTTATTAGGGGTTCAAGCATGAAATGCTGAAACCCTATTGTAATTGTAAGGATTTGTAAAACGCATCGTGCAGGACAAACCGTAAGGCCTAGAGACTTGAAACCTGGCCAGATGGTAGGCCTCAATTTGGGGACAACCTATCAGAGTATGACCCCGATTGGCCCATAGGTGGCGCTACAGCAACCAAAAGTTCAAAATCGCTCATAACTCTTAGACCGTTTGTCCCAGGATCAAGTGTCTCATATCGCTGGAATCCTTGGCTCAAGGCGGGCAAAATGGCTATCTCCGATTTGGATGTAGGCAGGGAAAATGTTCTGCTATGTCGGATTTTGTCCAAAACCTACTTTTGCGAACTAGTCCCTGGTTTTTCGCCCGATCGGAACCAAACCAGTCTAGGACAATTCTCTGGACTCTCTAGATCAATAATTATCAAAAAAAAGTTGAACTTTGGCATTTGGGTGGCTGAAACGGGGTCATTTAGAAAAGGGGCGTGGCAAAATACACTCAAAAGCCTATAAATCCCAAAGGAAAACTCAGAACTTCACAAAAATTGATGAGCATATGTGTCAGAACATGGTGAGGAAGCATGCAGAGTTTCATGGAGATCGGACCATAGGTGGCGCTATAACTGGCAAAAAGCCTTCATTCTTATTAGGGGTTCAAGCATGAAATGCTGAAACCCTATTGTAATTGTAAGGATTTGTAAAACGCATCGTGCAGGACAAACCGTAAGGACTAGAGACTTGAAACCTGGCCAGATGGTAGGCCTCAATTTGGGGACAACCTATCAGAGTATGACCCCGATTGGCCCATAGGTGGCGCTACAGCAACCAAAAGTTCAAAATCGCTCATAACTCTTAGACCGTTTGTCCCAGGATCAAGTGTCTCATATCGCTGGAATCCTTGGCTCAAGGCGGGCAAAATGGCTATCTCCGATTTGGATGTAGGCAGGTAAAATGTTCTGCTATGTCGGATTTTGTCCAAAACCTACTTTTGCGAACTAGTCCCTGGTTTTTCGCCCGATCGGAACCAAACCAGTCTAGGACAATTCTCTGGACTCTCTAGATCAATAATTATCAAAAAAAAGTTGAACTTTGGCATTTGGGTGGCTGAAACGGGGTCATTTAGAAAAGGGGCGTGGCAAAATACACTCAAAAGCCTATAAATCCCAAAGGAAAACTCAGAACTTCACAAAAATTGATGAGCATATGTGTCAGAACATGGTGAGGAAGCATGCAGAGTTTCATGGAGATCGGACCATAGGTGGCGCTATAACTGGCAAAAAGCCTTCATTCTTATTAGGGGTTCAAGCATGAAATGCTGAAACCCTATTGTAATTGTAAGGATTTGTAAAACGCATCGTGCAGGACAAACCGTAAGGCCTAGAGACTTGAAACCTGGCCAGATGGTAGGCCTCAATTTGGGGACAACCTATCAGAGTATGACCCCGATTGGCCCATAGGTGGCGCTACAGCAACCAAAAGTTCAAAATCGCTCATAACTCTTAGACCGTTTGTCCCAGGATCAAGTGTCTCATATCGCTGGAATCCTTGGCTCAAGGCGGGCAAAATGGCTATCTCCGATTTGGATGTAGGCAGGGAAAATGTTCTGCTATGTCGGATTTTGTCCAAAACCTACTTTTGCGAACTAGTCCCTGGTTTTTCGCCCGATCGGAACCAAACCAGTCTAGGACAATTCTCTGGACTCTCTAGATCAATAATTATCAAAAAAAGTTGAACTTTGGCATTTGGGTGGCTGAAACGGGGTCATTTAGAAAAGGGGCGTGGCAAAATACACTCAAAAGCCTATAAATCCCAAAGGAAAACTCAGAACTTCACAAAAATTGATGAGCATATGTGTCAGAACATGGTGAGGAAGCATGCAGAGTTTCATGGAGATCGGACCATAGGTGGCGCTATAACTGGCAAAAATCCTTCATTCTTATTAGGGGTTCAAGCATGAAATGCTGAAACCCTATTGTAATTGTAAGGATTTGTAAAACGCATCGTGCAGGACAAACCGTAAGGCCTAGAGACTTGAAACCTGGCCAGATGGTAGGCCTCAATTTGGGGACAACCTATCAGAGTATGACCCCGATTGGCCCATAGGTGGCGCTACAGCAACCAAAAGTTCAAAATCGCTCATAACTCTTAGACCGTTTGTCCCAGGATCAAGTGTCTCATATCGCTGGAATCCTTGGCTCAAGGCGGGCAAAATGGCTATCTCCGATTTGGATGTAGGCAGGGAAAATGTTCTGCTATGTCGGATTTTGTCCAAAACCTACTTTTGCGAACTAGTCCCTGGTTTTTCGCCCGATCGGAACCAAACCAGTCTAGAACAATTCTCTGGACTCTCTAGATCAATAATTATCAAAAAAAAGTTGAACTTTGGCATTTGGGTGGCTGAAACGGGGTCATTTAGAAAAGGGGCGTGGCAAAATACACTCAAAAGCCTATAAATCCCAAAGGAAAACTCAGAACTTCACAAAAATTGATGAGCATATGTGTCAGAACATGGTGAGGAAGCATGCAGAGTTTCATGGAGATCGGACCATAGGTGGCGCTATAACTGGCAAAAAGCCTTCATTCTTATTAGGGGTTCAAGCATGAAATGCTGAAACCCTATTGTAATTGTAAGGATTTGTAAAACGCATCGTGCAGGACAAACCGTAAGGCCTAGAGACTTGAAACCTGGCCAGATGGTAGGCCTCAATTTGGGGACAACCTATCAGAGTATGACCCCGATTGGCCCATAGGTGGCGCTACAGCAACCAAAAGTTCAAAATCGCTCATAACTCTTAGACCGTTTGTCCCAGGATCAAGTGTCTCATATCGCTGGAATCCTTGGCTCAAGGCGGGCAAAATGGCTATCTCCGATTTGGATGTAGGCAGGGAAAATGTTCTGCTATGTCGGATTTTGTCCAAAACCTACTTTTGCGAACTAGTCCCTGGTTTTTCGCCCGATCGGAACCAAACCAGTCTAGGACAATTCTCTGGACTCTCTAGATCAATAATTATCAAAAAAAAGTTGAACTTTGGCATTTGGGTGGCTGAAACGGGGTCATTTAGAAAAGGGGCGTGGCAAAATACACTCAAAAGCCTATAAATCCCAAAGGAAAACTCAGAACTTCACAAAAATTGATGAGCATATGTGTCAGAACATGGTGAGGAAGCATGCAGAGTTTCATGGAGATCGGACCATAGGTGGCGCTATAACTGGCAAAAAGCCTTCATTCTTATTAGGGGTTCAAGCATGAAATGCTGAAACCCTATTGTAATTGTAAGGATTTGTAAAACGCATCGTGCAGGACAAACCGTAAGGCCTAGAGACTTGAAACCTGGCCAGATGGTAGGCCTCAATTTGGGGACAACCTATCAGAGTATGACCCCGATTGGCCCATAGGTGGCGCTACAGCGACCAAAAGTACAAAATCGCCCATGACTCTTAGACCGTTTGTCCCAGGATCAAGTGTCTTATATCGTTGGAATCCTTGGCTCAGGGCGGACAAAATGGCTATCTCCGATTTGCTCGCCGGCAGGGAAAATGTTCTGCTATGTCGAATTTTGTCCAAAACCTACTTTTGCGAACTAGTCCCTGGTTTTTCGCCCGATCGGAACCAAACCAGTCTAGGACAATTCTCTGGACTCTCTAGATCAATAATTATCAAAAAAAAGTTGAACTTTGGCATTTGGGTGGCTGAAACGGGGTCATTTAGAAAAGGGGCGTGGCAAAATACACTCAAAAGCCTATAAATCCCAAAGGAAAACTCAGAACTTCACAAAAATTGATGAGCATATGTGTCAGAACATGGTGAGGAAGCATGCAGAGTTTCATGGAGATCGGACCTTAGGTGGCGCTATAACTGGCAAAAAGCCTTCATTCTTATTAGGGGTTCAAGCATGAAATGCTGAAACCCTATTGTAATTGTAAGGATTTGTAAAACGCATCGTGCAGGACAAACCGTAAGGCCTAGAGACTTGAAACCTGGCCAGATGGTAGGCCTCAATTTGGGGACAACCTATCAGAGTATGACCCCGATTGGCCCATAGATGGCGCTACAGCAACCAAAAGTTCAAAATCGCTCGTAACTCTTAGACCGTTTGTCCCAGGATCAAGTGTCTCATATCGCTGGAATCCTTGGCTCAAGGCGGACAAAATGGCTATCTCCGATTTGGATGTAGGCAGGGAAAATGTTCTGCTATGTCGGATTTTGTCCAAAACCTACTTTTGCGAACTAGTCCCTGGTTTTTCGCCCGATCGGAACCAAACCAGTCTAGGACAATTCTCTGGACTCTCTAGATCAATAATTATCCAAAAAAAGTTGAACTTTGGCATTTGGGTGGCTGAAACGGGGTCATTTAGAAAAGGGGCGTGGCAAAATACACTCAAAAGCCTATAAATCCCAAAGGAAAACTCAGAACTTCACAAAAATTGATGAGCATATGTGTCAGAACATGGTGAGGAAGCATGCAGAGTTTCATGGAGATCGAGGAGGGTCCGACTGCGGCATGGGCGTTCCAGACGAGCCACAGAAACTCCCCAATGGGCATTCCTGTAGCTTTTTATCAACCAATCAGAAAGAGTTTTGCACTGCCTTCTGGGAATGGCGTAATTTCCGCTTTTTGGGAATATGGTAAAAGTCTTTGCGTCAAAGTGTTAGCGTGTTTCATGAGAAGTTATGTCCGTAAGTATAATTTATTTGTACAGTTTGAGCAATTCCAGCGTCATGTTAGAATGTGGTCGGACCCTCTTCGGTGACAAATGACAACGAAAGTTAGCAAGTTAGTTAATGATGGCATGGCATGGGTTGGGTAACGTTATAATTGAGGCTCGACGTAAGCCGTAGTTCTAGGTTCAGCTAGCCAGAACGTTGTTAGATTGTTTGGTTTTATAAACAATCTATGATTGCTTAGGTAAGTTAAATACTGACAAAACTTGTCATCGTGTTTTTGTGTGAACGTCAGCAACGCACATTGTTTCTTTCCATCTAAACGTCATTCAAAGTAAAGATGTAAGAAACATTATGCATCCGTGTTGCTTGTTTGTTGAACACGTTAGACAACGCAGCAAGTTCAAGCAGCAGCAAGATGGTATAAGAATACATTTGAGTTTGGTTAATGTTCTCCATATGTCTTCCTTTCACTGTAGTTACACTCTTCAGTACTGTCCAGCGGTCAGAAGCCGCAATACCAAAGATGCCCAGACCCAGGCTGCACACTACTCCACTGCCCTTTCTGTCCTCAGTACAAGGGGGACTATGCCAGGGTGGAAACCCACATGCAGAGCCATCTAAAGACAGTGGTGCATCATGGAGGTATGTTTTAGATATATAAATAAGCCTTTGTTGTCTCCAGAGTGGAGAAATTCATCTTGGGGAAGTGAGAGTCTGGCACGGGTACACACAAAATCATGTTTACACAATATAAACAAAACACACACATAGACATGCATACACGGAGAGATTCCCCTCCCCATTACAAGTACATATCATATAAAATAGCCCCATGATAAGTATTCAAGTAATGCACAGTCCACAATCTGCATCACAATCTTCTATTGCACACTGCCTCATTACTTCATGTATTGCACACAGCCTACAACATGTATTGCATTCTACCCTATATCATGGTTTTCCTTTAAATATTGTCCCATCAGTATAGTAAATAAATAAATGAATGCAGACACTCATAAACACACACACAGACCAAATACCCCTCCACCAATTACGCATCATAAGATTCTCCCCATCTATGTTATGCACAATCCACAAATCTGCATCACTTAATCAGAAGCTCATAAAGTTATAAAAAGTGTTTGTCCTATATTGCACACTGACTCATGTATTGTACACAGCCTGTCGCATATATTGCACTATGCCCTGTATCATGGCCTTCTATGAAATCTTCTATTGATTGGTTATAAAATTACAAAAATAATGGTATTAGTGATGTAGTTACTGATGGTCAGCTGTCTTTAGCTGTCTATCAAAATTTGCCAAGCCATTGTTTCACGTTACGTGGGCCAACTATTTGATTTTTTTTACTTTTTTTATTCAGACTTTTTGATGTACATATGCAATTTGGGCTGCAGAAAGGGCAGTCACTACCACTGCTGTGGTTGTGGCCTCACATTTCCGAGGAGGAATAATTTATTGAGACACCTCAGCACCTGCCAATCACAGAATTCACAGGGGGCAAACCAGAGGCCAGAGCACCAGCCCCAGGCTCACCCTGTGCTGGATGAAGTGACACCAACATCACCAACAGTTGGCAAATCTTCTCAAGTGAAACAGGTGCAGTGCACAATATGTGCAGTTGTGTTGAATAAAAAAAATCTTAAACAACACATGAGGAGACGACACCCGATTATCAAAGAAGATATAAGAGTGGATCGCCATTTAGCGTGCGAATGTCTGGACACTGATATGGGAATATATGCTGTTTTAAAGTCATTTAACAGTAACAGTGGACCCATTCATGTCCAGAAAAAAACATCTGGCACGAACCACCAAATTAGGTGCGCATTGGACGACTGTATCCGGAACACAGAGGTAATGCACAGGAGTGGTTTTGTTACATATGATTGTGCCCATATTCAGTCATTGAAGTACTGTCCACCACCCCTCACGTCTAAGATCCAGCTTGAGGAAGATGTCCTCAGAGAAATTGTGAGCAGCAAGTGGTTCAGTGAAGAGAAAAAAAAGATATGTCTCCAGAAACAAGCAGCAGCAAGTGAGGAAGGCATACCTTTCAGTATTGAGGTTCAAGTTGGAAGCTCTTCCACAAGGAAATTTGTGTCTGTTTATGAGCCACACCTCTCCTACTGCAACCAGTTTGGCAGAATGATGGTAATGTTTGACTTAGTCAAAAACACATGGCACTGTCATTGTGCTACAGGAAAACAGGCTTGTATTCACAAGTGCATTGCCAAGTGGCACCTATTCAAAACAATGAAGGAGCATTTTGAAAATACAAATGATGAGGCTGAAGAAGAAGAAGAAGAAGAGCCTGAAATGGAACCCTGTTTTCTTGAATACAGATACCCTCCTCAAAAAGAAAACTTAAAAAGAATAGTGAAATACATACACAGGAAAAAAAAGCTTCCTGCGGACTTGCCCTCAGAGTTTTGTGGCTTGGCGAGTGAGGCTGAACTTCCAATGCATCTGATCCCAAAGGAACTACTTTGTCCAGAATGTCCCAATGTTCCTCTCAGTAAACCCTTCATCATAACCAAATCAGCAAAAATAATCTCACTGAAGGGAGTCGTTGAGGGTAAGTGTCATGTAAAATTAACATTGAGTTGTATTTATTTATTGTTACAAGTTTTACTTGGTGACAATACTGTAATGATTTCATGTAATACAGGTGTGACAACTTATTCCAAAAAATGCAGTTCATGTGGCATGATGATTCGCTATCAAGAATGGGAGGATGGTGTACACAATTTCGATGACAGAGTCATTCTTACCCTCCATTTTTGTATTTACCTTCGAAACTGCCTTCAGGTAATTGTACAGTTTTCAAGATGTGAAATTGGATATTGCGTACATGTGCATTTCATATAATTTGTTATTGAAAATCTCTTATTCCAGACACACACAGCTCTAGGTCGAGCTATTGAAACATGTGAGCTGACCTCAGGACAAAAATATCCCAACAAAAACACTCTGATACATGGGTACCTTCATTTTGAAGCGTTAACAGATCATAATTATGATTTTGCCTGTGTTCGCTGTGGACATCACCCACCTATTGTCGTCATGGATCTCCACAAGAACTGTGTTTTTAGCATGGCAGGTACAGTCCGGGTTTTATTCTAGAAAATGCCACCCCCATTTTTTGTCAACTATATTAATATTTCTTATAACTTGTAGTCAGTGAACTAGAGAATCCACCTGATGGTTTTGATGGAAAGGTGGATATTGATGACTTCTGGGACTCTGTATGTCTAGAGAGAATCGCAAGGGCTTTTGTTCCAAGTAAGTGACTTTAATCTTAAATAATTGCCATGTTACCCACTGAAATACAATTCTCCACTACACTCTGTCCCTGTCTATCTACTGCCCTTACAAACCCTAAGTACAGACTGTTTTCTTTCAGGTGACAGGCAAAATCCTTTCCAAGTTCAACCCACATACAACCACTGGGCCCCTTGGATTGGTTCTCATACTCGCAAGTCGAACATGGTTCTCAATACAGAGCATGAGAAGGTCCACATGTCCATGCAGCCAAATGAATGCAGGGAGATGGACATAACAGAGGACCGGTTACTGGACGAAATATCCAATTTGAAGGTGAGCTTATCTGCATTTCCTGAATTTGATCTGAACCTTAAACTCATACTATACTGACTTTGCTCACATTCACTCTTCAGCACTTATGAACACATCCAAACACATTGCACTACACACACACGCGCACACACACACCTGACTTTCAGCACTTTTTTCCCTCTCTATTTCATGGACCTGTCTTACATCTCTCCACGCATAATATTCCTCTACCCTCACTACCCTATATCCCCTGCCATTATAAGTAAGACCTCACACCCTCCCCCCTCACACACACCAGCACACTGCTTCACCTCCCCAGTCACCAATCACCAGCAACCATAACCCCCTCCTATAAACACACCTGCCCTCCAACATACACACAGCACACTATGCATGTGACAAACGTCTTGTGTCTCTTTTTTTTAATTCTGTTCAAACAATACAGCAGTTGGCAATTACACCTTATTTTTTAAAAATACATTACAGGTCCATGCCATCCGCAAACTCTGTAAGGAGTGCGGCATTGATTCCAGGGGCTCAAAAATGGAATTAATCTTGCGTCTAAGAGAAGAGATGGCCACTAGAAGCAAGTACGATAAAGTCTTTCAGAAGGTTTGGGGTGCATCTGGTAAGTTAAAATAACTGGTTCAACACAAGTGTTTATCACAAGTGTTAATCTGTTGGACTGTCTACTGGTAATGTAGTTGGACATCATTGAGTACTTTCTTTCTACCACAGGTGGTTGGGCTGTTGTCATGTGCCCCTGTGGACAAGTTGTTTCTTTAAAATGTAACATTAGGGCAGAAAGTCCGCGAGACTTCACAGACTTGTTGCTCTCGTGGAAACATATGCCAAATATAAGCATCTACGATTTTGCCCGAGGGCTTGCAGTACATGCTAACCTGAGAGAACCTGAGGTGGTTCCTTTCAGGCCTCATGAGGGTCGACTGCTGGACCCCAGCCCTGAAAACCTGCAGTGGGCATCCAAAGGTGGCACAGTCAGTTTACCCTGGCTCAAAACCAAGAAAACTTTCCCGGACCCGAATGGCCATCCTTTGACTGGGTCGGAAGAACACTATTGTCTCTATGATACCTTCCACGAGAGAAACACGAAAGACCAAAGAGATATCCTCCGGAGGTTAGGGCTGGTACCAGAGCTTGCCGGAAGAATAAACAGCCAAGTAGCTGAACAGCTCTTCTCCATCATGAAAAAAAACAATTACTTCATGAATATGCTCTCTCCTTCTGCACATGTCTTCACAATGCGAAATATCATTCATCACTACAATCAACGGAAAAACAAGACAGTCATGGAGGAGTTAAGGAAGCTTGTGAGCCCTGACATTCCACTGACTCTCAATGAGTATGGACAGGCAGAATTCTGTCTCTTGCCCTCTTCTCAGACAAGAGAATGTGGTGATCTCCCAGACACACATGTTGTCATGGACACTTCACAGACAACAGAATTAGACCCAAATTTCCCACCACAATGTCAGCGTAAGAGACATTTTCAAGCTGTTTTCACTAGTGATTGTATACAGTACATACAGTATATATGTTTCCAATAATACATTCTATTTTTTTGTCTCTCTTCAGCTGTTCACCCCACTAATCTTGACTCCACAGTTGCAAATTGGAAACAAACACCACATGCAAGACTCTCTCAAGCAGTAAGGTGTAATAGTAGTATTTCTCAATCCTTCAATGATGCATGCATGTATATCATTTTATGCATATTTCCCCATAGCTAGACTATGTGTTGGACATTAATGGCAACCCACATGAGCCAATTGTCCTAGCCAACTCCCCGATCCTCAAAAGGTCAGACTTTTGGACACTTGGCCTAGAAAGAGATGTAGAAGCAACAGTAAGTATAAACTTAGTGTCTTTCCTATGATCTGTATTTACTTGTGAACTTACAGTATGAATAATCTTATTGTTTCCTTTTAGATTGCAAATTACTGTCTCAACATTGTCGCGAACACTGCAAATGCACATGTAAGTCAGTGGTTTATTAATTTTACGAAACAACCTTGCCCTCTGATTTTGTGTTTTTAACAGTTGAATTAGATGTTGTGTAGGCAGTCTGTTTCTATGAATTTTTTTTAATTAAAGGGCATAGCAACCATTGCTGTGGATGCTTATGTGGTAGTGACGTGGCTTCCTCCATTATCAGCTTGCCCTGCTGATTCCATGATTGTGAGTAGTGATGTAAAATCATTTTTATCTACCTTGTCTATCTACCTATTTGTATTTACCTCATATCCTTCAAGTTCCTCTTTGAAAAGTTTTTGTTTTCTCCAGCGTGACTTTGCATCCAAGGATGTTGTGCTTCTCCCGGCCTGGCAGCCAGGACACTGGACTTTGTGTGTGAGTAATCTCACCTTGGCATACTGTTCTTTGAAATACTATACTCTTTTAAACAACCATCATCCTTTGTATATGATGCAGTACATCGCAACATTGTCATCGGCACCGGGGCTGGGAATTGATTCTGAAGAATGCAAAATGATTCTTTGTTTATTCTAAAAATTAAATGGCCACAAAATATAAAAAATGTTAATATAATATATTTTAAAGCATATTTCTTTCATCAGTTGCCTAGCCTAGGGTAAGTCAAGAGCTCAGTCTACTCGACAAATAAAACATCTATGATATGGGTGTGATAAGCTCAGGAGGTAGATAATGGCTGAGTGAGAAACATCAGCTGTAAAGTGCTTTATGGTTGGAATTGGGTCCTTAACCAACCCATGTCTTGCTATTCCATGAAATGAAACTTTTAACAGGTTCTCAAACCAAGACAGAGGACTATGCACTTTTTTGACTCCAGGGATCCTAGTGGCTTTGGAGATGGCTGCTACCTAGATGCCTTCAGGTTTTTCCTAGAAATCTGATTGCTGGTTCTTTATGTTCATGGAAAACTCGGAGGGTCTTGAAGCATTGTTCATTCCTATGTCTAAACCTTTAAGAGAATAGTTGTGTAGTTTCTTTTTGATTAAAATTAAGACAGTTGGTCAAATATTATGTGGGCTTTCAAAACACTGCTTCAAGAACAGAGTGTTTTTTTTTTATGGAAGTATAGTAGTTCTGTTTTAGACTATAACTTCCTTTTTTTCAGATAAATTGTTTTACCTGTTCATTCGTTCCATATGTTCCTAAGTCTCTATTAGGAATTGCTGTTACTCCTAGGCCAGTTACTAGTACAGGTATAGTGTAGACCTTATTCAGTACACTTATAAGCTGTGCTCTCAAGGTGGGTATGTGTAGTCAAGGCAGAGTATTGGCAATTCCTTATTAGGGCTCAATGTACCATTTGAAAGAGGTGAATTGCAACTAATATTTCTTCAAAATTATTTTCAGTAACCTCGCACATATGGTGTCCAGTGAAGAGTGGAACATCCTTTTCTTGTCAGACTATGAGGTAAAACAGTGGCATGTGTGGATGGAGCCCTAATGCATTACAATAGTATAGCAGCATAGACAATCATGTGTTCCTATGTGACACTTGCTGACCGTAGTTGCTGTTAAAAAAATGTATTACCTATTAAAGCATATTGTGATAGAAAGAAAGAACTTGTATGCAATTTGATTTGGAGAGTGAATGCAAATATGTACGGATCATCATCATTTACCATGCTCTGTTATGATTTTTCTAGGGTGCATCTCATCAGCATCTCAGCAATAATTGTGGGGTGTTCATGCTGATGGTGAGTTCTAGCCTAATGTTTTCTGTAACGTCTTTTATTGACTTCTTCTGAATTAGTAACTTTTTTTAATCTTAATTTCAGTATGCTATGTATGTTACCCTCCAAAAACCATTCGACTTCAGTGAGGTGGGTTTTTTATCTTAAAATCTTAATCAGATGTATAATATTAAATATTATATGTTCAGTCATTCAATATTCATATTTGCAAGTTGCTGACCACAATACTTTTTAGGCGGACATGCCAACTATCAGAAGGTGGTGGTGTGCGCAAGTGTTGCAGACATTTACTGTTGAAAGGTATCACATTGTATCCTTAGTTTGTGATTTACCTACATTTGAAGATGTAGGCCAATATGCTAAACTCTCTCCATCTCTCAGCAACACTGAAGGACCAGTGGTCACACCTGCTGCAACGGAAAGGGCCCGGGACCGGGACCAGCACCAGCCATGCCTCCCTCCGGAGATTTTGCAGAAGATCATTGGGATTACCCTTAGAATGGACATGACCATGCTGGAATCATTTAACAGGGTATCTAAATTGTTTCGAGATCTTTCGAGGCCTTTTCATCCAATGATCAGCATTAATGATAGCGTGGCTGAGGATCTTGAAATTGAAAGTAATCCGGTGCATATTAGCATAGGCAAAATCTACAAGGTGGCAGGCCGTGGCAGTGGCCTTGTGCTACGACTAGCACATTTGTTTTCTTCCAAAAACAATTGGATGATGGCGTGCTTGGTGCTTAGACACACAGGCTATGGAAGGTACTTGGTACAGGATGTACAGTTTGCAAAGTAGGTCCCATTGCATTTCCGATACCTTAGGTCTTGAGGTCTTGAAGCATTGTTCATTACTATGTCTAAACCTTTAAGAGAATAGTTGTGTAGTTTCTTTTTGATTAAAATGAAGACAGTTTGTCATTTATTCACTAGAAACAACATAGTCTTTACTTGTTAGAAATATTATGTGGGCTTTTCAAAACACTGCTTCAAGAACAGAGTTTCCTGTACAGTTTTGCACTTTTTATGGAAGTATAGAAGTTCTGTTGTAGACTATAACTTCCTATTTTTACAGGATTTCAGTTTGCAAAGTAGGTCCCATTGCCGGTCAGACATCTTAAGCATGGCACTCACTCACTCTCTCACTCTCACTCACTCACACACGCTCTCACTCACATACACACACATTGTATTTAGAAGTTAAGTTTTTATTTTATTTTTTTTACTGCATGACAATAAAGTTTTCTCAAGTTTGCTACGTCTTTGTGTCTTTATTGAAAATATCCATATTCAGCCAAGTATTAGTGTGTGTGTAAATAAGGGAACCCTTGTGAACTGTGCTGTCTGAATTCATGTTACTCAGAAAATGTAAATAAATGCTCCTTGTATCTTAAACAAATGTGCTCAATGCCCAGGTGATATTAAAATCCATACTTCAATTCGGCCATTGTTGTTGGGATATACACAGGGAATATTATGAATATTTAAAAAATTATATTACTGATGTTGGTGTATTGTGGAGATTAATCTAAGTCCTTCTGAATGCAAAGCAGTATCAGATCCACGGATAACCTGGTATCCGATTGGGGTTATAAGACAGATATGCTTTCCCTGCTGATCTGTGACTGAAAAAAGTAGCCTAAAAGCAGCTACTTGCAGTAGCCTAAGTATACAGTGGTAACACTAGTAGTATTTGTTATGAATGCTGCTTTTTCGTATCCAAATTATTGCACTTACAGCAGTACTACAACTGTGTTGAGGTGCAGTAGCCTATTCTGCAGAAATTACTGTAGGAAATACTATTTTGATTCTGCAGTACAATACGTTTTTTGTTTTTTTTTTGTAAGCTATTTGACAAGTAGAACAATGCACTGCACAACCCAACATTTTCAACTGCTACTGCGACGTTCGGTAAGTTCTAAACTTAAGTTCCTGCTTTCCTATGTTTGGTTCAATGACGTCAATGTACAACCCTTATTTTGACATAATGTTAGACCGGATGTTGACAGTTCGTCGTAGAAGAAGAAGAAGAAAAGGGGGTGTTCCCGTTCTGGGAAAAAACGCCCATTTATGTTCCGCAGACCGATGATATTCTGGAGATCGGACCATAGGTGGCGCTATAACTGGCAAAAAGCCTTCATTCTTATTAGGGGTTCAAGCATGAAATGCTGAAACCCTATTGTAATTGTAAGGATTTGTAAAACGCATCGTGCAGGACAAACCGTAAGGCCTAGAGACTTGAAACCTGGCCAGATGGTAGGCCTCAATTTGGGGACAACCTATCAGAGTATGACCCCGATTGGCCCATAGGTGGCGCTACAGCAACCAAAAGTTCAAAATCGCTCGTAACTCTTAGACCGTTTGTCCCAGGATCAAGTGTCTCATATCGCTGGAATCCTTGGCTCAAGGCGGGCAAAATGGCTATCTCCGATTTGGATGTAGGCAGGGAAAATGTTCTGCTATGTCGGATTTTGTCCAAAACCTACTTTTGCGAACTAGTCCCTGGTTTTTCGCCCGATCGGAACCAAACCAGTCTAGGACAATTCTCTGGACTCTCTAGATCAATAATTATCAAAAAAAAGTTGAACTTTGGCATTTGGGTGGCTGAAACGGGGTCATTTAGAAAAGGGGCGTGGCAAAATACACTCAAAAGCCTATAAATCCCAAAGGAAAACTCAGAACTTCACAAAAATTGATGAGCATATGTGTCAGAACATGGTGAGGAAGCATGCAGAGTTTCATGGAGATCGGACCATAGGTGGCGCTATAACTGGCAAAAAGCCTTCATTCTTATTAGGGGTTCAAGCATGAAATGCTGAAACCCTATTGTAATTGTAAGGATTTGTAAAACGCATCGTGCAGGACAAACCGTAAGGCCTAGAGACTTGAAACCTGGCCAGATGGTAGGCCTCAATTTGGGGACAACCTATCAGAGTATGACCCCGATTGGCCCATAGGTGGCGCTACAGCGACCAAAAGTACAAAATCGCCCATGACTCTTAGACCGTTTGTCCCAGGATCAAGTGTCTTATATCGTTGGAATCCTTGGCTCAGGGCGGACAAAATGGCTATCTCCGATTTGCTCGCCGGCAGGGAAAATTTTCTTCTATGTCGAATTTTGTCCAAAACCTACTTTTGCGAACTAGTCCCTGGTTTTTCGCCCGATCGGAACCAAACCAGTCTAGGACAATTCTATGGACTCTCTAGATCAATAATTATCGAAAAAAAGTTGAACTTTTGCATTTGGGTGGCTGTAACAGGGTCATTTAGAAAAGGGGTGTGGCAAAATACACTAAAAAGCCTATAAATCCCAAATGAAAACTCAGAACTTTACCAAAATCGATGAGCATATGTGCCAGAACATGGTGAGGAAGCATGCAGAGTTTCATGGAGATCGGACCTTAGGTGGCGCTATAACTGGCAAAAAGCCTTCATTCTTATTAGGGGTTCAAGCATGAAATGCTGAAACCCTATTGTAATTGTAAGGATTTGTAAAACGCATCATGCAGGACAAACCGTAAGGCCTAGAGACTTGAAACCTGGCCAGATGGTAGGCCTCAATTTGGGGACAACCTATCAGAGTATGACCCCGATTGGCCCATAGGTGGCGCTACAGCGACCAAAAGTACAAAATCGCCCATGACTCTTAGACCGTTTGTCCCAGGATCAAGTGTCTTATATCGTTGGAATCCTTGGCTCAGGGCGGACAAAATGGCTATCTCCGATTTGCTCGCCGGCAGGGAAAATTTTCTTCTATGTCGAATTTTGTCCAAAACCTACTTTTGCGAACTAGTCCCTGGTTTTTCGCCCGATCGGAACCAAACCAGTCTAGGACAATTCTATGGACTCTCTAGATCAATAATTATCGAAAAAAAGTTGAACTTTTGCATTTGGGTGGCTGTAACAGGGTCATTTAGAAAAGGGGTGTGGCAAAATACACTAAAAAGCCTATAAATCCCAAATGAAAACTCAGAACTTTACCAAAATCGATGAGCATATGTGCCAGAACATGGTGAGGAAGCATGCAGAGTTTCATGGAGATCGGACCTTAGGTGGCGCTATAACTGGCAAAAAGCCTTCATTCTTATTAGGGGTTCAAGCATGAAATGCTGAAACCCTATTGTAATTGTAAGGATTTGTAAAACGCATCGTGCAGGACAAACCGTAAGGCCTAGAGACTTGAAACCTGGCCAGATGGTAGGCCTCAATTTGGGGACAACCTATCAGAGTATGACCCCGATTGGCCCATAGGTGGCGCTACAGCGACCAAAAGTACAAAATCGCCCATGACTCTTAGACCGTTTGTCCCAGGATCAAGTGTCTTATATCGTTGGAATCCTTGGCTCAGGGCGGACAAAATGGCTATCTCCGATTTGCTCGCCGGCAGGGAAAATTTTCTTCTATGTCGAATTTTGTCCAAAACCTACTTTTGCGAACTAGTCCCTGGTTTTTCGCCCGATCGGAACCAAACCAGTCTAGGACAATTCTATGGACTCTCTAGATCAATAATTATCGAAAAAAAGTTGAACTTTTGCATTTGGGTGGCTGTAACAGGGTCATTTAGAAAAGGGGTGTGGCAAAATACACTAAAAAGCCTATAAATCCCAAATGAAAACTCAGAACTTTACCAAAATCGATGAGCATATGTGCCAGAACATGGTGAGGAAGCATGCAGAGTTTCATGGAGATCGGACCTTAGGTGGCGCTATAACTGGCAAAAAGCCTTCATTCTTATTAGGGGTTCAAGCATGAAATGCTGAAACCCTATTGTAATTGTAAGGATTTGTAAAACGCATCGTGCAGGACAAACCGTAAGGCCTAGAGACTTGAAACCTGGCCAGATGGTAGGCCTCAATTTGGGGACAACCTATCAGAGTATGACCCCGATTGGCCCATAGGTGGCGCTACAGCGACCAAAAGTACAAAATCGCCCATGACTCTTAGACCGTTTGTCCCAGGATCAAGTGTCTTATATCGTTGGAATCCTTGGCTCAGGGCGGACAAAATGGCTATCTCCGATTTGCTCGCCGGCAGGGAAAATTTTCTTCTATGTCGAATTTTGTCCAAAACCTACTTTTGCGAACTAGTCCCTGGTTTTTCGCCCGATCGGAACCAAACCAGTCTAGGACAATTCTATGGACTCTCTAGATCAATAATTATCGAAAAAAAGTTGAACTTTTGCATTTGGGTGGCTGTAACAGGGTCATTTAGAAAAGGGGTGTGGCAAAATACACTAAAAAGCCTATAAATCCCAAATGAAAACTCAGAACTTTACCAAAATCGATGAGCATATGTGCCAGAACATGGTGAGGAAGCATGCAGAGTTTCATGGAGATCGGACCTTAGGTGGCGCTATAACTGGCAAAAAGCCTTCATTCTTATTAGGGGTTCAAGCATGAAATGCTGAAACCCTATTGTAATTGTAAGGATTTGTAAAACGCATCGTGCAGGACAAACCGTAAGGCCTAGAGACTTGAAACCTGGCCAGATGGTAGGCCTCAATTTGGGGACAACCTATCAGAGTATGACCCCGATTGGCCCATAGGTGGCGCTACAGCGACCAAAAGTACAAAATCGCCCATGACTCTTAGACCGTTTGTCCCAGGATCAAGTGTCTTATATCGTTGGAATCCTTGGCTCAGGGCGGACAAAATGGCTATCTCCGATTTGCTCGCCGGCAGGGAAAATTTTCTTCTATGTCGAATTTTGTCCAAAACCTACTTTTGCGAACTAGTCCCTGGTTTTTCGCCCGATCGGAACCAAACCAGTCTAGGACAATTCTATGGACTCTCTAGATCAATAATTATCGAAAAAAAGTTGAACTTTTGCATTTGGGTGGCTGTAACAGGGTCATTTAGAAAAGGGGTGTGGCAAAATACACTAAAAAGCCTATAAATCCCAAATGAAAACTCAGAACTTTACCAAAATCGATGAGCATATGTGCCAGAACATGGTGAGGAAGCATGCAGAGTTTCATGGAGATCGGACCTTAGGTGGCGCTATAACTGGCAAAAAGCCTTCATTCTTATTAGGGGTTCAAGCATGAAATGCTGAAACCCTATTGTAATTGTAAGGATTTGTAAAACGCATCGTGCAGGACAAACCGTAAGGCCTAGAGACTTGAAACCTGGCCAGATGGTAGGCCTCAATTTGGGGACAACCTATCAGAGTATGACCCCGATTGGCCCATAGGTGGCGCTACAGCGACCAAAAGTACAAAATCGCCCATGACTCTTAGACCGTTTGTCCCAGGATCAAGTGTCTTATATCGTTGGAATCCTTGGCTCAGGGCGGACAAAATGGCTATCTCCGATTTGCTCGCCGGCAGGGAAAATTTTCTTCTATGTCGAATTTTGTCCAAAACCTACTTTTGCGAACTAGTCCCTGGTTTTTCGCCCGATCGGAACCAAACCAGTCTAGGACAATTCTATGGACTCTCTAGATCAATAATTATCGAAAAAAAGTTGAACTTTTGCATTTGGGTGGCTGTAACAGGGTCATTTAGAAAAGGGGTGTGGCAAAATACACTAAAAAGCCTATAAATCCCAAATGAAAACTCAGAACTTTACCAAAATCGATGAGCATATGTGCCAGAACATGGTGAGGAAGCATGCAGAGTTTCATGGAGATCGGACCTTAGGTGGCGCTATAACTGGCAAAAAGCCTTCATTCTTATTAGGGGTTCAAGCATGAAATGCTGAAACCCTATTGTAATTGTAAGGATTTGTAAAACGCATCGTGCAGGACAAACCGTAAGGCCTAGAGACTTGAAACCTGGCCAGATGGTAGGCCTCAATTTGGGGACAACCTATCAGAGTATGACCCCGATTGGCCCATAGGTGGCGCTACAGCGACCAAAAGTACAAAATCGCCCATGACTCTTAGACCGTTTGTCCCAGGATCAAGTGTCTTATATCGTTGGAATCCTTGGCTCAGGGCGGACAAAATGGCTATCTCCGATTTGCTCGCCGGCAGGGAAAATTTTCTTCTATGTCGAATTTTGTCCAAAACCTACTTTTGCGAACTAGTCCCTGGTTTTTCGCCCGATCGGAACCAAACCAGTCTAGGACAATTCTATGGACTCTCTAGATCAATAATTATCGAAAAAAAGTTGAACTTTTGCATTTGGGTGGCTGTAACAGGGTCATTTAGAAAAGGGGTGTGGCAAAATACACTAAAAAGCCTATAAATCCCAAATGAAAACTCAGAACTTTACCAAAATCGATGAGCATATGTGCCAGAACATGGTGAGGAAGCATGCAGAGTTTCATGGAGATCGGACCTTAGGTGGCGCTATAACTGGCAAAAAGCCTTCATTCTTATTAGGGGTTCAAGCATGAAATGCTGAAACCCTATTGTAATTGTAAGGATTTGTAAAACGCATCGTGCAGGACAAACCGTAAGGCCTAGAGACTTGAAACCTGGCCAGATGGTAGGCCTCAATTTGGGGACAACCTATCAGAGTATGACCCCGATTGGCCCATAGGTGGCGCTACAGCGACCAAAAGTACAAAATCGCCCATGACTCTTAGACCGTTTGTCCCAGGATCAAGTGTCTTATATCGTTGGAATCCTTGGCTCAGGGCGGACAAAATGGCTATCTCCGATTTGCTCGCCGGCAGGGAAAAATTTCTTCTATGTCGAATTTTGTCCAAAACCTACTTTTGCGAACTAGTCCCTGGTTTTTCGCCCGATCGGAACCAAACCAGTCTAGGACAATTCTATGGACTCTCTAGATCAATAATTATCGAAAAAAAGTTGAACTTTTGCATTTGGGTGGCTGTAACAGGGTCATTTAGAAAAGGGGTGTGGCAAAATACACTAAAAAGCCTATAAATCCCAAATGAAAACTCAGAACTTTACCAAAATCGATGAGCATATGTGCCAGAACATGGTGAGGAAGCATGCAGAGTTTCATGGAGATCGGACCTTAGGTGGCGCTATAACTGGCAAAAAGCCTTCATTCTTATTAGGGGTTCAAGCATGAAATGCTGAAACCCTATTGTAATTGTAAGGATTTGTAAAACGCATCGTGCAGGACAAACCGTAAGGCCTAGAGACTTGAAACCTGGCCAGATGGTAGGCCTCAATTTGGGGACAACCTATCAGAGTATGACCCCGATTGGCCCATAGGTGGCGCTACAGCGACCAAAAGTACAAAATCGCCCATGACTCTTAGACCGTTTGTCCCAGGATCAAGTGTCTTATATCGTTGGAATCCTTGGCTCAGGGCGGACAAAATGGCTATCTCCGATTTGCTCGCCGGCAGGGAAAATTTCCTTCTATGTCGAATTTTGTCCAAAACCTACTTTTGCGAACTAGTCCCTGGTTTTTCGCCCGATCGGAACCAAACCAGTCTAGGACAATTCTATGGACTCTCTAGATCAATAATTATCGAAAAAAAGTTGAACTTTTGCATTTGGGTGGCTGTAACAGGGTCATTTAGAAAAGGGGTGTGGCAAAATACACTAAAAAGCCTATAAATCCCAAATGAAAACTCAGAACTTTACCAAAATCGATGAGCATATGTGCCAGAACATGGTGAGGAAGCATGCAGAGTTTCATGGAGATCGGACCTTAGGTGGCGCTATAACTGGCAAAAAGCCTTCATTCTTATTAGGGGTTCAAGCATGAAATGCTGAAACCCTATTGTAATTGTAAGGATTTGTAAAACGCATCGTGCAGGACAAACCGTAAGGCCTAGAGACTTGAAACCTGGCCAGATGGTAGGCCTCAATTTGGGGACAACCTATCAGAGTATGACCCCGATTGGCCCATAGGTGGCGCTACAGCGACCAAAAGTACAAAATCGCCCATGACTCTTAGACCGTTTGTCCCAGGATCAAGTGTCTTATATCGTTGGAATCCTTGGCTCAGGGCGGACAAAATGGCTATCTCCGATTTGCTCGCCGGCAGGGAAAATTTTCTTCTATGTCGAATTTTGTCCAAAACCTACTTTTGCGAACTAGTCCCTGGTTTTTCGCCCGATCGGAACCAAACCAGTCTAGGACAATTCTATGGACTCTCTAGATCAATAATTATCGAAAAAAAGTTGAACTTTTGCATTTGGGTGGCTGTAACAGGGTCATTTAGAAAAGGGGTGTGGCAAAATACACTAAAAAGCCTATAAATCCCAAATGAAAACTCAGAACTTTACCAAAATCGATGAGCATATGTGCCAGAACATGGTGAGGAAGCATGCAGAGTTTCATGGAGATCGGACCTTAGGTGGCGCTATAACTGGCAAAAAGCCTTCATTCTTATTAGGGGTTCAAGCATGAAATGCTGAAACCCTATTGTAATTGTAAGGATTTGTAAAACGCATCGTGCAGGACAAACCGTAAGGCCTAGAGACTTGAAACCTGGCCAGATGGTAGGCCTCAATTTGGGGACAACCTATCAGAGTATGACCCCGATTGGCCCATAGGTGGCGCTACAGCGACCAAAAGTACAAAATCGCCCATGACTCTTAGACCGTTTGTCCCAGGATCAAGTGTCTTATATCGTTGGAATCCTTGGCTCAGGGCGGACAAAATGGCTATCTCCGATTTGCTCGCCGGCAGGGAAAATTTTCTTCTATGTCGAATTTTGTCCAAAACCTACTTTTGCGAACTAGTCCCTGGTTTTTCGCCCGATCGGAACCAAACCAGTCTAGGACAATTCTATGGACTCTCTAGATCAATAATTATCGAAAAAAAGTTGAACTTTTGCATTTGGGTGGCTGTAACAGGGTCATTTAGAAAAGGGGTGTGGCAAAATACACTAAAAAGCCTATAAATCCCAAATGAAAACTCAGAACTTTACCAAAATCGATGAGCATATGTGCCAGAACATGGTGAGGAAGCATGCAGAGTTTCATGGAGATCGGACCTTAGGTGGCGCTATAACTGGCAAAAAGCCTTCATTCTTATTAGGGGTTCAAGCATGAAATGCTGAAACCCTATTGTAATTGTAAGGATTTGTAAAACGCATCGTGCAGGACAAACCGTAAGGCCTAGAGACTTGAAACCTGGCCAGATGGTAGGCCTCAATTTGGGGACAACCTATCAGAGTATGACCCCGATTGGCCCATAGGTGGCGCTACAGCGACCAAAAGTACAAAATCGCCCATGACTCTTAGACCGTTTGTCCCAGGATCAAGTGTCTTATATCGTTGGAATCCTTGGCTCAGGGCGGACAAAATGGCTATCTCCGATTTGCTCGCCGGCAGGGAAAATTTTCTTCTATGTCGAATTTTGTCCAAAACCTACTTTTGCGAACTAGTCCCTGGTTTTTCGCCCGATCGGAACCAAACCAGTCTAGGACAATTCTATGGACTCTCTAGATCAATAATTATCGAAAAAAAGTTGAACTTTTGCATTTGGGTGGCTGTAACAGGGTCATTTAGAAAAGGGGTGTGGCAAAATACACTAAAAAGCCTATAAATCCCAAATGAAAACTCAGAACTTTACCAAAATCGATGAGCATATGTGCCAGAACATGGTGAGGAAGCATGCAGAGTTTCATGGAGATCGGACCTTAGGTGGCGCTATAACTGGCAAAAAGCCTTCATTCTTATTAGGGGTTCAAGCATGAAATGCTGAAACCCTATTGTAATTGTAAGGATTTGTAAAACGCATCGTGCAGGACAAACCGTAAGGCCTAGAGACTTGAAACCTGGCCAGATGGTAGGCCTCAATTTGGGGACAACCTATCAGAGTATGACCCCGATTGGCCCATAGGTGGCGCTACAGCGACCAAAAGTACAAAATCGCCCATGACTCTTAGACCGTTTGTCCCAGGATCAAGTGTCTTATATCGTTGGAATCCTTGGCTCAGGGCGGACAAAATGGCTATCTCCGATTTGCTCGCCGGCAGGGAAAATTTTCTTCTATGTCGAATTTTGTCCAAAACCTACTTTTGCGAACTAGTCCCTGGTTTTTCGCCCGATCGGAACCAAACCAGTCTAGGACAATTCTATGGACTCTCTAGATCAATAATTATCGAAAAAAAGTTGAACTTTTGCATTTGGGTGGCTGTAACAGGGTCATTTAGAAAAGGGGTGTGGCAAAATACACTAAAAAGCCTATAAATCCCAAATGAAAACTCAGAACTTTACCAAAATCGATGAGCATATGTGCCAGAACATGGTGAGGAAGCATGCAGAGTTTCATGGAGATCGGACCTTAGGTGGCGCTATAACTGGCAAAAAGCCTTCATTCTTATTAGGGGTTCAAGCATGAAATGCTGAAACCCTATTGTAATTGTAAGGATTTGTAAAACGCATCGTGCAGGACAAACCGTAAGGCCTAGAGACTTGAAACCTGGCCAGATGGTAGGCCTCAATTTGGGGACAACCTATCAGAGTATGACCCCGATTGGCCCATAGGTGGCGCTACAGCGACCAAAAGTACAAAATCGCCCATGACTCTTAGACCGTTTGTCCCAGGATCAAGTGTCTTATATCGTTGGAATCCTTGGCTCAGGGCGGACAAAATGGCTATCTCCGATTTGCTCGCCGGCAGGGAAAATTTTCTTCTATGTCGAATTTTGTCCAAAACCTACTTTTGCGAACTAGTCCCTGGTTTTTCGCCCGATCGGAACCAAACCAGTCTAGGACAATTCTATGGACTCTCTAGATCAATAATTATCGAAAAAAAGTTGAACTTTTGCATTTGGGTGGCTGTAACAGGGTCATTTAGAAAAGGGGTGTGGCAAAATACACTAAAAAGCCTATAAATCCCAAATGAAAACTCAGAACTTTACCAAAATCGATGAGCATATGTGCCAGAACATGGTGAGGAAGCATGCAGAGTTTCATGGAGATCGGACCTTAGGTGGCGCTATAACTGGCAAAAAGCCTTCATTCTTATTAGGGGTTCAAGCATGAAATGCTGAAACCCTATTGTAATTGTAAGGATTTGTAAAACGCATCGTGCAGGACAAACCGTAAGGCCTAGAGACTTGAAACCTGGCCAGATGGTAGGCCTCAATTTGGGGACAACCTATCAGAGTATGACCCCGATTGGCCCATAGGTGGCGCTACAGCGACCAAAAGTACAAAATCGCCCATGACTCTTAGACCGTTTGTCCCAGGATCAAGTGTCTTATATCGTTGGAATCCTTGGCTCAGGGCGGACAAAATGGCTATCTCCGATTTGCTCGCCGGCAGGGAAAATTTTCTTCTATGTCGAATTTTGTCCAAAACCTACTTTTGCGAACTAGTCCCTGGTTTTTCGCCCGATCGGAACCAAACCAGTCTAGGACAATTCTATGGACTCTCTAGATCAATAATTATCGAAAAAAAGTTGAACTTTTGCATTTGGGTGGCTGTAACAGGGTCATTTAGAAAAGGGGTGTGGCAAAATACACTAAAAAGCCTATAAATCCCAAATGAAAACTCAGAACTTTACCAAAATCGATGAGCATATGTGCCAGAACATGGTGAGGAAGCATGCAGAGTTTCATGGAGATCGGACCTTAGGTGGCGCTATAACTGGCAAAAAGCCTTCATTCTTATTAGGGGTTCAAGCATGAAATGCTGAAACCCTATTGTAATTGTAAGGATTTGTAAAACGCATCGTGCAGGACAAACCGTAAGGCCTAGAGACTTGAAACCTGGCCAGATGGTAGGCCTCAATTTGGGGACAACCTATCAGAGTATGACCCCGATTGGCCCATAGGTGGCGCTACAGCGACCAAAAGTACAAAATCGCCCATGACTCTTAGACCGTTTGTCCCAGGATCAAGTGTCTTATATCGTTGGAATCCTTGGCTCAGGGCAGACAAAATGGCTATCTCCGATTTGCTCGCCGGCAGGGAAAATTTTCTTCTATGTCGAATTTTGTCCAAAACCTACTTTTGCGAACTAGTCCCTGGTTTTTCGCCCGATCGGAACCAAACCAGTCTAGGACAATTCTATGGACTCTCTAGATCAATAATTATCGAAAAAAAGTTGAACTTTTGCATTTGGGTGGCTGTAACAGGGTCATTTAGAAAAGGGGTGTGGCAAAATACACTAAAAAGCCTATAAATCCCAAATGAAAACTCAGAACTTTACCAAAATCGATGAGCATATGTGCCAGAACATGGTGAGGAAGCATGCAGAGTTTCATGGAGATCGGACCTTAGGTGGCGCTATAACTGGCAAAAAGCCTTCATTCTTATTAGGGGTTCAAGCATGAAATGCTGAAACCCTATTGTAATTGTAAGGATTTGTAAAACGCATCGTGCAGGACAAACCGTAAGGCCTAGAGACTTGAAACCTGGCCAGATGGTAGGCCTCAATTTGGGGACAACCTATCAGAGTATGACCCCGATTGGCCCATAGGTGGCGCTACAGCGACCAAAAGTACAAAATCGCCCATGACTCTTAGACCGTTTGTCCCAGGATCAAGTGTCTTATATCGTTGGAATCCTTGGCTCAGGGCGGACAAAATGGCTATCTCCGATTTGCTCGCCGGCAGGGAAAATTTTCTTCTATGTCGAATTTTGTCCAAAACCTACTTTTGCGAACTAGTCCCTGGTTTTTCGCCCGATCGGAACCAAACCAGTCTAGGACAATTCTATGGACTCTCTAGATCAATAATTATCGAAAAAAAGTTGAACTTTTGCATTTGGGTGGCTGTAACAGGGTCATTTAGAAAAGGGGTGTGGCAAAATACACTAAAAAGCCTATAAATCCCAAATGAAAACTCAGAACTTTACCAAAATCGATGAGCATATGTGCCAGAACATGGTGAGGAAGCATGCAGAGTTTCATGGAGATCGGACCTTAGGTGGCGCTATAACTGGCAAAAAGCCTTCATTCTTATTAGGGGTTCAAGCATGAAATGCTGAAACCCTATTGTAATTGTAAGGATTTGTAAAACGCATCGTGCAGGACAAACCGTAAGGCCTAGAGACTTGAAACCTGGCCAGATGGTAGGCCTCAATTTGGGGACAACCTATCAGAGTATGACCCCGATTGGCCCATAGGTGGCGCTACAGCGACCAAAAGTACAAAATCGCCCATGACTCTTAGACCGTTTGTCCCAGGATCAAGTGTCTTATATCGTTGGAATCCTTGGCTCAGGGCGGACAAAATGGCTATCTCCGATTTGCTCGCCGGCAGGGAAAATTTTCTTCTATGTCGAATTTTGTCCAAAACCTACTTTTGCGAACTAGTCCCTGGTTTTTCGCCCGATCGGAACCAAACCAGTCTAGGACAATTCTATGGACTCTCTAGATCAATAATTATCGAAAAAAAGTTGAACTTTTGCATTTGGGTGGCTGTAACAGGGTCATTTAGAAAAGGGGTGTGGCAAAATACACTAAAAAGCCTATAAATCCCAAATGAAAACTCAGAACTTTACCAAAATCGATGAGCATATGTGCCAGAACATGGTGAGGAAGCATGCAGAGTTTCATGGAGATCGGACCTTAGGTGGCGCTATAACTGGCAAAAAGCCTTCATTCTTATTAGGGGTTCAAGCATGAAATGCTGAAACCCTATTGTAATTGTAAGGATTTGTAAAACGCATCGTGCAGGACAAACCGTAAGGCCTAGAGACTTGAAACCTGGCCAGATGGTAGGCCTCAATTTGGGGACAACCTATCAGAGTATGACCCCGATTGGCCCATAGGTGGCGCTACAGCGACCAAAAGTACAAAATCGCCCATGACTCTTAGACCGTTTGTCCCAGGATCAAGTGTCTTATATCGTTGGAATCCTTGGCTCAGGGCGGACAAAATGGCTATCTCCGATTTGCTCGCCGGCAGGGAAAATTTTCTTCTATGTCGAATTTTGTCCAAAACCTACTTTTGCGAACTAGTCCCTGGTTTTTCGCCCGATCGGAACCAAACCAGTCTAGGACAATTCTATGGACTCTCTAGATCAATAATTATCGAAAAAAAGTTGAACTTTTGCATTTGGGTGGCTGTAACAGGGTCATTTAGAAAAGGGGTGTGGCAAAATACACTAAAAAGCCTATAAATCCCAAATGAAAACTCAGAACTTTACCAAAATCGATGAGCATATGTGCCAGAACATGGTGAGGAAGCATGCAGAGTTTCATGGAGATCGGACCTTAGGTGGCGCTATAACTGGCAAAAAGCCTTCATTCTTATTAGGGGTTCAAGCATGAAATGCTGAAACCCTATTGTAATTGTAAGGATTTGTAAAACGCATCGTGCAGGACAAACCGTAAGGCCTAGAGACTTGAAACCTGGCCAGATGGTAGGCCTCAATTTGGGGACAACCTATCAGAGTATGACCCCGATTGGCCCATAGGTGGCGCTACAGCGACCAAAAGTACAAAATCGCCCATGACTCTTAGACCGTTTGTCCCAGGATCAAGTGTCTTATATCGTTGGAATCCTTGGCTCAGGGCGGACAAAATGGCTATCTCCGATTTGCTCGCCGGCAGGGAAAATTTTCTTCTATGTCGAATTTTGTCCAAAACCTACTTTTGCGAACTAGTCCCTGGTTTTTCGCCCGATCGGAACCAAACCAGTCTAGGACAATTCTATGGACTCTCTAGATCAATAATTATCGAAAAAAAGTTGAACTTTTGCATTTGGGTGGCTGTAACAGGGTCATTTAGAAAAGGGGTGTGGCAAAATACACTAAAAAGCCTATAAATCCCAAATGAAAACTCAGAACTTTACCAAAATCGATGAGCATATGTGCCAGAACATGGTGAGGAAGCATGCAGAGTTTCATGGAGATCGGACCTTAGGTGGCGCTATAACTGGCAAAAAGCCTTCATTCTTATTAGGGGTTCAAGCATGAAATGCTGAAACCCTATTGTAATTGTAAGGATTTGTAAAACGCATCGTGCAGGACAAACCGTAAGGCCTAGAGACTTGAAACCTGGCCAGATGGTAGGCCTCAATTTGGGGACAACCTATCAGAGTATGACCCCGATTGGCCCATAGGTGGCGCTACAGCGACCAAAAGTACAAAATCGCCCATGACTCTTAGACCGTTTGTCCCAGGATCAAGTGTCTTATATCGTTGGAATCCTTGGCTCAGGGCGGACAAAATGGCTATCTCCGATTTGCTCGCCGGCAGGGAAAATTTTCTTCTATGTCGAATTTTGTCCAAAACCTACTTTTGCGAACTAGTCCCTGGTTTTTCGCCCGATCGGAACCAAACCAGTCTAGGACAATTCTATGGACTCTCTAGATCAATAATTATCGAAAAAAAGTTGAACTTTTGCATTTGGGTGGCTGTAACAGGGTCATTTAGAAAAGGGGTGTGGCAAAATACACTAAAAAGCCTATAAATCCCAAATGAAAACTCAGAACTTTACCAAAATCGATGAGCATATGTGCCAGAACATGGTGAGGAAGCATGCAGAGTTTCATGGAGATCGGACCTTAGGTGGCGCTATAACTGGCAAAAAGCCTTCATTCTTATTAGGGGTTCAAGCATGAAATGCTGAAACCCTATTGTAATTGTAAGGATTTGTAAAACGCATCGTGCAGGACAAACCGTAAGGCCTAGAGACTTGAAACCTGGCCAGATGGTAGGCCTCAATTTGGGGACAACCTATCAGAGTATGACCCCGATTGGCCCATAGGTGGCGCTACAGCGACCAAAAGTACAAAATCGCCCATGACTCTTAGACCGTTTGTCCCAGGATCAAGTGTCTTATATCGTTGGAATCCTTGGCTCAGGGCGGACAAAATGGCTATCTCCGATTTGCTCGCCGGCAGGGAAAATTTTCTTCTATGTCGAATTTTGTCCAAAACCTACTTTTGCGAACTAGTCCCTGGTTTTTCGCCCGATCGGAACCAAACCAGTCTAGGACAATTCTATGGACTCTCTAGATCAATAATTATCGAAAAAAAGTTGAACTTTTGCATTTGGGTGGCTGTAACAGGGTCATTTAGAAAAGGGGTGTGGCAAAATACACTAAAAAGCCTATAAATCCCAAATGAAAACTCAGAACTTTACCAAAATCGATGAGCATATGTGCCAGAACATGGTGAGGAAGCATGCAGAGTTTCATGGAGATCGGACCTTAGGTGGCGCTATAACTGGCAAAAAGCCTTCATTCTTATTAGGGGTTCAAGCATGAAATGCTGAAACCCTATTGTAATTGTAAGGATTTGTAAAACGCATCGTGCAGGACAAACCGTAAGGCCTAGAGACTTGAAACCTGGCCAGATGGTAGGCCTCAATTTGGGGACAACCTATCAGAGTATGACCCCGATTGGCCCATAGGTGGCGCTACAGCGACCAAAAGTACAAAATCGCCCATGACTCTTAGACCGTTTGTCCCAGGATCAAGTGTCTTATATCGTTGGAATCCTTGGCTCAGGGCGGACAAAATGGCTATCTCCGATTTGCTCGCCGGCAGGGAAAATTTTCTTCTATGTCGAATTTTGTCCAAAACCTACTTTTGCGAACTAGTCCCTGGTTTTTCGCCCGATCGGAACCAAACCAGTCTAGGACAATTCTATGGACTCTCTAGATCAATAATTATCGAAAAAAAGTTGAACTTTTGCACTTGGGTGGCTGTAACAGGGTCATTTAGAAAAGGGGTGTGGCAAAATACACTAAAAAGCCTATAAATCCCAAATGAAAACTCAGAACTTTACCAAAATCGATGAGCATATGTGCCAGAACATGGTGAGGAAGCATGCAGAGTTTCATGGAGATCGGACCTTAGGTGGCGCTATAACTGGCAAAAAGCCTTCATTCTTATTAGGGGTTCAAGCATGAAATGCTGAAACCCTATTGTAATTGTAAGGATTTGTAAAACGCATCGTGCAGGACAAACCGTAAGGCCTAGAGACTTGAAACCTGGCCAGATGGTAGGCCTCAATTTGGGGACAACCTATCAGAGTATGACCCCGATTGGCCCATAGGTGGCGCTACAGCGACCAAAAGTACAAAATCGCCCATGACTCTTAGACCGTTTGTCCCAGGATCAAGTGTCTTATATCGTTGGAATCCTTGGCTCAGGGCGGACAAAATGGCTATCTCCGATTTGCTCGCCGGCAGGGAAAATTTTCTTCTATGTCGAATTTTGTCCAAAACCTACTTTTGCGAACTAGTCCCTGGTTTTTCGCCCGATCGGAACCAAACCAGTCTAGGACAATTCTATGGACTCTCTAGATCAATAATTATCGAAAAAAAGTTGAACTTTTGCATTTGGGTGGCTGTAACAGGGTCATTTAGAAAAGGGGTGTGGCAAAATACACTAAAAAGCCTATAAATCCCAAATGAAAACTCAGAACTTTACCAAAATCGATGAGCATATGTGCCAGAACATGGTGAGGAAGCATGCAGAGTTTCATGGAGATCGGACCTTAGGTGGCGCTATAACTGGCAAAAAGCCTTCATTCTTATTAGGGGTTCAAGCATGAAATGCTGAAACCCTATTGTAATTGTAAGGATTTGTAAAACGCATCGTGCAGGACAAACCGTAAGGCCTAGAGACTTGAAACCTGGCCAGATGGTAGGCCTCAATTTGGGGACAACCTATCAGAGTATGACCCCGATTGGCCCATAGGTGGCGCTACAGCGACCAAAAGTACAAAATCGCCCATGACTCTTAGACCGTTTGTCCCAGGATCAAGTGTCTTATATCGTTGGAATCCTTGGCTCAGGGCGGACAAAATGGCTATCTCCGATTTGCTCGCCGGCAGGGAAAATTTTCTTCTATGTCGAATTTTGTCCAAAACCTACTTTTGCGAACTAGTCCCTGGTTTTTCGCCCGATCGGAACCAAACCAGTCTAGGACAATTCTATGGACTCTCTAGATCAATAATTATCGAAAAAAAGTTGAACTTTTGCACTTGGGTGGCTGTAACAGGGTCATTTAGAAAAGGGGTGTGGCAAAATACACTAAAAAGCCTATAAATCCCAAATGAAAACTCAGAACTTTACCAAAATCGATGAGCATATGTGCCAGAACATGGTGAGGAAGCATGCAGAGTTTCATGGAGATCGGACCTTAGGTGGCGCTATAACTGGCAAAAAGCCTTCATTCTTATTAGGGGTTCAAGCATGAAATGCTGAAACCCTATTGTAATTGTAAGGATTTGTAAAACGCATCGTGCAGGACAAACCGTAAGGCCTAGAGACTTGAAACCTGGCCAGATGGTAGGCCTCAATTTGGGGACAACCTATCAGAGTATGACCCCGATTGGCCCATAGGTGGCGCTACAGCGACCAAAAGTACAAAATCGCCCATGACTCTTAGACCGTTTGTCCCAGGATCAAGTGTCTTATATCGTTGGAATCCTTGGCTCAGGGCGGACAAAATGGCTATCTCCGATTTGCTCGCCGGCAGGGAAAATTTTCTTCTATGTCGAATTTTGTCCAAAACCTACTTTTGCGAACTAGTCCCTGGTTTTTCGCCCGATCGGAACCAAACCAGTCTAGGACAATTCTATGGACTCTCTAGATCAATAATTATCGAAAAAAAGTTGAACTTTTGCATTTGGGTGGCTGTAACAGGGTCATTTAGAAAAGGGGTGTGGCAAAATACACTAAAAAGCCTATAAATCCCAAATGAAAACTCAGAACTTTACCAAAATCGATGAGCATATGTGCCAGAACATGGTGAGGAAGCATGCAGAGTTTCATGGAGATCGGACCTTAGGTGGCGCTATAACTGGCAAAAAGCCTTCATTCTTATTAGGGGTTCAAGCATGAAATGCTGAAACCCTATTGTAATTGTAAGGATTTGTAAAACGCATCGTGCAGGACAAACCGTAAGGCCTAGAGACTTGAAACCTGGCCAGATGGTAGGCCTCAATTTGGGGACAACCTATCAGAGTATGACCCCGATTGGCCCATAGGTGGCGCTACAGCGACCAAAAGTACAAAATCGCCCATGACTCTTAGACCGTTTGTCCCAGGATCAAGTGTCTTATATCGTTGGAATCCTTGGCTCAGGGCGGACAAAATGGCTATCTCCGATTTGCTCGCCCTTCAGGTGACAATTTTGAGTAAATAGCATTTTTTTGAAAAACCTTTTTTTGCGAACTTCTCCTAGGTTTTTCGCCCGATCGGAACCAAACCACTGCAAGAATATTCTCTGGAGTCTGACAATCAATAATCATCCAACAAATTCAAAATTTCAATTAACGGTCGATAAGGGGAACCAAAATATTTGATGGCACCAGGGCCACTTTTACTAAAATGGTTATAAATTGTGAACGGAAAGAGATTTTTTTGCTTAACTTGGGATACATCTTCCTGAGCTCAACTTGAGATCACTTGAAAAAAATCGCATCAATTGGCCACTTGGTAGCACTATAAAACGGTTATAACTTGTGAACGGAAAGAGATATTTTCGCAAAACTTGGGACACATGTTCATGAGCTCATTCTGAGGTCACGTGAAAAAAAATCATGACAATTGGCCACTTGGTGGCACTATAAAACGGTTATAACTTGTGAACGGAAAGAGATATTTTCGCTAAACTTGGGACACATGTTCATAAGCTCAATCTGAGTTGAAATGAAAAAAATCGTGACAGTTGGCCACTTGGTGGCACTATAACAGTGAAAAAAATCATGAAAATAGCTATAAGCGCACCCAACTGTTAGTCTACTGAAAATTGGCACGCAGTGTCTTTGTCCAGGGTGCCATGATAGTCTATGAGAACATTGCTGTATCTCAAAAAACTCAGTATACGTCATTGGCACAATGCCTTGAAGGAGCCTTAGAAGTTTCAAGCCAGTGTTTTTTCACAGGAGTGACCTCCTAAGACTCCTGAATCCTTGCCGTGTCCAACAATACCAAACATGCCAGGTTTCGCCTTATGGTTTTTGTAAGTGTCATTTAGAGCTTTAAAAAATTGTGTTTATCTTCAAAGCCGTTAGTCCGATCGAGACAACAACAAAAAAACAAAGGAAATTTGAAAACATAGGTAAATAGCTAAACAATAACGCCAAAATTTTTAAATTATGATAGGAACTGACAAAAAAATGAATTAAATCCAATCAATTTCACCCATGGATCATTTTGATGCTCTCACATGTTTGAAACAAACAATGATGGATTGTCATGAAATTTGTTTTGAATTGGGACTGGCGAATACCCGTCCATACTGTCAATGACCATTCGCAAAGACCCGCCCACTTTAGTTACTGTTGCTATAGGCTTGTTTGAGATGCGCCTTGCCTCGCCTGAAATGTACGCGAGAGTAGGCGGCTGCAGTGAGAGGAGGAGTGAAAAAAGCGCAGGCAAGCCGGACAGTTCTCTCTTCTCGCAGTGGATCTGACACCTGCGAGATCAAAGGCGGATATCGCGGGATTCACCGGATTCACGCTCGTGCACAGTGTTGCTAATAAACTGGATGGAATTTAAGTTCTGTTGCTTTTATATGAAAATAAATATAATGAACAAGACACCCAAAGTAGCCTACTTATTTAATTCCATTCCAAATACATGTTTATCAGTCTTTTTTTCTTTAATACAGACATGTGTTTTTTTTTTTTTATATAGAAAAAATTACATTGCATTTAAACCATAGTGATCGCACTGTTAGATAGTTTGGGAATATTCACACATAACGTATACACATAAAACATGATATCAGAGTTTTAAAATCAAACATTTTAAAAGAGAACAATACATCACGGTTGTTAAACCAATGAACATTAAGCTGTGTCGTCAGCAAGTCGTTTCCCATCATGCTTTTGATCAGCGCAGTCAGTGGAGAGCAACTGCGCTCGACTGCAGAATCCGACAGGTGTGCCTTGCGCTCGCGAGAGATTTTTGACATACGTCAGCATGACATCAGAGCAAGGCGGACCGCACTCGGACACATTTCTAACCGGCATGCATCTCGCGCTGATCACCGGTGATCGATTCTGCGCAGATTTTGCTCATCTCAAACAAGCCTAATGTCTGACAAGCGACGCCACTTTCACACCACACCAAGTTCTCACGCAGTGAAAAATACATTGCGAATCAGAGAGGAGACTGCGCGCTGACAGACAAGTACTTTTCATATGAAACAAATGGTGCTTTTCCACTACACAGTACCAGCTCGCCTCGGCTCGGCTCAGCTCGGCTCGACTCGGCTTTGTTTGGTTTTCCACTGTGTAAAAGTTGTACCTGTACCTGCTTCCAGGTACTTTTTTTCGTACCACCTCCGGCGAGGTTCTAAGCGAGCTGGGGCAAGCTGAGGCGATACTAAAATGTGACGTGAAAACACGGCAGACTGCTGATTGGTCAGAGAATCGTCACTATTCACTGCGTCATCATTGCACGCGCCAGACGGAGTATCCTGAATAAAAAACATCTCGCGTAGAAGATTAAGTCACGGCAATTTCCTGCGACGTCGCTATGACGACCAGGTACTATTGTGGAGGTACTATCTGCAATGGAAAACGGAGCAAAAAGCGAGCCGAGTCGAGTCAAGTTGAGTTGAGCTGGTACTGGTAATGGAAAAGCGCCAAAAGTCTCACCTTTCAAATGTAGTCATTTTTTAGAGACATTTAAACAATAAATACCGTTTTGTGACTCTTTAATGTGTCTGACAGATCGCTGTAGACTCAAGGCTCAGTTAAAGCTGCTCGTGATCCGATCATCTCTTCCTTCTAGTTAATTTATAGGATTAAAATAAACATGAATGAACATAAAAGGAATGTTGTTTTAAAGTGCTAAGACGTCAGTACACTTTGTTTTTCAAATTTAAATTCTCCAAAGTTAATCTACTAACTCTCCTGACTGCTTTGTGGGACAAAATGGCGGATTATGATTAGTCAGATCGCCTGTCAATCAAACTCCCTGCGAAGGGTCAATTGAGAATGCCCGTGCGCACAATCCTGATCTAATCGACAACTTTGCAGTTGCACATAGGAAAACCCGAAAAATCCTGCTATAATGTAAGAGAGCATCTTTTTTATGTATTTGGACCTAGGCCTAACAATGTGTTATGGTGCACTGTCACCAGTGTTTTTTTTGTTTTGTTTTTGGTGAGCGTAAGCTCCTCCTGATTTTGTTAGTCATCTCATCTCTTATATGCTGTGTATGATCATATCCTGCCCTATTCATGGTAGCCTACTCGCGGACATTGCGTCATCAATGTCATCAATTGCGTCATCAAGGGGCCCGCCTAGATAATCCTATTTAAGGGCCTGGGCCAAAATTACATATTTACAACAAATTTGACACATATATATGGGCACACTTTGAGTACTACTAATAAAAGTGGTGGAGGTCAGGCAAGACTGTAAGAAGACTCAGGCAAAAAGGTGCTATACTGTAAAAACGCTTTAAAACCATATATTTCCTATGGTAAACTGCCTGTATTGGCTGTAAATTGACTTTTTTTAATCTATGATGGCAGTTGTTAAATGCTTGCTAAATAAAACGTAATGTCTTTTGATGCTTGTGTGCTTAAAGGCCTTAAAGGCCTTAACTGCTTGAACCCCGATAAATGCTGCTTGCAGCTTTAATTATTAGGGGTTCAAGCACGAAGTGCTGAAACCCTATTGTAATTGTGCTGATTTTTAAGGGTTCAAGCACGAAGTGCTGAAACCCTATTGTAATTGTACTGATTTTTATTATTATTAGGGGTTCAAGCACGAAGTGCTGAAACCCTATTGTAATCGTCCTGATTTTTATTATTATTATTTTTCCGCCATAAAACGCATCGTGCAGCCCAAACCGTAAGACCTAGAGACTTGAAACTTTGCCAGATGGTAGTACTATTGCTCGCTACTCAGATACACGGACTCAGCCCAATCGGCCCATAGGTGGCGCTATAGCAATCAAAAGCGCAAAACTGCTCAGAACTCCCAGACCGTAAGGCGTAGCTTCAAGTGTCTTATATCATTGAAATCCAGAGCTCCTGAAGAAAAAAACGTATATCTCCGATTTCATTTCCGCCATGATAGATTTTTCGCCATTTTGAATTTTGTCAAAAACCTACTTTTGCGAACTAGTCCCTGGTTTTTCGCCCGATCGGAACCAAACCAGTGCGGAATTGTTCTCTGGAGTCTGAAGATCAATAATTATCGAAAAAAAGTTGAAATTTCGATTAATGGTCGCTAGGGGGTGCAAAATTAACGTTGTGGGAGGAGCCTATTTTACTAAAATGGCTATAACTCAAGAAGTAATTAAGTAAACTTCACCAAACTTGGTACACATGTGTAAGAGGTCAATCTGAGGTCACAGTAAAAAAATTGCGTCGATTGGCCACATGGTGGCACTATAAAACAAATAAAAACATATAGACAACTGACCGTTTTTCCGAATGACTTGAAATTTGGTATGCAGTGTCTTGGCCCAAGGGGCCATGTATGTCTAAAAGGATATTGGCGTATCTCGAAAAACATGGCCGCCATTGGCCAATGAGGTTTGAGCACCGTTAACGAAGTCCGATCGGAGCGAAACTCGATGGGCATGTTCGGCTCAAGCCCCTAGAGGTCTGTAAGAATTTTGAAAGAAATCGGCCACTAGTTGGCGCTAACGAGTTTTAAGGCTCTGTAATCACGTGGTGTTACACTTATCATCACAAAATGCATATCATCTGATAGATCTGCTCATGCTGAACAACTTTGCCTCAAGAACCATCACTGTCAATCAAACTGTTCATTAAATATTCATGAATATGTTAAAAACCTACTTTTGCGAACTAGTCCCTGGTTTTTCGCCTGATCAGAACCAGACCAGTCTAGGACAATTCTCTGGACTCTCTAGATCAATAATTATCGAAAAAAAGTTGAACTTTTGCATTTTTCGCATGGGTATAATTGGGTCATAAAGAAAATGGGCGTGGCAAAAAGCACTCAGAAGCCTATAAATCCTAAACGAAAACTCAGAACTTCACGAAAATGGGTGAGCATATGTGCCATAACATTCTAAACAAGCATGCAAAATTTCATGTAGATCGGACCATAGGTGGCGCTATAACTGGCAAAAAGGTTTGAAAACTACATATTTCCTATGGTAAATTGCCTATATTGGCTGTAAATGGATTTTTCCATCTATAATTTCAGTGGTTAAAAGCTTGTTAAATAAAACGTAATGTCTTAAATGCTTATGTGCTTAAAGGCCTTAAATGCTTGAACCCCGATAAATGCTGCTTGCAGCTTTAATTATTAGGGGTTCAAGCACGAAGTGCTGAAACCCTATTGTAATTGTGCTGATTTTTATTATTAGGGGTTCAAGCACGAAGTGCTGAAACCCTATTGTAATTGCTCTGATTTTTAGGGGTTCAAGCACGAAGTGCTGAAACCCTATTGTAATTGTCCTGATTTTTATTATTATTATTTTTCCGCCATAAAACGCATCGTGCAGCCCAAACCGTAAGACCTAGAGACTTGAAACTTTGCCAGATGGTAGTACTATTGCTCGCTACTCAGATACACGGACTCAGCCCAATCGGCCCATAGGTGGCGCTATAGCAATCAAAAGCGCGAAACTGCTCAGAACTCCCAGACCGTAAGGCGTAGCTTCAAGTGTCTTATATCATTGAAATCCAGAGCTCCTGAAGTAAAAAATGTATATCTCCGATTTCATTTCCGCCATGATAGATTTTTCGCCATTTTGAATTTTGTCAAAAACCTACTTTTGCAAACTAGTCCCTGGTTTTTCGCCCGATCGGAACCAAACCAGTGCAGAATTGTTCTCTGGAGACTGAAGATCAATAATTATCGAAAAAAAGTTGAAATTTCGATTCATGGTCGCTAGGGGGTGCAAAATTAACGTTGTGGGAGGAGCCTATTTTACTAAAATGGCTATAACTCAAGAAGTAATTAAGTAAACTTCACCAAACTTGGTACACATGTGTAAGAGGTCAATCTGAGGTCACAGTAAAAAAATTGCGTCGATTGGCCACACGGTGGCGCTATAAAACAAAAAAAACGTATAGACACCTGACCGTTTTTCCGAATGACTTGAAATTTCGTATGTAGTGTCTTGGCCCAAGGGGCCATGTATGTCTAAAAGGATATTGGCGTATCGCGAAAAACATGGCCGCCATTGGCCAATGAGGTTTGAGCACCGTTAACGAAGTCCGATCGGAGCGAAACTCGGTGGGTATGTTCGGCTCAAGCCCCTAGAGGTCTGTAAGAATTTTGAAAGAAATCGGCCACTAGTTGGCGCTAACGAGTTTTAAGGCTCTGTAATCACGTGGTGTTACACTTATCATCACAAAATGCATATCATCTGATAGATCTGCTCATGCTGAACAACTTTGCCTCAAGAACAATTGCTGTCAATCAAGCAGTTCATTAAATATTCATGAATATATTAAAAACCTACTTTTGCGAACTAGTCCCTGGTTTTTCGCCCGATCGAAACCAGACCAGTCTAGGACAATTCTCTGGACTCTCTAGATCAATAATTATCGAAAAAAAATTGAACTTTTTTCATTTGGGTGGCTGTAATAGGGTAATTTATAAAAAGGGGCATGGCAAAATACACTAAAAAGCCTGTAAATCATAAATGAAAACTCAGAATTTGACAAAAATTGGTGCGCATATGTGACATAACATCATTAACAAGCGTACCAAATTTTATGGAGATCGGACCAAAGGTGGCGCTATAACTGTTAAAAAGCTTTAAAATCATATATTTCCTATGGTACATTGCCTGTATTGGCAGTAAATGGTATTTTCCATCTATGATCATATAATTTTCATATCATAATGTTCAAAACTAGTGCAGTACAATTCTCTGGACTCTCTAAATCAATAATTATCAGAAAAAGTTGAACTACTTCATTTGGATGGCTATAATAGGGTCACTTCAAAATGTGGCCTTGACCAAGTGTTCCCGAAAGCCTATATCTCTTCAATGAATGCTCAGATCTTCTTTAAAACAAGACAGAACATGTGACATAAGACTCTAAACAAGCATGAACATTTTCAGACAGATCGGACAAAATTTGCCTCTATAACAGTTAAAAAGGTGAAAATGATATGAATTAATGGCATGTTAAGCCAATAAGTGGTATTTTACTGCCCCCTGCTGTTTAAAAAAGTCATTTTGTCATATTGTTCTATAATTTATATTTAGACTTTATAAAATCACTATTTTAACATTTACAATTACATTTAGTCAAAATCCATCTGTTAAAGTATTAGTATTGACAGTTTGATCACATCATATATTTCAAACGTCTGTATCTACAACATAATGTGTGTGTGTAGTCTTAGGTTTCTGAATAAATTCTGAATCATCTGATTAATAGCTTACAAAGACTTTGTGAAATGTTTATAGACCATTCAAATATATTTTCATAATGACATATCCCAATTGCATTGAAAAAATCACAACATTTGTGTGTGTGTGTGTGTGTGTGTGTGTGTGTGTGTGTGTGTGTGTGTGTGTGTGTGTGTGTGTGTGTGTGTAAACATGCATTATGGAGTTAAAATGGAAAAACTGGTTTGCTTTAGTGCAGAAAAATGGTGAAAATCAAGAAGTTTAAAGTGAAAGTGAGCCAATATGTGGTCTTCTACTGCCCTCTGCTGGCCATTCTACTTATTAATGAAGTCTACTCACATATGATTTTGCATTCATTAGACACTAAAAATCACTTATATAACAATAAGACACTAAAAAAAATCACTTATATAACAATTACTATTGTAGCACAATCATTTATCACTTCATTTTTACTGATACTTCACATAATTGCTAGCAATGTGGTAAATCATGGTTAAATCACACTAAAAACATGGTAAATCATAATAAATAATACTAGAATGTGGTGTATCAAGGTAAATCATACTACAATCCTGGTACATCATTCTAGAACATGGTATATCATGGTACATCATGCTAGAACATGGTAAATCATGGTAAACTATGCTAGAACAGGGTAAATCATGGTAATTCATGATAAATCATAATAAACTATGGTAAATCATGTTAGAATGTGGTATATCATGGTAAATCATGCTAGAACATGGTAAATCATGGTAAACTATGCTAGAACAGGGTAAATCATGGTAAACTATGATAAATCATGTTAAACTATGATAAATCATGATAAACTATGATAAATCATGATAAACTATGGTAATCCATGCTAGAATCACAGTAAACAATGGTAAATCATACTAGAATGTAGTATATCATGGTAAATTATGCTAGAATATGGCAAATCATGCTAGAATCATAGTAAATAATACTAGAATGTGTTAAATTGTTGTGGGAGGAGCCTATTTTACTAAAATGGCTATAACTCAAGAAGTAAATGAGATATCTTCACCAAACTCAGTACACATGTGTATGGGTTCAATTTGAGGTTACAGTAAACAGTTTTATGGAGATCGGACCATAGGTGGCGCTATAACTGTTAAAAAGCTTTAAAACCATATATATCCCATGGTAAATTGCCTGTATTGGCTGTAAATGGTCTTTTCCATCTATTATGTCTGTGGTTACAAGCTTGCTAAATAAATCTTAATAACTTTTGATGCTTTTGTGCTTAAATGCCTTAAAGGCCTTAAATGCTTGAACCCCGATAAATGCTGCTTGCAGCTTTAATTATTATTATTATTTTCCCCTAAAACGCATCGTGCAGCCCAAACCGTAAATGCTGGAGACTTGAAACTCAGCCAAATGGTAGTCCTCAATTTGGGGAGAACCTATCAAAGTATGACCCCGATTGGTCAATAGGTGGCGCTATAGCAAGCAAAAGTATGAAATCAGCCATAACTCCTAGACGGTTTGTCATAGAATCAAGTGTCTTATATCACTGTAATCCTTGGCTCAAGACGGTCAAAACGTATATCTCCGATTTCATTTCTGCCTGGGAAAATTTTCCGCCATTTTGAATTTTCTCAAAAACCTACTTTTGCGAACTAGTCCTAGGTTTTTCGTCCGATTGGAACCAAACCAGTGCAGAAATGTTCTCTGGAGTCTGAATATCAATAATTATCGAAAAAAAGTTGAAATTTCGATTCACGGTCGCTAGGGGGCGCCAAAACGTACGTTGTGGGAGGAGCCTATTTTACTAAAACGGCTATAACTCGAGAAATAAATGAGGTATCTTCACCAAACTCGGTACACATGTGTAATAGTTCAATGTGAGGTCACAGTAAAAAAATCGCAACGATTGAACAGTAGGTGGCGCTATAACATGAAAAAAACATAAAACTGGCTATAACCACCTGACCGTTTGTCCGATTGACTTGAAAATTGGTATGCAGTGTCTTGGTCCAAGGTGCCATGTATACCTATGAGGACATTGACGTATCTCAAAAAACATGGCCGCCATCGGCCAATGAAGTTTGAGCACCTAATAGACAAGGTTAACGGAGGCTGATCGGAACGAAACTCGATGGGCATGTTCGACTCATGGCCCAAGAGGTCTGTAAGAATTTTGAAAGAAATCGGCCACTAGTTGGCGCTAACGAGTTTTTTCGGCTCTGTAATCACGTGGTGTTGCATACATCCACACAATATGCATATCAGTTGATAGATCTCCTCATACTGAACAACTTTGCCTCAAGAACCATTGCTGTCAATCAAACCGTTCATTTAATATTCACAAACATGTTAAAAACCTACTTTTGCGAACTAGTCCTAGGTTTTTTGCCCAATCGGAACCAAACCAGTCTAGAACAATTCTCTGGACTCTCTAGATCAATAATTATCAAAAAAAAGTTGAACTTTTGCATTTGGATGGCTGTAATAGGGTCATTTATAAAATGGGCGTGGCAAAATACACTAAAAAGCCTATAAATCCTAAATGAAAACTCAAAACTTCACAAAAATTGGTGAGCATATGTCACATAACATCATTAACAAGCATGCCAAATTTTATGGACATCGGACCAAAGGTGGCACTATAACTGTTAAAAAGCTTTAAAACCACATATTTCCTATGGTAAATTGCCTGTATTGGCTGTAAATGGACTTTTCAATCTATTATTTCAGTGGTTAAAAGCTTTCTAAATAAATCTTAATGTCTTAAATGCTTATGTGCTTAAAGGCCTTAAATGCTTGAACCCCGATAAATGCTGCTTGCAGCTTTAATTATTATTATTATTATTCCGCCGTAAAACGCATCGTGCAGCCCAAACCGTAAGAGCTGGAACTTTGAAACTTTGACAGATGGTAGTACAAAAATCGAGGAAAGGTTCAGAGATTATGACCCCGATTGGCCCATAGGTGGCGCTATAATAACCAAAAGCGCGAAACTGCTCATTACTCCTATACCGTATGTCGTAGACTCAAGTGTCTTATATCATTGGAAAGCTGGATGCCTGTCGAACAAAACGTATATCTCCGATTTCATTTCCGCCATGATAGATTTTCCGCCATTTTGAATTTTGTCAAAAATCTACTTTTGCGAACTAGTCCCTGGTTTTTTGCCCGATTGGAACCAAACTAGTGCAGAAATGTTCTCTGGAGACTGAATATCAATAATTATCGAAAAAAAGTGGAAATTTCGATTCACGGTCGCTAAGGGGCGCCAAAACGTACGTTGTGGGAGGGGCCTATTTTACTAAAATGGCTATAACTCCCGATGTAAATGAGGTATCTTCACCAAACTTGGTACACATGTGTATGAGCTTACTCTGGGGTCACAGTAAAAAAATCGCGACGATTGGCCTCATGGTGGCGCTATAAAATGAAAAAAACATAAAACAGGCTATAACCACCTGACCGTTAGTCCGATTGACTTGAAAATTGGTATGCAGTGTCTTGGTCCAAGGTGCCATGTATGTGTATGAGGACATTGGCGTATCTCAAAAAACATGGCCGCCATCGGCCAACGAAGTTTGAGCACCTATTAGACAAGGTTAACGGAGGCCGATCGGAACGAAACTCAATGGGCATGTTCGGCTCATGGCCCTAAAGGTCTGTAAGAATTTTGAAAGAAATCGGCCACTAGTTGGCGCTAACGAGTTTTACGGCTCGGTAATCACGTGGTGTTACAAATATCCACACAATATGCATATCATTTGATAGATCTCCTCATCCTGAACAACTTTGCCTCAAGAACCATTGCTGTCAATCAAACTGTTCATTAATTATTCATTAATATGTTAAAAACCTACTTTTGCGAACTAGTCCTAGGTTTTTCGCCCGATCGGAACCAGACCAGTCTAGGACAATTCTCTGGACTCTCTAGATCAATAATTATCAAAAAAAAGTTGAACTTTTGCATTTGGATGGCTGTAATAGGGTCATTCATAAAATGGGCTTGGCAAGATACACTAAAAAGCCTATAAATCCTAAATGAAAACTCAGAACTTCACAAAAATTGGTGAGCATATGTGACATAACATCATTAACAAGCATGCCAATTTTTTTGGAGATCGGACCAAAGGTGGCGCTATAACTGTTAAAAAGCTTTAAAACCATATATTTCTTATGGTACATTGCCTGTATTGGCTGTAAATGGTGTTTTCCATGTCTGATCATATAATTTTCATATCATAATGTTAAAAACTATCGCATAACCATTCTCTGGACTCACTAGAACAATAGTTGTCAGAAAAAGTTGAACTTCTTCATTTGGATAGCTATAATAGGTTCACTTCAAAATGTGGCCTTTACCAAGTGTCCCCGAAAGCCTATATCTCTTTAATCAATGCTCAGACCTTCTTAAAAACAAGTCAGAACGTGTGAAATATCACCCTGAACAAGGATGAAAAATTTCAGACAGATCGGACAAAATTTGCCTCTGTAACAGTTAAAAAGGTGAAAATGATATGAATTAATGGCATATTAAGCCAATAAGTGGTATTTTACTGCCCCCTGCTGTTTAAAATAGTCATTTTGTCATATTGTTCTATAATTTATATTTAGACTTTATAAAATCCCTATTTTAACATTTACAATTACATTTACTCAAAATCCATCTGTTAAAGTATTAGTATTGACAGTTTGATCACATCATATATTTCAAATATCTGTATCTACCACATAATGTGTGTGTGTAGTCTTAGGTTTCTAAATCAATTCTGAATAATCTGATTAATAGCTTACAAAGACTTTGTGAAATGTTTATAGACCATTGAAATATATTTTCATAATGACATATCCCAATAGCATTGAAAAAACAACAACATTTGTCTTTGTGTGTGTGTGTGTGTGTGTGTGTGTGTGTGTGTGTGTGTGTGTGTGTGTGTGTGTGTGTAAACATGCATTATGGAGTTAAAATGGAAAAACTGGTTTGCTTTAGTACAGAAAAATGGTGAAAATCATGAAGTTTAAAGTGAAAGTGAGCCAATAACTGGTCTTCTACTGCCCTCTGCTGGCCATTCTACTTATTAATGAAGTCTACTCACATATGCTTTTGCATTCATTATACACTAAAAATCACTTATATAACAATAAGACACTAAAAAATCACTTATATAACAATTACTATTGTAGCACAATCATGCTAGAATCATAGTAAATAATACTAGAATGTGGTAAATTGTTGTGGGAGGAGCCTATTTTACTAAAATGGCTATAAGTCAAGAAGTAAATGAGATATCTTCACCAAACTCAGTACACATGTGTATGGGTTCAATTTGAGGTCACAGTAAGCAATTTTATGGAGATCGGACCATAGGTGGCGCTATAACTGTTAAAAAAGCTTTAAAACCATATATTTCCTATGGTACATTGCCTGTATTGGCTGTAAATAGTCTTTTTCATCTATTATGTCAGTGGTTAGATGCTTGCTAAATAAAACTAATAACTTTTGATGCTTTTGTGCTTAAAGGCCTTAAAGGCCTTAACTGCTTGAACCCCGATAAATGCTGCTTGCAGCTTTAATTAGGGGTTCAAGCACGAAGTGCTGAAACCCTATTGTAATTGTGCTGATTTTTAGGGGTTCAAGCACGAAGTGCTGAAACCCTATTGTAATTGCCCTGATTTTTAGGGGTTCAAGCACGAAGTGCTGAAACCCTATTGTAATCGTCCTGATTTTTATTATTATTATTTTTCCGCCATAAAACGCATCGTGCAGCCCAAACCGTAAGACCTAGAGACTTGAAACTTTGCCAGATGGTAGTACTATTGCTCGCTACTCAGATACACGGACTCAGCCCAATCGGCCCATAGGTGGCGCTATAGCAATCAAAAGCGCAAAACTGCTCAGAACTCCCAGACCGTAAGGCGTAGCTTCAAGTGTCTTATATCATTGAAATCCAGAGCTCCTGAAGAAAAAAACGTATATCTCCGATTTCATTTCCGCCATGATAGATTTTTCGCCATTTTGAATTTTGTCAAAAACCTACTTTTGCGAACTAGTCCCTGGTTTTTCGCCCGATCGGAACCAAACCAGTGCGGAATTGTTCTCTGGAGTCTGAAGATCAATAATTATCGAAAAAAAGTTGAAATTTCGATTAATGGTCGCTAGGGGGTGCAAAATTAACGTTGTGGGAGGAGCCTATTTTACTAAAATGGCTATAACTCAAGAAGTAATTAAGTAAACTTCACCAAACTTGGAACACATGTGTAAGAGGTCAATCTGAGGTCACAGTAAAAAAATTGCGTCGATTGGCCACATGGTGGCGCTATAAAACAAATAAAAACATATAGACAACTGACCGTTTTTCCGAATGACTTGAAATTTGGTATGCAGTGTCTTGGCCCAAGGGGCCATGTATGTCTAAAAGGATATTGGCGTATCTCGAAAAACATGGCTGCCATTGGCCAATGAGGTTTGAGCATCGTTAACGAAGTCCGATCGGAGCGAAACTCGATGGGCATGTTCGGCTCAAGCCCCTAGAGGTCTGTAAGAATTTTGAAAGAAATCGGCCACTAGTTGGCGCTAACGAGTTTTAAGGCTCTGTAATCACGTGGTGTTACACTTATCATCACAAAATGCATATCATTTGATAGATCTGCTCATGCTGAACAACTTTGCCTCAAGAACCATCACTGTCAATCAAACTGTTCATTAAATATTCATGAATATGTTAAAAACCTACTTTTGCGAACTAGTCCCTGGTTTTTCGCCCGATCAGAACCAGACCAGTCTAGGACAATTCTCTGGACTCTCTAGATCAATAATTATCGAAAAAAAGTTGAACTTTTGCATTTTTCGCATGGGTATAATTGGGTCATAAAGAAAATGGGCGTGGCAAAATGCACTCAAAAGCCTATAAATCCTAAACGAAAACTCAGAACTTCACGAAAATTGGTGAGCATATGTGCCACAACATCATTAACAAGCATGCAAAATATCATGGAGATCGGACTATAGGTGGCGCTATAACTGTTAAAAAGCTTGCCTGTATTGGCTGTAAATGGACTTTTCCATCTATTATTTCAGTGGTTAAAAGCTTTCTAAACAAATCTTAATGTCTTAAATGCTTATGTGCTTAAAGGCCTTAAATGCTTGAACCCCGATAAATGCTGCTTGCAGCTTTAATTATTATTATTATTATTCTTCCCTAAAACGCATCGTGCAGCCAAAACCGTAAGGCCTAGAAACGTGATACTTGGTCAAATGGTAGTAGTATTGCTCGCTACTCAGATACACGCACTTAGCCAAATCGGCCCATAGGTGGCGCTACAGCAACCAAAAGCGCGAAACTGCTCATAACTCCTAGACCGTATGTCGTAGACTCAAGTGTCTTATATCAATGTAATCAGGACCTCATGACAAACAAAACGTATATCTCCGATTTCATTTCCGGTATGGAAATTTTTCCGCCATTTTGAATTTTGTCAAAAACCTACTTTTGCGAACTAGTCCTAGGTTTTTCGCCCGATCGGAACCAAACCAGTGCAGAAATGTTCTCTGGAGTCTGAATATCAATAATTATTGAAAAAAAGTTGAAATTTCGATTGACGGTCGCTAAGCGGCGCCAAAATGTATGTTGTGGGAGGAGCCTATTTTACTAAAACGGCTATAACTCCGGAACCCAATGAGGTATAATCATCAAACTCGGTACAAAAGTGTAAGAGGGCACTCTGAGGTCACAGTAAAAAAATTCCGGCGATTGGCCACATGGTGGCGCTATAACACGAAAAAAACTTAAAACAGGCTATAACCACCTGACCATTAGTCCGATTGACTTGAAAATTGGTATGCAGTGTCTTGGCCCAAGGTGTCATGAATGTCTATGAGGACATTGGTGTATCTCAAAAAACATGGCCGCCATCGGCCAATGAAGTTTGAGCACCTATTAGACAAGGTTAACGGAGGCCGATCGGAACGAAACTCGATGGGCATGTTCGAGTCATGGCCCTAGAGGTCTGTAAGAATTTTGAAAGAAATCGGCCACTAGTTGGCGCTAACGAGTTTTATGGCTCTGTAATCACGTGGTGTTACACTTATCGTCACAAAATGCATATCATTTGATAGATCTGCACATGATAAACAATTTTGCCTCAAGAACCATTGCTGTCAATCAAACCGTTCATTAATTATTTGCGAATATGTTAAAAACCTACTTTTGCGAACTAGTCCTAGGTTTTTCGCCCGATCGGAACCTGAGCAGTCTAGGACAATTCTATGGACTCTCTAGATCAATAATTATCAAAAAAAGTTGAAATTTTGCATTTTGCGCATGGCTATAATAGGGTCATAAAGAAAATAGGTGTGGCAAAATGCACTTAAAAGCCTATAAATCATAAATGAAAAATCAGAACTTCACAAAAATTGGTGGCAATATGTGACATAACATCATTAACAAGCATGCAAAATTTTATGGAGATCGGACCATAGGTGCTATAATTGTTAAAAAGCTTGAAAACCATATATTTCCTATGGTACATTGCCTGTATTGACTGTAAATGCTCTTTTCCATCTATGATCATATAATTTTCATATAATAATGTTCAAAACTAGTGCAGTACAATTCTCTGGACTCACTAGATCAGTAATTATCAGAAAAAGTTGAACTACTTAATTTGGATAATAGGGTCACTTCAAAATGTGGCCTTTACCAAGTGAAAGCCTATATCTCTTTAACGAATGTTTAAACCTTCTTAAAAACAAGTCAAAACATGTGAAATATCACTCTGAACATGCATGAAAATTTTCAGACAGATCGAACAAAATTTGCCTCTATAACAGTTAAAAAGGTGAAAATGATATGAATATAATGTCATATTAAGCCAATAAGTGGTATTTTACTGCCCCCTGCTGTTTAAAATAGTCATTTTGTCATATTGTTCTATAATTTATATTTAGACTTTATAAAATCACTATTTTAACATTTACAAATACATTTAGTCAAAATCCATCTGTTAAAGTATTAGTATTGACAGTTTGATCACATCATATATTTCAAATGTCTGTATCTACAACATAATGTGTGTGTGTGTAGTCTTAGGTTTCTGAATAAATTCTGAATCATCTGATTAATAGCTTACAAAGACTTTGTGAAAATGTTTATAGACCATTCAAATATATTTTCATAATGACATATCCCAATAGCATTGAAAAAACAACAACATTTGTCTGTGTGTGTGTGTGTGTGTGTAAACATGCAATATTTAGTTAAAATGGAAAAACTGGTTTGTTTTAGTGCAGAAAAATGGTGAAAATCAAGAAGTTTAAAGTGAAAGTGTGCCAATATGTGGTCTTCTACTGCTCTCTGCTGGCCATTCTACTTATTAATGAAGTCTACTCACATATGTTTTTACATTCATTAGACACTAAAAATCACTTATATAACAATAAGAAACTAAAAAATCACTTATATAACAATTACTATTGTAGCACAATCATGCTAGAATCATAGTAAATAATACTAGAATGTGTGTAAATTGGTAAATTGGAGCCTATTTTACTAAAATGGCTATAAGTCAAGAAGTAAATGAGATATCTTCACCAAACTCAGTACACATGTGTATGGGTTCAATTTGAGGTAACAGTAAACAATTTTATGGAGATCGGACCATAGGTGGCGCTATAACTGTTAAAAAAGCTTTAAAACCATATATTTCCTATGGTACATTGCCTGTATTGGCTGTAAATAGTCTTTTTCATCTATTATGTCAGTGGTTAGATGCTTGCTAAATAAAACTAATAACTTTTGATGCTTTTGTGCTTAAAGGCCTTAAAGGCCTTAACTGCTTGAACCCCGATAAATGCTGCTTGCAGCTTTAATTAGGGGTTCAAGCACGAAGTGCTGAAACCCTATTGTAATTGTACTGATTTTTATTATTAGGGGTTCAAGCACGAAGTGCTGAAACCCTATTGTAATTGTACTGATTTTTATTATTATTATTATTATTATTCTTCTGCCGTAAAACGCATCGTGCAGCCCAAACCGTAAGAGCTGGAACTTTGAAACTTTGCCAGATGGTAGTACAAAAATCGAGGAGAGGTTCAGAGATTATGACCCCGATTGGCCCATAGGTGGCGCTATAACAACCAAAAGCGCGAAACTGCTCATAACTCCTAGACCGTATGTCGTAGACTCAAGTGTCTTATATCATTGGAAAGCTGGACGCCTGACGAACAAAACGTATATCTCCGATTTCATTTCCGCCATGATAGATTTTCCGCCATTTTGAATTTTGTCAAAAACCTACTTTTGCGAACTAGTCCCTGGTTTTTTACCCGATTGGAACCAAACCAGTGCAGAAATGTTCTCTGGAGACTGAATATCAATAATTATCGAAAAAAAGTTGAAATTTCGATTCACGGTCGCTAAGGGGCGCCAAAACGTACGTTGTGGGAGGGGCCTATTTTATTAAAATGGCTATAACTCCCGAAGTAAATGAGGTATCTTCACCAAACTTGGTACACATGTGTATGAGTTCAATCTGGGGTCACAGTAAAAAAATCGCGACGATTGGCCTCATGGTGGCGCTATAACATGAAAAAAACATAAATCAGGCTATAACCACCTGACCGTTAGTCCGATTGACTTGAAAATTGGTATGCAGTGTCTTGGTCCAAGGTGCCATGTATGTGTATGAGGACATTGGCGTATCTCAAAAAACATGGCCGCCATCGGCCAATGAAGTTTGAGCACCTATTAGACAAGGTTAACGGAGGCCGATCGAAACGAAACTCAATGGGCATGTTCGGCTCATGGCCCTAGAGGTCTGTAAGAATTTTAAAAGAAATCGGCCACTAGTTGGCGCTAACGAGTTTTACGGCTCTGTAATCACGTGGTGTTACAAATATCCACACAATATGCATATCATTTGATAGATCTCCTCATCCTGAACAACTTTGCCTCAAGAACCATTGCTGTCAATCAAACTGTTCATTAATTATTCATGAATATGTTAAAAACCTACTTTTGCGAACTAGTCCTAGGTTTTTTGCCCGATCGGAACCAGACCAGTCTAGGACAATTCTCTGGACTCTCTAGATCAATAATTATCAAAAAAAAGTTGAACTTTTGCATTTGGATGGCTGTAATAGGGTCATTTATAAAATGGGCGTGGCAAAATACACTAAAAATCCTATAAATCCTAAATGAAAACTCATAACTTCACAAAAGTTGGTGAGCATATGTGACATAACATCATTAACAAGCATGTAACATTTTATGGAGATCGGACCAAAGGTGGCGCTATAACAGTTAAAAGGCTTTTAAACCATATATTTCCTATGGCAAACTGCCTGTATTGGCTGTAAATGGTCTTTTCCATGTCTGATCATATAATTTTCATATCATAATGTTAAAAACTATCGCATAACCATTCTCTGGACTCACTAGAACAATAGTTGTCAGAAAAAGTTGAACTTCTTCATTTGGATAGCTATAATAGGTTCACTTCAAAATGTGGCCTTTACCAAGTGTCCCCGAAAGCCTATATCTCTTTAATCAATGCTCAGACCTTCTTAAAAACAAGTCAGAACGTGTGAAATATCACCCTGAACAAGGATGAAAAATTTCAGACAGATCGGACAAAATTTGCCTCTGTAACAGTTAAAAAGGTGAAAATGATATGAATTAATGGCATATTAAGCCAATAAGTGGTATTTTACTGCCCCCTGCTGTTTAAAATAGTCATTTTGTCATATTGTTCTATAATTTATATTTAGACTTTATAAAATCCCTATTTTAACATTTACAATTACATTTACATTTACACAAAATCCATCTGTTAAAGTATTAGTATTGACAGTTTGATCACATCATATATTTCAAATATCTGTATCTACAACATAATGTGTGTGTGTAGTCTTAGGTTTCTAAATAAATTCTGAATAATCTGATTAATAGCTTACAAAGACTTTGTGAAATGTTTATAGACCATTGAAATATATTTTCATAATGACATATCCCAATAGCATTGAAAAAACAACAACATTTGTCTTTGTGTGTGTGTGTGTGTGTGTGTGTGTGTGTGTGTGTGTGTGTGTGTGTGTGTGTGTGTGTGTGTGTGTGTGTAAACATGCATTATGGAGTTAAAATGGAAAAACTGGTTTGCTTTAGTACAGAAAAATGGTGAAAATCATGAAGTTTAAAGTGAAAGTGAGCCAATAACTGGTCTTCTACTGCCCTCTGCTGGCCATTCTACTTATTAATGAAGTCTACTCACATATGCTTTTGCATTCATTATACACTAAAAATCACTTATATAACAATAAGACACTAAAAAATCACTTATATAACAATTACTATTGTAGCACAATCATGCTAGAATCATAGTAAATAATACTAGAATGTGGTAAATTGTTGTGGGAGGAGCCTATTTTACTAAAATGGCTATAAGTCAAGAAGTAAATGAGATATCTTCACCAAACTCAGTACACATGTGTATGGGTTCAATTTGAGGTCACAGTAAGCAATTTTATGGAGATCGGACCATAGGTGGCGCTATAACTGTTAAAAAAGCTTTAAAACCATATATTTCCTATGGTACATTGCCTGTATTGGCTGTAAATAGTCTTTTTCATCTATTATGTCAGTGGTTAGATGCTTGCTAAATAAAACTAATAACTTTTGATGCTTTTGTGCTTAAAGGCCTTAAAGGCCTTAACTGCTTGAACCCCGATAAATGCTGCTTGCAGCTTTAATTATTATTATTATTCTTCCCTAAAACGCATCGTGCAGCCAAAACCGTAAGGCCTAGAGACGTGATACTTGGTCAAATGGTAGTAGTATTGCTCGCTACTCAGATACACGGACTTAGCCAAATCGGCCCATAGGTGGCGCTACAGCGACCAAAAGCGCGAAACTGCTCAGAACTCCTAGACCGTATGTCGTAGACTCAAGTGTCTTATATCATTGGAAAGCTGGATGCCTGACGAACAAAACGTATATCTCCGATTTCATTTCCGCCATGATAGATTTTCCGCCATTTTGAATTTTGCCAAAAACCTACTTTTGCGAACTAGTCCTAGGTTTTTCGCCCGATCGGAACCAAACCAGTACAGAAATGTTCTCTGGAGTCTGAATATCAATAATTATCGAAAAAAAGTTGAAATTTCGATTCACGGACGCTAAGGGGCGCCAAAACGTACGTTGTGGGAGGGGCCTATTTTACTAAAATGGCTATAACTCCAGAAGTAAATGAGGTATCTTCACCAAACTCGGTACACATGTGTAAGAGGTCAATCTGAGGTCATAGTATAAAGATTGCGGCGATTGGCCACATGGTGGCGCTATAACATGAAAAAAACATAAATCAGGCTTTAACCACCTGACCGTTAGTCCGATTGACTTGAAAATTGGTATGCAGTGTCTTGGCCCAAGGTGTCATGTATGTCTATGAGGACATTGGTGTATCTCAAAAAACATGGCCGCCATCGGCCAATGAAGTTTGAGCACCTATTAGACAAGGTTAACGGAGGCCGATCGGAACGAAACTCGATGGGCATGTTCAACTCATAGCCCTAGAGGTCTGTAAGAATTTTGAAAGAAATCGGCCACTAGTTGGCGCTAACGAGTTTTATGGCTCTGTAATCACGTGGTGTTACACTTATTGTCACAAAATGCATATCATTTGATAGATCTGCTCATGCTGAACAACATTGCCTCAAGAACCATTGCTGTCAATCAAATCGTTCATTAATTATTCGCGAATATGTTAAAAACCTACTTTTGCGAACTAGTCCCTGGTTTTTCGCCCGATCGGAACCAAACCAGTCTAGGACAATTCTCTGGACTCTCTAGATCAATAATTATCAAAAAAAAGTTGAACTTTTGCATTTGCCTGGCTGTAATAGGGTCATTTAGAAAATGGGCGTGGCAAAATACATTAAAAAGCCTATAAATCCTAAATAAAAACTCAGAACTTCACAAAAATTGGTGAACTTATGTGATATAACATCATTAACAAGCATGCAAAATTTCATGGAGATCGGACCATAGTTGGCGCTATAACTGTTAAAAACCTTTAAAACCATATATTTCCTATGGTACATTGCCTGTATTGGCTGTAAATGGTGTTTTCCATCTATTATGTCAGTGGTTAAATGCTTGCTAAATAAAACTTGATAACTTTTGATGCTATTGTGCTTAAAAACCCTCAAAGGCCTTAATAGCTTGAACCCCGATAAATGCTGCTTGCAGCTTTAATTATTATTATTATTATTATTCTTCTGCCGTAAAACGCATCGTGCAGCCCAAACCGTAAGGGCTAGAGCTTTGAAACTTTGCCAGATGGTAGTACAAAAATCGAGGAGAGGTTCAGAGATTATGACCCCGATTGGCCCATAGGTGGCGCTATAGCGACCAAAAGCGCGAAACTGCTCATAACTCCTAGACCGTATGTCGCAGCCTCAAGTGTCTTATATCATTGGAAAGCTGGACGCCTGACGAACAAAACGTATATCTCCGATTTTATTTCCGTCATGATAGATTTTCCGCCATTTTGAATTTTGTCGAAAATCTACTTTTGCGAACTAGTCCCTGGTTTTTCGCCCGATCGGAACCAAACCAGTGCAGAATTGTTCTCTGGAGTCTGAAGATCAATAATTATCGAAAAAAAGTTGAAATTTCGATTCACAGTCGCTAGGGGGTGCAAAATTAACGTTGTGGGAGGAGCCTATTTTACTAAAATGGCTATAACTCCAGAAGTAATTCAGTAAACTTCACCAAACTTGGTATACATGTGTAGGAGGTCAGTCTGAGGTCACAGTAAAAAAATCGCGGCGATCGGCCACATGGTGGCGCTATAACATGACAAAAACATAAAACAGGCTATAACCACCTGACCGTTAGTCTGATTGACTTGAAAATTGGTATGCAGTGTCTTGGTCCAAGGTGCCATGTATGTCTATGAGGACATTGGTGTATCTCAAAAAACATGGCCGCCATTGGCCAATAAATTTGAGCACCTATTAGACAAGGTTAACAGAGGCCGATCGGAACGAAACTCGATGGGCATGTTCGACTCATGGCCCTGGAGGTCTGTAAGAATTTTAAAAGAAATCGGCCACTAGTTGGCGCTAACGAGTTTTATGGCTCTGTAATCACGTGGTGTTACACATATCATCACAATATGCATATCATTTGATAGATCTGCTCATGCTGAACAACTTTGCCTCAAGAACCATTGCTGTCAATCAAACCGTTCATTAAATATTTGTGAATATGTTAAAAACCTACTTTTGCGAACTAGTCCTAGGTTTTTCGCCCGATCGGAACCAAACCAGTCTAGGACAATTCTCTGGACTCTCTAGATCAATAATTATCAAAAAAAAGTTGAACTTTTGCATTTGGATGGCTGTAATAGGATCATTTATAAAATGGGCGTGGCAAAATACATTAAAAAGCCTATAAATCCTAAATAAAAACCCAGAACTTCACAAAAATTGGTGAACTTATGTGACATAACATCATTAACAAGCATGCAAAATTTCATGGAGATCGGACCATAGTTGGCGCTATAACTGTTAAAAGGCTTTAAAACTATATATTTCCTATGGTAAACTGCCTGTATTGGCTGTAAATGGTCTTTTCCATCTCTGATCATATCATTTTCATATCATAATGTTAAAAACTAGTGCAATACAATTCTCTGGACTCACTAGAACAATAATTGTCAGAAAAAGTTGAACTACTTCATTTGGATTGCTATAATAGGTTCACTTCAAAATGTGGCCTTTACCAATTGTCCCTGAAAGCCTATATCTCTTTAAAGAATGTTCAAACCTTCTTAAAAACAAGTCAGAACATGTGAAATATCACTCTGAACATGCATGAAAATTTTCAGACAGATCTGACAAAATTTGCCTCTATAACAGTTAAAAAGGTGAAAATGATATGAATATAATGGCATATTAAGCCAATAAGTGGTTTTTTACTGCCCCCTGCTGTTTAAAATAGTCATGTTCTCATATTGTTCTATAATTCATATTTAGACTTTATAAAATCACTATTTTAACATTTACAATTACATTTAGTCAAAATCCATCTGTTAAAGTATTAGTATTGACAGTTTGATCACATTATATATTTCAAATGTCTGTATCTACAACATAATGTGTGTGTGTAGTCTTAGGTTTCTGAATAAATTCTGAATCATCTGATTAATAGCTTACAAAGACTTTGTGAAATGTTTATAGACCATTGAAATATATTTTCATAATGACATATCCCAATAGCATTGAAAAAACAACAACATTTGTCTTTGTGTGTGTGTGTGTGTGTGTGTGTGTGTGTGTGTGTGTGTGTGTGTGTGTGTGTGTGTGTGTGTGTGTGTGTGTGTGTGTGTGTGTGTGTGTAAACATGCATTATGGAGTTAAAATGGAAAAACTGGTTTGATTTAGTACAGAAAAATGGTGAAAATCATGAAGTTTAAAGTCAAAGTGAGCCAATAAGTGGTCTTCTACTGCCCTCTGCTGGCCATTCTACGTATTAATGAAGTCTACTCACATATGCTTTGGCATTCATTATACACTAAAAATCACTTATATAACAATAAGACACTAAAAAATAACGTATATAACAATTACTATTGTAGCACAATCATATTTTGTCAGAGTTTATCACTCATAAATCATATTTTGTCAGAGTATACAATCACAGTAAACAATGGTAAATCCTACTAGAATGTAGTATATCATGGTAAATCATGCTAGAATATGGCAAATCAGGCTAGAATCATAGTAAATAGTACTAGAATGTGGTAAATTGTTGTGGGAGGAGCCTATTTTACTAAAATGGCTATAACTCAAGAAGTAAATGAGATATTTTCACCAAACTCAGTACACATGTGTATGGTTTCAATTTGAGGTCACAGTAAACATTTTTATGGAGATCGGACCATAGGTAGCGCTATAACTGTTAAAAAGCTTTAAAACCATATATATCCCATGGTAAACTGCCTGTATTGGCTGTAAATGGTCTTCTCCATCTATTATGTCCGTGGTTACATGCTTGCTAAATAAATCTTAATAACTTTTGATGCTTTTGTGCTTAAATGCCTAAAAGGCTTTAACTGGATCCAGACGGACAAAATGGCTATCTCCAAATTCACCTACGAGCAAAAAAAAAATTGTTATGGCCAATTTTGTCCAAAACCTACTTTTGCGAACTAGTCCTAGGTTTTTGGCCCAATCGGAACCAGACCAGTCTAGGACAATTCTATGGACTCTCTAGATCAATAATTATCGAAAAAAAAGTGGAACTTTTGCATTTGCCTGGCTGTAGCAGGGTAATTTAGGAAAGGGGTGGGACAAAAAAAACACTCAAAAGCCTATACAACCTAAGGGAAAACCCCAAACTTCACAAAAATCGATGAGCAGATGTGTCATAGCATGGTGAAGAAGCATGCCAAGTTTCGTGAAGATCGGACAAGAGGTGGCGCTATAACTGTCCAAAACGTCTCTTCTTATTAGGGGTTCAAGCACGAAGTGCTGAAACCCTATTGTAATTGTACTGATTTTTATTATTATTATTATTAATATTTGGATGGCTGTAATAGGGTCATTTATAAAATGGGCCTGGCAAAATACACTAAAAAGCCTATAAATCCTAAATGAAAACTCAAAACTTCACAAAAATTGGTGAGCATATGTCACATAACATCATTAACAAGCATGCCAAATTTTATGGACATCAGACCAAAGGTGGCACTATAACTGTTAAAAAGCTTTAAAACCACATATTTCCTATGGTAAATTGCCTGTATTGACTGTAAATGGTCTTTTCCATCTATTATGTCAGTGGTTAGATGCTTGCTAATTAAAATTTGATAACTTTTGTGCTTAAAAACCCTTAAAGGCCTTAATAGCTTGAACCCCGATAAATGCTGCTTGCAGCTTTAATTATTATTATTATTATTATTATTCCGCCGTAAAACGCATCGTGCAGCCCAAACCGTAAGAGCTGGAACTTTGAAACTTTGACAGATGGTAGTACAAAAATCGAGGAAAGGTTCAGAGATTATGACCCCGATTGGCCCATAGGTGGCGCTATAGCAACCAAAAGCGCGAAACTGTTCATAACTCCTAGACCTTATGTCGTAGACTCAAGTGTCTTATATCATTGGAAAGCTGGATGCCTGACGAACAAAACGTATATCTCCGATTTCATTTCCGCCATGATAGATTTTCCGCCATTTTGAATTTTGTCAAAAACCTACTTTTGCGAACTAGTCCCTGGTTTTTTGCCCGATTGGAACCAAACCAGTGCAGAAATGTTCTCTGGAGCCTGAGTATCAATAATTATCGAAAAAAAGTGGAAATTTCGATTCACGGTCGCTAAGGGGCGCCAAAACGTAGGTTGTGGGAGGGGCCTATTTTACTAAAATGGCTAGAACTCCCGATGTAAATGAGGTATCTTCACCAAACTTGGTACACATGTGTATGAGTTCAATCTGGGGTCACAGTAAAAAAATCGCGACGATTGGCCTCGTGGTGGCGCTATAAAATGAAAAAAACATAAAACAGGCTATAACCACCTGACCGTTAGTCCGATTGACTTGAAAATTGGTATGCAGTGTCTTGGTCCAAGGTGCCATGTATGTCTATGAGGACATTGGCTTATCTCAAAAAACATGGCCGCCATCGGCCAATGAAGTTTGAGCACCTATTAGACAAGGTTAACGGAGGCCGATCGGAACGAAACTCAATGGGCATGTTCGGCTCATGGCCCTAGAGGTCTGTAATAATTTTGAAAGAAATCGGCCACTAGTTGGCGCTAATGAGTTTTATGGCTCTGTAATCACGTGGTGTTACACTTATCATCACAAAATGCATATCATTTGATAGATCTGCTTATGCTGAACAACTTTGCCTCTAGAACCATTGCTGTCAATCAAACAGTTTATTAATTATTCACGAATATGTTAAAAACCTACTTTTGCAAACTAGTCCCTGGTTTTTTGCCCGATCGGAACCAAACGAGTCTAGGACAATTCTCTGGACTCTCTAGATCAATAATTATCAAAAAAAGTTGAACTTTTGCATTTTTCGCATGGGTATAATTGTGTCATAAAGAAAATGGACGTGGCAAAATGCAATCAAAAGCCTATAAATTCTAAACAAAAACTCAGAACATCACGATAATTGGTCAGCATATGTGTCGTACCATGCTAAAGAAGCATGGAAATTTTTATGGAGATCGGACCAAAGGTGGCGCTATAACTGTTAAAAAGCTTTAAAACCATATATTTCCTATGGTAAATTGCCTGTATTGCCTGTGAATGGTCTTTTCCATCTATAATCATAATGTTCATATAATAATGTTCAAAACCAGTGCAGTGCAATTCTCTGGACTCTCTAGATCAATAATTATCAGAAAAAGTATGACTTCTTCATTTGGATGGCTATAATAGTGTCACTTCAATATGTGGCCATTACCAAGTGTCCCCAAAAGCCTATATCTCTTTAATGAATGTTCAAACCTTCTTAAAAACAAGTCAGAACATGTGAAATATCTCTCTGAACATGCATGAAAATTTTCAGACAGATCTGACAAAATTTGCCTCTATAACAGTTAAAAAGGTGAAAATGATATGAATTAATGGCATGTTAAGCCAATAAGTGGTATTTTACTGCCCCCTGCTGTTTAAAATAGTCATTTTGTCATATTGGTATTGGTATCAGCCATGGTAAATCATGATAAACTATGGTAAGTGTGTGTGTGTGTGTGTGTGTGTGTGTGTGTGTGTGTGTGTGTGTGTGTGTGTGTGTGTGTGTGTAAGCATGCATTGAGTTAACATGGAAAAACTGGTTTGCTTTAGTGCAGAAAACTGGTTTAAAGTGAAAGTGAGCCAATAAGTGGTCTTCTACTGCCCTCTGCTGGCCATTCTACTTAATAATGAAATATTTTACATGTGCTTTTGCATTCATACTTGGACACACACTAAAAATCACGTATATAACTAACTATTATAACACAATAATATTTTGTCAGTGTTCATCACCTCATTTGCACTGACACTTCACATATTTGCTAGTAATGTGGTTAATCATGCTAGAAACTGTCACGGTCACGTTCTTCTGTCTTCGTCTGTGTGTGCACTACACTTCCCAGAGTCCTCAGTCGTCATCACCTGCACCTGGTCCTCATCATCCTCATCATCATCATCACCGTCACCTGTCTTCCCTCATTATCTTCTGTGTATTTAAGTTCCTGTCCTTCACTTGTCTTTTGTCGGTTAATGTTTTATGTTAGGCGATCTTTGCCTGAGCACATGCTCCCTGTTCCTTGTTTTTGTGAGATTGTGAATTAAAACCTTGGATTACTTCATCTGCGAGTTTGCCTCCTACTTCATCTACCCTGCAGCCTGACAGATTAACCGACCTAAAAGAAAAGAGGTAGAGACCATGGATCCAATTTATACCCTCTGCTCCATCTTCCAGAATGGCCGCTCCATAGAAGACTATGTGTGTGAGTTTTTGACTTATTGCCACCTGGCTCCCCTGGATGATGCTAAAGTTAAAGACTGTTTCTGGATGGGTCTGGACCACGAAGTGAGTCTGTATCTACCTGATGTCGACCCCATATGTACTCTGGCCCAGTATCTTGATTTTGTTTTATTATTCTGTGGATCTCTCTTCACTGTGGGCGAAGCCGAACCTGCACTTCACGCCAGTCCAGCCAAGCCTGCACGTCACGACAGTCCAGCCGAGCCTGCACTTCATGCCAGAACTGCCGAGACCAAGGCAGTATGCGTCGTGCCCGCCGCCCCTGAGACTGTGAGCGTCACGCCCGCCGTGCCTGTGACTGACAACATCGTGCCTGCCAAGCCTATGTCCGGGGTTGATGACTTCAGTGACCTTCCTCCTCTCATCGGTCCTGATGAGCCAGAGCCAGAGTTTTCAGAGCCTTCACCGCTGGTCCCGTCCAGCACCGAGCCTTCACCGCTGGTCCCGCCCAGCATCGAGCCTTCACCGCTGGTCCCGTCCAGCACAGAGCCTTCTTCACAGCTGGTCCCGTCCAGCACTGAGCCTTCTTCACCGCTGGTCCCGTCCAGCACAGAGCCTTCTTCACCGCTGGTCCCGTCCAGCACAGAGCCTTCTTCACCGCTGGTCCCGTCCAGCACTGAGCCTTCTTCACCGCTGGTCCCGTCCAGCACTGAGCCTTCACCGCTGGTCCCGTCCAGCACAGAGCCTTCACAGCTGGTCCCGTCCAGCCCAGAGCCTTCGCCGCTGGTCCCGTCCAGCCCAGAGCCCTCTTCACCGCTGGTCCCGTCCAGCCCGGAGCCCACTTCGCCGCTGGTCCTGCCCAGCTCAGAGCCCTCTTCGCCGCTGGTCCTGCCCAGCTCAGAGCCCTCTTCGCCGCTGGTCCTGCCCAGCTCAGAGCCCTCTTCGCCGCTGGTCCTGCCCAGCTCAGAGCCCTCTTCGCCGCTGGTCCTGTCCAGCTCAGAGCCTTCTTCGCCGCTGGTCCTGCCCAGCTCAGAGCTCTCTTCGTCGCTGGATCTGCCCAGCACAAAGCCCTCATCGCTGGATCTGCCCAGCACAAAGCCCTCATCGCTGGATCTGCCCAGCACAAAGCCCTCATCGCTGGATCTGCCCAGCACAAAGCCCTCATCGCTGGATCTGCCCAGCACAAAGCCCTCGTCGCTGGATCTGCCCAGCACAAAGCCCTCGTCGCTGGATCTGCCCAGCACCGAGCCCTCGTCGCTGGATCTGCCCAGCACCGAGCCCTCGTCGCTGGATCTGCCCAGCACCGAGCCCTCGTCGCTGCCCTGCACCGAGCCCTCTCTGGTACCCGGGACTTTTCCCAAGTATTTTTTGGGGGGGGGCCATAGGGCTCCGTCCTGGCCACCTGAGGGGTCTTCACCGCCGTGGCCACCTGAAGGGTCTTCACCGCCGTGGCCACCAGAAGGGTCCTCACCGCCGTGGCCACCAGAAGGGTCCTCACCGCCGTGGCCGCCCGAAGGGTCCTCACCGCCGTGGCCACCCGAAGGGGTTTCTCCGCCGTGGCCACCCGAAGGGGTTTCTCCGCCGTGGCCACCCGAAGGGGTTTCTCCGCCGTGGCCACCCGAAGGGGTTTCTCCGCCGTGGCCACCGGAAGGGTCCGCACCGCCGTGGCCACCGGAAGGGTCCGCACCGCCGTGGCCACCGGAAGGGTCCGCACCGCCGTGGCCACCTGATCAGCCTGTTCCTCCATGGTCCCCTGTTCAGCCTGCACCGTCTTGATCACCTCCTCTGTCTGTCCTGCCACCATCCTGGAGTCCGTACTTCAGAACCTGGTCCACCTTCCCGTCACGGACTCCAGGATGCCCACCCCCCCTCCCGTATGCTGCCTTCTTCGGCGCGGGACGCGCCTTGCGGGAGGGGGGAGTAATGTCACGGTCACGTTCTTCTGTCTTCGTCTGTGTGTGCACTACACTTCCCAGAGTCCTCAGTCGTCATCACCTGCACCTGGTCCTCATCATCCTCATCATCATCATCACCGTCACCTGTCTTCCCTCATTATCTTCTGTGTATTTAAGTTCCTGTCCTTCACTTGTCTTTTGTCGGTTAATGTTTTATGTTAGGCGATCTTTGCCTGAGCACATGCTCCCTGTTCCTTGTTTTTGTGAGATTGTGAATTAAAACCTTGGATTACTTCATCTGCGAGTTTGCCTCCTACTTCATCTACCCTGCAGCCTGACAGAAACATTGTAAATCATAGTAAATAATACTGAAATGAGGTGTATCAAGGTAAATCATGCTAGAATCCTAATAAATCATTCTGGAACATGGTATATGATAGTAAATCATGCTAGAATCATATTAAATAATTCTAGAATGTGGCAAATCGTTGTGGGAGGAGCCTATTTTACTCAAATGGCTATAACTCAAGAAGTAAATGAGATATCTTCACCAAACTCAGTACACATGTGTATGGGTTCAATTTGAGGTCACAGTAAACAATTCTATGGAGATCGGAGCATAGGTGGCGCTATAACTGTTAAAAAGCTTTAAAACCATATATATCCCATGGCAAATTGCCTGTATTGGCTGTAAATGGTCTTTTCCATCTATTATGTCAGTGGTTACATGCTTGCTAAATAAATCTTAATAACTTTTGATGCTTTTGTGCTTAAATGCCTTAAAGGCCTTAACTGCTTGAACCCCGATAAATGCTGCTTGCAGCTTTAATTAGGGGTTCAAGCATGAAATGCTGAAACCCTATTGTAATTGTGCTGATTTTTATTATTATTATTATTATTCCGCCGTAAAACGCATCGTGCAGCCTAAACCGTAAGTGCTAGAGACTTGAAACTTGGCCAGAAGGTAGTACAAAAATCGAGGAGAGGTTCAGAGAATATGAGCTAGATTGGCCAATAGGTGGCGCTACAGTGCAAAAAACAAAAAAATTGCATATTTTTGCTTAAATCTCATCAACCCTTTGTCACAGACTCAAGTGTCTTATATCTTTGGAATCCTTGGGTCAAGCCGAACAAAAAAGGCCTCAAGGATTTCATTTCCGGTATGCAAATTTTTCCGCCATTTTGGATTTTGTCCAAAACCTACTTTTGCGAACTAGTCCCTGGTTTTTCGCCCGATCGGAACCAAACCAGTGCAGAAATATTCACAGGAGTCTGAATATCAATAATTATCGAAAAAAAGTTAAAATTTCGATCCACGGTTGCTAAGGGGCATCAAAACGTTCGCAGGAGGCGGAGCTAATTATACAAAAATGGCTATAACTCGTGAACGAAATGAGATATTTTCACCAAACTCGGTACACATATGTATGAGCTCAAGTTGAGGTCACAGTAAAAAAATCGCGGTGATTGGCCTCATGGTGGCGCTATAATATGAAAAAAACATAAAACAGGCTATAACCACCTGACCGTTAGTCCGATTGACTTGAAAATTGGTATGCAGTGTCTTGGTCCAAGGTGCCATGTATGTCTATGAGGACATTGGTGTATCTCAAAAAACATGGCCGCTATCGGCCAATGAAGTTTGAGCACCTATTAGACAAGGTTAACGGAGGCCGATCGGAACAAAACTCAGTGGGCATGTTCGGCTCAAGCCCCTAGAGGTCTGTAAGAATTTTGAAAGAAATCGGCCACTAGTTGGCGCTAACGAGTTTTATGGCTCTGTAATCACGTGGTGTTACACTTATCGTCACAAAATGCATATCATATGATAGATCTGCTCATGCTGAACAACTTTGCCTCTAGATCCATTGCTGTCAATCAAACAGTTCATTAAATATTCATGAATATGTTAAAAACCTACTTTTGCGAACTAGTCCTAGGTTTTTTGCCCGATCGGAACCAGACCAGTCTAGGACAATTCTCTGGACTCTCTAGATCAATAATTATCAAAAAAAAGTTGAACTTTTGCATTTGGATGGCTGTAATAGGGTAATTTATAAAATGGGCGTGTCAAAATACATTAAAAAGCCTATAAATCCTAAATAAAAACTCAGAACTTCACAAAAATTGGTCAGCATATGTGACATAACATCATTAACAAGCATGAAAAATTCTATGGAGATCGGACGATAGGTGGCGCTATAACTGTTAAAAAGCTTTAAAATCATATATTTCCTATGGTAAACTGCCTGTATTGGCTGTAAATGGTCTTTTCCATCTCTGATCATATAATTTTCATATCATAATGTTAAAAAACTAGTGCAATACAATTCTCTGGACTCACTAGATCAATAATTGTCAGAAAGTTGAACTACTTCATTTGGATAGCTATAATAGGTTCACTTCAAAATCTGGCCTTTACCAAGTGTCCCCGAAAGCCTATATCTCTTTAATCAATGCTCAGACCTTCTTAAAAACAAGTCAGAACGTGTGAAATATCACCCTGAACAAGCATGAAAATTTTCAGACAGATCGGACAAAATTTGCCTCTATAACAGTTAAAAAGGTGAAAATGATATGAATTAATGGCATGTTAAGCCAATAAGTGGTATTTTACTGCCCCCTGCTGTTTAAAATAGTCATTTTCTCATATTGGTATTGGTATCAGCCATGGTAAATCATGATAAATGATGGTGTGTGTGTGTGTGTGTGTGTGTGTGTGTGTGTGTGTGTGTGTGTGTGTGTGTGTGTGTGTGGTACAAATATAACAAAGGTTTTATTTTCCAACATGAAAACAAACATAACAGAGTGCTAGTGCACAAACAATAACCGACAATGATAATGGATGAGAGGGGAACTTAAATACACAGATCAAGACAAGGACAACAGGTGACGGTTATGATGATGAGGAGCAGGTGATGATGAGGAGGGTGATGAGGAGCAGGTGCAGGTGATGACGACAGATGGTGAATGTGATGAAGACAGAAGGTGAATGTGATGAAGGTGAATGTGACACCAATATCACTGAAACATTTGTGTGTGTGTGTGTGTGTGTGTGTGTGTGTGTGTGTAGCATTATTGTGTGTAGCATATGTAGCAAGTATGCATTATTGAGTTAACATGGAAACACTGGTTTGCTTTAGTGCAGAAAACTGGTCAAAATCATGAGGTTTAAAGTGAAAGTGAGCCAATAAGTGGTCTTCTACTGCCCTCTGCTGGCCATTCTACTTATTAATTAAATTTTTCCACATGTGCTTGCATTTATACTTGAATACACACTAAAAATCACTTATATAGCAATAACTATTATAACACAATCATATTTTGTCAGTGTTAATCACTTTATTTGCACTGACACTCAAATAATTGCTAGTAATGTGATAAATCAGGCTAGAAACATGGTAAATCAAAGTAAATAATACTAGATTGTCGTTTATCTCCTGGTAAATAATACTAGAACGTGGTATATCATGGTAAATCATGGTTAACTATGCTGTGTGTGTATGTGTGTGTGTGTGTGTGTGTGTGTGTGTGTGTGTGTGTGTGTGTGTGTGTGTGTGTGTGTGTGTGTGTAAGCATGCATTGAGTTAACATGGAAAAACTGGTTTGCTTTAGTGCAGAAAACTGGTTTAAAGTGAAAGTGAGCCAATAAGTGGTCTTCTAGTGCCCTCTGCTGGCCATTCTACTTAATAATGAAATATTTTACATGTGCTTTTGCATTCATACTTGGACACACACTAAAAATCACGTATATAACTAACTATTATAACACAATAATATTTTGTCAGTGTTCATCACCTCATTTGCACTGACACTTCACATAATTGCTAGTAATGTGGTTAATCATGCTAGAAACATTGTAAATCATAGTAAATAATACTGAAATGAGGTGTATCAAGGTAAATCATGCTAGAATCCTAATAAATCATTCTGGAACATGGTATATGATAGTAAATCATGCTAGAATCATATTAAATAATTCTAGAATGTGGCAAATCGTTGTGGGAGGAGCCTATTTTACTCAAATGGCTATAACTCAAGAAGTAAATGAGATATCTTCACCAAACTCAGTACACATGTGTATGGGTTCAATTTGAGGTCACAGTAAACAATTTTATGGAGATCGGAGCATAGGTGGCGCTATAACTGTTAAAAAGCTTTAAAACCATATATATCCCATGGCAAATTGCCTGTATTGGCTGTAAATTGTCTTTTCCATCTATTATGTCAGTGGTTACATGCTTGCTAAATAAATCTTAATAACTTTTGATGCTTTTGTGCTTAAATGCCTTAAAGGCCTTAACTGCTTGAACCAAGATAAATGCTGCTTGCAGCTTTAATTAGGGGTTCAAGCATGAAATGCTGAAACCCTATTGTAATTGTGCTGATTTTTAGGGGTTCAAGCACGAAGTGCTGAAACCCTATTGTAATTGTACTGATTTTTATTAGGGGTTCAAGCACGAAGTGCTGAAACCCTATTGTAATTGTACTGATTTTTATTATTATTATTATTATTATTCTTCTGCCGTAAAACGCATCGTGCAGCCCAAACCGTAGGGGCTAGAGCATTGAAACTTTGCCAGATGGTAGTACAAAAATCGAGGAGAGGTTCAGAGATTATGACCACGATTGGCCCATAGGTGGCGCTATAGCGACCAAAAGCGCGAAACTGCTCATAACTCCTAGACCGTATGTCGTAGACTCAAGTGTCTTATATCATTGGAAAGCTGGACGCCTGACGAACAAAACGTATATCTCCGATTTCATTTCCGTCATGATAGATTTTCCGCCATTTTGAATTTTGTCAAAAACCTACTTTTGCGAACTAGTCCGTGGTTTTTTGCCCGATCGGAACCAAACCAGTGCAGAAATGTTCTCTAGAGTCTGAAGATTAATAATTATTGAAAAAAAGTTGAAATTTCGATTCACGGACGCTAAGGGTCGCCAAAATGGACGTTGTGGGAGGAGCCTATTTTACTAAAATGGTTATAACTCCAGAAGTAAATGAGGTATTTTCACCAAACTTGGTACACATATGTAAGAGGTCAATCTGAGGTCACGGTAAAAAAATCGCGGCGATTGGCCAAATGGTGGCGCTATAACATGAAAAAAACATAAAACAGGCTATAACCACCTGACCGTTAGTCCGATTGACTTGAAAATTGGTATGCAGTGTCTTGGTCCAAGGTGCCATGTATGTCTATGAGGACATTGGCGTATCTCAAAAAACATGGCCGCCATTGGCCAATGAAGTTGAGCACCTATTAGACAAGGTTAACGGAGGCCGATCAGAAGGAAACTCGGTGGGCATGTTCGACTCATGGCCCTAGAAGTCTGTAAGAATTTTGAAAGAAATCGGCCACTAGTTGGCGCTAACGAGTTTTATGGCTCTGTAATCACGTGGTGTTACACATATTATCACAAAATGCATATCATTTGATAGATCTGCTCATGCTGAACAACTTTGCCTCTAGAACCATTGCTGTCAATCAAACCTTTCATTAAATATTCATGAATATGTTAAAAACCTACTTTTGCGAACTAGTCCCTGGTTTTTCGCCCGATCGGAACCAGACCAGTCTAGGACAATTCTCTGGACTCTCTAGATCAATAATTATCGAAAAAAAGTTGAACTTTTGCATTTGGATGGCTTTAAAAGGGTCATTTATAAAATGGGCGTGGCAAAATACACTAAAAAGCCTATAAATCCTAAATGAAAACTCAGAACTTCACAAAAATTGGTGAGCATATGTGTCATAACATCATAAACAAGCATGCAAAATTTTATGGAGATCGGACAATAGTTGGCGCTATAACTGGTAAAAGGCTTTAAAACCATATATTTCCTATGGTAAACTGCCTGTATTGGCTGTAAATGGTCTTTTCCATGTCTGATCATATAATTTTCATATCATAATGTTAAAAACTAGTGCATAACCATTCTCTGGATTCACTAGAACAATAGTTGTCAGAAAAAGTTGAACTACTTCATTTGGATAGCTATAATAGGTTCACTTCAAAATGTGGCCTTTACCAAGTGTCCCCGAAAGCCTATATCTCTTTAATGAATGTTCAAACCTTCTTAAAAACAAGTCAGAACATGTGAAATATCACTCTGAACATGCATGAAAATTTTCAGACAGATCGGACAAAATTTGCCTCTATAACAGTTAAAAAGGTGAAAATGATATGAATTAATGGCATGTTAAGCCAATAAGTGGTATTTTACTGCCCCCCGCTGTTTAAAATAGTCATTTTCTCATATTGGTATTGGTATCAGCCATGGTAAATCATGATAAATGATGGTGTGTGTGTGTGTGTGTGTGTGTGTGTGTGTGTGTGTGTGTGTGTGTGTGTGTGTGTGTGGTACAAATATAACAAAGGTTTTATTTTCCAACATGAAAACAAACATAACAGAGTGCTAGTGCACAAACAATAACCGACAATGATAATGGATGAGAGGGGAACTTAAATACACAGATCAAGACAAGGACAACAGGTGACGGTTATGATGATGAGGAGCAGGTGATGATGAGGAGGGTGATGAGGAGCAGGTGCAGGTGATGACGACAGATAGTGAATGTGATGAAGACAGAAGGTGAATGTGATGAAGGTGAATGTGACACCAATATCACTAAAACATTTGTGTGTGTGTGTGTGTGTGTGTGTGTGTGTGTGTGTGTGTGTGTGTGTGTGTGTGTGTGTGTGTGTAGCATTATTGTGTGTAGCATATGTAGCAAGTATGCATTATTGAGTTAACATGGAAACACTGGTTTGCTTTAGTGCAGAAAACTGGTCAAAATCATGAGGTTTAAAGTGAAAGTGAGCCAATAAGTGGTCTTCTACTGCCCTCTGCTGGCCATTCTACTTATTAATTAAATTTTTCCACATGTGCTTGCATTTATACTTGAATACACACTAAAAATCACTTATATAGCAATAACTATTATAACACAATCATATTTTGTCAGTGTTAATCACTTTATTTGCACTGACACTTCAAATAATTGCTAGTAATGTGGTAAATCATGGTAAATCATGGTTAACTATGCTGTGTGTGTGTGTCTGTGTGTGTGTGTGTGTGTGTGTGTGTGTGTGTGTGTGTGTGTGTGTGTGTGTGTGTGTGTGTGTGTGTAAGCATGCATTGAGTTAACATGGATAAACTGGTTTGCTTTAGTGCAGAAAACTGGTTTAAAGTGAAAGTGAGCCAATAAGTGGTCTTCTACTGCCCTCTGCTGGCCATTCTACTTATTAATGAAATATTTCAACATGTGCTTGCATTCATACTTGAATACACACTAAAAAAATCACTTATATAGCAATAACTTTTATAACACAATCATATTTTGTCAGTGTTAATCACTTTATTTGCACTGACACTTCAAATAATTGCTAGTAATGTGATAAATCAGGCTAGAAACATGGTAAATCAAAGTAAATAATACTAGATTGTCGTTTATCTCCTGGTAAATAATACTAGAACGTGGTATATCATGGTAAATCATGGTTAACTAAACTGTGTGTGTATGTGTGTGTGTGTGTGTGTGTGTGTGTGTGTGTGTGTGTGTGTGTGTGTGTGTGTGTGTGTGTGTGTGTGTGTGTGTGTGTGTGTGTGTAAGCATGCATTGAGTTAACATGGAAAAACTGGTTTGCTTTAGTGCAGAAAACTGGTTTAAAGTGAAAGTGAGCCAATAAGTGGTCTTCTAGTGCCCTCTGCTGGCCATTCTACTCAATAATGAAATATTTTAAGTCAAGTCAAGTCAAGTCAAGTATATTTGTATAGCGCTTTTCACAATACAGATTGTATCAAAGCAGCTTCACAGTATTAAATTAAAATAATACAACAAGGTTTGTTTCTAGTGGAATTTATTGATAAAATCAAATTAGATATCCCCAGAATATCCCCAACTGAGCAAGCCAAAGGCAACAGTGGCAAGGAACCGAAAAACTCCATCAAGTGACCTAATAGTGTCCTAAAACTCCATCAGGTGACCCAATGGAGAAAAAAAAAACCTTGGGAGAACCCAGGCTCAGTCGGGGGCCAGTTCTCCTCTGGCGTTTATTAACTAGAGGCCGGATTGTAATTTGAACTGTAAGATTAAAAATATTATATGAATGCCTGGCTGAAGAGATGCGACTTTAATCTAGTTTTAAACTGGGAGAGCGAGTCTGAGCAACGAACAGTATCAGGAAGGCTATTCCAGAGTTTTGGAGCTTTTACATGTGCTTTTGCATTCATACTTGGACACACACTAAAAATCACGTATATAACTAACTATTATAACACAATAATATTTTGTCAGTGTTCATCACCTCATTTGCACTGACACTTCACATAATTGCTAGTAATGTGGTTAATCATGCTAGAAACATTGTAAATCATAGTAAATAATACTGAAATGAGGTGTATCAAGGTAAATCATGCTAGAATCCTAATAAATCATTCTGGAACATGGTATATGATAGTAAATCATGCTAGAATCATATTAAATAATTCTAGAATGTGGCAAATCGTTGTGGGAGGAGCCTATTTTACTCAAATGGCTATAACTCAAGAAGTAAATGAGATATCTTCACCAAACTCAGTACACATGTGTATGGGTTCAATTTGAGGTCACAGTAAACAATTTTATGGAGATCGGACCATAGGTGGCGCTATAACTGTTAAAAAGCTTTAAAACCATATATATCCCATGGCAAATTGCCTGTATTGGCTGTAAATGGTCTTTTCCATCTATTATGTCAGTGGTTACATGCTTGCTAAATAAATCTTAATAACTTTTGATGCTTTTGTGCTTAAATGCCTTAAAGGCCTTAACTGCTTGAACCCCGATAAATGCTGCTTGCAGCTTTAATTATTATTATTATTATTATTATTCTTCTGCCGTAAAACGCATCGTGCAGCCCAAACCGTAGGGGCTAGAGCATTGAAACTTTGCCAGATGGTAGTACAAAAATCGAGGAGAGGTTCAGAGATTATGACCACGATTGGCCCATAGGTGGCGCTATAGCGACCAAAAGCGCGAAACTGCTCATAACTCCTAGACCGTATGTCGTAGACTCAAGTGTCTTATATCATTGGAAAGCTGGACGCCTGACGAACAAAACGTATATCTCCGATTTCATTTCCGTCATGATAGATTTTCCGCCATTTTGAATTTTGTCAAAAACCTACTTTTGCGAACTAGTCCGTGGTTTTTTGCCCGATCGGAACCAAACCAGTGCAGAAATGTTCTCTAGAGTCTGAAGATTAATAATTATTGAAAAAAAGTTGAAATTTCGATTCACGGACGCTAAGGGTCGCCAAAATGGACGTTGTGGGAGGAGCCTATTTTACTAAAATGGTTATAACTCCAGAAGTAAATGAGGTATTTTCACCAAACTTGGTACACATATGTAAGAGGTCAATCTGAGGTCACGGTAAAAAAATCGCGGCGATTGGCCAAATGGTGGCGCTATAACATGAAAAAAACATAAAACAGGCTATAACCACCTGACCGTTAGTCCGATTGACTTGAAAATTGGTATGCAGTGTCTTGGTCCAAGGTGCCATGTATGTCTATGAGGACATTGGCGTATCTCAAAAAACATGGCCGCCATTGGCCAATGAAGTTGAGCACCTATTAGACAAGGTTAACGGAGGCCGATCAGAAGGAAACTCGGTGGGCATGTTCGACTCATGGCCCTAGAAGTCTGTAAGAATTTTGAAAGAAATCGGCCACTAGTTGGCGCTAACGAGTTTTATGGCTCTGTAATCACGTGGTGTTACACATATTATCACAAAATGCATATCATTTGATAGATCTGCTCATGCTGAACAACTTTGCCTCTAGAACCATTGCTGTCAATCAAACCTTTCATTAAATATTCATGAATATGTTAAAAACCTACTTTTGCGAACTAGTCCCTGGTTTTTCGCCCGATCGGAACCAGACCAGTCTAGGACAATTCTCTGGACTCTCTAGATCAATAATTATCGAAAAAAAGTTGAACTTTTGCATTTGGATGGCTTTAAAAGGGTCATTTATAAAATGGGCGTGGCAAAATACACTAAAAAGCCTATAAATCCTAAATGAAAACTCAGAACTTCACAAAAATTGGTGAGCATATGTGACATAACATCATAAACAAGCATGCAAAATTTTATGGAGATCGGACAATAGTTGGCGCTATAACTGGTAAAAGGCTTTAAAACCATATATTTCCTATGGTAAACTGCCTGTATTGGCTGTAAATGGTCTTTTCCATGTCTGATCATATAATTTTCATATCATAATGTTAAAAACTAGTGCATAACCATTCTCTGGATTCACTAGAACAATAGTTGTCAGAAAAAGTTGAACTACTTCATTTGGATAGCTATAATAGGTTCACTTCAAAATGTGGCCTTTACCAAGTGTCCCCGAAAGCCTATATCTCTTTAATCAATGCTCAGACCTTCTTAAAAACAAGTCAGAACGTGTGAAATATCACCCTGAACAAGGATGAAAAATTTCAGACAGATCGGACAAAATTTGCCTCTGTAACAGTTAAAAAGGTGAAAATGATATGAATTAATGGCATATTAAGCCAATAAGTGGTATTTTACTGCCCCCTGCTGTTTAAAATAGTCATTTTGTCATATTGTTCTATAATTTATATTTAAACTTTATAAAATCCCTATTTTAACATTTACAATTACATTTACTCAAAATCCATCTGTTAAAGTATTAGTATTGACAGTTTGATCACATCATATATTTCAAATATCTGTATCTACAACATAATGTGTGTGTGTAGTCTTAGGTTTCTAAATAAATTCTGAATAATCTGATTAATAGCTTACAAAGACTTTGTGAAATGTTTATAGACCATTGAAATATATTTTCATAATGACATATCCCAATAGCATTGAAAAAACAACAACATTTGTCTTTGTGTGTGTGTGTGTGTGTGTGTGTGTGTGTGTGTGTGTGTGTGTGTGTGTGTGTGTGTGTAAACATGCATTATGGAGTTAAAATGGAAAAACTGGTTTGCTTTAGTACAGAAAAATGGTGAAAATCATGAAGTTTAAAGTGAAAGTGAGCCAATAACTGGTCTTCTACTGCCCTCTGCTGGCCATTCTACTTATTAATGAAGTCTACTCACATATGCTTTTGCATTCATTATACACTAAAAATCACTTATATAACAATAAGACACTAAAAAATCACTTATATAACAATTACTATTGTAGCACAATCATGCTAGAATCATAGTAAATAATACTAGAATGTGGTAAATTGTTGTGGGAGGAGCCTATTTTACTAAAATGGCTATAAGTCAAGAAGTAAATGAGATATCTTCACCAAACTCAGTACACATGTGTATGGGTTCAATTTGAGGTCACAGTAAGCAATTTTATGGAGATCGGACCATAGGTGGCGCTATAACTGTTAAAAAAGCTTTAAAACCATATATTTCCTATGGTACATTGCCTGTATTGGCTGTAAATAGTCTTTTTCATCTATTATGTCAGTGGTTAGATGCTTGCTAAATAAAACTAATAACTTTTGATGCTTTTGTGCTTAAAGGCCTTAAAGGCCTTAACTGCTTGAACCCCGATAAATGCTGCTTGCAGCTTTAATTATTATTATTATTATTATTCCGCCGTAAAACGCATCGTGCAGCCCAAACCGTAAGAGCTGGAACTTTGAAACTTTGACAGATGGTAGTACAAAAATCGAGGAAAGGTTCAGAGATTATGACCCCGATTGGCCCATAGGTGGCGCTATAACAACCAAAAGCGCGAAACTGCTCATAACTCCTAGACCGTATGTCGTAGACTCAAGTGTCTTATATCATTGGAAAGCTGGGCGCCTGACGAACAAAACGTATATCTCCGATTTCATTTCCGCCATGATAGATTTTCCGCCATTTTGAATTTTATCAAAAATCTACTTTTGCGAACTAGTCCCTGTTTTTTTGCCCGATTGGAACCAAACTAGTGCAGAAATGTTCTCTGGAGACTGAATATCAATAATTATCGAAAAAAAGTGGAAATTTCGATTCACGGTCGCTAAGGGGCGCCAAAACGTACGTTGTGGGAGGGGCCTATTTTACTAAAATGGCTATAACTCCCGATGTAAATGAGGTATCTTCACCAAACTTGGTACACATGTGTATGAGCTTACTCTGGGGTCACAGTAAAAAAATCGTGACGATTGGCCTCATGGTGGCGCTATAAAATGAAAAAAACATAAAACAGGCTATAACCACCTGACCGTTAGTCCGATTGACTTGAAAATTGGTATGCAGTGTCTTGGTCCAAGGTGCCATGTATGTGTATGAGGACATTGGCGTATCTCAAAAAACATGGCCGCCATCGGCCAACGAAGTTTGAGCACCTATTAGACAAGGTTAACGGAGGCCGATCGGAACGAAACTCAATGCGCATGTTCGGCTCATGGCCCTAAAGGTCTGTAAGAATTTTGAAAGAAATCGGCCACTAGTTGGCGCTAACGAGTTTTACGGCTCTGTAATCACGTGGTGTTACAAATATCCACACAATATGCATATCATTTGATAGATCTCCTCATCCTGAACAACTTTGCCTCAAGAACCATTGCTGTCAATCAAACTGTTCATTAATTATTCATGAATATGTTAAAAACCTACTTTTGCGAACTAGTCCTAGGTTTTTTGCCCGATCGGAACCAGACCAGTCTAGAACAATTCTCTGGACTCTCTAGATCAATAATTATCAAAAAAAAGTTGAACTTTTGCATTTGGATGGCTGTAATAGGGTAATTTATAAAATGGGCGTGTCAAAATACATTAAAAAGCCTATAAATCCTAAATAAAAACTCAGAACTTCACAAAAATTGGTCAGCATATGTGACATAACATCATTAACAAGCATGAAAAATTCTATGGAGATCGGACGATAGGTGGCGCTATAACTGTTAAAAAGCTTTAAAATCATATATTTCCTATGGTAAACTGCCTATATTGGCTGTAAATGGTCTTTTCCATCTCTGATCATATAATTTTCATATCATAATGTTCAAAACTAGTGCAATACAATTCTCTGGACTCACTAGATCAATAATTGTCAGAAAAAGTTGAACTACTTCATTTGGATAGCTATAATAGGTTCACTTCAAAATCTGGCCTTTACCAAGTGTCCCCGAAAGCCTATATCTCTTTAATCAATGCTCAGACCTTCTTAAAAACAAGTCAGAACGTGTGAAATATCACCCTGAACAAGCATGAAAATTTTCAGAAAGATCGGACAAAATTTGCCTCTATAACAGTTAAAAAGGTGAAAATGATATGAATTAATGGCATGTTAAGCCAATAAGTGGTATTTTACTGCCCCCTGCTGTTTAAAATAGTCATTTTCTCATATTGGTATTGGTATCAGCCATGGTAAATCATGATAAATGATGGTGTGTGTGTGTGTGTGTGTGTGTGTGTGTGTGTGTGTGTGTGTGGTACAAATATAACAAAGGTTTTATTTTCCAACATGAAAACAAACATAACAGAGTGCTAGTGCACAAACAATAACCGACAATGATAATGGATGAGAGGGGAACTTAAATACACAGATCAAGACAAGGACAACAGGTGACGGTTATGATGATGAGGAGCAGGTGATGATGAGGAGGGTGATGAGGAGCAGGTGCAGGTGATGACGACAGATGGTGAATGTGATGAAGACAGAAGGTGAATGTGATGAAGGTGAATGTGACACCAATATCACTGAAACATTTGTGTGTGTGTGTGTGTGTGTGTGTGTGTGTGTGTGTGTGTGTGTGTAGCATTATTGTGTGTAGCATATGTAGCAAGTATGCATTATTGAGTTAACATGGAAACACTGGTTTGCTTTAGTGCAGAAAACTGGTCAAAATCATGAGGTTTAAAGTGAAAGTGAGCCAATAAGTGGTCTTCTACTGCCCTCTGCTGGCCATTCTACTTATTAATTAAATTTTTCCACATGTGCTTGCATTTATACTTGAATACACACTAAAAATCACTTATATAGCAATAACTATTATAACACAATCATATTTTGTCAGTGTTAATCACTTTATTTGCACTGACACTTCAAATAATTGCTAGTAATGTGGTAAATCATGGTAAATCATGGTTAACTATGCTGTGTGTGTGTGTGTGTGTGTGTGTGTGTGTGTGTGTGTGTGTGTGTGTGTGTGTGTGTGTGTGTGTGTGTAAGCATGCATTGAGTTAACATGGATAAACTGGTTTGCTTTAGTGCAGAAAACTGGTTTAAAGTGAAAGTGAGCCAATAAGTGGTCTTCTACTGCCCTCTGCTGGCCATTCTACTTATTAATGAAATATTTCAACATGTGCTTGCATTCATACTTGAATACACACTAAAAAAATCACTTATATAGCAATAACTATTATAACACAATCATATTTTGTCAGTGTTAATCACTTTATTTGCACTGACACTTCAAATAATTGCTAGTAATGTGATAAATCAGGCTAGAAACATGGTAAATCAAAGTAAATAATACTAGATTGTCGTTTATCTCCTGGTAAATAATACTAGAACGTGGTATATCATGGTAAATCATGGTTAACTATGCTGTGTGTGTGTGTGTGTGTGTGTGTGTGTGTGTGTGTGTGTGTGTGTGTGTGTGTGTGTGTGTGTGTGTGTGTGTGTAAGCATGCATTGAGTTAACATGGAAAAACTGGTTTGCTTTAGTGCAGAAAACTGGTTTAAAGTGAAAGTGAGCCAATAAGTGGTCTTCTAGTGCCCTCTGCTGGCCATTCTACTTATTAATTAAATTTTTCCACATGTGCTTGCATTTATACTTGAATACACACTAAAAATCACTTATATAGCAATAACTATTATAACACAATCATATTTTGTCAGTGTTAATCACTTTATTTGCACTGACACTTCAAATAATTGCTAGTAATGTGGTAAATCATGGTAAATCATGGTTAACTATGCTGTGTGTGTGTGTGTGTGTGTGTGTGTGTGTAAGCATGCATTGAGTTAACATGGATAAACTGGTTTGCTTTAGTGCAGAAAACTGGTTTAAAGTGAAAGTGAGCCAATAAGTGGTCTTCTACTGCCCTCTGCTGGCCATTCTACTTATTAATGAAATATTTCAACATGTGCTTGCATTCATACTTGAATACACACTAAAAAAATCACTTATATAGCAATAACTATTATAACACAATCATATTTTGTCAGTGTTAATCACTTTATTTGCACTGACACTTCAAATAATTGCTAGTAATGTGATAAATCAGGCTAGAAACATGGTAAATCAAAGTAAATAATACTAGATTGTCGTTTATCTCCTGGTAAATAATACTAGAACGTGGTATATCATGGTAAATCATGGTTAACTATGCTGTGTGTGTGTGTGTGTGTGTGTGTGTGTGTGTGTGTGTGTGTGTGTGTAAGCATGCATTGAGTTAACATGGAAAAACTGGTTTGCTTTAGTGCAGAAAACTGGTTTAAAGTGAAAGTGAGCCAATAAGTGGTCTTCTAGTGCCCTCTGCTGGCCATTCTACTTAATAATGAAATATTTTACATGTGCTTTTGCATTCATACTTGGACACACACTAAAAATCACGTATATAACTAACTATTATAACACAATAATATTTTGTCAGTGTTCATCACCTCATTTGCACTGACACTTCACATAATTGCTAGTAATGTGGTTAATCATGCTAGAAACATTGTAAATCATAGTAAATAATACTGAAATGAGGTGTATCAAGGTAAATCATGCTAGAATCCTAATAAATCATTCTGGAACATGGTATATGATAGTAAATCATGCTAGAATCATATTAAATAATTCTTGAATGTGGCAAATCGTTGTGGGAGGAGCCTATTTTACTCAAATGGCTATAACTCAAGAAGTAAATGAGATATCTTCACCAAAATCAGTACACATGTGTATGGGTTCAATTTGAGGTCACAATAAACAATTTTATGGAGATCGGACCATAGGTGGCGCTATAACTGTTAAAAAGCTTTAAAACCATATATATCCCATGGCAATTTGCCTGTATTGGCTGTAAATGGTCTTTTCCATCTATTATGTCAGTCGTTACATGCTTGCTAAATAAATCTTAATGACTTTTGATGCTTTTGTGCTTAAATGCCTTAAAGGCCTTAACTGCTTGAACCCCGATAAATGCTGCTTGTTATTATTATTAGGGGTTCAAGCACGAAGTGCTGAAACCCTATTGTAATCGTCCTGATTTTTATTATTATTATTTTTCCGCCATAAAACGCATCGTGCAGCCCAAACCGTAAGACCTAGAGACTTGAAACTTTGCCAGATGGTAGTACTATTGCTCGCTACTCAGATACACGGACTCAGCCCAATCGGCCCATAGGTGGCGCTATAGCAATCAAAAGCGCAAAACTGCTCAGAACTCCCAGACCGTAAGGCGTAGCTTCAAGTATCTTATATCATTGAAATCCAGAGCTCCTGAAGAAAAAAACGTATATCTCCGATTTCATTTCCGCCATGATAGATTTTTCGCCATTTTGAATTTTGTCAAAAACCTACTTTTGCGAACTAGTCCCTGGTTTTTCGCCCGATCGGAACCAAACCAGTGCGGAATTGTTCTCTGGAGTCTGAAGATCAATAATTATCGAAAAAAAGTTGAAATTTCGATTAATGGTCGCTAGGGGGTGCAAAATTAACGTTGTGGGAGGAGCCTATTTTACTAAAATGGCTATAACTCAAGAAGTAATTAAGTAAACTTCACCAAACTTGGTACACATGTGTAAGAGGTCAATCTGAGGTCACAGTAAAAAAAATGCGTCGATTGGCCACATGGTGGCGCTATAAAACAAATAAAAACATATAGACAACTGACCGTTTTTCCGAATGACTTGAAATTTGGTATGCAGTGTCTTGGCCCAAGGGGCCATGTATGTCTAAAAGGATATTGGCGTATCTCAAAAAACATGGCCGCCATTGGCCAATGAGGTTTGAGCACCGTTAACGAAGTCCGATCGGAGCGAAACTCGATGGGCATGTTCGGCTCAAGCCCCTAGAGGTCTGTAAGAATTTTGAAAGAAATCGGCCACTAGTTGGCGCTAACGAGTTTTAAGGCTCTGTAATCACGTGGTGTTACACTTATCATCACAAAATGCATATCATCTGATAGATCTGCTCATGCTGAACAACTTTGCCTCAAGAACCATCACTGTCAATCAAACTGTTCATTAAATATTCATGAATATGTTAAAAACCTACTTTTGCGAACTAGTCCCTGGTTTTTCGCCCGATCAGAACCAGACCAGTCTAGGACAATTCTCTGGACTCTCTAGATCAATAATTATCGAAAAAAAGTTGAACTTTTGCATTTTTCGCATGGGTATAATTGGGTCATAAAGAAAATGGGCATGGCAAAATGCACTCAGAAGCCTATAAATCCTAAACGAAAACTCAGAACTTCACGAAAATGGGTGAGCATATGTGCCATAAGATTCTAAACAAGCATGCAAAATTTCATGTAGATCGGACCATAGGTGGCGCTATAACTGGCAAAAAGTTTTAAAACTACATATTTCCTATGGTAAATTGCCTATATTGGCTGTAAATGGATTTTTCCATCTATAATTTCAGTGGTTAAAAGCTTGTTAAATAAAACGTAATGTCTTAAATGCTTATGTGCTTAAAGGCCTTAAATGCTTGAACCCCGATAAATGCTGCTTGCAGCTTTAATTATTATTATTATTCTGCCGTAAAACGCATCGTGCAGCCCAAACCGTAAGAGCTGGAACTTTGAAACTTTGCCAGATGGTAGTACAAAAATCGAGGAAAGGTTCAGAGATTATGACCCCGATTGGCCCATAGGTGGCGCTATAACAACCAAAAGCGCGAAACTGCTCATAACTCCTAGACCGTATGTCGTAGACTCAAGTGTCTTATATCATTGGAAAGCTGGACGCCTGACGAACAAAACGTATATCTCCGATTTCATTTCCGCCATGATAGATTTTCCGCCATTTTGAATTTTGTCAAAAACCTACTTTTGCGAACTAGTCCCTGGTTTTTTACCCGATTGGAACCAAACTAGTGCAGAAATGTTCTCTGGAGACTGAATATCAATAATTATCGAAAAAAAGTGGAAATTTCGATTCACGGTCGCTAAGGGGCGCCAAAACGTACGTTGTGGGAGGGGCCTATTTCATTAAAATGGCTATAACTCCCGAAGTAAATGAGGTATCTTCACCAAACTTGGTACACATGTGTATGAGTTCAATCTGGGGTCACAGTAAAAAAATCGTGACGATTGGCCTCATGGTGGCGCTATAAAATGAAAAAAACATAAAACAGGCTATAACCACCTGACCGTTAGTCCGATTGACTTGAAAATTGGTATGCAGTGTCTTGGTCCAAGGTGCCATGTATGTGTATGAGGACATTGGCGTATCTCAAAAAACATGGCCGCCATCGGCCAACGAAGTTTGAGCACCTATTAGACAAGGTTAACGGAGGCCGATCGGAACGAAACTCAATGCGCATGTTCGGCTCATGGCCCTAAAGGTCTGTAAGAATTTTGAAAGAAATCGGCCACTAGTTGGCGCTAACGAGTTTTACGGCTCTGTAATCACGTGGTGTTACAAATATCCACACAATATGCATATCATTTGATAGATCTCCTCATCCTGAACAACTTTGCCTCAAGAACCATTGCTGTCAATCAAACTGTTCATTAATTATTCATGAATATGTTAAAAACCTACTTTTGCGAACTAGTCCTAGGTTTTTTGCCCGATCGGAACCAGACCAGTCTAGAACAATTCTCTGGACTCTCTAGATCAATAATTATCAAAAAAAAGTTGAACTTTTGCATTTGGATGGCTGTAATAGGGTAATTTATAAAATGGGCGTGTCAAAATGCAATCAAAAGCCTATAAATCCTAAATAAAAACTCAGAACTTCACAAAAATTGGTCAGCATATGTGACATAACATCATTAACAAGCATGAAAAATTCTATGGAGATCGGACGATAGGTGGCGCTATAACTGTTAAAAAGCTTTAAAATCATATATTTCCTATGGTAAACTGCCTATATTGGCTGTAAATGGTCTTTTCCATCTCTGATCATATAATTTTCATATCATAATGTTCAAAACTAGTGCAATACAATTCTCTGGACTCACTAGATCAATAATTGTCAGAAAAAGTTGAACTACTTCATTTGGATAGCTATAATAGGTTCACTTCAAAATCTGGCCTTTACCAAGTGTCCCCGAAAGCCTATATCTCTTTAATCAATGCTCAGACCTTCTTAAAAACAAGTCAGAACGTGTGAAATATCACCCTGAACAAGCATGAAAATTTTCAGAAAGATCGGACAAAATTTGCCTCTATAACAGTTAAAAAGGTGAAAATGATATGAATTAATGGCATGTTAAGCCAATAAGTGGTATTTTACTGCCCCCTGCTGTTTAAAATAGTCATTTTCTCATATTGGTATTGGTATCAGCCATGGTAAATCATGATAAATGATGGTGTGTGTGTGTGTGTGTGTGTGTGTGTGTGTGTGTGTGTGTGTGGTACAAATATAACAAAGGTTTTATTTTCCAACATGAAAACAAACATAACAGAGTGCTAGTGCACAAACAATAACCGACAATGATAATGGATGAGAGGGGAACTTAAATACACAGATCAAGACAAGGACAACAGGTGACGGTTATGATGATGAGGAGCAGGTGATGATGAGGAGGGTGATGAGGAGCAGGTGCAGGTGATGACGACAGATGGTGAATGTGATGAAGACAGAAGGTGAATGTGATGAAGGTGAATGTGACACCAATATCACTGAAACATTTGTGTGTGTGTGTGTGTGTGTGTGTGTGTGTGTGTGTGTGTGTGTGTGTGTAGCATTATTGTGTGTAGCATATGTAGCAAGTATGCATTATTGAGTTAACATGGAAACACTGGTTTGCTTTAGTGCAGAAAACTGGTCAAAATCATGAGGTTTAAAGTGAAAGTGAGCCAATAAGTGGTCTTCTACTGCCCTCTGCTGGCCATTCTACTTATTAATTAAATTTTTCCACATGTGCTTGCATTTATACTTGAATACACACTAAAAATCACTTATATAGCAATAACTATTATAACACAATCATATTTTGTCAGTGTTAATCACTTTATTTGCACTGACACTTCAAATAATTGCTAGTAATGTGGTAAATCATGGTAAATCATGGTTAACTATGCTGTGTGTGTGTGTGTGTGTGTGTGTGTGTGTGTGTGTGTGTGTGTGTGTGTGTGTGTGTGTGTGTGTGTGTAAGCATGCATTGAGTTAACATGGATAAACTGGTTTGCTTTAGTGCAGAAAACTGGTTTAAAGTGAAAGTGAGCCAATAAGTGGTCTTCTACTGCCCTCTGCTGGCCATTCTACTTATTAATGAAATATTTCAACATGTGCTTGCATTCATACTTGAATACACACTAAAAAAATCACTTATATAGCAATAACTATTATAACACAATCATATTTTGTCAGTGTTAATCACTTTATTTGCACTGACACTTCAAATAATTGCTAGTAATGTGATAAATCAGGCTAGAAACATGGTAAATCAAAGTAAATAATACTAGATTGTCGTTTATCTCCTGGTAAATAATACTAGAACGTGGTATATCATGGTAAATCATGGTTAACTATGCTGTGTGTGTGTGTGTGTGTGTGTGTGTGTGTGTGTGTGTGTGTGTGTGTGTGTGTGTGTGTGTGTGTGTGTGTGTGTGTGTAAGCATGCATTGAGTTAACATGGAAAAACTGGTTTGCTTTAGTGCAGAAAACTGGTTTAAAGTGAAAGTGAGCCAATAAGTGGTCTTCTAGTGCCCTCTGCTGGCCATTCTACTTATTAATTAAATTTTTCCACATGTGCTTGCATTTATACTTGAATACACACTAAAAATCACTTATATAGCAATAACTATTATAACACAATCATATTTTGTCAGTGTTAATCACTTTATTTGCACTGACACTTCAAATAATTGCTAGTAATGTGGTAAATCATGGTAAATCATGGTTAACTATGCTGTGTGTGTGTGTGTGTGTGTGTGTGTGTGTAAGCATGCATTGAGTTAACATGGATAAACTGGTTTGCTTTAGTGCAGAAAACTGGTTTAAAGTGAAAGTGAGCCAATAAGTGGTCTTCTACTGCCCTCTGCTGGCCATTCTACTTATTAATGAAATATTTCAACATGTGCTTGCATTCATACTTGAATACACACTAAAAAAATCACTTATATAGCAATAACTATTATAACACAATCATATTTTGTCAGTGTTAATCACTTTATTTGCACTGACACTTCAAATAATTGCTAGTAATGTGATAAATCAGGCTAGAAACATGGTAAATCAAAGTAAATAATACTAGATTGTCGTTTATCTCCTGGTAAATAATACTAGAACGTGGTATATCATGGTAAATCATGGTTAACTATGCTGTGTGTGTGTGTGTGTGTGTGTGTGTGTGTGTGTGTGTGTGTGTGTGTGTGTAAGCATGCATTGAGTTAACATGGAAAAACTGGTTTGCTTTAGTGCAGAAAACTGGTTTAAAGTGAAAGTGAGCCAATAAGTGGTCTTCTAGTGCCCTCTGCTGGCCATTCTACTTAATAATGAAATATTTTACATGTGCTTTTGCATTCATACTTGGACACACACTAAAAATCACGTATATAACTAACTATTATAACACAATAATATTTTGTCAGTGTTCATCACCTCATTTGCACTGACACTTCACATAATTGCTAGTAATGTGGTTAATCATGCTAGAAACATTGTAAATCATAGTAAATAATACTGAAATGAGGTGTATCAAGGTAAATCATGCTAGAATCCTAATAAATCATTCTGGAACATGGTATATGATAGTAAATCATGCTAGAATCATATTAAATAATTCTTGAATGTGGCAAATCGTTGTGGGAGGAGCCTATTTTACTCAAATGGCTATAACTCAAGAAGTAAATGAGATATCTTCACCAAAATCAGTACACATGTGTATGGGTTCAATTTGAGGTCACAATAAACAATTTTATGGAGATCGGACCATAGGTGGCGCTATAACTGTTAAAAAGCTTTAAAACCATATATATCCCATGGCAATTTGCCTGTATTGGCTGTAAATGGTCTTTTCCATCTATTATGTCAGTCGTTACATGCTTGCTAAATAAATCTTAATGACTTTTGATGCTTTTGTGCTTAAATGCCTTAAAGGCCTTAACTGCTTGAACCCCGATAAATGCTGCTTGTTATTATTATTAGGGGTTCAAGCACGAAGTGCTGAAACCCTATTGTAATCGTCCTGATTTTTATTATTATTATTTTTCCGCCATAAAACGCATCGTGCAGCCCAAACCGTAAGACCTAGAGACTTGAAACTTTGCCAGATGGTAGTACTATTGCTCGCTACTCAGATACACGGACTCAGCCCAATCGGCCCATAGGTGGCGCTATAGCAATCAAAAGCGCAAAACTGCTCAGAACTCCCAGACCGTAAGGCGTAGCTTCAAGTATCTTATATCATTGAAATCCAGAGCTCCTGAAGAAAAAAACGTATATCTCCGATTTCATTTCCGCCATGATAGATTTTTCGCCATTTTGAATTTTGTCAAAAACCTACTTTTGCGAACTAGTCCCTGGTTTTTCGCCCGATCGGAACCAAACCAGTGCGGAATTGTTCTCTGGAGTCTGAAGATCAATAATTATCGAAAAAAAGTTGAAATTTCGATTAATGGTCGCTAGGGGGTGCAAAATTAACGTTGTGGGAGGAGCCTATTTTACTAAAATGGCTATAACTCAAGAAGTAATTAAGTAAACTTCACCAAACTTGGTACACATGTGTAAGAGGTCAATCTGAGGTCACAGTAAAAAAAATGCGTCGATTGGCCACATGGTGGCGCTATAAAACAAATAAAAACATATAGACAACTGACCGTTTTTCCGAATGACTTGAAATTTGGTATGCAGTGTCTTGGCCCAAGGGGCCATGTATGTCTAAAAGGATATTGGCGTATCTCAAAAAACATGGCCGCCATTGGCCAATGAGGTTTGAGCACCGTTAACGAAGTCCGATCGGAGCGAAACTCGATGGGCATGTTCGGCTCAAGCCCCTAGAGGTCTGTAAGAATTTTGAAAGAAATCGGCCACTAGTTGGCGCTAACGAGTTTTAAGGCTCTGTAATCACGTGGTGTTACACTTATCATCACAAAATGCATATCATCTGATAGATCTGCTCATGCTGAACAACTTTGCCTCAAGAACCATCACTGTCAATCAAACTGTTCATTAAATATTCATGAATATGTTAAAAACCTACTTTTGCGAACTAGTCCCTGGTTTTTCGCCCGATCAGAACCAGACCAGTCTAGGACAATTCTCTGGACTCTCTAGATCAATAATTATCGAAAAAAAGTTGAACTTTTGCATTTTTCGCATGGGTATAATTGGGTCATAAAGAAAATGGGCATGGCAAAATGCACTCAGAAGCCTATAAATCCTAAACGAAAACTCAGAACTTCACGAAAATGGGTGAGCATATGTGCCATAAGATTCTAAACAAGCATGCAAAATTTCATGTAGATCGGACCATAGGTGGCGCTATAACTGGCAAAAAGTTTTAAAACTACATATTTCCTATGGTAAATTGCCTATATTGGCTGTAAATGGATTTTTCCATCTATAATTTCAGTGGTTAAAAGCTTGTTAAATAAAACGTAATGTCTTAAATGCTTATGTGCTTAAAGGCCTTAAATGCTTGAACCCCGATAAATGCTGCTTGCAGCTTTAATTATTATTATTATTCTGCCGTAAAACGCATCGTGCAGCCCAAACCGTAAGAGCTGGAACTTTGAAACTTTGCCAGATGGTAGTACAAAAATCGAGGAAAGGTTCAGAGATTATGACCCCGATTGGCCCATAGGTGGCGCTATAACAACCAAAAGCGCGAAACTGCTCATAACTCCTAGACCGTATGTCGTAGACTCAAGTGTCTTATATCATTGGAAAGCTGGACGCCTGACGAACAAAACGTATATCTCCGATTTCATTTCCGCCATGATAGATTTTCCGCCATTTTGAATTTTGTCAAAAACCTACTTTTGCGAACTAGTCCCTGGTTTTTTACCCGATTGGTACCAAACCAGTGCAGAAATGTTCTCTGGAGACTGAATATCAATAATTATCGAAAAAAAGTTGAAATTTCGATTCACGGTCGCTAAGGGGCGCCAAAACGTACGTTGTGGGAGGGGCCTATTTCATTAAAATGGCTATAACTCCCGAAGTAAATGAGGTATCTTCACCAAACTTGGTACACATGTGTATGAGTTCAATCTGGGGTCACAGTAAAAAAATCGCGACGATTGGCCTCATGGTGGCGCTATAAAATGAAAAAAACATAAAACAGGCTATAACCACCTGACCGTTAGTCCGATTGACTTGAAAATTGGTATGCAGTGTCTTGGTCCAAGGTGCCATGTATGTGTATGAGGACATTGGCGTATCTCAAAAAACATGGCCGCCATCGGCCAATGAAGTTTGAGCACCTATTAGACAAGGTTAATGGAGGCCGATCGGAACGAAACTCAATGGGCATGTTCGGCTCATGGCCCTAGAGGTCTGTAAGAATTTTAAAAGAAATCGGCCACTAGTTGGCGCTAACGAGTTTTACGGCTCTGTAATCACGTGGTGTTACAAATATCCACACAATATGCATATCATTTGATAGATCTCCTCATCCTGAACAACTTTGCCTCAAGAACCATTGCTGTCAATCAAACTGTTCATTAATTATTCATGAATATGTTAAAAACCTACTTTTGCGAACTAGTCCTAGGTTTTTCACCCGATCGGAACCAGACCAGTCTAGGACAATTCTCTGGACTCTCTAGATCAATAATTATCAAAAAAAGTAGAACTTTTGCATTTGGATTGCTGTAATAGGGTCATTTATAAAATGGGCGTGGCAAAATGCAATCAAAAGCCTATAAATCCTAAACAAAAACTCAGAACTTCACAAAAATTGGTGAGCATATGTGACATACCATCATTAACAAGCATGCAAAATTTTATGGAGATCGGACAATAGTTGGCGCTATAACTGTTAAAAGGCTTTAAAACCATATATTTCCTATGGTAAACTGCCTGTATTGGCTGTAAATGGTCTTTTCCATCTCTGATCATATAATTTTCATATCATAATGTTCAAACCTAGTGCAATACAATTCTCTGGACTCACTAGAACAATAATTGTCAGAAAAAGTTGAACTACTTCATTTGGATAGCTATAATAGGTTCACTTCAAAATGTGGCCTTTACCAAGTGTCCCCGAAAGCCTATATCTCTTTAATGAATGTTCAAACCTTCTTAAAAACAAGTCAGAACATGTGAAATATTACTCTGAACATGCATGAAAATTTTCAGACAGATCGGACAAAATTTGCCTCTATAACAGTTAAAAAGGTGAAAATGATATGGATATAATGGCATATTAAGCCAATAAGTGGTACTTTACTGCCCCCTGCTGTTTAAAATAGTCATTTTGTCATATTGTTCTATAATTTATATTTAGACTTTATAAAATCCCTATTTTAACATTTACAATTACATTTACTCAAAATCCATCTGTTAAAGTATTAGTATTGACAGTTTGATCACATCATATATTTCAAATATCTGTATCTACAACATAATGTGTGTGTGTAGTCTTAGGTTTCTAAATAAATTCTGAATAATCTGATTAATAGCTTACAAAGACTTTGTGAAATGTTTATAGACCATTGAAATATATTTTCATAATGACATATCCCAATAGCATTGAAAAAACAACAACATTTGTCTTTGTGTGTGTGTGTGTGTGTGTGTGTGTGTGTGTGTGTGTGTGTGTGTGTGTGTGTGTGTGTAAACATGCATTATGGAGTTAAAATGGAAAAACTGGTTTGCTTTAGTGCAGAAAAATGGTGAAAATCATGAAGTTTAAAGTGAAAGTGAGCCAATAACTGGTCTTCTACTGCCCTCTGCTGGCCATTCTACTTATTAATGAAGTCTACTCACATATGCTTTTGCATTCATTATACACTAAAAATCACTTATATAACAATAAGACACTAAAAAATCACTTATATAACAATTACTATTGTAGCACAATCATGCTAGAATCATAGTAAATAATACTAGAATGTGGTAAATTGTTGTGGGAGGAGCCTATTTTACTAAAATGGCTATAAGTCAAGAAGTAAATGAGATATCTTCACCAAACTCAGTACACATGTGTATGGGTTCAATTTGAGGTCACAGTAAGCAATTTTATGGAGATCAGACCATAGGTGGCGCTATAACTGTTAAAAAAGCTTTAAAACCATATATTTCCTATGGTACATTGCCTGTATTGGCTGTAAATGGTCTTTTCCATCTATTATGTCAGTGGTTAGATGCTTGCTAAATAAAACTAAGAACTTTTGATGCTTTTGTGCTTAAAGGCCTTAAAGGCCTTAACTGCTTGAACCCCGATAAATGCTGCTTGCAGCTTTAATTATTATTAGGGGTTCAAGCACGAAGTGCTGAAACCCTATTGTAATTGTGCTGATTTTTATTATTAGGGGTTCAAGCACGAAGTGCTGAAACCCTATTGTAATTGTGCTGATTTTTAGGGGTTCAAGCACGAAGTGCTGAAACCCTATTGTAATTGTACTGATTTTTATTATTATTATTTTTCTTCTGCCGTAAAACGCATCGTGCAGCCCAAACCGTAAATGCTAGAGACTTGAAACTTTGCCAGATGGTAGTACAAAAATCGAGGAGAGGTTATCAAAATATGACCCCGATTGGCCCATAGGTGGCGCTACAGTGCAAAAAACAAAAAAAAATCACATTTTTGCTTAAATCTCACCAACCCTTTGTCACAGACTCAAGTGTCTTATATCATTGGAATCCTTGGCTCAATCCGAACAAAAAAGGCCTCAAGGATTTCCTTTCCGGTATGCAAATTTTCCGCCATTTTGGATTTTGTTCAAAACCTACTTTTGCGAACTAGTCCTAGGTTTTTTGTCCGATCGGAACCAATCCAGTGCAGAAATGTTCTCTGGAGTCTGAATATAAATAATTATTAAAAAAAAGTTTAAATTTCGATTCACGGTCGCTAAGGGGTGCCAAAACGTTCGAAGGAGGCGGAGCTAGTTTTACTAAAATGGCTATAACTCCAGAAGTAAATGAGTTATCTTCACCAAACTTGGTACACATGTGTAAGAGTTCAATCTAAGGTCACAGTAAAGAAATCGCGGTGATTAGCCACATGGTGGCGCTATAACATTAAAAAAACATAAAACAGGCTATAACCACCTGACCGTTTGTCCGATTGACTTGAAAATTGGTATGCAGTGTCTTGGTCCAAGGTGCCATGTATGTCTATGAGGACATTGGTGTATCTCGAAAAACATGGCCGCCATCGGCCAATGAAGTTTGAGCACCTATTAGACAAGGTTAACGGAGGCCAATCAGAACGAAACTCAGTGGGCATGTTCGGCTCAAGCCCCTAGAGGTCTGTAAGAATTTTGAAAGAAATCGGCCACTAGTTGGCGCTAACGAGTTTTATGGCTCTGTAATCACGTGGTGTTACACTTATTGTCACAAAATGCATATCATTTGATAGATCTGCTCATGCTGAACAACTTTGCCTCAGAACTATTGCTGTCAATCAAACCGTTCATTAAATATTTGTAATTATGTTAAAAACCTACTTTTGCAAACTAGTCCTAGGTTTTTCGCCCGATCGGAACCAAACAAGTCTAGGACAATTCTATGGACTCTCTAGATAAATAATTATCAAAAAAAAGTTAACTTTAGTATTTTTCGCATGGGTATATTGGGTCATAAAGAAAATGGGCATGGCACAATGCACTCAAAAGCCTATAAATCCTAAACGAAAACTCAGAACTTCACAAAAATTGGTGAGCATATGTGCCATAACATTGTAAACAAGCGTGCAAAGTTTCATGGAGATCGGACAATAGGTGGCGCTATAACTGTTAAAAAGCTTGCCTGTATTGGCTGTAAATGGACTTTTCCATCTATTATTTCAGTGGTTAAAAGCTTTCTAAATAAATCTTAATGTCTTAAATGCTTATGTGCTTAAAGGCCTTAAATGCTTGAACCCCGATAAATGCTGCTTGCAGCTTTAATTATTATTATTATTATTATTATTCCGCCGTAAAACGCATCGTGCAGCCCAAACCGTAAGAGCTGGAACTTTGAAACTTTGACAGATGGTAGTACAAAAATCGAGGAAAGGTTCAGAGATTATGACCCCGATTGGCCCATAGGTGGCGCTATAGCAACCAAAAGCGCGAAACTGTTCATAACTCCTAGACCTTATGTCGTAGACTCAAGTGTCTTATATCATTGGAAAGCTGGATGCCTGACGAACAAAACGTATATCTCCGATTTCATTTCCGCCATGATAGATTTTCCGCCATTTTGAATTTTGTCAAAAACCTACTTTTGCGAACTAGTCCCTGGTTTTTTGCCCGATTGGAACCAAACCAGTGCAGAAATGTTCTCTGGAGTCTGAATATCAATAATTATCGAAAAAAAGTGGAAATTTCGATTCACGGTCGCTAAGGGGCGCCAAAACGTAGGTTGTGGGAGGGGCCTATTTTACTAAAATGGCTAGAACTCCCGATGTAAATGAGGTATCTTCACCAAACTTGGTACACATGTGTATGAGTTCAATCTGGGGTCACAGTAAAAAAATCGCGACGATTGGCCTCGTGGTGGCGCTATAAAATGAAAAAAACATAAAACAGGCTATAACCACCTGACCGTTAGTCCGATTGACTTGAAAATTGGTATGCAGTGTCTTGGTCCAAGGTGCCATGTATGTCTATGAGGACATTGGCTTATCTCAAAAAACATGGCCGCCATCGGCCAATGAAGTTTGAGCACCTATTAGACAAGGTTAACGGAGGCCGATCGGAACGAAACTCAATGGGCATGTTCGGCTCATGGCCCTAGAGGTCTGTAATAATTTTGAAAGAAATCGGCCACTAGTTGGCGCTAATGAGTTTTATGGCTCTGTAATCACGTGGTGTTACACTTATCATCACAAAATGCATATCATTTGATAGATCTGCTTATGCTGAACAACTTTGCCTCTAGAACCATTGCTGTCAATCAAACAGTTTATTAATTATTCACGAATATGTTAAAAACCTACTTTTGCAAACTAGTCCCTGGTTTTTTGCCCGATCGGAACCAAACGAGTCTAGGACAATTCTCTGGACTCTCTAGATCAATAATTATCAAAAAAAGTTGAACTTTTGCATTTTTCGCATGGGTATAATTGTGTCATAAAGAAAATGGACGTGGCAAAATGCAATCAAAAGCCTATAAATTCTAAACAAAAACTCAGAACATCACGATAATTGGTCAGCATATGTGTCGTACCATGCTAAAGAAGCATGGAAATTTTTATGGAGATCGGACCAAAGGTGGCGCTATAACTGTTAAAAAGCTTTAAAACCATATATTTCCTATGGTAAATTGCCTGTATTGCCTGTGAATGGTCTTTTCCATCTATAATCATAATGTTCATATAATAATGTTCAAAACCAGTGCAGTGCAATTCTCTGGACTCTCTAGATCAATAATTATCAGAAAAAGTATGACTTCTTCATTTGGATGGCTATAATAGTGTCACTTCAATATGTGGCCATTACCAAGTGTCCCCAAAAGCCTATATCTCTTTAATGAATGTTCAAACCTTCTTAAAAACAAGTCAGAACATGTGAAATATCTCTCTGAACATGCATGAAAATTTTCAGACAGATCTGACAAAATTTGCCTCTATAACAGTTAAAAAGGTGAAAATGATATGAATTAATGGCATGTTAAGCCAATAAGTGGTATTTTACTGCCCCCTGCTGTTTAAAATAGTCATTTTGTCATATTGGTATTGGTATCAGCCATGGTAAATCATGATAAACTATGGTAAGTGTGTGTGTGTGTGTGTGTGTGTGTGTGTGTGTGTGTGTGTGTGTGTGTGTGTGTGTGTGTGTTTGTGTGTGTGTGTGTAAGCATGCATTGAGTTAACATGGAAAAACTGGTTTGCTTTAGTGCAGAAAACTGGTTTAAAGTGAAAGTGAGCCAATAAGTGGTCTTCTACTGCCCTCTGCTGGCCATTCTACTTAATAATGAAATATTTTACATGTGCTTTTGCATTCATACTTGGACACACACTAAAAATCACGTATATAACTAACTATTATAACACAATAATATTTTGTCAGTGTTCATCACCTCATTTGCACTGACACTTCACATATTTGCTAGTAATGTGGTTAATCATGCTAGAAACTGTCACGGTCACGTTCTTCTGTCTTCGTCTGTGTGTGCACTACACTTCCCAGAGTCCTCAGTCGTCATCACCTGCACCTGGTCCTCATCATCCTCATCATCATCATCACCGTCACCTGTCTTCCCTCATTATCTTCTGTGTATTTAAGTTCCTGTCCTTCACTTGTCTTTTGTCGGTTAATGTTTTATGTTAGGCGATCTTTGCCTGAGCACATGCTCCCTGTTCCTTGTTTTTGTGAGATTGTGAATTAAAACCTTGGATTACTTCATCTGCGAGTTTGCCTCCTACTTCATCTACCCTGCAGCCTGACAGATTAACCGACCTAAAAGAAAAGAGGTAGAGACCATGGATCCAATTTATACCCTCTGCTCCATCTTCCAGAATGGCCGCTCCATAGAAGACTATGTGTGTGAGTTTTTGACTTATTGCCACCTGGCTCCCCTGGATGATGCTAAAGTTAAAGACTGTTTCTGGATGGGTCTGGACCACGAAGTGAGTCTGTATCTACCTGATGTCGACCCCATATGTACTCTGGCCCAGTATCTTGATTTTGTTTTATTATTCTGTGGATCTCTCTTCACTGTGGGCGAAGCCGAACCTGCACTTCACGCCAGTCCAGCCAAGCCTGCACGTCACGACAGTCCAGCCGAGCCTGCACTTCATGCCAGAACTGCCGAGACCAAGGCAGTATGCGTCGTGCCCGCCGCCCCTGAGACTGTGAGCGTCACGCCCGCCGTGCCTGTGACTGACAACATCGTGCCTGCCAAGCCTATGTCCGGGGTTGATGACTTCAGTGACCTTCCTCCTCTCATCGGTCCTGATGAGCCAGAGCCAGAGTTTTCAGAGCCTTCACCGCTGGTCCCGTCCAGCACCGAGCCTTCACCGCTGGTCCCGCCCAGCATCGAGCCTTCACCGCTGGTCCCGTCCAGCACAGAGCCTTCTTCACAGCTGGTCCCGTCCAGCACTGAGCCTTCTTCACCGCTGGTCCCGTCCAGCACAGAGCCTTCTTCACCGCTGGTCCCGTCCAGCACAGAGCCTTCTTCACCGCTGGTCCCGTCCAGCACTGAGCCTTCTTCACCGCTGGTCCCGTCCAGCACTGAGCCTTCACCGCTGGTCCCGTCCAGCACAGAGCCTTCACAGCTGGTCCCGTCCAGCCCAGAGCCTTCGCCGCTGGTCCCGTCCAGCCCAGAGCCCTCTTCACCGCTGGTCCCGTCCAGCCCGGAGCCCACTTCGCCGCTGGTCCTGCCCAGCTCAGAGCCCTCTTCGCCGCTGGTCCTGCCCAGCTCAGAGCCCTCTTCGCCGCTGGTCCTGCCCAGCTCAGAGCCCTCTTCGCCGCTGGTCCTGCCCAGCTCAGAGCCCTCTTCGCCGCTGGTCCTGCCCAGCTCAGAGCCCTCTTCGCCGCTGGTCCTGTCCAGCTCAGAGCCTTCTTCGCCGCTGGTCCTGCCCAGCTCAGAGCTCTCTTCGTCGCTGGATCTGCCCAGCACAAAGCCCTCATCGCTGGATCTGCCCAGCACAAAGCCCTCATCGCTGGATCTGCCCAGCACAAAGCCCTCATCGCTGGATCTGCCCAGCACAAATCCCTCATCGCTGGATCTGCCCAGCACAAAGCCCTCGTCGCTGGATCTGCCCAGCACAAAGCCCTCGTCGCTGGATCTGCCCAGCACCGAGCCCTCGTCGCTGGATCTGCCCAGCACCGAGCCCTCGTCGCTGGATCTGCCCAGCACCGAGCCCTCGTCGCTGCCCTGCACCGAGCCCTCTCTGGTACCCGGGACTTTTCCCAAGTATTTTTTGGGGGGGGGCCATAGGGCTCCGTCCTGGCCACCTGAGGGGTCTTCACCGCCGTGGCCACCTGAAGGGTCTTCACCGCCGTGGCCACCAGAAGGGTCCTCACCGCCGTGGCCACCAGAAGGGTCCTCACCGCCGTGGCCGCCCGAAGGGTCCTCACCGCCGTGGCCACCCGAAGGGGTTTCTCCGCCGTGGCCACCCGAAGGGGTTTCTCCGCCGTGGCCACCCGAAGGGGTTTCTCCGCCGTGGCCACCCGAAGGGGTTTCTCCGCCGTGGCCACCGGAAGGGTCCGCACCGCCGTGGCCACCGGAAGGGTCCGCACCGCCGTGGCCACCGGAAGGGTCCGCACCGCCGTGGCCACCTGATCAGCCTGTTCCTCCATGGTCCCCTGTTCAGCCTGCACCGTCTTGATCACCTCCTCTGTCTGTCCTGCCACCATCCTGGAGTCCGTACTTCAGAACCTGGTCCACCTTCCCGTCACGGACTCCAGGATGCCCACCCCCCCTCCCGTATGCTGCCTTCTTCGGCGCGGGACGCGCCTTGCGGGAGGGGGGAGTAATGTCACGGTCACGTTCTTCTGTCTTCGTCTGTGTGTGCACTACACTTCCCAGAGTCCTCAGTCGTCATCACCTGCACCTGGTCCTCATCATCCTCATCATCATCATCACCGTCACCTGTCTTCCCTCATTATCTTCTGTGTATTTAAGTTCCTGTCCTTCACTTGTCTTTTGTCGGTTAATGTTTTATGTTAGGCGATCTTTGCCTGAGCACATGCTCCCTGTTCCTTGTTTTTGTGAGATTGTGAATTAAAACCTTGGATTACTTCATCTGCGAGTTTGCCTCCTACTTCATCTACCCTGCAGCCTGACAGATTAACCGACCTAAAAGAAAAGAGGTAGAGACCATGGATCCAATTTATACCCTCTGCTCCATCTTCCAGAATGGCCGCTCCATAGAAGACTATGTGTGTGAGTTTTTGACTTATTGCCACCTGGCTCCCCTGGATGATGCTAAAGTTAAAGACTGTTTCTGGATGGGTCTGGACCACGAAGTGAGTCTGTATCTACCTGATGTCGACCCCATATGTACTCTGGCCCAGTATCTTGATTTTGTTTTATTATTCTGTGGATCTCTCTTCACTGTGGGCGAAGCCGAACCTGCACTTCACGCCAGTCCAGCCAAGCCTGCACGTCACGACAGTCCAGCCGAGCCTGCACTTCATGCCAGAACTGCCGAGACCAAGGCAGTATGCGTCGTGCCCGCCGCCCCTGAGACTGTGAGCGTCACGCCCGCCGTGCCTGTGACTGACAACATCGTGCCTGCCAAGCCTATGTCCGGGGTTGATGACTTCAGTGACCTTCCTCCTCTCATCGGTCCTGATGAGCCAGAGCCAGAGTTTTCAGAGCCTTCACCGCTGGTCCCGTCCAGCACCGAGCCTTCACCGCTGGTCCCGCCCAGCATCGAGCCTTCACCGCTGGTCCCGTCCAGCACAGAGCCTTCTTCACAGCTGGTCCCGTCCAGCACTGAGCCTTCTTCACCGCTGGTCCCGTCCAGCACAGAGCCTTCTTCACCGCTGGTCCCGTCCAGCACAGAGCCTTCTTCACCGCTGGTCCCGTCCAGCACTGAGCCTTCTTCACCGCTGGTCCCGTCCAGCACTGAGCCTTCACCGCTGGTCCCGTCCAGCACAGAGCCTTCACAGCTGGTCCCGTCCAGCCCAGAGCCTTCGCCGCTGGTCCCGTCCAGCCCAGAGCCCTCTTCACCGCTGGTCCCGTCCAGCCCGGAGCCCACTTCGCCGCTGGTCCTGCCCAGCTCAGAGCCCTCTTCGCCGCTGGTCCTGCCCAGCTCAGAGCCCTCTTCGCCGCTGGTCCTGCCCAGCTCAGAGCCCTCTTCGCCGCTGGTCCTGCCCAGCTCAGAGCCCTCTTCGCCGCTGGTCCTGCCCAGCTCAGAGCCCTCTTCGCCGCTGGTCCTGTCCAGCTCAGAGCCTTCTTCGCCGCTGGTCCTGCCCAGCTCAGAGCTCTCTTCGTCGCTGGATCTGCCCAGCACAAAGCCCTCATCGCTGGATCTGCCCAGCACAAAGCCCTCATCGCTGGATCTGCCCAGCACAAAGCCCTCATCGCTGGATCTGCCCAGCACAAATCCCTCATCGCTGGATCTGCCCAGCACAAAGCCCTCGTCGCTGGATCTGCCCAGCACAAAGCCCTCGTCGCTGGATCTGCCCAGCACCGAGCCCTCGTCGCTGGATCTGCCCAGCACCGAGCCCTCGTCGCTGGATCTGCCCAGCACCGAGCCCTCGTCGCTGCCCTGCACCGAGCCCTCTCTGGTACCCGGGACTTTTCCCAAGTATTTTTTGGGGGGGGGCCATAGGGCTCCATCCTGGCCACCTGAGGGGTCTTCACCGCCGTGGCCACCTGAAGGGTCTTCACCGCCGTGGCCACCAGAAGGGTCCTCACCGCCGTGGCCACCAGAAGGGTCCTCACCGCCGTGGCCGCCCGAAGGGTCCTCACCGCCGTGGCCACCCGAAGGGGTTTCTCCGCCGTGGCCACCCGAAGGGGTTTCTCCGCCGTGGCCACCCGAAGGGGTTTCTCCGCCGTGGCCACCCGAAGGGGTTTCTCCGCCGTGGCCACCCGAAGGGGTTTCTCCGCCGTGGCCACCGGAAGGGTCCGCACCGCCGTGGCCACCGGAAGGGTCCGCACCGCCGTGGCCACCGGAAGGGTCCGCACCGCCGTGGCCACCTGATCAGCCTGTTCCTCCATGGTCCCCTGTTCAGCCTGCACCGTCTTGATCACCTCCTCTGTCTGTCCTGCCACCATCCTGGAGTCCGTACTTCAGAACCTGGTCCACCTTCCCGTCACGGACTCCAGGATGCCCACCCCCCCTCCCGTATGCTGCCTTCTTCGGCGCGGGACGCGCCTTGCGGGAGGGGGGAGTAATGTCACGGTCACGTTCTTCTGTCTTCGTCTGTGTGTGCACTACACTTCCCAGAGTCCTCAGTCGTCATCACCTGCACCTGGTCCTCATCATCCTCATCATCATCATCACCGTCACCTGTCTTCCCTCATTATCTTCTGTGTATTTAAGTTCCTGTCCTTCACTTGTCTTTTGTCGGTTAATGTTTTATGTTAGGCGATCTTTGCCTGAGCACATGCTCCCTGTTCCTTGTTTTTGTGAGATTGTGAATTAAAACCTTGGATTACTTCATCTGCGAGTTTGCCTCCTACTTCATCTACCCTGCAGCCTGACAGAAACATTGTAAATCATAGTAAATAATACTGAAATGAGGTGTATCAAGGTAAATCATGCTAGAATCCTAATAAATCATTCTGGAACATGGTATATGATAGTAAATCATGCTAGAATCATATTAAATAATTCTAGAATGTGGCAAATCGTTGTGGGAGGAGCCTATTTTACTCAAATGGCTATAACTCAAGAAGTAAATGAGATATCTTCACCAAACTCAGTACACATGTGTATGGGTTCAATTTGAGGTCACAGTAAACAATTCTATGGAGATCGGAGCATAGGTGGCGCTATAACTGTTAAAAAGCTTTAAAACCATATATATCCCATGGCAAATTGCCTGTATTGGCTGTAAATGGTCTTTTCCATCTATTATGTCAGTGGTTACATGCTTGCTAAATAAATCTTAATAACTTTTGATGCTTTTGTGCTTAAATGCCTTAAAGGCCTTAACTGCTTGAACCCCGATAAATGCTGCTTGCAGCTTTAATTATTATTATTATTATTCCGCCGTAAAACGCATCGTGCAGCCCAAACCGTAAGAGCTGGAACTTTGAAACTTTGACAGATGGTAGTACAAAAATCGAGGAAAGGTTCAGAGATTATGACCCCGATTGGCCCATAGGTGGCGCTATAACAACCAAAAGCGCAAAACTGCTCATAACTCCTAGACCGTATGTCGTAGACTCAAGTGTCTTATATCATTGGAAAGCTGGACGCCTGACGAACAAAACGTATATCTCCGATTTCATTTCCGCCATGATAGATTTTCCGCCATTTTGAATTTTGTCAAAAATCTACTTTTGCGAACTAGTCCCTGGTTTTTTGCCCGATTGGAACCAAACTAGTGCAGAAATGTTCTCTGGAGACTGAATATCAATAATTATCGAAAAAAAGTGGAAATTTCGATTCACGGTCGCTAAGGGGCGCCAAAACGTACGTTGTGGGAGGGGCCTATTTTACTAAAATGGCTATAACTCCCGATGTAAATGAGGTATCTTCACCAAACTTGGTACACATGTGTATGAGCTTACTCTGGGGTCACAGTAAAAAAATCGTGACGATTGGCCTCATGGTGGCGCTATAAAATGAAAAAAACATAAAACAGGCTATAACCACCTGACCGTTAGTCCGATTGACTTGAAAATTGGTATGCAGTGTCTTGGTCCAAGGTGCCATGTATGTGTATGAGGACATTGGCGTATCTCAAAAAACATGGCCGCCATCGGCCAACGAAGTTTGAGCACCTATTAGACAAGGTTAACGGAGGCCGATCGGAACGAAACTCAATGCGCATGTTCGGCTCATGGCCCTAAAGGTCTGTAAGAATTTTGAAAGAAATCGGCCACTAGTTGGCGCTAACGAGTTTTACGGCTCTGTAATCACGTGGTGTTACAAATATCCACACAATATGCATATCATTTGATAGATCTCCTCATCCTGAACAACTTTGCCTCAAGAACCATTGCTGTCAATCAAACTGTTCATTAATTATTCATGAATATGTTAAAAACCTACTTTTGCGAACTAGTCCTAGGTTTTTTGCCCGATCGGAACCAAACCAGTCTAGGACAATTCTCTGGACTCTCTAGATCAATAATTATCAAAAAAAAGTTGAACTTTTGCATTTGGATGGCTGTAATAGGGTAATTTATAAAATGGGCGTGTCAAAATACATTAAAAAGCCTATAAATCCTAAATAAAAACTCAGAACTTCACAAAAATTGGTCAGCATATGTGACATAACATCATTAACAAGCATGAAAAATTCTATGGAGATCGGACCAAAGGTGGCGCTATAACTGTTAAAAAGCTTTAAAATCATATATTTCCTATGGTAAACTGCCTGTATTGGCTGTAAATGGTCTTTTCCATCTCTGATCATATAATTTTCATATCATAATGTTCAAAACTAGTGCAATACAATTCTCTGGACTCACTAGATCAATAATTGTCAGAAAAAGTTGAACTACTTCATTTGGATAGCTATAATAGGTTCACTTCAAAATGTGGCCTTTACCAAGTGTCCCCGAAAGCCTATATCTCTTTAATCAATGCTCAGACCTTCTTAAAAACAAGTCAGAACGTGTGAAATATCACCCTGAACAAGGATGAAAAATTTCAGACAGATTGGACAAAATTTGCCTCTATAACAGTTAAAAAGGTGAAAATGATATGAATTAATGGCATGTTAAGCCAATAAGTGGTATTTTACTGCCCCCTGCTGTTTAAAATAGTCATTTTGTCATATTGGTATTGGTATCAGCCATGGTAAATCATGATAAACTATGGTAAACCATGCTAGAATGTGTTATATCATGTTAAATCATGCTAGAACATGGTCTTTCCCATCTATGATGTCAATGATTGAAAAAACAACAACAACAACAACATTTGCCTGTGCGTGTGTGTGTGTGTGTGTGTGTGTGTGTGTGTGTGTGTGTGTGTGTGTGTGTGTGTGGTACAAATATAACAGATTTTATTTTCCAACATGAAAACAAACATAACAGAGTGCTAGTGCACAAACAATAACCTACAATGATAATGGGTGAGAGGGGAACTTAATGTAGCGACAATGGCATCTGCTTTTCAAATTAGCGGATCATGTGATAAAAAGAAACACATCGTCTTTGTCCTTGCTGGTTAATAATTGCCCCACGAGGACCAATTTGCCAGCACCGACCTTCTCCCCAACTTTTACAGCCTCCTGGCATTCCAGAAGACACACACACACACACACACACACACACACACACGGACTTTCAACCAGAAACCCACCACGAGATGCAACTGAAGCACATTTCCATATATGGACTTCCACATAGTAAAATTTCATTTTACCATTCATTACAAATTTATAATAGAGGTGTGGTTTGCTAGAGTAAAATCTTTAATTCCGAAGATTCATTGAAAGAAAATCACTCCATAGTGTCTTGTAACTCGAACCTGGTCATAAACTTTTATGACCTCAAGACGGCATCTCATCCAGTTCCTCTTGTAAAGCCAACATTCCAAAACCTTAACATACATGAAACTCTTCAGAGAAAACTCCCTAAGATGTTTGATATGTATTCCTATGTTTTTCAAAGTGTCGTCGTTTGCCATAACGGAAACACTGACAATTTTATTGTGTGTTTTAATCAAGTTTTATTTGTGTGTAATGAGGCATATGAACATAATGTTATGTGTGTCCAATATCTACCTGTAATTCTTGGTATCTGTCTGACCGTCCTGTTTTAATTCAACCAGTCCCGCACATAGTAACACTGTATTGTAAGATGTATTGTTCCAGGTGTACAATCTTAAGAAGAAATATGAATTCTTTCTCTCATAAGACATATGGTGAAAGTAGGCGTTTTCTTCTTCACACAAAGAGAATTTTCCCGCTTCAGAAAGACAATCTGATTCGCTGTCGTTCCAAGAGAGGGCGTAAACAGATGTTTGTTAAAAGGCAGAAACCCCCTCATCACACTCTCTTCTCTTCCTTCTTCGACCTCGCTCTTCTCTCATCGATCCTGCTTGACCTCCTCCTCCTCCTTCTCCACGTGCAGCGCTGCTCCGGTTGGACAGGCCCTCGCCTCGGCCTCTGGGACACATGGCCCGCGTCATGTAAAAGCCTGCCGTCTTAGAAACCAAGATTTCTAGCCTCTTCCGCACGGAAGACGAACTTTCTCGGTAATGTACATCCAGTGAGCCTTTAAACTTCGCGGCACCTGAAGACGCAACAGAAACAGGACACCATCCGCGCTGTCCTGCCAGTTTCAGCATCACCCGAACAAAAGACAAAATCGCAAGTATATTGAGTTGATAAAACTGCTTTCCAGGTTGTCTCGTGAATTTAGGTTTTCTGTATGTAATTATTATTTTCCCCTTCTCTGCCTTTCTTTCTTTCTTTCTTTCATTTCATGTTATCCTGATCACGTATTTTCTTGTTTGGTTATATGTTTGTTTGTTTACTGTTTGCATTTTTACGTACGTTTATATTCGTAGATCATATAATCTCTAGTTTTGCATTTATTAAAATTCATAAATACTTTTCACTGTCTATGTATTTGAAAGCCCACCATTCTAAAGTCACTGAAACAAAAGATCTTAAGCTACAAGCTCGATATTAGACTACATTCAGTAGTTTTAATTAATAAACTCAATAAAGTTTAATGTTCGTGGCCAGGACCTGAACTTTAGTGGAGTTTGTGAATACCCCTTCTTAACTGTACTGACCTTACATCTACTCGCTGGACGAATTAAATGTTGGTCAGACCAGTTACAGAACGAGGTAATCTCGATAATTGATAAAATAAATGTACATGCGACTTATGAATTATGACCATGAGTCATAAATATTAATATTCCCAAGATTCCCCATATTCTTGAGCTAATTCATATTTACCCAGAGTCGTATTCGTTACATGTTTGGTGGAGAATGCGGGCAGTTTCAAACTTTATTTTGGTGGGCAAAAATTCAGTTTCATTTGAATGTGTATTATTGGTTTAATAATTGTAAGCTATACGCGCGTTTTGAATTGTGAGTCGCTAAGGCGAACTCACTCAGCTGATGGTATAGGCACAAAGCCAGCTCAGCTCTGTAAAAATCTACAGTTCATGATATTACAATTGTCTCTGTACATGTAATATGATTTAAACCGACTAAATGAAGACGAAGGATCTTTTTTAGGACGAAGACGTAAATCTGATCTGAGCAGTGCGTCAGTTTCAGTCGTAGTAGGCCTTATGATACGTTAACGATAAACTCCTGGTCAGAAATTGGCGTCGCGATCCAATTTTGTACACCTAATGCATTATCATAAAGTGCTATTTTGATTAATGTTTATGGGAGATGAGCAGAGGCATAATTCCTGCTCATAGCTGTTTTGATGCCTGTCGTGCTCACAGCTTAAGTAAATAGATGTTTTAATCCCTGTTTGCTCACAGTTTCTAATAATTGAACAGAAGATAATTCCTGTTCATAGCTGGAACAGAAGAATAATACCTGTTCACAGCTGTAGTAATCACAGATGTTTTAATCCCTGTGTACTCACAGTTTAAGTAAATAGATGTTTAATCCCTGTTTGCTCACAGTTTCTATAAAACAGAAGTCCTAATTCCTGTTTTTATTGTAAACCGTTTCATATATAATGTGTAATTTAATAGATGTGTAATTCCTATTAGTCACATGTTATGAAACTCGTGTAATTTTTCCGCATGCAACAGAGCGCGAAATACTCGTGATTTCCACAGATAAAAAAATCTGCTGTCTAAATTGCTGAATCACGTCACCGACACTAGAGGGCAGCCTCTAGAGGTGTGGCAGTGCTCAAATTACGCGCCCCCCACCGACGTCATCCTGCGTGAGCGTCGCCTCCCACTGACGTCAGCCTGCGCGAGCAAAATTGCGCCATCTGCTGGCGGTAAAAGATAATACCTGCTTTCAATTTCTTTTTCTCTCTCTGCATTCATTTTCTCTTCTTTTCCCCGATCATAGAATGAACGGTCGAACTCTCAAATACTTACCTGCATTCAAAGCTTAGCTTATGCTGATATTATTTGGAGTTAGACAATTCTCTTTTCTGTTTTTGATTGTCACACTTTAAGAAAAAAAAAACTTTTCCGAATTAAAGCTTAGACTTGATTCACTCAGTTCATTGATAGTCCCAGCCTGCATTGAAGGGTCTCATTGCTAACCTTTTCGTTTGATTATTTTTATAATCAATACTAATAACTTCAGTGTTATTGTAAGGATTATAGGAAGTCATTCTGAATTTCAGTTTTAATTATTATTGATACTTCACTGTTATCATTCTAATTTTCTTTCCTTCCTTATTTTTATTATTTTGGACCTCTCCTTGAACGCTTAGTTGAATTTCAATTCAAACTAGTTTGAATTTTGATTTAAAATTGTGTCTAATCCACCAGGTCGACCACTGAGAGGACATACGCCCTCACCCTTGTGGCACAAATCCACTGCCGGGGCCTATTCCTCTGCCTGCGTCTCAAGCCTGTGTTGTTATTCACATTTTATTTCATTGATAATTTTCTTTTTCCTCTTCCCTCTCTTCTCCAGTCTCTCCAAAAGGGGGGGGGGGGGGGTATTCTGATAAATCACCATCAGTTATCATAATTTCCTTTTTGTTGTATCACTATTTTAGTAAAGCCTTTGCCTCTGACTCCTGCATACATATTTACCCAATTTGATGAAACCAGAAAGCCTTAATTCACATTAAGTCCAACCTCTTAATCCCTTATTGTGTATCTATGGGCAGGACTCAGTCAGTGCACTGTGGTGATTGAGACGTCATCACTGGTTTCCACCTGGATGACCTCTATTCACCCCAGGTAACTAAAATTTGATAGAACCCATCCACTTATTATGAACCACAGAATACTAGATATTCCTCCTGGTGTATTTTAAGTGTTTGGGCCCACCTTTTTCTCTCTAAGACACACCTTCTTTCGAGGTCCTGTCCCGATAACTCTAGCAGTATTAATAGGCTTAGGCCTCTTTAATTTTTTTTTTACTTTACTATATAACACTCTCCGTGTTATTGTTTGTGACATTTCATTGCAGACCAATTCACTTCCTTGTGTTGTGTTTCCCTTTTTCTTCCCTACCTCTAACTTTGTCTTTCTCTATTCTGTTGTGATTTGTTTCTCTCATTTCACGTACATACAGAACCTAAGAGAGACCCCAGGAAAGCTGAATAATAGAGTAAACAATCCAAGCGGGCGTCATTAGACGACCCCCCAGGCTACCGCCTGTCAAAATCTCTATTGTGGGTTTAGCCATACCCACGAAATTGGCTCCGCTAACTGTCGGCATCAGTTAGCCCCGAAATTCTCATAAACGCCCTAGCCGTATGAGTATAGCTCATTTGACCCTAAAACAAACTTGCATTTTGTCTCTTTTTGTGTGTGCTGTGCTTCTCTCGCCAACAGTAAGCCGAGATGTCGAGCTCACCCTGTCCTGCAGTCCGCTGGGACGACCTTGAGGCATGGCTGAGAGACATAACAAAGACCGTGCTGCCCCAGGACCCACATCGCTCGAGCCAAGAGCAACGGGACACAGACCTGGACCAGTTCGAGTCCCATGATCCAGCCCAGACATACAGCCACGAGCAGCTGTCCAAAATCTTCGGAAACCTCGCACTCAAACTCGTCGCCAGGGCCCGGGACAGCGAAAGGAGCAACGCCGACCTGCAGCAAAAGACAGCCGCACTACAGCTCCAGGCCACAGAGGCCCTGGAGGACCGAGCACACACACAGAGCCGTCTAGACCAGCTACTCTTCCCGACCGAGGAAGAGGACGCCACAGACACAAAGCTCCAGAAAGAAGTAGAAAGACTTCGAAATGCCCTGCAAGATCTGCACCTCGACACAGACCAAAGAGAACAGTTGGAGAGAAAAACCAGAAAAGAACTCAACGAAAGGCTCCAACGGGCTGAAGCCCTCCTTGAGAGAGCAAAGACTAGAATTCATCAGCTCGCTCAGCAGAGACACGAGCTCCAAGATGAACTTGACACTGTTCATGCAGAACTAAAACATGCTTACAGATTGCAGAGTGTCTGGAACGGAGAAACACACATCACAGAGTTTCTCCCGGCCAGCCACCCCAACCCTGTCAGCCAAACATCAAAAGCTGAAGGGGGCGGAGCTGAAAAGGGTCAGAATCCTCTCCAGACGGATTGGGCCCCCAGCAACAGCTCTCCTCCCAAAAGCCTTGACAAGCTGGCCAGAAACATTCCTACGTTTGCCGGAGACCACAGTGTTTATGCGTACCTTCAAGACATTGATTTTCACCTACAAACTGTCGCTAACGTGACAGCTTGGGACAAGTTCTACTTGTTACGAATCACCGCAAATAGAGATGTGCGTAAGTTTCTGGATCGCCAACCAGATCCCGTCAAAGCAGATTACAAGCAACTGCGACAAGCTTTGATCCGTGAATTCTCTGACCCAGAATCAGACCAAGGGTTTATCACGGCCTTTGACGTCAAACAGGCCCGATGTGAACACCCACACTCCTACTATGACCGACTCCGACAAACATTCTTCGGAGCAACCAACACCCCACATATGGAAGAAGATATATCTTTTAGAACTTTGTTTCTGCGGAATCTGCATAGCACTGTGAGTAAACATCTCGATGTGCTCGTCTGCCCACGAACCATGTCTACTCGACAACTCAGAGATTTAGCCCACAAGGCTTACACCAAGCAAAGGGCTATAGATGAAAAGACTGTAGAAACGCACACAATTTACTCCGTCTCCGAGCACTGCTCAGAGCCAGACAGCAGATTGCAGCACGACTGTGACGGTGCTCATCCAGAGCGTCGGACCGAACGCTCAGAAAGATTCTGGAACCAGCATCACTCGCCGTCCAGAACTCCAAGCCCAGACCGTCGAAACTGCAACCTCTCTCCCCAGAACACTGGTGAGCCAGAGTCTTCTTACACAACAGATGAAGACAGTGCAGCCACGTCTGACACCGACACAGAAAACGAACACTGACACCTGCTGCTTCAAGGTCATCTCTGACCTGCAGCTGTGCAACCAGACCAATGTCTGCGCCACATACCTACCACCATCACGATTGCAGTGACTACACAGCACAAACGAACTTTACCAACTACACTGCACGCCTCAGAGCCGCTTACGCCACCTCCGCTGTGTACAAAGAAAGGTCATGCGGGCCTCTGATGAACAGACCTTTCCTATGCCAACAATGATGCCCCAACGCCACTCATGAGACATCGAAGCATGTGGCATACCAACCTCAGCGAAGCAACAAGACTGTCCTAGCCAACCAAGGACATCCGTCGCTGAAATCTTTCCTCCCTTTCTCTCTCTCTCCCTTTTGCCTCTAACAGGATGCTGTGGTGGTTCGCTAGAGAGCAGCCCGACTCCTGATCACCAAGGCAAGACTCACACTCAGAGAAGTCTAGCACGGTGATGTGCATCTCCACGGTCACCGACCACGCCCCGACACTCGTCTTGGCTTTCATCCTGTACCAGACTCAACAAGACGTGAGCAACCACAGCCAAGCTCACAAAGCCGTGTCTGGCGAGTTCCTACGAACCGTGAAAAAGGGGGGTCCCACGACATCGACCACCTCAACCTCACTTGAGCTGAGTCATCAGCCTAGCAACCACCTGCTATTTGATCGTCATGATCCACTGCCATCCATTGTGCCCATTTGTTGTTCGACGAAGCCCATCCCGGATTTCGTCTAACAACAGGGGGGATTATGTAGCGACAATGGCATCTGCTTTTCAAATTAGCGGATCATGTGATAAAAAGAAACACATCGTCTTTGTCCTTGCTGGTTAATAATTGCCCCACGAGGACCAATTTGCCAGCACCGACCTTCTCCCCAACTTTTACAGCCTCCTGGCATTCCAGAAGACACACACACACACACACACACACACACACACACACACGGACTTTCAACCAGAAACCCACCACGAGATGCAACTGAAGCACATTTCCATATATGGACTTCCACATAGTAAAATTTCATTTTACCATTCATTACAAATTTATAATAGAGGTGTGGTTTGCTAGAGTAAAATCTTTAATTCCGAAGATTCATTGAAAGAAAATCACTCCATAGTGTCTTGTAACTCGAACCTGGTCATAAACTTTTATGACCTCAAGACGGCATCTCATCCAGTTCCTCTTGTAAAGCCAACATTCCAAAACCTTAACATACATGAAACTCTTCAGAGAAAACTCCCTAAGATGTTTGATATGTATTCCTATGTTTCTCAAAGTGTCGTCGTTTGCCATAACGGAAACACTGACAATTTTATTGTGTGTTTTAATCAAGTTTTATTTGTGTGTAATGAGGCATATGAACATAATGTTATGTGTGTCCAATATCTACCTGTAATTCTTGGTATCTGTCTGACCGTCCTGTTTTAATTCAACCAGTCCCGCACATAGTAACACTGTATTGTAAGATGTATTGTTCCAGGTGTACAATCTTAAGAAGAAATATGAATTCTTTCTCTCATAAGACATATGGTGAAAGTAGGCGTTTTCTTCTTCACACAAAGAGAATTTTCCCGCTTCAGAAAGACAATCTGATTCGCTGTCGTTCCAAGAGAGGGCGTAAACAGATGTTTGTTAAAAGGCAGAAACCCCCTCATCACACTCTCTTCTCTTCCTTCTTCGACCTCGCTCTTCTCTCATCGATCCTGCTTGACCTCCTCCTCCTCCTTCTCCACGTGCAGCGCTGCTCCGGTTGGACAGGCCCTCGCCTCGGCCTCTGGGACACATGGCCCGCGTCATGTAAAAGCCTGCCGTCTTAGAAACCAAGATTTCTAGCCTCTTCCGCACGGAAGACGAACTTTCTCGGTAATGTACATCCAGTGAGCCTTTAAACTTCGCGGCACCTGAAGACGCAACAGAAACAGGACACCATCCGCGCTGTCCTGCCAGTTTCAGCATCACCCGAACAAAAGACAAAATCGCAAGTATATTGAGTTGATAAAACTGCTTTCCAGGTTGTCTCGTGAATTTAGGTTTTCTGTATGTAAATATTATTTTCCCCTTCTCTGCCTTTCTTTCTTTCTTTCTTTCATTTCATGTTATCCTGATCACGTATTTTCTTGTTTGGTTATATGTTTGTTTGTTTATTGTTTGCATTTTTACGTACGTTTATATTCGTAGATCATATAATCTCTAGTTTTGCATTTATTAAAATTCATAAATACTTTTCACTGTCTCTGTATTTGAAAGCCCACCATTCTAAAGTCACTGAAACAAAAGATCTTAAGCTACAAGCTCGATATTAGACTACATTCAGTAGTTTTAATTAATAAACTCAATAAAGTTTAATGTTCGTGGCCAGGACCTGAACTTTAGTGGAGTTTGTGAATACCCCTTCTTAACTGTACTGACCTTACATCTACTCGCTGGACGAATTAAATGTTGGTCAGACCAGTTACAGAACGAGGTAATCTCGATAATTGATAAAATAAATGTACATGCGACTTATGAATTATGACCATGAGTCATAAATATTAATATTCCCAAGATTCCCCATATTCTTGAGCTAATTCATATTTACCCAGAGTCGTATTCGTTACATTAAATACACAGATCAAGACAAGGACAACAGGTGACGGTTATGATGATGAGGAGCAGGTGATGATGATGATGAGGGTGATGAAGAGCAGGTGCAGGTGATGACGACAGATGGTGAATGTGATGAAGACAGAAGGTGAATATGATGAAGGTGAATGTGACACTAATATCACTGAAACATTTGTGTGTGTGTGTGTGTGTGTGTGTGTGTGTGTGTGTGTGTGTGTGTGTGTGTGTGTGTGTGTGTGTGTGTGTGTGTGTGTGTGTGTGTGTGTGTGTGTAAAATGCATTATGGAGTTAAAATGGAAAAACTGGTTTGTTTTAGTGCAGAAAAATGGTGAAAATCAAGAAGTTTAAAGTGAAAGTGTGCCAATATGTGGTCTTCTACTGCTCTCTGCTGGCCATTCTACTTATTAATGAAGTCTACTCACATATGCTTTTACATTCATTAGACACTAAAAATCACTTATATAACAATAAGACACTAAAAAATCACTTATATAACAATTACTATTGTAGCACAATCATGCTAGAATCATAATAAATAATACTAGAATGTGGTAAATTGTTGTGGGAGGAGCCTATTTTACTAAAATGGCTATAAGTCAAGAAGTAAATGAGATATCTTCACCAAACTCAGTACACGTGTGTATGGGTTCAATTTGAGGTCACAGTAAACAATTTTATGGAGATCGGACCATAGATGGCGCTATAACTGTTAAAAAGCTTTAAAACCATATATTTCCTATGGTACATTGCCTGTATGTCATCTATTATGTCAGTGGTTACATGCTTGCTAAATAAATCTTAATAACTTTTGATGCTTTTGTGCTTAAAGGCCTTAAAGGCCTTAACTGCTTGAACCCCGATAAATGCTGCTTGCAGCTTTAATTATTATTATTATTATTATTATTATTATTTTATTTTTTTCAATAAATGCAATATTTCACATTAAAATAGAGTGGAAGCCTTTAAAATCCATTTTTTGAAGTGAGAAAAGTGCCATCTGGAGGTTTTAAAAAAACAAAAACTTTATATCTCCAACTGTATATCTCCCTATATAAAGGCTAGGATGGCTTGAGGGGGAGTAAATCATGGGCTAACTTTCATTTTAAAGTTAACTACTCCTTTAACATAATGCGTAAATGCCCATAACTACCGTAAATCAAGGAAGCTAGTATGCATAGGCCACAAAGTGTTGGCGAAATAACACATTAGCGGACCGGAGGGAATAATATGGATTTTTTTCCAGAAAACGTCTTGCACAAAATGAATTCAAGCACTTTCAAGGACTTGTATCTATTATGTTTGTGTTCAAAAACATTCCAGGGCCTTGAATTTTTAATTTTTTTCAGATTCACAAACTTTCAAGGACCCATGGAACCCTGTGCCTGGCAGCCTGACTGGTGCAGCAATCTAACTCCAGTTTCAAGCCTCTGGTTCTGTGAGCCTCTACCTGGCAGCAAGACTGGTGCTACATCTGAGATCTACATCAAGCTATGAGTTCCTTGTGTTCCTACCAGGTCCTTCCTTTGGTCCATCCTGCCTGTCATCGTGTCGTCTGCCCTGCCCTACTGATTCACGCTTACTCTCCCTGCTGTCTCTAAGGCTGTCATTTTCCTGTTGATCACCGTAAACACTGAGGATAACTCTGAGCAATGATAGTTTGTTTGTCTTGAATATAATAATTCAACTTTCATCATGTACAATATTGTCAACTTGTCCAAACTCTCAGCCCCTGAGGTATCTGAGTTTGACCTAAGCATATTTTTGAACATCTGATAAACCCTTTATTTAAAATGCTTAATAACAACAGCATTTGTTATAGAGTTCAGAATGTTTATACTATTATGCAACATGCACACACAGAGAAAAATCATTAATTCATTAGAACAAAACACATGAATTTGAACATAATAAATGATTCTCAGTGGAAAATCACCACAGATGCTGCAGGAGGCAATTCAGCAATATTCATACTTCCACACTGTTAACTGAGTTAATCTCTAAGTTACATTGAGACATAAAACCGATACAGCATCTGTCACAGTCACTTCCATCAGGTCAGGGTTAAACATGAGCCCAGAGCTTCAGGCACTGCCACAGAGTTAATGGCACATGGAGATATCGGACACAACTAGACATTAGTGTGAGGGGAAGGCTGGCATTTGATCAGATCTAGTTAATTATTCTATTAGCATAAAGGGCGATTAGAGAGGGAATGGTGTAGACGGAGCGGTGACGTTTTCATTTCTGATGTGATTGAGATAGATGAGATTTCCACTGAGGAATCAATTGCTCCGGGTCTGTGGAAAGGGCAGGTGTCATTTTCAATGTTTGCATTTAGTTTTTCCCTCACTTAATAAAAAAAATAAAAAATAAACTAAATAAATTTAAATAAATAAAAATAAATTTAAAATAAAATATTTCATTTGCAAAGCATCATGCATGCATAAAAGCAACTCAAGGTTTCATAATAAACAAAAAAATCTAAATCTAAATTTAAAAAATGATTCTATCTATCGTTGGCTCTTTCTCAATCATTTCACAGTTTGTGTGATGAACAGTAAACAGCTCCTCATTTTCTAGTGACGAGAGCCTCTGGCTGTGCGCTGGATTTTAATTGAGCCGATGATGAATGGCTGATGTAGTTGGTCGGCTGTACTGATTGGTCAGGTAGAGCATCACTTTTTTGGATTTCAAATGCATGCCTTTTTAATCTTCTGGAGGCCCATTATTTTAGCTGCATTATTCATAGAGCTTTCTCTATTGTGTGTTTGAGATCAGTTGGCGTGTGGTGGTCTTCTGAAATGAGGAGGCAAAGTATCTTATTATTACTGTATCTTAAGGATGTTTAGATATTTCAATGGAAAATGTTAATGGAAAATTTTGTATTTTGCAGTGCATTGATTCATACATATTTAAAAAGACAGTTGATGACAAAGACATCAGACTGTGTTTGTTCTCCTCTCTTTTCATCTGTCTGTGTATCTTTTTTTTCCACTCACCCATTCATTATTTTTCTCATTAATCTCTTCAGATATCTTCGCTGTTGTTACTTTGCCACCTCAAGCACAGAATCCTGAGCTTATCACTGTGTGCAGCCATTTCCATTTTCCAAATTTTACTCAAGGCTTTTGTTAACTTCCCTAATTAGCTTCTGTCCTCAGAATACCAATGAGCATGATTCCCACTCCATGACTGATTCGAACAGGGAGGGGCGCGTGTTTCCAAGGAGACGACTAAATCAATAATATCTCTGATGATGCATGTATCTGCAGCTCACATGCACATTTACACCACAACTAGACACACACCATTCTGACCGTGTGTGTGTGTGTGTGTGCGTATGTGTGTGCGTGTGTTGCAGGATAAATAGGGTAAATGCTCTCTTACACCGCCCATCTAATCTGGCTGTGTTCCATATGCTTCAACTGAATAATAATCTGTTTCGGGCGTTTGGAAAATGGACTTCACATCATCTCTTAAACCGTTCATTTGACTAATTTATTTTAAAGAAACACTAGTGACTCTAGTCTAAGCATAAGTTTATGCAACTGTCCCCTGAAATGGGAGAATCAGAGCAGAAGAAAAGAGAGAAGCTGATACCTTGATGGTGGGAAGCACTAAATCCATGGCGGCACATTGTCGAGGGGTGAGACTACGAGCTTCCTCCCGTATCACATGCTCCTGAGAGAGAGAGAGAGAGAGAGAGAGAGAGAGAGAGAGAGAGAGAGAGAGAGAGAGAGAGAGAGAGAGAGAGAGAGAGAGAGAGAGAGAGAGAGAGAGAGAGAGAGAGAGAGAGAGGGAGGATTATGTTTTACTATTTACATTAAGATTAAAATGTACTTGAAATCTTTTCTTACATCCATTTATGTTGGTCAGCTACATAAACTACCTCATGTTAAAGTGCCATGTTATACTCATTAGTCAGTTTTACCCTCTGTCTGAAATACTCTAATTTAGTTTGTTTAAAACCCGCCTTCTGAAAAGTGTTGTCTTCTCTGATTGGTCAGCTGGCCCAGTCTGTTGTGATTGGTCTACCGCTTAGAGTGTGTCCTGGAAATGTAACACCCTTTACCTTAAAAAGGTTTTGGCCCACGAGGCTTCATGAGCAGCTGTAAAAATTATTATATCTATAATAATTAATCAGAATTTAAAGTCCATACAATATTTTTGCAGTGAAAAAAAAAAAAAAAACAGTATCTTTGCAACATAGTGAAATCTCTTACCCAACTGTTCTTTGAAGGTGGACCGAAGGGTTGGAACAACATGAGGGTGAGTAATTACTAACAGAATTTTCATTTTTGGGTGAACAAACCCTTTAAAAGTCAACATGGAATATTGCATGTTGCATATATATTTTATGGAATATTGCAGTATTTATGATAAATGATTTATCCATGCACATCATTATTTTTTTTCTATTCATGTGCCCTCGTAATTTTTAAACAAAATAACTTCCCCTCCCTCTTGCAGCGAGATATCTTCTCTTCTCTGATGATGTGTTTACTGGCGTGTGGGCGGGACAACCTGTCACTCACAGGAGATCCACCAATAGCAATCCACAACAATCCAATCAATTCCCCTTGGACAAAATCAAGTCCCGCCTTACATTTGTTCTTGTTCCAGAAGCCGTTCCACTCGAATATCCGCCACAATAGGGAAGAAAAGACTAATAAATTCCATTTCATGCAGACTTTATTAAATTTGATGAAATACCATGCATAAAATGATCATTTAGACTTTCCTTTTTCTAAAATGCCCAACTGTTTTCAAACTTTCAAGCTTCTCCAGTCAGTTGCTTTAACACCAGGGTAGGGTTGCACCAGCCGTTCGTAGGTTTTTTCTTAAATTGGAACGTATAAGTCCACACTAGAGGCTTAGTAACTACTAGCTAGTTTGTAACTAACTCTGTACTTTGTTCCGTTGCACCATTTGTTCGTAAGGCAGAATGTTGCTAGTAGGTCGTAAGCTCTCCGTAAAGTAATGCGTAGTCACATATTATGACGTTTAGCCTCGATGATCCAATAGCAGCCTTCAAATACGTGAGCAGAAGTTGTGTTAAAATGCCGTGAATTTCAGTTTATCCTTCATTCTAACTTCTTTTGCCTCACGTTACTAACGGTAAAAAATATGTTTCCATTAAATACGATAGCCTACTTGATCATGAATAACATAAAAGTTTTTATATGTAAATAACATTCAGAAACTCCATTTGAAATGAAATTAATAAGGATCAATAAATAAACATTTATACTAAAAAACATAAGAAATTACGTTTATTGATTATGACTGATATTTGACATGCACAACATGGAAAGATGCACACAGCAGCGGGCTGTTTAGGACGGGTTCGTGTTAAAGAGCCGCTAACAAAGTAATCTTTTCACATAATGTTCTCTATCTTAAAATGTAAGTGAGTGTAAATGTCAGCATTATCATATGTCTAAAGAACTGAAGTCTGTCAGGTAAAAGAAGAGCTTATTGATGCAGTTCAGTCTGTCTGATATTTTATTCCAACCGTTACTCCTGATCAGAGGATGGTGTAAATATTTAGTTTATACGCAGAGTTAGGCTTCAACTAAGTTTAATGGTGCAACGCAAAAATATTTAGAAGTGCGTAAGTCGTAACTTGGTGTCCATTTAAGTCAAAACTAGGCTAAACTGGCCCCAGAACACTGACTGGATGATATTAGGTGGAAGATTCAGGTAAAACACAAACAAAAGCTCAGGATGTTTGTGAATCACAAGTGTGCATCAGTCTTTTAGTGTGAGTTTTTGCATGTATACAACATTCAGAGTGAACAGGGCCTTTCCCAGAGAGCTCCTTACCGCTCATTAGAATCAAAAGTGACAGCTCCCAGAAGAATTTGTGGCCTCAACATGATGCAAGACTGAAGTCAGGCAGTTAAACTTCAATTCCATTAAATCGCACAGGTCAATGGCGGTGCAAAGTTTAATACAAATAAGCCTGAGAGTGATATCAGGGTGGCGTGTGAATGAACATTAATCCCACATCAAATCAGTGTAAGTTAATCTGTGTGTATGTAGAAAGAGCTGATTCTGTCCATTGACTTATTCCAGTTTAATGTCACCTTTTTAAAGAAGCAGTCACACCTTTAGCACTTCGACCGAGTGTATTGATCAGTGGCCCGTTCTTCGTACGTTGCTTAAAACATCCGAGATCAAATGAGACATCCAAGATGATATCATTGTGCTAATCATGATCCGGCTAATTGGGTTCTTCGAACACACCTGTTGTTTATGATTAGTATAGCTGGATTGAGTTATCTGAGATAATTGCGCGTTCATGCGCTGGTTTAAAAGGGGATATGTATCGATAGTAGAAACATTGATCAGCAATGCTGCTATTGGCTGCTCAGCGTGGCCAAAGAGCGGGCTCAGTTTTTCTCCTCAGCAGAGCAAGAACTAATAGTCGAAGTTTATTCAGAATTTTGATGTTTAATCAAAACGCCAGGGAACACCTCAAAGTCTGCAAAAGCCAGGAGAAAGGGCTGGCAAAAAGTAGCAGACAATTTAAATTCGTTAGAAGTGGCCATGTTAGATGTTTTTATCACTTATTAGCCTATATATTTGTATTTTAATAATTGCATAATTACTTTGTTCATTGTAATGTCAGAGTCACCACACTAGAACATGGGAACAAATAAAAGTGAAGTACAAAAATATTCTACATAATGGTAATTTTTAGTTATATTATAGTCTCTTTTATAAAAGGCACTGTTAAATAAATGGTTGTCTTTATAAAAGCAACCAAGAAAAAGGCTGAGAAAAAAAAAAAAGATCTTAGTAGCTACACTGTACAATAATTTTTGCTGCATTAAATTAAGGCTGTATAGTCATTTAAACTGTTAAATCTTGAGTAATGATGAATTGCTTTGACTTGTGAAAGTGAAAACTGATAAACTTATGTTAATGTAAAAATATTTTGCCATGAGTTATTGATCACATTTTTCCCGAGTGTAGTTCATTGTAATGACATTGTGTTTTCCTCTTTTGTGCACTTTTACATAATACACCAACACTTGTATCTGTTCCCAAGAAAGTGGTGGCTGAAATATGTGCAGTAAGTGGACATTTTCTAACTTTCCAAAGGAAAGAAAGTATAAGACTTTGTAATGTCCATTTGTTTCCATTGCACTGGACAGTGAATAAACCCTCTCAGATAACTGTCATATGGAGGAACTAGCCTACCTGCAAGTGCATAAATAACTTTACTTAAATTATACTTGTATGCTTTATGGCTGCAATATAAGTTGCAGGATTCCACATCTACAGAAAGGCCTACAGAAGAGTCTGCACAGACAGAGGAGACATAGGCCTACAGGTAGGCAGTGTATAGCCAACTTTTCCTTTTTATTTGTTGCATGAGGCATGTGTCTAATATCTCTTGTTGCAGGCACTTGACCACTGGCTTTTCTTTACAAAAAACAATTGAAATAAAACTCAAGGAACTAAGCATATTTGTCTTTTATTAAACATTTAATGAAAAGTGTTTTTTTTTTGGCAATGTTGTGTAATATGGCACATGCAACAATGTCACAGGCCCTGTCAGGTGTGCAACCCTCAGACTTTTCAGACACTGAAATCTTCCCTTTAGTTAGCCAAAGTTAATTTCATTGTGTGCCCTTGTCCTGGCTAGAGCTGCATTCTAACTGGTTTGGGTCAGGGAATGGGGTCATAAAACACCTGTCTGCATGCAGGAACATGTCATAATCACCTATGAAAAAATGCAGTTCTGTTAGGATCAGCATAAGTGTATGTAATACAGTGAGCTTGATATTTAATTGTGGAACTTTCCTTACCACTTTCAAATAATGTGCATAAATGTGAGTCATGCACAGATCCTGGCCATTTTGCTTTCACATTTGTGATATGGAAGATTTTAGTCAACTGCCTTTTTTTTTTTATTTGATATAATATTACTAATCTGGAATATTAAGAATCACAATAGTAACTGGGCTACACATTTACATTGTGAACCCCCTTTCTGTTCACATAATCCCCTTCATTGAGGCCTTGATGGCAGTCTATGGTCTAGCCTATAGTATAGTCTATGGTACCAGTCACATTAGTGAAGCCTGAGTGACATATACTGTAATCGGCATGGTCATGATTGCATGATCTTCATAAAAAATTATGATATATAAAAAAAAAAACTGCTTTACAACATTGGGTCTTAAGTGGCTTGGAAATGCCACAAAAAAAACTAAAACTGTTTTTCCATCAAGTTCTCTGCATCTCCAATAGTGTAAAGGAAAGAGCCACTCGCAAATAATCTTAGGGCAATGCAAACAGTTTGTGCTGTAGTTAAAGCCCAACTCCGACAAGTCGAAAATAAATGTGTGTTTCCAACAAATTAAAAATGTAAACGACAATCTCACGAGTCACGAGAAAAAAAATATATCTCAGAAAGTGCACTATCGCGCTGCACTGGACTTCCCGTATCAGCTCTGCTTATGAAGCCGCAGTCTAATCCTGTTAACATGAAATAAGCCTGCTCCCGAGCAGGTTTAAGCTTGCGCACCTGTTGCTATGACAGCAAGTCCAGGATGAGCGTCGAAGAACCAAAACAATCCAAGATCATGCCAAATCGCCAACAATCAAATCCAGCTAACTGAGTTAGCGACGTACGAAGAACGGGCCCCAGGTGTTAAGATGATCTGTACGTCCCACTGACAACTCTCTTTTCAGGTCAGTACACACTTTCAGACTGACCAATAAATCCACAAATACTGAATGCACATTTTGCACAATGCACATTCACTGTGTTTTAGATATTACTGCACATTTAAAACTTGTCATATAAAGATTTTAATAAAACAGATAAATTTCACTTGATGCACAATGCAGTAAAAGCAACCACAGATAATCACCTTAGCAACCAAAGGTTATCAGTAGAATTGAAAATGTAGTAAATAGCATGCAGATTCTGTACCATACTATACTAGGGGGCAGATTTACTAAACAGGGCAAAATTAGCGAGAGAGAGCGCAATTCCAAAACAGCGCCGATGGGAGTGGGCAAGTTCTACGCATGATCTACTGATGACGTACAAATTAAAGAACACAGACGCAGTTAGATCATTTCCATAATGACCAACACAATCTACCAGGTAGCGTCTGGTTCAAGATGTGCTTTTTTGGGCGGTAAATAATGGCGCAAACACCAGTACATTGACGAGTACAAACCTTAGTATTAACAAACGGTTAAATTACTGGAATAAAATTTAATAAAAAAAACATCTACAATTATAATACCGAGTTTGTTCTGTTTCTTTCATTACATTCTGCAAAATAATAATAATAATAATAATAATAATAATAATAATTTATGTTTTTTAACCATTTTATTCCCAAACTGATATGAAAGAACATAATTTTCCATAAATTGATAATAGTAATAGTTGATATGTGAGATTAATTTTGAAGATTAAAGGGTTAGTTCACCCAAAAATGAAAATTCTGTCATTAATTACTCACCCTAATGTCGTTCCAAACCCGTAAGACATTTCGTTCATCTTCGAAACACAAATGAAGATCTTTTTGATGAAGTCTGAGAGCTTTCTGTTCCTTCAAAAGCTTTCTTTTTATTTATTATTTAAATACTCTCCTCCCATAAATTTTACGCCTGAAAGGGAAACTCCTACAAATGCATATGCAAAAATAACGGTGTCCACGCCTTTTCAGCGCTATTTTTTCACTGCGTGTCTTCAGTAAATCCTGGCAGCAGTTTTTTAAAGCCGAAAGAGGGTTTGCGCTGGCGCAAGCTGTTAGTAAATCTAGCCCTATATATGTATATATACTATACTAATCTGTATAAGCCATAGACTACAATGCCCTAGATTTAGAAACAGAGCAGCTGAATTATACACACAGTTACTGTAAGACAGAGAACAGGAGCCATAAAAAGCATTTTTGAGGTAAAGCTGCAATTGACCAGAGATGTTTCAATGCATATGAAATGAGAGAGAGGGACAAATGAGATGGAGAGTATCCGCCACTGGACTGTGGAGACATAATCACGAGAAACCCTCCATCTGCCTGACACCTGTTCAGATCCAAAGTGCCCATCCTTCTCTGGATTTAAACTCCTCAGCAGGGTGGATTTAATTACACCAGCAGCTCTCGCAACTGGGAAAGTTTTACGGCGAGATTCTAGAGAAACTGTCATGATGTAAGTGGGCAGCGGTGGAAGCTTTTGACAGACAGCTACAAAGCTTTATCGTAAGCTGGAAACCATTTTCACAGCATTCGTTTCAAAACGCAAGCTTCATGAAAGCCCCAAGCACTGCTGTAATTTCTCAAGGAGGATATCTACTTCTGCTCTGTGTCCTCGAGGAGCACTGCCTTTTAAATCTGACAAAACATAAAACTCTCTGTCAGTCGTAGCCTGTTTGCCTTTCCTCCCTCTGTTAGGATGGAAAACAACACTTTAAATTGAACATGCCTCGCTTCTATCTACAATATAATACACAAATATTTGTACTCAGAGGCTTGATTATTAAACCAAGTATCTCCCATTTTGGGGGTCATGTTCAAACCAAGCGGCAACATTCTGGACTCTCTCTTGAATCCAACACGGAAGTGACTTAAACTGCAATTCATCGACTGGCCGCTAGAGACAGGCTCCAAAAGAGAGTCAATCCCATAGAACCCCTATGTTAAAATGCCCAACTTTACAGCAGAAAAATATATGTTTACAGCCTGGTACAAAAAGTGGTTTTGGTCTATATAGATAATTTTGCCCTTCATGAGACCTGTGAACTTTGGGCTTCAAAAATGCTCTTTAGAAACTTACGGGTGACGTCACGGACACTACGTCCATGTTTTTTTTACAGTCTATGGGTCAATAGGTCAACTATGGTCATACTTTATAGTAGATGTCTTAAAGGAGTTACATTAAAAAAAAAAATTACAAGGTACAATGTATTTAATGTGTTGATGTTGCAAAACACATTCGCTGCTATTGAGGTGGGATACGGGTAAGTGTAGGACAAGTTTGGTGGTATGGCTAGGTTTAAGGGTGGATAAAAGAGTAAGGGAAGGATCAACAATGTAATTATAGATGTAATTACATGCAGGAGCATGTAAGTACAATTTAAAAACATGTATGCACACAACAAGTGCATTGTATCAAATGATTAATTGAAATGTTAGTACACAGTTGTTAAATACACTTAATATAAAGTGGGACCCCTGAATTTATTAACAAAACAAAATCCTCACCTTGAGCTTGGAGAGCTGACCCAGGTCCTTGGCAGCACTGAAAATCATCTGAGCCCCTTGCTGTTAAACAAAGTACAAAACGAAGAGTCAAAAATTAATTCACTCCTTTTGAATGAACTGTCTCAGGAGATATGTTGTTCGGCGAGTGAAACAGAATTTGTTTAGTGTAATTGGCAGTCGAGTCTTTGGGTGCAGATTCAGCTTTTTAAGAAGATGGCCAGGAAGCTCCTGAAGGAAAGTTTTGTTTGTTCCCGTCACTTTTTGGAATATTATTTACAAAAACAATGAGGGTCATTGTGCACATTATATATATATATATATATATATATATATATATATATATATATATATATATATATATATATATATATATATATATATATATATATATATATATATATTAATTTAATATTTTATTTAAAAAATATTTTAATTTATAAATGAAAAATATAAGCCCTATAAACATGGTTTGATTAAATTATTTTAGCAATAAATAAAAATATATAAGCTCTCCATTAAATATTTTATTTCATTTTGGCTATAAAGTAAAATACATATTTATATATGTATGTGTGTTTGTGTGTATGTATATACACTGCTCAAAAAAATAAAGGGAACACTTAAACAACACAATGTAACTCCAAGTCAATCGCACTTCTGTGAAATCAAACTGTCCACTTAGGAAGCAACACTGATTGACAATCAATTTCACATGCTGTTGTGCAAATGGAATAGACAATAGGTGGAAGTTATAGGCAATTAGCAAGACACCCCCAATAAAGGAGTGGTTCTGCAGGTGGTGACCACAGACCACTTCTCAGTTCCTATGCTTTCTGGCTGATGTTTTGGTCACTTTTGAATGCTGGCGGTGCTTTCACTCTAGTGGTAGCATGAGACGGAGTCTACAACCCACACAAGTGGCTCAGGTAGTGCAGCTCATCCAGAATGGCACATCAATGCGAGCTGTGGCAAGAAGGTTTGCTGTGTTTGTCAGCGTAGTGTCCAGAGCATGGAGGCGCTACCAGGAGACAGGCCAGTACATCAGGAGACGTGGAGGAGGCCGTAGGAGGGCAACAACCCAGCAGCAGGACCGCTACTTCCGCCTTTGTGCAAGGAGGAGCAGGAGGAACACTGCCAGAGCCCTGCAAAATGACCTCCAGCAGGCCACAAATGTGCATGTGTCTGCTCAAACGGTCAGAAACAGACTCCATGAGGGTGGTATGAGGGCCCGACATCCACAGGTGGGGGTTGTGCTTACAGCCCAACACCGTGCAGGACGCTTGGCATTTGCCATAGAACACCAAGATTGGCAAATTCGCCACTGGCGCCCTGTGCGCTTCACAGATGAAAGCAGGTTCACACTGAGCACATGTGACAGACGTGACAGAGTCTGGAGACGCCGTGGAGCCGTCTGCTGCTACCTGCAACATCTGTGAAGAGCACAGGGCGCCAGTGGCGAATTTGCTAATCTTGGTGTTCTATGGCAAATGCCAAGTGTCCTGCACGGTGTTGGGCTGTAAGCACAACCCCCACCTGTGGACGTCGGGCCCTCATACCACCCTCATGGAGTCTGTTTCTGACCGTTTGAGCAGACACATGCACATTTGTGGCCTGCTGGAGGTCATTTTGCAGGGCTCTGGCAGTGTTCCTCCTGCTCCTCGCACAAAGGCGGAAGTAGCGGTCCTGCTGCTGGGTTGTTGCCCTCCTACGGCCTCCTCCACGTCTCCTGATGTACTGGCCTGTCTCCTGGTAGCGCCTCCATGCTCTGGACACTACGCTGACAGACACAGCAAACCTTCTTGCCACAGCTCGCATTGATGTGCCATTCTGTATGAGCTGCACTACCTGAGCCACTTGTGTGGGTTGTAGACTCCGTCTCATGCTACCACTAGAGTGAAAGCACCGCCAGCATTCAAAAGTGACCAAAACATCAGCCAGAAAGCATAGGAACTGAGAAGTGGTCTGTGGTCACCACCTGCAGAACCACTCCTTTATTGGGGGTGTCTTGCTAATTGCCTATAATTTCCACCTATTGTCTATTCCATTTGCACAACAGCATGTGAAATTGATTGTCAATCAGTGTTGCTTCCTAAGTGGACAGTTTGATTTCACAGAAGTGTGATTGACTTGGAGTTACATTGTGTTGTTTAAGTGTTCCCTTTATTTTTTTGAGCAGTATATATATATATATATATATATATATATATATATATATATATACATATGTGTGTATATATATATATATATATATATATATATATATATATATATATATATATATATATATATATACACACATACACACATATATATATATATATATATATATATATATATATATATATATATATATATATATATATATATACTGCTCAAAAAAATAAAGGGAACACTTAAACAACACAATGTAACTCCAAGTCAATCACACTTCTGTGAAATCAAACTGTCCACTTAGGAAGCAACACTGATTGACAATCAATTTCACATGCTGTTGTGCAAATGGAATAGACAATAGGTGGAAATTATAGGCAATATATATATATATATACACACACACAGTACAGGTCAAAAGTTTGGAAACATTACTATTTTTAATGTTTTTGAAAGAAGTTTCTTCTGCTCATCAAGCCTGCATTTATTTGATCAAAAATACAGAAAAAAATGTAATATTGTGATATATTATTACAATTTAAAATAATTGGTTTTCAATTTATTATACTTTAAATTATCATTTATTTCTGTGATGCAAAGCTGAATTTTCAGGATCATTACTCCAGTCTATCACATGATCCTTTAGAAATCATTCTAATATGATGATTCATTATCAAAGTTGGAAACAGTTCTGCTGCTTAATATTTTTTCATAACCTGTGATACTTTTTTAGGATACTTTGATGAATAAAAAGTAAAAAAAAAATATATATATATATATATTTTTTTAAAATAGAAATCTTTTGTAACAACAATATACACTACTGGTCAGTAATTAAGTGTGCTTGCTGAAAGCCCACTTCAACTGATATACCGTGCTCAAGGAGTAGGGGAGCAGTGAACACTGCGTATGGACCCTGTCGAATGGAACGCACCTTAGATGTGTAAAAACAAGTGGAAAGCGCGGGCGCGTCGCTGTCTCCTTTCCACAAGCGCTTGCTCTCCCGTGGCGTCTGTCGTTGCTATGCAACCATGAACTGCGCTCTCCATGATGACAAGGAAGTATCAGCAAAAGATTAATTGATTTCTAGCCCTTGCATTAGCTTTACTACTAGATATATTTATGGAGATGAAAAATAATAAGGCGCCCTGTACAGCTATGATCAGCTGTTCGGCCGAGCATTCAATGTTGTTACGCTGCAAGCTGATCAGTTGGTTCGTTGCTGCCGCGCTCTATCACTCGCACACCATTAAAAAAATTGTTTTTTAATGTTTCAATTTCGTGATTAAAATGACAATTTGGAAGCGGATAATTTCTTCACAAACAGCTCATTATGACTCAGTGTTAGAATGCTGCACCTACACTCGATAGTGTGAATAAGATCAGCGCAACGCAGACCACTGCATTGACAGCGTGCAACATATGATCTGTCTACGGCCAGGGCTCAGCGGAAGACAGAAAATGCCGGTCCAGCGCTGATTGAGGAATTAAATTCGAAAATAAAAGACAGTTTGACATCTTTTTTCTCGCATCTGTGAATTTATTTTTTAATCACTTGTTCTGAGATGAAGCGAATATATTTGTGCGGGAATTTCTCGCACTATAAAAGCTAACCTTGCGGGAATGGTTTAAATTATGCGCAATCCCCACATTCCCGCACCGAAATTCAAGCCCTGAAATGGCAGCGGGATGTGTAACTCTAGCATATGGCGTATATGTCATATAAAGTTAGGCAAGGCCAAACAGCGTTATCCACTATTAGTAAGCTAATAGTGAAACTGATAGCGTTTTTCATTTAATTACAATATGAGGACTGACGGTAGGCTATAAAAATCAGCGTTTCTGTGTAGGTGATGACAACCATCTTGACAGCAGCAATCAAAGCATTGCTAATTACGGTAGACCTTAATTTGAGATAGTAAATTTGTTCCTAATCAAAGGGAACACTCAACCACAGAACAGCTGGGCTAGTTTTGTATTGGCTTATTGGATACAGTAAATGAAGACTGTCAACTTCTTTTCAATAGGCTATTATTTCATCACCCAAAACACTCCCACTCTCTGCTGTATATTCATAACCAATTATTTCAAAACCAACAACCAAGCCACATAAACAATGCCATTGGCACTAGTCTACATTGCAGGCATGTCTCTTAATGCACATAACTTTTCACCTTTTTGCACAGTCTTGAAAAAAGTACTATTGTTGAAATTCTCAGATCAAGCAAACTTCAACGCACCCTTATCCACTACCTGCTAACGTTAGTGAACCGCACCCGAGCAAGCACACTTCGCAGTTCCTCCGGAAATGCATTTTTTTGGGGGTCAGTAATTTTTTTGATTTTTGAAATAAATCAATACTTTTATTCAGCAAGGATGTGTTAAATTGATAAAAAGTGATAGTAAAGAAGATTTATATTATTAGAAAATATTTTTTTATTTTGAATAAATGCAGTTCTTTTTAACCTGTTATTCATCAAATATATTAGGCAGCAGAACTGTTTCCAACACTCATAATAAATCAGAATATTAGAATGATTTCTAAAGGATCATGTGATAGACTGGATGTCACATGTGACACTGAAGACTGGAGTAATGATGCTGAAAATTCAGCTTTGCATCACAGAAATAAATTATTTTTTAAAGTATATTCAAATAGAAAACTATTATTTTAAGTTGTAATAATATTTCACAATATTACTGTTTTTTTTCTGTATTTTTGATCAAATAAACGCAGCCTTGATAAGCATTAGAGACTTGTTTCAAAAATATAAATAAAAGTAATGTTTCCAAACTTTTGACCTGTACTGTATACACACACACACACACACACACACACACACACACACACACACACACACACACACACACACACACACACACACACACACACACACACACACACACACACACACACACACACTAAATATTAAATGTAATTTTTAATTCAATCAATCAAACAATCAATCAATCAATCACAAAAACAGCTGTTGTTCCTTAATATTTATGATCAGCATTCATATTTGTAGATCCCATAACCACTAAATAACACTTTTTAAAGACCAACACCTCTCTTTATATACTCAGCTGATGCCCTGGAATTTCCATAAGCTTCTGTTAGTAGCAGATGCAGAGGAGACGACGTATTGTGTGTGTGCGTTTGGCTAAAAGACTTGTTACACTTACTGTCTGGTCTGAGAGCGGCGGAAGAACAATCTGTCGTTCAATGGTGTTAATGACAATTTTCCACAGCTCCTTCAGAACCCGTTTGAGAACTGTCTTCTCACAGATCTTAGCAAACAGAATAAGGCTGGAGAGAAAAAAAGGGGGATGGAGTGAAAGACAGAAATGCAGCTAGTTACCATGTTTCAAGAAATGTAATCCCACAGTTCTCTTACTTCTTGTCCAGCAGGTCCATGAGGGGTCGCAGGACCGTCTCTGCGTCCATGGCTGCATTACTCTTGTTCCCTGCATTTCCTTTGATCTGCACGAGCTCCTGGTTCATTTGTTTGACACAGTCCTCAATCACTGGCTTGAAACTGTGGATGGACGTGTTAAACTCAGTTTGAAAACAACATTCATAATCACACGTAATTTAAGATACTATCATTTAATTTGATAATGAAAACATGTTCAACATATTTTTATCATTTGAGCCAAAATTATTATTTTTTTATCATTTTATCATTAATCGTCTATATGTCTATGCTTTTTAATCATGGAAGGCAACATGAAACAAATGTAAAATGGATGCTATTTACTTTGTCCATAAATGTCACAGGTCTAATTATGAATGTTTCCTTGAATGATTTCCCATTTTTCATTTAAATGCATTAACTTTCTTCATCTTTGCTTACGTAATCAAAGCTGTAAATCAATAATATCATAGCCTATATCATAGTGTTAACATTTAATTTGTTTGAGGAATTTACACTTTTTACTTGAGTTTAGCAAGTTCATTAAAATATGTCTTTATATATAATGCATTATAAAAGTTTTTTAAAGTCCCCCTATGGTGAAAATCAAGCTTTTAATGTTGTTTATATCATATGTCTATATGGTGTTTTTAATATGCTTTAAGACAAACCATGTGTAAATTCATAAGTCTACACCATTGCTGAGTATTATGCCGTGTAATGTGCCTTATAATGCATTGTATGATCTCATGAAAGATTATAACCACAGTTATAATACATTATAATACTTATCTGTTCATTGTTACACCTTTAGACAGTATAATGCATTAAAACATGTGTTTAAGAATAATGCATTAAAACACGACAAACAACTGCAAATATTATAATGCATTTGGTTACAATTATTTATGACAAGATATAATGCATTATACTGTACATAAAGGCTTTAAGTAAAGTGTTACCGAAATATCATTATATTTACACCGGCTCAACAACTTTACCCATTGTTCTCTGATACCTCACCTGGAGCCGAAGACCACGCTGAGCTCATCCAGCACCGTATTGAGCTTATTCTGAAGTTCTTTGAGCAAACCACTGGCCTCAGCATCCAGCTGTAAGAGACACACAGCGTCACTGTCAGTGAACAGGATATGCTGCATATGACAGGAACAGGAAGCACTGAAGACTCAGTTGCATTGCAAATACTAAACTCTTCTGAACTGAAAGTTTATTATACAAAAAATGCATTTATTATTCATACGCAGGGTCAAAAATTCACCAAGCCAACCAACTGCAAATAAAACTTGAGTTTGAGTGAATAAAGCAGTTATTATCCATTTAGTCAGTATTAAAAAGTAAATTGAATTGCAAAGTAACACATCAGTAACTTGTGCAACTTCTAACCACTTTTACCTTAGTGGAAATCAAAAAGTGCATCTAGGATACAGAAAGTTGTTTTTCAAGAAAAGAACAAAAATAATGAACAAAATTACAGTGTATTTATGTTTTTGACATTTGCAGATTTTACAGAGCGATGGAGACTGACTCATCCTGTACATGATGCAGTGAGTGACACAATGACCTGTGATGTTTGTCAAAAATACGCTAAATTAAATACGCTATCATTTCTGTCAATTAAATAGACACATTTTATGATGTCCAACACTGAGTAACCTTGTTGAACTCCAACTTTTCTCTCATTACATTTTATTTATTATTTATCATTACATATTATTATTATTTACTAAATTGTTTTATTGGAGTCAATTTATTTGTGATAAGTACAGTATAACACAATGAAACATGCCAAATTGTGCGGACATAATTTTTTGGCCAGGCTGTCATACAAATATTTTTTTAATAACAAATATAAAAAAAAATAACCAAAGTTTAGTGTTTTGTTTTTCCCTCACATTTAAAATATACATATAAAAAAAATATTAACATATTGTCCTCATATTTTGATGGTTTAATCAAACTTTTAGGGTCATTAAAAACAAATATCCCCTCCGAACATCACTTTTGTATACAGTATACAGTATATGGTTGTATGTTTTGTGTTTTTAACACAGGTTCACTTGATTTAGAGAACTGGCAGACAGCTTTGTTTTCGTGTCATGGTTGGGTGATTTTATCAGCCATTGCACAGCATGCTTTCTGTCAAGCGTGCTCAGCCTCTGAAAAGGTCTTGACTGAGGAGTCGCTTGACTAATGATGATGGCAAATTCAATACAAGCCTCTCGCCACATCAGAGGCATGAGAGCAGATGAGCAAATGAGATGCAGGTGTTCTGCATTCAAACATTGACTGCATCACACAGGTAGATTTTACTGATAATGCACGTGAATCTCCGGTCTACCTCACATTTGACTGTATTCATCATAGTGCAATCAAAAACAATGCTCAATATTTGCAGATTTGCAGTCACACAAAATGTGTCCTAGTGGAAATGACTTTAAAATGCACTTGCTGAAACATTCATGTAAAACGTCTGTCAATTACACTTTTACAACACCCTAAGGGCTGAATTATACAGAAAACCAAAGTAATTCTGCATAAAATTAGTGCTATTTATAATTACTGACAACATGGACCATTTTAAAATACTTTACAGGGAAATGGGAATGGGAAAATACTTTAAAAAAAAAAAAAAAAAAAACTCTTTATACTGGACTTGCTCATCTCTAAATATGCTAAAACTGAGGCATACGGCATTATTGATTATGCTAACGTTCCAGAATCTATGGCTGTCCAGTAGATCTAATATGTATAACCTCCATGAGACAAGGAAGAAATTTGGGTACACTTTATTTCGATGGTCCACTTTAGACATGTAAAGACAGTAAATTTGCAACTACATGTCAACTAACTCTCATTAGAGTATTAGTAGATTGTAGTAGATTGTTAGTAAACTGTTAGGTTAGGATTAGGTGTTAGGGGTTGGACAATGAAACTGAAACACTGGCCAATATTTCATGCCTATATATGTGCAGCCTGGTGGCCAATCTTTACTGATTTTACATTCCGTCAATAAGAGCAGAGTGTGAAGGTTGAATTAGCAGAGCTGTACATAAAATAATGTAATCCAAACAACATAATGGGAGACATATCCAAGTTCAAATTGTTGGTGTACGTCTTGCTGGCTCATCTGTGATCAGGACAATAAGTCTTTGTGGTGTACCGAGAGCTATGGTATCCAGGGTGGTTTTTAATGTTGGCATACCACCACGTAGGTCGAACCACATACAACAGGAGCAACTGTCTGTCACGGTTCACGAATGCATTGCTTTCTTTTTGTCTCGTGCGTTTGTTATTTGTGTATGTGTGTGTGTGTCGCGTGGATCTGTGGGTGTGGCCGGAGCAATCACACTCATTCATCAATCTGCAATCATCATTGGCGCCAGCTGCGACTCATCATCACTTCCTTAAATACTCACCGTTTTCTCCTCTCCATTGTCAGATCGTTGTTGAAGTCTTGTGCTGTCTGGTGTCCTGATCCTGTGTTCCTGTTCCCGTTCTGTGATCGTGTGGTGTTTGTTCCTGGATTCCTGTTCGCTGTTCTGTTCGTCGTTCACGCCGGAATTCACCATCACCATCACTTCACTCAGCACCAGCCCAGACTCACCCGTGTTTGACCATCGAGGTCCCTGCGTAACCCGCCAGTGTTTGTTGCCTTGTATGTTTCATCTGTGTTACTAATAAAGAGTTTATTGCACCTGCTATTGCTTCCTCGTTCTCACAACATGACAGAACGATCTGACCATGGCATGGAAGCAGCAGGCGGAGCTCAGATTTCCATGGAGACGTTCGTCAACAGCAGCCTTCAACGCATGGACGCATGGAGGGGCTTAACAACACTGGCCGTGCTGTTCAGGCTCTGGTGACGCAGGTGTCCGAGCTCACCCAGCAAATTCAACAACTGCGAGCTCCCACTGCGCCGCCCACACCGTTCGTTCCTCCCACACCATCGGATCCTCTCTCCCAGTCGGAACCTCACCTACCTGTGCCTGAGAGGTATGTCGGAGAACCCAGTTTCTGTCGAGCGTTCCTGACAGAATGCTCCATGCACTTTGCACTGCAACCGAGAACCTTCAACAATGAGTGATCCAAGGTCGCATTCGTCCTTTCTCTGCTGACTGGGAGAGCGGCACTTTGGGGAACGGCGGTGTGGGAAAACCAAGACCCATGCTCCGAGTCGTTCCAGGCACTCTCCACCGCCATGAAGCGAGTCTTTGACCGTGCGGTCGCTGGAAGAGAGGCGGTGAGGGTGCTCGCCGAACTTCGCCAGGGAGAGAGGTCAGTTTCGGACTATTCGATCGAATTCCGGACTCTCGCGGCAGAGTGCCAATGGAACGACGAGGCGCAGTGGGATATGTTCCTGCATGGGCTGGCTGACCGCGTCCAGAGGGAGATCTACGCCCTGGACCTGCCCACCACCTTGGACGAACTGATTGAGTTAGCACTACGAGTTGATGCAAGACTGTCAAGAGTCGAGCGACGCGTCCTTTCCAGTCGAGCTCTTGGAGGAGCGGAGAGTCTGCGGTCCAGCGGCACGGACGCGGTCAGCCCTACCTACGATCCCGAGCCCATGCAGGTAGGGCGAGCTCGGCTTTCCCGGGAGGAGAAGGAGAGGCGGAGGTCCCAAGGCCTTTGCCTTTACTGCGGCGGAGCTGGACATTTTCTGAACACGTGTCCGGTAAAAGGCCACGCCCGATAGTAACAGTGAGGCTACTATCGGGTGGGATCTCCGCCGAGAAGACCTCATCGACATCTACCCTCCTCCCGGTAAGACGAAGATGGTCAACACGCCAACACGACTGTCAAGCACTATTGGACTCCGGGGCGGAAGGTAATTTTATGGACTGCACTTTCGCACACAACCTTCAGATTCCCCTTCAGTCACTCCCACATGACATTTCAGTTCACGCACTCAATGGTCAAGAGCTTCCCATGATTTCACTGTCTACTGGACCCATTACCCTCATCACATCTGGTAACTACTCGGAGACTCTGTCATTTTACATCATGGACTCACCTCTTGCACCCATAGTACTCGGGCATCCTTGGTTAACTCAACACAACCCTAGAGTGGACTGGCTCCGGAGGTCCATTACGGAGTGGAGCACTAAATGTCATGAGTCCTGTCTTGTGTCTGCCTGTTCGTCTGTTCCTATGTCTGTGTTACAGGAGAATGCAGTGGATTTGTCTAACGTGCCCGCGGAGTACCACGACCTGAAGGAGGTGTTCAGTAAGTCTCGAGCTGCTTCTCTGCCTCCGCATCGTCCCTACGACTGTGCCATAGATTTATTGCCAGATAAATCTCCGCCTAAGGGCAAGTTATATTCGCTTTCTGATCCAGAAAGGGAGGCCATGGAGAAATACATTTCTGATTCTCTAGCAACGAAGTTCATTCGCCCTTCCTCTTCTCCAGCGGGGGCGGGGTTCTTTTTTGTGGGGAAGAAGGACGGATCTCTGCGACCTTGTATTGATTACCGGGGGTTGAACAGCATCACGGTAAAGAATACTTATCCTTTGCCGTTGATGTCTTCAGCTTTCGAGAGGTTGCAGGGAGCGTCACTCTTCACGAAATTGGACTTGCGTAATGCTTATCATTTGGTCCGCATCAGGGAGGGGGATGAATGGAAGACTGCTTTTAACACCCCCAGGGGTCACTTTGAATACTTGGTCATGCCCTTCGGGTTGTCCAACTCCCCAGCAGTCTTCCAGGCCCTCGTCAATGACGTGCTGCGAGATATGGTCGATCAGTTCATATATGTCTACCTGGATGACATATTGATTTTTTCTTCTTCTCTCCAGGAACATGTGCAGCACGTCCGACGAGTGCTTCAGAGGTTGCTAGAGAATGGGCTTTTTGTCAAGGCGGAGAAATGCGAGTTCCACGCACAGTCGGTTCCATTTCTTGGATACATAATTTCGTCTGAGGGAGTACGTATGGACCCTGAGAAGGTTAAGGCTGTGGTGGAGTGGCCAATCCCAGATTCCCGCAAGGCCCTGCAGAGGTTTCTGGGATTCGCCAACTTCTACCGACGTTTTATTCGTAACTTCAGCCAACTGGCCGCACCTCTGACTGCCTTGACCTCCCCCAGAACTACGTTCAGGTGGTCAGACGCGGCTGAAGCCGCGTTTGCCAAACTTAAAGACCACTTTGTTTCGGCCCCTATTCTGATAGCCCCTGATTCCTCACGTCAGTTCATGGTGGAGGTCGACGCGTCAGAGGTGGGGGTAGGTGCAGTGTTGTCCCAACGTTCTTCCACGGACGAGAAGATGCATCCCTGCGCGTTTTTATCCCATCGCTTGTCCCCAGCCGAACGTAACTATGACATTGGTAACAGAGAGTTGTTGGCAGTCAAGTTAGCGTTGGAAGAATGGCGTCACTGGTTAGAAAGGTCGGGGGTACCTTTTATCGTCTGGACCGATCACAAGAATTTGGAATATATCAGGTCCGCTAAAAGATTGAACTCCAGGCAGGCTCGGTGGGCACTTTTTTTTGATTTTACTCTCTCGTACCGCCCGGGTTCCAAAAACATCAAACCCGATTCTTTATCGCGCATTTTTTTTTGTGACTTATTTTTTTTTTATTAACAATTATTTTTTTGTGTACAACATTCCCAAGAACCGCCCAAGATAACAAATATACATATATTTTAAAAGATAAAGGTATGTTTTATCGCGCATTTTTGATCGTTCCGAACGCCTGGTTACTCCCGAGTGCATTTTACCCGAGACCCTATTTGTCTCCACACTCACATGGGAGGTCGAATCGAAGGTCAAGAAGGCCTTAGAAGGGGTAACGCCCCTGGTCGGTTGCCCACCGAACCGTTTATTTGTGCCGGAGGGATTACAGTCAGACGTTATTCAGTGGGGGCATTGTTCCAACGTAGCCTGTCATCCAGGAGTGACCCGTACTAGTTTTCTGGTTAAGCAACGATTCTGGTGGCCACTTATGGCCCGGGACATTCACAGTTTTGTTTTGGGTTGCTCGGTTTGTGCCATTGGTAAGTCTTCCAATCGACCCCCAGATGGGTTACTCCAACCGCTGCCTGTCCCTTCGAGACCCTGGTCCCATATCGCACTAGATTTTATTACCACCCTCCCGCCCTCCCAGGGCAACATGGTAGTTTTAACCGTGGTGGACCGGTTCTCGAAGGCGACTCACTTTATTCCCTTACCCAAATTACCCTCAGCCAAGGAGACAGCGGTGACCGTCGTAGATCACGTCTTTCGTTTACATGGCCTCCCGATTGACGTGGTCTCCGACAGAGGACCCCAATTTGTGTCCAAATTTTGGCAAGAGTTTTGTAAATTACTGGGCACGACTGTCAGTCTATCCTCAGGGTTTCATCCCCAGAGCAATGGCCAGACCGAGAGAGCCAACCAGGATCTGGAAAGAATGTTGCGGTGTTTGGTATCCAAGAATCCTTCATCCTGGAGTCAGCAACTGTCTATGGTGGAGTACGCCCACAATACGTTACCAGTGTCATCCACGGGCCTGTCTCCGTTTGAGTGTAGTGTAGGTTACCAGCCACCTATCTTTCCCAGTCTGGAGTCCGAAGTCGCGGTCCCCTCCGCACACGCCTTTGTCCAGAGGTGTCACCACACCTGGACTAGAGCCCGTGAGACTCTACTCCAGGTGAGGTCGCGCACCAAAGCTAAAGCCGATCGCCACCGGTCGAAGCCTCCCGTATACGTCGTTGATCAAAAAGTGTGGCTTTCTACTAAGAATATTCCTCTCCGTTCCGTCTCTAATAAGCTCGCACCCAAATTCATTGGCCCGTTCACTGTCACCAAGATCATTAGTCCGGTGGCAGTCCGCCTCAACCTTCCTCCAGCGTACAGGAGAATTCACCCCGTTTTCCATGTATCCAAAATTAAGCCTGTGTTTCGATCAGCGATTAACCCGCCAGTCCCGGTTCCTCCCCCGCCGCGTCACGTAGATGGGGAACCTACTTATTCTGTAAATCGTATTCTGGACTCTAGGCGGAGGGGACGCGGAGTCCAGTACTTGGTGGACTGGGAAGGTTACGGTTCGGAGGAGAGGAGTTGGGTACCTACGAGAGACATTCTGGATCACTCCCTTATCGATGATTACAATCGACAGGTAAGGGAGTCTGGGAACGCCAGGAGGCGTTCCTAGGAGGGGGGTACTGTCACGGTTCACGAATGCATTGCTTTCTTTTTGTCTCGTGCGTTTGTTATTTGTGTATGTGTGTGTGTGTCGCGTGGATCTGTGGGTGTGGCCGGAGCAATCACGCTCATTCATCAATCTGCAATCATCATCGGCGCCAGCTGCGACTCATCATCACTTCCTTAAATACTCACCGTTTTCTCCTCTTCTTTGTCAGATCGTTGTTGAAGTCTTGTGCTGTCTGGTGTCCTGATCCTGTGTTCCTGTTCCCGTTCTGTGATCGTGTGGTGTTTGTTTCTGGATTTCTGTTCGCTGTTCTGTTCGTCGTTCACGCCGGAATTCACCATCACTTCACTCAGCACCAGCCCAGACTCACCCGTGTTTGACCATCGAGGTCCCTCCGTCACCCGCCAGTGTTTGTTGCCTTGTATGTTTCATCTGTGTTACTAATAAAGAGTTTATTGCACCTGCTATTGCTTCCTCGTTCTCACAACATGACACTGTCGAAGCAAAAGGAAGCTGTCTAAAAGGGATGTCCAGGTAATAACCCGGATTGTATCCAAAAACATAGAGTTGCCCAACTCACAGCAGAATTAAATGCACACATGGACTCTCCTGTTTGTCGAGAGCTCCACAAAGTCAATATTCATGGTCTGGCTGCTATGCCAAACCTTTGGTCACTTGTGCCAATGTCGATTACATTGGTGCCAACAGTGCAAATCTTGGGCTGTGGACAATGTGAAACGTGTATTGTTCTCTGATGAGTCCACTTTCATTGTCTTTCCCACATCAGTGGGAGAGTTACATTGTGGAGAAGCCACAAAGAGGCTTAACACCCAGACTGTTGCGTGCCCAGAGTGAAGCACGGGGGAGGATTAGTGATGGTTTGAGCTGCAATATCATGGCATTCCCTACTGTGCTTGATGGGCGCATCCTGGATGAAGCATGCTGGAGGACCATGTGCACCTAATGGTTCAAACATTGTACCCTGAAGGGGGTGCCGTGTGTCAGCATGATAATCCATAAATACACACAGCAAGACTTGTGACAGAAAGGTTTGATGAACATGAAAGTGAAGTTGAACATTGTCACCAGATCTAAATATTTTGAGCCACTTTGGGGTATTTTGGAGGAGCAAATCAGATGTTCCTCTACCAGCATCACATAGTGACTTGGCCAATGTTCTGGAAGAGAAATGACTCAAAATCCCTCTGGCCATTGTGAAGGACTTGTATCTGTCTTTCCCAAGACCAAGTGATGCTGTACTGGCCGCAAAAGGAGGCCCTACACCATAATAATAAATTATTACTGTCTAAAAACAGGTGTTTCGGTTTCAGTCCAACCCCTGTAGTTTCAAAGTTACTTGCATAGAATGTCTGTTGGGGGACCATCAAAAAAAAGAAAGAATTAATAGACATTAAGACTGTCTACTAAAACTCTAATGACTGGTAGTTGATATGTAGTTGCAAAGATACTTAGTAGGATGTCTAAAGTGGACCATTGAAATAAAGTGTTACCAGAAAGTTTTCCTTCCTATGTTTATTAGTTGCATTTTAATGTCAATGTTCTTGTATAACACCATAGCTGTGCTTGGGTGAGGCAGGACGTCCATGTAGTCAGGGATGGATGGCTGACTTGTGAATTGTAACAGCATTTATGGTTCCCGGTAAGCAGAGGGGCGGCCAGATCAATCAATGATGGCAGCGGGCCAATGCTCGTGCAAGAGACCTCATCAGGTTAATGGAGATCAGAGGAGATGTCGGTCACCGAAGAGGTAATGGAGGTAATTCTGACTGATAACACAAACACAACAAATGCTTTGCAAGTGTGACCCATAAAGAATGCTTGTTTAAATGAAAAAGAAACAGAAAAAATAAAAAATAAATGATATTGTGCTTGATGAAAAGTCTATTTTTTTTATAGAGCACCACCACTTCAATTCTCATTACTGTGATGTGAATAAATCTCATATGCATTACTGTGATATATACACTACCATTCAAAAGTTTGGTTTCAGAAAAAAAAAAAAAAAAAAAAAAAATGTATGCTTTTATTCAGCAAGGATGCATTAAATTGATTAAAAGTTACAGTAAAGGCATTTATAATGATACAAAAGATATAGATTTTTTTTTCTATACACCAAAGAATCCTGATAAAAATGGAAATGTTTCTTGAGCAGCAAATCAGCATATAAGAATAATTTCTGAAGAATCATGTGACACTGAAGACTGGAGTAATGATGCTAAAAAATCGGATTTGCATTACAGGAATAAATTACATTTTAAATTATTAATATTTATTCATGGTATCTTTTGTTGCATCGTCAAATAAAAATGTCACAAAAAACGAAAAGGGCCGTTTACACAACACTGTTTTCAACTAAAAACGGAAAACTTTTTATGCATTTTGCCCATTAATTTACACGACAACAGCGTTTTGGGGGCCTGGGTTTCAAAATGTATGTTTTTGAAAACAAAACCGTTATTGCCGCAAATTTACATAATACAGTGCTTTAGTTTTAGTTTTATAGAAAGTAACACACTAAAATTGGACGTAAAATATATTAATATTAAATATCAATATATTATTCTTTATTCAGTTCTATGCAACAGAATCAGTTGTGACAGATTTATTTTTTGACTAATTATCCAAATAATGTATAGTCCAACAAAGCTTTTATTCTCAAAGAATGTGAGCAGAGCGTAACGGGGAGCGGTTCAGTGAATGAGAGGGTAGCGTCATTTTACTAGTGTTGCACAGCACGGCTACACACACCATGTTACAGCACAGTAGGGCTATTGCAAACAGAAACAAGTCTACTACATAGAAGTTTTATATTGCCGCGTTATTTGAGCAAACTTTGTTTTTCCGATGAGCATGAGCGGTACATTAGTTGAGCGTTCGCTTGGGCCGTAAGCGACTGAGCTCTGCACGTGCATAGAGCATTGAGCGGAGTGTCACACCATGCAGTGATAATGGCTAGAGCAAGAGTGAAACTTGAGCACCGAACATTGAGGGGCAGGGCGGGACGGCACATATTTCCGGCCAAAAATCTTTGGCCAATAATTTTCGGCGGCCGAAATTTCGGTGAATTCCTAAGATTGAGTGTGGGGAAAAACATAACTGATACTGTTTTTAACTTTTGTTTATGACTTGGAAAAGTAGCACCAGAAAATAAAATCTTTAGTAAGTTTTACCCATGAGACACAGAAAAGTCAAGGAGTGACCTTACTTACAAAAATATTGTTATAAGATAAGAAATATGTATCAAAATGTATAAGAACATGAGAATTTAAAAATATCTGAAAACAGGGAGATCTAACTGACTCAGTAGGGACAATCATTAGAGACAGATTTGTGTTAAATAATGGTCTAAAACCACTTTAGGAAGTGAATTGTTAATGTTAAGTTACAACTAAATTCATTATATTCTAATTTGAATCTTAATTAGGGAATCATGATGTCAAATTGACTGTACAAAAGATTACTCTTGTATACTGCACCTGTGGTCTCCCTCATATCGTTAATGAGCAGATAACAGATGCTTGAAGGCGGTCAGTTTTCACCCCGAGACCCCGTTTCAGAATGACGGACAGCAGTGGGAACGTTTCCGCTATCGAAGCTAACTTTGACTTCTGCAATTAATTTTTCTTGGACAGTTTGGGATCTTATATTTATAAATCCATGATAACGAGCCACTGTAATTGCATTTTTCTTTCAGTTTGCTAATTGCTTTGGGAACATTGGCGCTGCCAGAGCATGACAGGGTTATATTTGGAGCGTTTCGCTTTTGCTCTCTCAGAAGGAGTTGGAATTTCATGAAGGAAGCAGAATCATATATTAGTCATACTTTCAAACAGCTGCGATCCTTTTTTAAGCACTGTAGCCTGTAGCCTTAATTTCAAGAGAGGTAAGACATATAACCTTAATCTGACAGACCTCTAGCACTTGTACAAATGATCTGTACGACAAAGGATTCATTTGATTTTGAAGTATTTTATGACTGCCCAGTGATTTCACCACATTATGGAGCGTCTTTCAACGACCGCTGTTGTGATTATGAAACCATACAGATGTCAATGCAGGGACGGAGCAAAGTTGGGAAAAATGTTTTGCCAACAGGGTAAATTTTGATAAAGGCAAAATAAAATAAAACAAAACAAACTTTGAGTGCTGGAGAATAGATCAACCTAAACATCAGACTAAAACCTCTTGCAGCTTATACTTCATTTGGAACCCAAATTAATCACAAACATTGTACATGATTAAAAAGCAAGTTGGTGGCTGTCGGTAAAGTGATAGTTCAGCAAAAAAATGAAAATCCTGATAATCATGTCATAATTTACACGCTTCATGTCATTTTAAACCTGTCACTTTTTTTTCCATGTAACACAAAAGAAGTCAGGCAATATGTTTACGCATCTCTTTTCCAAAGGGAAATGATGCAATGCAATAAAAGTGAATTATAATGGGGATTTGTTATGCTCCAAAAAGCACCAGAAAGTAACATATGCTATATTAATGAATTTTGACCAACATTTATCATATGACCTCAGAAGAGTTGTAATATGTGCAGTTATATATGCATGCGAATGAGTATTTATGATACTATTTATAATACTTTTAAGCTGCTGTTGACATTTTTGAAGCTCATTCACAATTCATTATTTTCTTACATTGCATGGAAAAAAATATATCATTCTTATCAAATTTTCTTTATGTGTTCCACAGGTTTGAAACTGCGCACTCAAACAATATTCAGGCCTTTTTTATAGGCAGTTTAAATACGTAAATATTAAAGGGTTAGTTCACCCAAAAATGTCATTAATTACTCCTCATGTTGTTCCAAACCCGTAAAACATTCCTTCAGAACACAAATGAAGATATTTTAAATAAAGATCTTCATTTGTGTTTCGAAGATGAATGAAAGTCTTATGGGTTTGGAACGACATGAGGGTAATTAATGACAGAATTTTAATTTTTAGGTGAACTAATCCTTAATATTTATGTATTTAAATTGTTTTTGGTAGAATTATCTTATTCTCACCAAGGCTTCATTTATTTAATCAGAAATACAGTAATATTGTGAAATATTATTACAATTTAACATAATTGTTTTCTAGTTTAATAAATTTAAAAATGTAATTTATTCCTGTTGTCAAAGCTGAATTTTCAGCATCATTACTCCAGTCTTCAGTGTCACATGATCCTTCAGAAATCATTCTAATATGCTAATTTGCTGCTGAAGAAACATTTATTATTATTATTAACAATGTTGAAAACAGTTTTTGCTGCTTAACTTTTTTTTTGTGGAAACAATGATACTGTTTAAACATTTGTGGTAAGATTAAAAAAGAGACAAAAATTAATAATTTTATTCATCAAGGATGCATTAAAGTGATCAAAAGTTACAGTGAAGATATTTATAATGTTAACTACATGCATGCTTTAATAAATTTAATAAATGCAAATAAATGCTGTTCACTGAACTTTCTTTTCATCAAAAAATCCTGAAAAAAATGTATTTCCCTTTCAAGGGAACTCGAGCTGCGTCAAAATGCTGCAGGAACGCCTCTGCGTGATTACATCATGAAGCACGTATGAAACCAGTCCAATGGAGTGACGGAACATCATGTGATGTCATCGACCAGGAAACTATAAAGCACACCTGAACCAAACAGCGTCAGCTTCTGTGTCTTCAGCACGTGCTCTATGTGAATCTATGTCCCTGGTGTTTTTTGTCTGTCTTAGAATTTGCTAGGCAGGAGTTTTCACCCATATATATATATATATATATATATATATATATATATATATATATATATATATATATATAATATATATATACATAAAAAAACTTTATAATGGCGAGCGAACAACATTTCAATAGTGTGTTCATCCCTACCAAATCTACATCACGGGTGGGGATACACATGTATTGTTTGTTGTTCGTTTGGGAGCGCAGCACGCTCAATCAGCCCTCGAGGGGGCTGAATATGAGCATTGTTGTGAGACAGTTGAGAACGCTGTGCTCCCGCCGATCGCTCTTTGAGGAGGGCGCTTCGGCTCGCGTTCCTCGCGGCTCTCGTCCCGCTTCTGCCGAGGCAGAGTGGCGGCTCGAGTCAAGGGGTTCGCAAATGGATCTGGCAGAGGGGTTAGAGACGGGCTTCGCCCTTTCTCTGCCTTCACGTGCCAGATTCAGTGTCTCATCTCGGGGTCGGAAGCACGCTTTGCGGTTCCTTCCACCCCCGAATGAGGCACCGGTACTGCAACTATCCAGTTCTGAGGAGCTGAATGTTGTAGTTATCGAAACAGACTCGCCACTTCATGTAAGCAAACAGCCTTTTGAATCGTGTTCCTCCCTGTCCTCACTACATTATGAGCGGGTATACACGCGGTTAAAGTGTTTGTTTGGGGGCGGGGCATGCACGTCATTGTGGGCTGACAGTTTCATTCATAAAAATGTTCCCTATGTGTAGAAAAACACGCATTATAAAAGGAAGTTTTAGCTCCGCCCCTGTTGAGTCTTAACTAGCTCGGATCTCACGCTTGCTGAGGCAGCGCGTAGATTATGGGTCAACATAAATAATCTACGTCTCGGAGCATTATATTTATAATGCGGAGGAAACTGAGCTCAAGGAGTTCCCCTTTCTCTCTTTTTCCTATTATCACAACTAAAATGTGTGTTTGCAAGCTATGATTCTTTTTTTATCTGCGCTGTAGGGAAGCTCAATAAAAATATCAAAGATGCTTACTCTTAAGCAAGTCGCGTCACAAATCAGGTCCGAGGACTGATTTGTCACGTTAGATCTAAAGGACGCATACCTCCACGTTTCCATCTTTCCACAAGACAGGAAGTTCCTGAGGTTCGCTTTTGGGGGCGAAGCGTACCAATATTGTGTTCTTCCTTTCGTAGGCCAGCCACTATAAAGCAGTTTAAAAAACTGTTAGGTCTGATGGCAGCAGCGTCCAACGTTATATGTTATACATTATATGGCCTGTTGTACGTGACTGTTGTACCGTTGTACCGTTGCAGTGGTGGCTCAGGACCAAGGGGTTCTCCCCGAGGGGAAAACCACTCTGCATGATCAAGATTATGTCTTAGTTATGTGGAAAGAACCTTGGTTCCTGTCCCAAGGGCCCGTGCTGGGATCTCCTTGTCGTCGCATCACGCTAACGACGGATGCTTCCCTCATGGGTTGGGGGCGATCTTGAGTGGGGTGCCCAGCCCGAAGTCTGTGCAGGACCATCATCTCTCATAAAAAGGTATAGTAACTGTCTAGAAATGCTGGCGGTGTTCCAGGCTCTGAAACACTTCCTCCCAGACCTGAGGGGCCATCCTGTGCTTGTTCGGTCAGACAACACATCGGTGGTCTCCTATATAAACCATCAGGGGGGTCTGGGGGGTCAGCTATACAAGCTGGCTCACCAAATCCTCGTGTGGGCCCAGGGGAAGCTACTTTCTTTGAGAGCAATATATATCCCAGGGTACTTAAATCAGGGGGCAGACATCCTGTCAAGGCAGGGGCCAAGGCCTGGGGAGTAGAGACTCCACCCCAAGGTGGTGAAGCTCCTTTGGGAGAAGATAACAAAAGCTCCTTTTCTCCTCTGGAGATTCCGATAGGAGGGACCTACTCTCTCAGGCGAGTGGCTCGATCCTTCACCCCCGCCCAGAACTGTGGAAACTGTGGGGTTGGCCTTTGAGGGGGCCCTGCTCATAAGTTCTGGTCTCTTAACCAAGGTTGTTGAGACCATTCTCCACTCCAGAGCCCATTGAGGAGGTTTCTGAGAAAATCTCTAAAAACTTAAAAAATCTCTAAAAACTCTAAAAACGTCTTTCTCCTTGCCATTTCGTCTCTCAAGAGAATTGAATAAATTCAAGCACTTTCGGTATCTCCCTTGTGCATGGAATTTGCTCCTGGTTTGGTAAAGGGTTTTCTTCACCCTAAGACCAGGTTACGTTCCTAAGGTTCCTACTAATACTGATAGAACTAGAGTACTGCAGGCCGTCTGTCCTCCTCCGGACATCAGACCCAGAGAAACCTTATCTGCTCTGCCCTATTAGGGCCTTAGATGCTTACGTCCACATATCTGTGGAGAAAGTCTGAACTTTGGGTACCCACAAAGGGGTGCCCGGCATCTAAGCATGGGATGAGCAAGTGGGTGGTCGAGGCCATCTCACTTGCTTATGAGTCGGCCAGTCAGCCTTCACCTTTGGCTGTACGGGCCCACTCCACTTTAGGTGAAAGATTATCGGTGAATCTCAACCTAACCTTGTAAGTCTTTATTCCAATAAGCTACAGCATAAAGTTTTATTATCGGAGACTGTTCTCATCCTTTACATGCTGAGTTTCAGCTTCTCCGCTCTGGATGTCGGTTTGTAGCCCCTAGGTGGAGAACCAAACGATATAGGAATACTTTTGTACCCGCAGCCATAGAATTAATAAATAAAAATAGCAGGAGATGACACTCTTTGCTAAGCACGGCACTTTATGTATTTTAGGCGGGCAAGCGGGCGGGTACGTGGGGGTGTAGAGGCACATTGTTATGATCTTTCTTAGAAGTTTTTATGCTTTGGACAATGTTTTTTAATGTTATAATTTAATGTTCTATGTTTACTGTTTGTTTTGATGTTTTTTTTTTTTTTTTTGGATTGTCTTATGTATGGATTGCTGAATCTCCTGTCTGCACAACAAATTTACCCTTGGGTACTAATAAAGACACCTTGACCTTGACTAGGAGTATGGCTGCTTCCAAAGCATTACTGTCAAGAGTTTCCCTCCAAGATGTTTGTGATGCGGCAGGCTAGTCCTCACCGCATACATTCGTGAGGCTTCATTAGCTGAACCTCGGCTCCAATCCAGGGGCGCAGGTGCTTTCGCCTAGATGTGCGCATTGATTTCACACAGACGGACACTTGCTCTTATGGTGGCATGGGTTTTAGTGTTTCCGCAGCGTTTTGATGCAGCTCAAGTTCCCTTGTAAGGGAACGTCTCGGATACATATGTAACCCTAGTTCCCTGAAGAGGGAACGAGAAGCTGCTTCACCCTGCCATACTCCTGGCATGCCCGTGATCGACTTGCTTAAGCCTATCAAAAGCTGACTCTGTTTGGTTCAGGTGTGCTTTATAGTTTCCTGGTCGATGACGTCACATGATATTCTGTCACGCCATTGGACTGGTTTCATACGTGCTTCATACGCAATCATGCAGAGGCGTTCCCGCAGCGTTTCGACGCAGCGTCTTCTGGGAACTAGGGTTACATACGTAACCGAGACGTTTTTACTGTATTTTTGTTTAAATGAATGCAGCCTTGGTGAGCATAAGATACTTTTTAAAAACATTAAACAATTTAAATGTTTCCAAACTTTTCACATGTACTGTAATATAGTTAACTAATGTTAACCGACTGAACCTTACTTTAAAGTGTTACCAACTATTCCATGTTTTTTCCCCCCCATACATTCATTTAATACTTGCGTTTCAAATATGTATCACATTAAGTTCATTAGTTAATGTTGAAACTGCATAATCCACATGGATTGAAATTTAAATGTAATTCAAATACATAGATCTTAAATTTAGGCCTAAATATTTATTTGTGAGCATGAGAGTGAGAAAATGATGACAGAATGTTCATCTTTTGTCTGAACTGTCTCTTTGAAGTTGAGGATTAGCAGCCTCTGTTACTGAAGATAATCGTTCTTGTGAGGTTTCATGCCAGGTAACTCGAGCAGGTGCAACATGCTCTTAAGGGGACTGAACAGGAAGTGCGAGTGACAGGAAGTGAGGTGTGTTTCAATGGGTGTGAGAGCACTCCTGCTGCTTAAACCTGGCCAGTAAAACTGATCAACTGGGATGAATTAAGGCCGTACACTACAGCCGGAATTCACAACAGAGATCTGGTTCATTGTCTTCATTCACTGTCATTTAATGTTGCTCCAAACCCGTTTCAATTTTGCACAGAAGACTTATGTCTTACGGGCTTGGAACGACATGAGCGTGAGTAAATGATGACAGGATTCTACCGATTTCTGCAGCTGGTCTGGCTGTAGAGAGATGTTAGAGGAAACCTGTCCACACACCTTGCAGAAGACCACAGTCCCTTCCTCCTGGTGCAAGAGCCCAGAGGAGACGGGGATGACAAGAAACAAGGATATTGTCATAGTTGGAGAGGTTTATCACATTTACAGAAGAGAGAGAGAAGCATTACAACACGCATGCAAAATTCACAAGGGATGTTAAGTTGCGTTCACATCATGACAGAATTCCCATAATTATGAGGAAATTCATGAGGAATCATTTATTTCTATGGCAAGACTGGATGTCAAATGGATCCATGTGTGGTTTTGTTGTTCATGACATCATAATATTTGATCACTACATTAATTAACCTAAATTCTTTTGAAATATCCTGAATAGATTTTTTCCTGATTTTCTGTTAATGGTTCTTGAACTGTCACTGCTAAACAGACATGCAACAGTGTTTCCTGCATCACTATTTATCGGCATGTTCTGCTAATGGATCTACAATTTTTGTACGTTTGCAGTCTCAATTGAATGTGATTTGAAAAAAAATCTAGCTTAAGCAAAGCAATACTAAGACTATAAATAGACAGCATGTGTTTGATCTGGTTGCGAACAACAAAAACATGCAAACAAACAACCAGGTGTTCGTTTCCCAAAAGCATCGTTAGCCAACCATGGTCGCAAGTTCCATCGCCCTAGTGAAAAAAATATACTTTATTGTATTTGAATTTTTTAATTTTTTTTATTAAATTCAGTTTATTTATAAGTGTATTTATTTGCACTTTATTTAAAATATATTGTAGGTATATTTTAACTGTGTGCTGGAAATTCATTGTAACAATGCATTGAAAGTATACTTTCAAAATACATTATAGTATACAATAGTATTTGTACAAAGTATAGCTAAGTATTATTTGTTTATTAATATGCATTTGTTATTGAATATTCTATGGTCGGCACCGACATATAGCGCCGTTGTGTCGGGAGACCTGAGTTCGAGTTCCGGCTCGTGGACCTTTCCTGATCCCGTCCCCCACCTCACTTCCTGTCTAGCAACTGTCCTATCCTAATAAAAGGCAAACACGTCAAAAATAAATCTTTTAAATATATATATATATATACACACACACTTACGGTATATTGCTTGTATGTTTCGAAGACTCGTAATGAATTTGTAATGTACTTGTAACACAAATAAAGTACTCTTTAATATCACTAATCAAGCATGTTATTAGTCCCTACACAGGCATAAACTTACTAAGTTGTTCCAATTTAGTACACTAAATCCACTTAAAGTTATGCTTTACTACAATTAGTTGTTTCAAAATAGCACACTTCAAGTGAACTAATTGTTAACACACTTGAAGTATACTAAATTAGTCTGGCTGCAAGTATACCTAGAATTTTTTCGTTAGCAGTGTTTCTGAAACCATAGTTCTAACGAACATTCGCAAACAGCATCGGAAAGTTGTGTAGTTTGAAAGACAGTTTTCGACCTGTGGTTAGAAGCAGAGTTTCTTGTTTGCATGACATGTGTACTCGATAAATCCTTATCTTGAGCCAAAAAAGCAAGCTGACAAAATAAAATAAATCTTTTATTTAGAATACAAATGTCATTTAAGTCTTTTAGTTTGTCAAGAGATTTAAAGCACCATTTTTGAAGAGTGCACATGTGCGTACGTGCTCTAGTAAGTGAGAACGAGCCTAAGATTGAATCTGGAAATAAAGCAAAATAATAGTAATAAGGAATAGTCCCCAGATGCCATGGTCGTAATTTATAGCAAAACATTTAGCATTAATTTGATTCAAATCTGTCTCAACTCATATTGGTTTGAACCAATTTAACAACTCACTGACTGTATCACTCATTGTTGAAATGATAATTAGGGGTTCAAGCACGAAGTGCTGAAACCCTATTGTAATTGTAAGGATTTTTAGGGGTTCAAGCACGAAGTGCTGAAACCCTATTGTAATTAGGGGTTCAAGCACAAAGTGCTGAAACCCTATTGTAATTGTACTGATTTTTAGGGGTTCAAGCACGTAGTGCTGAAACCCTATTGTAATTGTACTGATTTTTAGGGGTTCAAGCACGAAGTGCTGAAACCCTATTGTAATCGTAAGGATTTTTAGGGGTTCAAGCACGAAGTGCTGAAACCCGATTGTAATTGTCCTGATTTTTAGGGGTTCAAGCACGAAGTGCTGAAACCCTATTGTAATTGTGGTGATTTTTATTATTAGGGGTTCAAGCACGAAGTGCTGAAACCCTATTGTAATTGTCCTGATTTTTATTAGGGGTTCAAGCACGAAGTGCTGAAACCCTATTGTAATTGTAAGGATTTTTAGGGGTTCAAGCATGAAGTGCTGAAACCCTATTGTAATTGTAAGGATTTTTAGGGGTTCAAGCACGAAGTGCTGAAACCCTATTGTAATTGTACTGATTTTTATTAGGGGTTCAAGCACGAAGTGCTGAAACCCTATTGTAATTGTAAGGATTTTTATTAGGGGTTCAAGCACGAAGTGCTGAAACCCTATTGTAATTGCCATGATTTTTATTAGGGGTTCAAGCACGAAGTGCTGAAACCCTATTGTAATTGTCCTGATTTTTAGGGGTTCAAGCACAAAGTGCTGAACACCTATTGTAATTGTACTGATTTTTATTATTAGGGGTTCAAGCACGAAGTGCTGAAACCCTATTGTAATTGTAAGGATTTTTAGGGGTTCAAGCATGAAGTGCTGAAACCCTATTGTAATTGTAAGGATTTTTAGGGGTTCAAGCACGAAGTGCTGAAACCCTATTGTAATTGTACTGATTTTTATTAGGGGTTCAAGCACGAAGTGCTGAAACCCTATTGTAATTGTAAGGATTTTTATTAGGGGTTCAAGCACGAAGTGCTGAAACCCTATTGTAATTGCCCTGATTTTTATTAGGGGTTCAAGCACGAAGTGCTGAAACCCTATTGTAATTGTCCTGATTTTTAGGGGTTCAAGCACAAAGTGCTGAACACCTATTGTAATTGTACTGATTTTTATTATTAGGGGTTCAAGCACGAAGTGCTGAAACCCTATTGTAATTGCCCTGATTTTTAGGGGTTCAAGCACGAAGTGCTGAAACCCTATTGTAATTGCTCTGATTTTTATTAGGGGTTCAAGCACGAAGTGCTGAAACCCTATTGTAATTGTACTGATTTTTATTATTTTTCTTCTCCGCTAAAACGCATCGTGCAGCCCAAACCGTAAGAGCTGGAACCTTGAAACTTTGTCAGATGGTAGTACAAAAATCGAGGAGAGGTTATCAAAATATGACCCCGATTGGCCCATAGGTGGCGCTATAGCGACAAAAAGCGTGAAACTGCTCATAACTCCTAGACCGTATGTCATAGACTCAAGTGTCTTATATCAATGGAAAGCTGGACTCCTGAAGATCCGATTTCATTTCCGGTATGCAAATTTTTCCGCCATTTTGAATTTTGTCAAAAACCTACTTTTGCGAACTAGGTTTTTCGCCCGATCGGAACCAAACCAGTGCAGAAATGTTCTCTAGAGACTGAAGATCAATAATTATCGGAAAAAAGTCTAAATTTCGATTCAAGGATGCTAAGGGGCGCCAAAACGTACGTTGTGGGAGGGGCCTATTTTACTAAAATGGCTATAACTCCAGAAGTAAATGAGGTATCTTCACCAAACTTGGTACACCTGTGTAGGAGGTCAATCTGAGGTCACAGTAAAAAAAATCGCAGCGATTGGCCACATGGTGGCGCTATAACATTAAAAAAACATAAAACAGTCTATAACCACCTGACCGTTAGTCCGATTGACTTGAAAATTGGTATGCAGTGTCTTGGTCCAAGGTGTCATGTATGTCTATGAGGACATTGGTGTATCTCAAAAAACATGGCCGCCATCGGCCAATGAAGTTTGAGCACCTATTAGACAAGGTTAACGGAGGCCGATCGGAACGAAACTCAATGGGCATGTTTGACTCATTAACCTAGAGGTCTGTAAGAATTTTGAAAGAAATCGGCCACTAGTTGGCGCTAACGAGTTTTATGGCTCTGTAATCACGTGGTGTTACACATATTGTCACAAAATGCATATCATTTGATAGATCTGCTCATTCCAAACAACTTTGCCTCAAGAATCATTGATGTCAATCAAACCGTTCATTAAATATTTACGAATATGTTAAAAACCTACTTTTGCGAACTAGTCCTAGGTTTTTCGCCCGATCGGAACCAGACCAGGCTAGGACAATTCTATGGACTCTCTAGATCAATAATTATCGAAAAAAAGTTGAACTTTTGCATTTGCCTGGCTGTAATAGGGTCATTTAGAAAAGGGGCGTGGCAAAATACACTAAAAAGCCTATAAATCCTAAATGGAAACTCAGAACTTCACAAAAATTGGTCAGCCTATGTGACATAACATCATTAACAATTTTATGGAGATCGGACGATAGGTGGCGCTATAACTGTTAAAAAGCTTTAAAACCATATATTTCCTATGGTACATTGCCTGTATTGGCTGTAAATGGTCTTTTCCATCTCTGATCATATAATTTTCATATCATAATGTTCAAAACTAGTGCAATACAATTCTCTTGACTCACTAGATCAATAATTGTCAGAAAAAGTTGAACTACTTCATTTGGATAGCTATAATAGGTTCACTTCAAAATGTAGCCTTTACCAAGTGTCCCCGAAAGCCTATATCTATTTAATGAATGACTCAGACCTTCTTAAAAACAAGTCAGAACATGTGAAATATCACTCTGAACTTGCATGAAAATTTTCAGACAGATCAGACAAAATTTGCCTCTATAACAGTTAAAAAGGTGAAAATGATATGATTATATGGCATGTTAAGCCAATAAGTGGTATTTTACTGCCCCCTGCTGTTTAAAATAGTAATTTTGTCATATTGTTCTATAATTTATATTTAGACTTTATAAAATCACTATTTTAACATTTACAATTACATTTAGTCAAAATCCATCTGTTAAAGTATTAGTATTGACAGTTTGATCACATCATACATTTCAAATGTCTGCATCTACAACATAATGTGTGTGTGTAGTCTTAGGTTTCTGAATAAATTCTGAATCATCTGATTAATAGCTTACAAAGACTTTGTGAAATGTTTATAGACCATTCAAATATATTTTCATAATGACATATCCCAATAGCATTGAAAAAATAACAACATTTGTGTGTGTGCGTGTGTGTGTGTGTGTGTGTAAACATGCATTATGGAGTTAAAATGGAAAAACTGGTTTGCTTTAGTGCAGAAAAATGGTGAAAATCAAGAAGTTTAAAGTGAGCCAATATGTGGTCTTCTACTGCCCTCTTCTGGCCATTCTACTTATTAATGAAGTCTACTCACATATGATTTTGCATTCATTAGACACTAAAAATCACTTATATAACAATAAGGCACTAAAAAATCACTTGTATAACAATTACTATTGTAGCACAATCATATTTTGTCAGTTTTGTATTGCATTTGTACTGATAGTTCACATAATTGCTAGCAATGTGATAAATCATGGTAAATCACTCTAAAAACATGGTAAATCATAATAAATAATACTAGAATGTGGTGTATCAAGGTAAATCATACTAGAATCCTGATACATCATTCTAGAACATGGTATATCATGGTACATCATGCTAGAACAGGGTAAATCATGGTAAACTATGCTAGAACAGGGTAAATTATGTTAAGCCATGATAAATCAGGATAAACTATGGTAAATCATGTTAGAATGTGGTATATCATGGTAAATCATGCTAGAACATGGTAAATCATGGTAAACTATGCTAGAACAGGGTAAATCATGGTAAACTATGATAAATCATGATAAACTATGATAAATCATAATAAACTATGGTAAACCATGCTAGAATCACAGTAAACAATGGTAAATCATACTAGAATGTAGTATATCATGGTAAATCATGCTAGAATCATAGTAAATAATACTAGAATGTGGTAAATTGTTGTGGGAGGAGCCTATTTTACTAAAATGGCTATAACTCAAGAAGTAAATGAGATATCTTCACCAAACTCAGTACACATGTGTATGGGTTCAATTTGAAGTCACAGTAAACAATTTTATGGAGATCGGACCATAGGTGGCGCTATAACTGTTAAAAAGCTTTAAAACCATATATTTCCCATGGTAAACTGCCTGTATTGGCTGTAAATGGTCTTTTCCATCTATTATGTCAGTGGTTAGATGCTTGCTAAATAAAACTAATAACTTTTGATGCTTTTGTGCTTAAAGGCCTTAAAGGCCTTAACTGCTTGAACCCCGATAAATGCTGCTTGCAGCTTTAATTATTATTATTATTCCGCCGTAAAACGCATCGTGCAGCCCAAACCGTAAGAGCTGGAACTTTGAAACTTTGACAGATGGTAGTACAAAAATCGAGGAAAGGTTCAGAGATTATGACCCCGATTGGCCCATAGGTGGCGCTATAGCAACCAAAAGCGCGAAACTGTTCATAACTCCTAGACCTTATGTCGTAGTCTCAAGTGTCTTATATCATTGGAAAGCTGGATGCCTGACGAACAAAACATATATCTCCGATTTCATTTCCGCCATGATAGATTTTCCGCCATTTTGAATTTTGTCAAAAACCTACTTTTACGAACTAGTCCCTGTTTTTTTGCCCGATTGGAACCAAACCAGTGCAGAAATGTTCTCTGGAGTCTGAATATCAATAATTATCGAAAAAAAGTGGAAATTTCGATTCACGGTCGCTAAGGGGCGCCAAAACGTACGTTGTGGGAGGGGCCTATTTTACTAAAATGGCTATAACTCCCGATGTAAATGAGGTATCTTCACCAAACTTGGTACACATGTGTATGAGTTCAATCTGGGGTCACAGTAAAAAAATCGCGACGATTGGCCTCATGGTGGCGCTATAAAATGAAAAAAACATAAAACAGGCTATAACCACCTGACCGTTAGTCCGATTGACTTGAAAATTGGTATGCAGTGTCTTGGTCCAAGGTGCCATGTATGTGTATGAGGACATTGGCGTATCTCAAAAAACATGGCCGCCATCGGCCAATGAAGTTTGAGCACCTATTAGACAAGGTTAACGGAGGCCGATCGGAACGAAACTCAATGGGCATGTTCGGCTCATGGCCCTAGAGGTCTGTAAGAATTTTGAAAGAAATCGGCCACTAGTTGGCGCTAATGAGTTTTATGGCTCTGTAATCACGTGGTGTTACACTTATCATCACAAAATGCATATCATTTGATAGATCTGCTTATGCTGAACAACTTTGCCTCTAGAACCATTGCTGTCAATCAAACAGTTTATTAATTATTCACGAATATGTTAAAAACCTACTTTTGCGAACTAGTCCCTGGTTTTTTGCCCGATCGGAACCAAACGAGTCTAGGACAATTCTCTGGACTCTCTAGATCAATAATTATCAAAAAAAGTTGAACTTTTGCATTTTTCGCATGGGTATAATTGTGTCATAAAGAAAATGGACGTGGCAAAATGCAATCAAAAGCCTATAAATTCTAAACAAAAACTCAGAACATCACGATAATTGGTCAGCATATGTGTCGTACCATGCTAAAGAAGCATGGACATTTTTATGGAGATCGGACCAAAGGTGGCGCTATAACTGTTAAAAAGCTTTAAAACCACATATTTCCTATGGTAAATTGCCTGTATTGCCTGTGAATGGTCTTTTCCATCTATAATCATAATGTTCATATAATAATGTTCAAAACCAGTGCAGTGCAATTCTCTGGACTCTCTAGATCAATAATTATCAGAAAAAGTATGACTTCTTCATTTGGATGGCTATAATAGTGTCACTTCAATATGTGGCCATTACCAAGTGTCCCCAAAAGCCTATATCTCTTTAATGAATGTTCAAACCTTCTTAAAAACAAGTCAGAACATGTGAAATATCTCTCTGAACATGCATGAAAATTTTCAGACAGATCTGACAAAATTTGCCTCTATAACAGTTAAAAAGGTGAAAATGATATGAATTAATGGCATGTTAAGCCAATAAGTGGTATTTTACTGCCCCCTGCTGTTTAAAATAGTCATTTTGTCATATTGGTATTGGTATCAGCCATGGTAAATCATGATAAACTATGGTAAGTGTGTGTGTGTGTGTGTGTGTGTGTGTGTGTGTGTGTGTGTGTGTGTGTGTGTGTGTGTGTGTGTGTGTGTGTGTGTGTGTGTGTGTGTGTGTGTGTGTGTAAGCATGCATTGAATTAACATGGAAAAACTGGTTTGCTTTAGTGCAGAAAACTGGTTTAAAGTGAAAGTGAGCCAATAAGTGGTCTTCTAGTGCCCTCTGCTGGCCATTCTACTTAATAATGAAATATTTTACATGTGCTTTTGCATTCATACTTGGACACACACTAAAAATCACGTATATAACTAACTATTATAACACAATAATATTTTGTCAGTGTTCATCACCTCATTTGCACTGACACTTCACATAATTGCTAGTAATGTGGTTAATCATGCTAGAAACATTGTAAATCATAGTAAATAATACTGAAATGAGGTGTATCAAGGTAAATCATGCTAGAATCCTAATAAATCATTCTGGAACATGGTATATGATAGTAAATCATGCTAGAATCATATTAAATAATTCTTGAATGTGGCAAATCGTTGTGGGAGGAGCCTATTTTACTCAAATGGCTATAACTCAAGAAGTAAATGAGATATCTTCACCAAAATCAGTACACATGTGTATGGGTTCAATTTGAGGTCACAATAAACAATTTTATGGAGATCGGACCATAGGTGGCGCTATAACTGTTAAAAAGCTTTAAAACCATATATATCCCATGGCAATTTGCCTGTATTGGCTGTAAATGGTCTTTTCCATCTATTATGTCAGTGGTTACATGCTTGCTAAATAAATCTTAATGACTTTTGATGCTTTTGTGCTTAAATGCCTTAAAGGCCTTAACTGCTTGAACCCCGATAAATGCTGCTTGCAGCTTTAATTATTATTATTATTCTTCTCCGCTAAAACGCATCGTGCAGCCCAAACCGTAAGTGCTAGAGACTTGAAACTTGGCCACAAGGTAGTACAAAAATCGAGGAGAGGTTATCAAAGTATGAGCCCGATTGGCCTATAGGTGGCGCTATAGCGCAAAAAACAAAAAAAAAATCACTATTTTGCTCATATCTCAATAACCATTTGTCCCAGCTTCAAGTGTCATACATCATTGGAATCCTTGGTTCAAGCCGAACAAAAAATATAGGAGGTATTTCATTTCCGGTATGCAAATTTTTTGGCCATATTGGATTTTGTTCAAAACCTACTTTTGCAAACTAGTCCCTGGATTTTCGCCCGATCGGAACCAAACCAGTGCAGAAATGTTCTCTGGAGTCTGAATATCAATAATTATCGAAAAAAAGTTGAAATTTCGATACATGGTTGCTATGAGGTGTCAAAACGTTCGCAGGAGGCGGAGCTAATTTTAATAAAATGGCTATAACTCGGGAACGCAATGAGATATTTTCACCAAACTCAGTACACATATGTATGAGCTCAATCTGGGGTCACAGTAAAAAAATCGCGACGATTGAACACTAGATGGCGCTATAACATGAAAAAAACATGAAAAGGGCTATAACCACCTGACCGTTAGTCCGATTGACTTGAAAATTGGTATGCAGTCTCTTGGTCCAAGGTGTCATGTAAATCTATGAGGACATTGGCATATCTTGAAAAACATGGCCGCCATTGGCCAATGAAGTTGAGCACCTATTAAACAAGGTTAACGGAGACCGATCGAAACGAAACTCGATGGGCATGTTCAACTTATGGTTCTAGAGGTCTGTAGAATTTTGAAAGAAATCGGCCACTAGTTGGCGCTAACGAGTTTTATGACTCTGTAATCAAGTGGTGTTACACTCATCCACACAATATGCATATCATTTGATAGATCTCCTCATGGAGAACAACTTTGCCTCAAGAACCATTGCTGTCAATCAAACCATTCATTAAATATTCAGAATTATGTTAAAAACCTACTTTTGCGAACTAGTCCCTGGTTTTTCGCCCGATCAGAACCAGACCATTCTAGGACAATTCTCTGGACTCTTTAGATCAATAATTATCAAAAAGAAGTTGAAATTTTGCTTTTGATTGGCTATAAGAGGGTCATTTAGAAAATAGGCATGTCCTAATACACTCAAACGTCTATAAATCCTAAATAAAAAGTCAGAATTTCACAAAAATTGATGAGCATATGTGACATAACATGCTAACGAAGCATGGACATTTTTATGGAGATCGGACCATAGGTGGTGCTATAACTGTTAAAATGCTTTAAAACCATATATTTCCTATGGTAAATTGCCTGTATTGGCTGTAAATGGTGTTTTCCATCTGTGCTCATATAATGTTCATATAATAATGTTCAAAACCAGTGCAGTGCAATTATCTGTACTCAATAATTATCAGAAAAATTATAACTTCTTCATTTGGATTAATAATTAATAATTAATAATAGGGTCACTTCAGTATGTAGCCTTGACCAAGTGTCCACAAAAGCCTATATCTCTAATATGAATGGTCAGACCTTAAAAACAAGTCAGAACAAGCATGAAAAAGACAGATCGGACAAAATTTGCCTCTATAACAGTTAATAAAAAAGGTGAATATGAATAACATAGCATATTAAGCCAATAAGTGGTATTTTACTGCCCCCTGCTGTCATTTCATCATACTACTCCCTAATATTGTTCTATAATTCATATTTAGACTTTATAAAATCATTATTTTAACATTTACAATCACATTTTGTCAAAATTAATCTATTGTTGTATTACTATTGACAACTGAGTCACAAGTGAATACTGAAACCGAAAGTAAAACGGCATTTACGCCACGTCCCCAAATACAAATTCACTCATAACTCGAAAACGGAAAGTCGTTGCACGCTCAAATTTTGATGGTAAGGTCCTCTCCAGGCTCTTGATCGAAACGTGTTGTCACGGGCCTGAATGATAGTCTCATTCAACAGGGCTCCTCGAGCACTATCTATGCTCTGAGTTTCATAATTTTTCGCGTTCTGGTTACCGAGATATAAGTGAAAAACCAAATTCCCATTCATTCACTCATTCATTCAAACACTTCAATTGTAAAATGTAAGCTATAATACCACTTTTGTCCACTTGAGGGAGCAGCAAGATTACATATGATCTTTTCATTAGCTTTCAGTATTGGGAAACAAACAAATGCTTTAAAAAGCAATCTTTTTTATTATGATAGGGCTGTAGCTATCGATTATTTTAGTAATCGAGTATTCTATTCAAGTAATCGGATAAAAAAAATTGTGGTAAAAAATAGATTCAAGTTAACAACAGCCTTTAAAATGACTTAAAATACAAATATATAATAACAAGCAACAATAATTGGTTCAAGTAAAGTATCAAAGTAAGTAATTATATTGGTTTTACTGAACAACACTGTTAAAATATACCCATGTAAAATAAATTATATAAACTAATATAAACATAACTTGCCTGCAGAGGGCGCCAGCGGCCTGGTTGTTGTTACACTAAGGTATTATCAAATCCTTGTTTAATATTGTCCAAACAATTAATTCAAATGTCAACTTAACTTTTAATATTTGGCCACTTCTGTACGATAGAAATGCTTCAGCCACTGTAATTTCTTGAACGAGAACATGTGCACATTAAAGCATGCAAACTCAGAGTGAGAGTTTAAACTTTTATTTTGAAATCGTGATGTTTAAACTTTTATTTTGAAATCGCGATGAACAGCAGTTTGAGAAACCCAGCTCCACAAATATAAATGATAACAGTGCAACTATGAAACACAAACTGCGTCCGACTTGCGTTCCCAAATGCACGTTATTGGAAACCTAAACAAACAGCACTGCAGAGACTGAGTTTGCTTGGAGCAGCGTTTACTGTGGACGGAGCTGAGGTAATTTTAACATGTACTCTGCACTCATGTAATTGAAGCGTCTTCTCTGTGAAAAAAACAAACAAACAAAAAAACAGAGGATATATTTATTTAACTGAATCACAGCCTTTGTGATTTCACAATAGCACTATGCTATATTATGACTGTAAATGGTTTTAAATATATCGCGTTGTCTTAGAAAACTGTGTAATTCTGCGGTTGTTGGATTCTCGTCTGTGGAATGCAACACTTTCGGTATTTTGCCCATTACTCGAGGGGTAAATTGCAATCAAGGATTTTTTTAAATCGAGTACTTGACTATAATTGAGGAATCGCTACAGCCCTATACTGGTAACATAGTTTTATATTATTAGATCACAAAGAAATGCCTATAGACAATTACATATATTTTCTCAATAACATATCCAAAAAACATATTTGTGTGTGTGTGTGTGTGTGTGTGTGCGTGCGTGTGTAAGCATGCATTATGGAGTTAACATGGAAAAACTGGTTTGATTTAGTGCAGAAAACTGGTGCAAATCATGAAATTTAAAGTGAAAGTGAGCCAATAAGTGGTCTTCTACTGCCCTCTGCTTGCCATTCTATTTATTAATGAAGTCTTTTCACATGTGCTCACATTCATATTTAGACTCTAAAAATCACTTGTATAACAATAACTATTATAACACAATCATATTTTGTCAGTGTTTATCACTTCATTTGCACTGACACTTCACATAATTGCTAGTAATGTGGTAAATCATGGTAAATCACACTAGAAACATGGTAAATCGTAGTAAATAATACTAGAATGTGGTGTATCAAGGTAAATCATGCTAGAATCCTGGCAAATCATTCTAGAACGTGGTATATCATGGTAAATCATGCTAGAACATGGTAAATCATGGTAAACTATGCTAGAACAGGGTAAATCATGGTAAACCATGATAAATCATGATAAACTATGGTAAATCATGTTAGAATGTGACGAAAGCTGAATATGAATATATGTGTGTCGAACATCCGATTATACCGGTGTTATATACACTGCCCAAAATTCATAAACCTTATAGTGATATTTCCTCTGGGAGACCTATAGTGGCAGCAATTGGGTCTCTTACAGAAAAAATTTCAGCTTTCGTCGATTTTCATTTACAACCTTTGGTGATGTCTTTACCTTCTTATATCAGAGACACAATGCATTTTATTGAACTAGTTAACAATGTGAAATTACCGGATTGTCCTGTTCTTCTAGTCACTATGGATGTTGAAACGTTGTATACCAATGTTCCGTTTCAGGGTGGGCTAGAGGCAATTTAATTTTTTCTGAATCAACGTCTTTGTCAAATTCCTAGTACTGTATGTTTGAGTTATTTGGCAAAATTGGTACTTTCACATAATTATTTCTTGTTTGGGTCTGAGTATTATTCGCAGATCTCGGGGGTCAGTATGGGGTCTAAGATGGCCCCAAGTTTTGCATCTTTATTTTGTGGGATGTTTGAACATCAATTTGTGTTTAATCCTGTTAACGATTTTTTAAAGCACATTCTTTTATGGAAAAGATACATTGACGATGTTTTTCTATTATGGAGTGGCACTGAAGCTGAGCTATTAGAGTTTCACAATTTGGTAAATAATAAATGTACTGCGTTAACATTTACCATTGATTTCCATCAAGAGAAAATGAATTTTTTGGATGTGCTTGTTCTTCATACCACGTCGGGCATTGAGACCACTTTGTATCGAAAACCTACTGATCGTAACACTATCTTGCACGGACAACCCTATCATCCGGTGTCATTAAAGCGTTCGTTACCAATTTCTCAATTTAGTCGGATTCGCCGTATCTGTAGCAGTGATGATGATTTCCAACAGCAGTCACATATTTTATCAGAGAGATTCAGACATCGATCGTATAAAGAAGAGTGGATTCAGTCTGCAGCGAGTCGTTTTAAAGATGTGTCACAAAAAGAGAGTCTAGTTAAAAAATATAAAAAAAACGGAATGTCGTGTTAATTGTTATATACAATATTCGCCTGTTACCAAGGATGTTAATAATGTTTTATCTAAACACTGGCATATTGTAGAGAGTGATCCCAATCTTAAAAAATGCTTCGATAAACCACCTCGTTTAGTGTATAAAAAAACACCTAACCTTCGAAACATTTTAGTTAGAGCGGATTTGAAACCGGCTCCTCACTTCTTGAATAAAATACCTCATGGTAATTATAGATGTGGTAACTGTCAACAGTGTAATTTTACATACAAGACATCAACTTTTACACATCCTTACACGGCAAAAACTTTTAAAATTCGAGGCACCATTCCGTGTAAGACGGCCAATGTTATTTATATGCTGCGTTGCCCTTGTGGCTTATGTTACATTGGTAAGACTAGTAGACCTTTGAAGAATCGCATTTCTGAACATCGATGTGCAATTAGACACCATGATCCAAAAAGTCCAGTTGCACAGCATTTTGCAGCTTTTAGACATTCAGTTTCTACCCTTCAATACATAGGCATCGAGGTAGTTAAATATCCACGTTGTGGAAGTGACATTGATAAATTGCTTTTACAGCGTGAGGCTTTTTGGATTTTCACATTAGACACGTTGTCCCCTAGAGGACTTAATGAAGATTTTGATATTCGTCCATTTCTTTGAATTGTTATACAGATGTGTGTGTGTTTTTCTTTTTTCTTTTTGTATATAATACATCAAAGGTTTTGGAGTGATTACTTTAATTTAATTATTTTGATGTATATTTGCAGGTATCAAGAAAAGTGTTTTTTGAAGTGCATATTAATAATGATACTGTTGTATTTTGCATAGTTTTTTAGATTTTTTTTTGTGTATATATTTTTTTCTTTTTTCTTTTTTTGTGTTTTGTAGTTGTTGTATTGGTTAGTAACATGATGTTTGGACATGTGATCATCTGGAGATATAAAGGGTTGCACATCTGTAGTCAATTTGTCTGATGAAGAGCCTGCGTGCTCGAAACGTCACATACACTATGCGATAGTTGTCTTGAAAATAAATATTTTTGATAAATTTGGAGCTTAGGTGTTGCCGACTTTATACTTTATTTTTTACATGCTTGCTAGATAAATCTTAATAACTTTTGATGCTTTTGTGCTTAAATGCCTTAAAGGCCGTAACTGCTTGAACCCCGATAAATGCTGCTTGCAGCTTTAATTATTATTATTCTCCTGTAAAACGCATCGTGCAGCCCAAACCGTAAGTGCTGGAGACTTGAAACTTTGCCAGATGGTAGTACAAAAATCGAGGAGAGATTATCAAATTATGACCCCGATTGGCCAATAGGTGGCGCTATAGTAAGCAAAAGTATGAAATCGCTAATAACTCCAAAACGGTTTGTCGTAGTCTCAAGTGTCTTATATCACTGTAATCGTTGGCTCAAGCCGGACAAAACGTATATCTCCGATTTCTGTTCCGGTATGCAAATCTTTCCGCCATTTTGAATTTTGTCAAAAACCTACTTTTGCAAAGTAGTCTGTGGTTTTTCGCCCGATCGGAACCAAACAAGTGCAGAAATGTTCTTTAGAGTCTGACAATCAATAATTGAAATTTCCATTCATGGTTGCTAGGAGACGCAAAATTAACATTGTGGGAGGAGCCTATTTTACTAAAATGGCTATAACTCGAGAAGTAAATGAGCTGCCTTCACCAATCTAGACACACATGTGTAGGAAGTCAGTCTGGGGTCACACTAAAAAAAGTGCGTCGATTGGCCACATGGTGGCGCTATAACAAACAAAAAACATATAAACACCTGACTGTTTGTCCGAATGACTTGAAATTTGGTATGCAGTGTCTTTGTCCAAGGTATGTCTATGAGGATATTGGCGTATCTCAAAAAACATGTCCGCCATCGGCCAATGAAGTTTGACCACCTATTAGACAAGGTTAAGGGAGTCCGATCGGAACGAAACTCAGTGGGCATGTTTGGCTCAAGGCCATAGAGGTCTGTAAGAATTTTGAAAGTAATCGGCCACTAGTTGGTGCTAACGAGTTTTAAGGCTCTGTAATCACGTGGTATTACAAATTTCATGAGAAAATGCATATCATTTCATAGATCTCCGCATGCTGAACAGCTTTGCCTCTAGAACCATTGCTGTCAATCAAACCATTCATTAAATATTCGCGAACATGTTAAAAACCTACTTTTGCTAACTAGTCCCTGGTTTTTCGCCTGATCGGAACCAGACCAGTCTAGGACAATCCTCTGTTCTCTCTAGATCAATAATTAGCGAAAAAAAGTTGAACTTTTGCATTTGGGTGGCTGTAACAGGGTCATTTAGAAAAGGGGCGTGACAAAATACACTCAAAAGCCTATAAATCCTAAACGTAAACTCAGAACTTCACAAAAATTGATGCGCATATGTGTCATAACATGCTAAAGAAGCATGAAAATTTTTATGGAGATCGGACCAAAGGTGGCGCTATAACTGTTAAAACGCTTTAAACCCATATATTTCCTATGGTAAATTGCCTGTATTGGCTGTGAATGGTCTTTTCCATCTCTGATCATATAATTTTCATATCATAATGTTCAAAACTACTGCAATACAATTCTCTGGACTCACTAGATCAATAATTGTCAGAAAAAGCTGAACTACTTCATTTGGATAGCTATAATAGGTTCACTTCAAAATGTGGCCTTTACCAAGTGTCCCCGAAAGCCTATTTCTCTTTAATCAATGCTCAGACCTTCTTAAAAACAAGTCAGAACATGTGAAATATCACTCTGAACATGCATGAAAATTTTCAGACAGATCGGACAAAATTTGCCTCTATAACAGTTAAAAAGGAGAAAATGATATGAATATAATGGCATATTAAGCCAACAAGTGGTATTTTACTGCCCCCTGCTGTTTAAAATAGTCATTTTGTCATATTGTTCTATAAATTATATTTAGACTTTATAAAATCACTATTTTAACATTTACAATTACATTTAGTCAAAATCCATCTGTTAAAGTATTAGTATTGACAGTTTGATCACATCATATAGTTCAAATGTCTGTATCTACTAATGTGTGTGTGTAGTCTTAGGTTTCTGAATAAATTCTGAATCATCTGATTAATAGCTTACAAAGACTTTGTGAAATGTTTATAGACCATTCAAATATATTTTCATAATGACATATCCCAATAGCATTGAAAAAACAACAACATTTGTCTTTGTGTGTGTGTGTGTGTGTGTGTGTGTGTGTGTGTGTGTGTGTGTGTGTGTGTGTGTGTGTGTGTGTGTGTGTGTGTGTGTGTGTGTGTGTGTGTGTGTGTGTGTGTGTGTGTAAACATGCATTATGGAGTTAAAATGGAAAAACTGGTTTGCTTTAGTGCAGAAAAATGGTGAAAATCAAGAAGTTTAAAGTGAAAGTGAGCCAATGTGTGGTCTTCTACTGCCCTCTGCTGGCCATTCTACTTATTAATGAAGTCTACTCACATATGCTTTTGCATTCATTAGACACTAAAAATCACTTATATAACAATAAGACACTAAAAAAATCACTTGTATAACAATTACTATTGTAGCACAATCATATTTTGTCAGAGTTTATCACTTCATTTGTACTGATACTTCACATAATTGCTAGCAATGTGGTAAATCATGGCAAATCACGCTAAAAACATGGTAAATCATAATAAATAATACTAGAATGTGGTGTATCAAGGTAAATCATACTAGAATCCTGGTACATCATGCTAGAACATGGCAAATCATGGTAAACTATGCTAGAACAGGGTAAATCATGGTAAACCATGATAAATCATGATAAACTATGGTAAATCATGTTAGAATATGGTATATCATGGTAAATCATGCTAGAACATGGTAAATCATGGTAAACTATGCTAGAACAGGGTAAATCATGGTAAACTATGATAAATCATGGTAAACAATGATAAATCATGATAAACTATGGTAAACCATGCTAGAATCACAGTAAACAATGGTAAATCATACTAGAATGTAGTATATCATGGTAAACTATGGTAAATCATGCTAGAATCATAGTAAATAATACTAGAATGTGGTACATTGTTGTGGGAGGAGCCTATTTTTACTAAAATGGCTATAACTCAAGAAGTAAATGAGATATCTTCACCAAACTCAGTACACGTGTATGGGTTCAATTTGAGGTCAAAGTAAAAAATTTATGGAGATCGGACCATAGGTGGTGCTATAACTGTTAAAAAGCTTTAAAACCATATATTTCCCATGGTAAACTGCCTGTATTGGCTGTAAATGGTCTTTTCCATCTATTATGTCAGTGGTTACATGCTTGCTAAATAAATCTTAATAACTTTTGATGCTTTTGTGCTTAAATGCCTTAAAGGCCTTAACTGCTTGAACCCCGATAAATGCTGCTTGCAGCTTTAATTATTGATTGTTATTGTATTTTTTGAGAAGAGTGTAATTTCTGACTGGTTGTTCGTACTGTATTATGTAAAGATAAAGATACACATTCACAGTTTTGTCCCAAATAAATGGTCATTTGTTTTCACAGTATTGTTTTTGTTTAGTATATTTGTGAAGTCTCGTTGAAAGGACTAGATGTTACAATCCCTAATGTTTGCACCACTTCTAATTCGGGAGTTCTTAAAGGATGGCTGCTATAAGGCTTTCCCAGTGGGACACATCGTCAGTTGTGTACCGCAGCATCACAGGGTGTTTCGGCCAATTATCACAATACACCCTGTGCTAGGGCAGGCCCACCACAGGTTGATCAAGCCTGGGTGTGTGTCCTGAGATTAGCTGTTCGCCTTAGCAGCCCAGGTGGTGTCGCTCCTCTTCAGCCACAGGCAATGGCTCGTCCTCTCGGCGGTGTTGGCCAGCTCTTTGATGGCTTGTCTGTAACCCTGCCCCCTGACTCCGACCTCCCTAAGGAGCTTTGCTGTTGTGCTGGCTACAAAGCCCCTAACACCACACCTCCACCGGGTGCACCCTTATCTTCCAGCCTCTGTCCTCTGCCTCAGCTGCTAAGTTGGAATAGCGCAGCTTCTTACGCTCATACGCTTCTTCGATGGCATCCTCCCAGGGAACTGTCAGTTCTATGATATAGGCGAGCTGGCAGGACTTAGACCAGAGAACAAGGTCTGGTCGCAGGGTGGTTGTTGTAATCTCCGGAGGGAAAATGTGCTTCTGATCTAGGTCGATTAGCATCTGCCAGTCCCTGGCTACATTCAGTGGGGTCAGATCAGGGTTTGAGGGGCTAGCCCTTAGCTTGTCCCCCTCTCGAACGAACGATGGTGGGTGTTGGTGCACTTCCTGGTTGTTGAAGGGTTGGGCGTTAATGGATACCCTCTTGCACTCAAGTTTGTTGTCTAGACACCTGAGGAGCTGGTTGTGTCTCCACATGTATCTGCCTTGAGTGAGGCTGGTCCTACAGCCAACCAGGATGTGCTTGAGTGTTGCAGGGGTTGTACACAGGAGGCAGGATGGGTCCTTTCCAAACCATAGCTGCAGGTTTGTGGGAGAGGGCAGTACATCATACGTTGCTCGGACGATGAAGCTCAGCCTGTTGGATTCCATGCCCCAGAGTTCACTCCATGTGAGTTTGCTCTTCTCGACACCCTCCCACGTCATCCAGCGACCCTGTCTGGCTTGTGCTACGGCTTTGGAGCATCTGGCTGCTTCCTCCTGTCGGTGCACCTCCTCTACCACCTTGCTTCGACGTAGAAATTGCCAGTGCCAGAGCTCCATCGCTGTATAGTCCAATGCTGCTAAGGCATTTGGGAAGTCCGAGCCACTTCCTCACGTGGGAATTCACTAAGCATTTCCAGTCGATTGGCATAGCTAAGCGAGACCTTGTACATGGTCAATGCCCACAAGAGTCTGGGTAGCAGCCCAAACTGTTAACACCAGAGCTTCAGTTTCCCCGGTAGTGAAGTGTTGTTGATTTGCTTAAGGCCGTTAGCCACGTCCTGCCGCAGTTGTTTGAGTTGCTGGGTGTCTTTGAGGTCTGCATTATACCATCGTCCGAGGCTCTTGATGGGCTTCTCTAGGATTGTTGGGATTAGTTTGTTGCTGATGTAGAACTGCCCGTTCTGCCGCAGTTGTTTGAGTTGCTGGGTGTCTTTGAGGTCTGCATTATACCATCGTCCGAGGCTCTTGATGGGCTTCTCTAGGATTGTTGGGATTGGTTTGTTGCTGATGTAGAACTGCCCGCCAATTATTTGGCCTTTGACGACAGAGATGCTGCGAGACTTACTTGGCTTGAACTCCATTCTTGCCCACCGGATATTTTCCTGGAGTTTCTGCCCGTATGATCAGCTCCATTGCCATGACGAATGCCAGAGGGGAAATTACGCAGCCTGCCATGATGCCGATCTCCAGATGTTGCCAGAACAGTGGTGTTGTTCTCAGATGTTACACAGAACTGGAGATCCTGAAAATAGCTCTTGACCAACTCCGTGATGTGGTTTGGTACGCCGAAGTAGTTGAAGACCATCCACAAGATCTTGTGAGGGACTGAGCCGAAGGCGTTGGCAAGGTCCAAGAGCACCACATGTAGGTCTCTCCGTTCCTTTTTTGCAGTTTGTATCTGGTGCCAGATGATATTGGCATGCTCCAGACATCCTGAGAAACCCTGGATCCCGGCCTTCTGCACCGATGTATCAACAAAGTTGTTTCTTTGCAGGAATGTAGCGAGCCTTTGGGCCAGGACACTGAAGAAGATCTTTCCCTCTACATTCAGCAGGCTAATCTGGCGAAACTGGCTGATGGATGACGAGTCCTTCTCTTTGGGGATTAGGATACCTCCTGCTCTTCTCCATGCTTTCGGTATCACCCCCTTCTGCCAAGCCACCTTCATCAGCTTCCAGAGGTATTTAAGGACTCCGGGGGTGTTATAGAGCCTATACGGGATACCACTGGGCCCAAGTGCTGATGCTGATGTTGCCAGCCTCACAGTCTTCTCCACCTCGCTCCATGTGGGAGGCCTTACGTCCATTTGATGTTCAGGTGCATGAATTGGTGGTGTATCATTCGGAATAGTGACTGGCTCATGCCTCCGATCATCAGAGTAGGTCTTCCTCAGGTGCTCTTCCAGATCTTTTATGGGCACTTTGAGACTCCCTCTCTTTTCTCGGTCAAAGAGGCCTTTAACAAAGCTGTAGGAATTGCTGTAGAAGAGGGTCCTTGTCTGTTTTTTCCTCTTGCGTTGTCATCTGAGGTGCTCTGATCTTCGCAGCTTTGTCAGCCGCTGCTTTATCTTATCTATATAATTAGGCCTAATTATTTTTTAAATATTGAAAACCTCATCAATGAAAAGGGAATTATAACTGTTCAGAGGAATCAGAATCGGAACCATAATCATTCAATTCTAATCTTAAAGAACCACAGAAAGTGCCCCAGGTAACACTGTCTATGCAATGACATTTAAAACAGAAATATGTTGATATAGGTAACTATAACCACCTATAACTGCTAAAGCCATGAACTTGATAGACCTTCTAGTTGCAACTAAACTGACTCATAATTACGGCAATTTGACATGTCATGAACGCAGCTTTCCAGCAAGGGATGTTCTTTAACTTAACTCACACAGACAGTTAGTGGGAAAACATTGTTGTGGAGTGTTGAAGTAACATTGATTCGATTACTGACCTGTTTTCCTCCCATGGACTCAAACATCTTCTCCAGCTGAACTCGGAGCTGCTGGATGTTGTTCAAGAGGATACAGGACTGTCAGGAGAGGGAAGATAGACAAGATATTTCATGATTAACCCTCTGAGGTCGACAAACGCGCCGGCGCGTTTTGCTGGATTTTCTCCACATTGTAGCACTATAAACTTAGATTTCTCCGTCATTTATGGTCATACAGAAAAAAGAAATATAAAAAAAGAATCTGTGATATTTCTACTTTTGTATGTGTCCACTTACAATCAAATCAAAACATTGTGCTTTTGTAAAATAAAGAAAATAAACAGGGTGTGCGTTCTGCCTCTCCGTCGCGGTGAACTTTTTTTTCTTGAGCACGTCTATAAACTGAAACAAAACTCTGCGAATACTTGTCACACATTTATGAGCCATAAACCTTTATAAACATATAAGTGTGTACTTTTAAATTATCCGATTCAAAACGAAAACAAATATTCTCTGTTTAAGTAATTTGTATAAAACCAACAAGATGTCCAGATTCTCAAACGCTTGCTCATTACAGTTAATTTGGCCACGCCTACTCGCGCAAAAGAGATTCACATGCAAATCTCCACATGGAACGCGATCGCCCTCATTACCTCAACAACAAAACACTTCACTTCACTTTTCGTCGAGTTTGAAAGACGTGCCTGAGCTTACATTGGATTTACATCAGGAGAAGAAGAACGCGATTTGAAGACAAGAAAGATAAGGTAAGAAATTCTTACATATTAGTTTGCTATTGTTGCATAAATTTCACATTGCAGTTGAACTGTTGCTAGATGGTGAATATTATAATATTTAGACCCGTGTTTACTGTTACTGTGTTTGTGGATATCTGCTCAAACGTAGATATGTATTTGGTAACCATAATGTTTTATATTTGAGCGTGATCGCGTTTGAATGTATCTTATTTTGGATCGTGATCACGTTTGAATGTATCATATTTTGGATCGTGATCGCATTTGAATGTATCATATTTTGGATCGTGATCACGTTTGAATGTATCATATTTTGGATCGTGATCGCATTTGAATGTATCTTATTTTGGACCGTGATCACGTTTGAATGTATCATATTTTGGATCGTGATCACGTTTGAATGTATCATATTTTGGATCGTGATCGCATTTGAATGTATCTTATTTTGGATCGTGATCGCATTTGAATGTATCATATTTTGGATCGTGATCGCATTTGAATGTATCTTATTTTGGATCGTGATCGCATTTGAATGTATCTTATTTTGGATCGTGATCACGTTTGAATGTATCATATTTTGGATCGTGATCGCATTTGAATGTATCATATTTTGGATCGCGATCGCGTTTGAAAAACAAACAGCTTCATGTTTTTACTATTATCTCATTTCATATGGACCACGAATGGAAACATTTTAAGTAACATGATAATCAATATATTTTTCTCTAGCTTAGTTGTTACTTAAATCTTTTGGAAGATTTATACTGTTATAGGTTATTATCATTTTATCCAGCACTGCGCATAGCTTATGCCTACAAGGCACAACAAACCTGGTGTTCACTGTTCATTATATCTTGTTGGAAACATTTGTGTGTGTGTGTGTGTGTGTGTGTGTGTGTGTGTGTGTGTGTGTGTGTGTGTGTGTGTGTGTGTGTGTATTCTGTGAATTTTAAAAAACAATTTTAACCAGAAAAATCTAAAATTTATTCCCAAAATCGTGCAGGCCTTTCTCTTGATATCAGTATGTTCACTTTTTTTTTTCAGGGCCCAGATGACACTGAGGACTGCTGAATTCAAAATTCACATGAGTCTCTGTACATGGTAAAGTGAAAATCAAACACCTTGGAAATTAAAGGTATGTTTTTAGGAATGGCACAAAGGTCTCTGTCTTTGGATCATTGTTTTCAATAAGTGCTTTTTTGGCATGTGTTGTGTATCTTTGGACGATGCTGTGTTGTAAATAAATCCAAACAATTTAAAAGCCATTATTTTTTAAATCTCCTCATTTACAGTATTGTGCAAGGTTGCCCAGAATGACAGGGCCTGATAGCTTCTAATAGGGCCGTTAGGGGAGGTTCTTTGTCTTTCTCAGGTGAGAAAAGCTTACATATTAATGAGCTCTTGCATAAGGCTTTTTCACACAAAACGCGTCGTAAAATTTTTAAATCAATATATTGTCTTATCTGAATCAGCAGTCAGGGTGATTTTCACATAGTTTTGCAGCAAATATTCTAGGCTACGTGATACAATTTTCAAAAGTCTTGTGAAGAAATAATCAGTATGGGTTTCATGGCCTTATTTCAGTGAGAATTTTTTTTTGTATTTTCACAAACCACGCATAAATGTCATTATCTCAAAACTACAAACTTTTACATACATGCTGTTGATATATTATTGTAGCAGAGTTTGTGCTGAATACAGTGTAATTAAACTTTAACCATGAAAATGTCACAAGAAACAGAAATAACCAGAAATGTCAGAGCATGTCAGAACACCTCCAGGGCCCAGAAAACAGCTCAGACCTCAGAGGGTTAATCAACTGTCCTCCTTTCCACATGCATTCGGTCTTCAAAACCCTCCATCATCCTAATGCAAGGAGATGTTTTTTACTTGAAGACTTTGTAAATATATAAACACGGGCATTGATTCGTCTGGATGCTGATGATGATGGTGGTTGCTGACATGAGTTTGCACATCTTACTTTCATCAGTGACAGTAAATCTGAATTTCATTACGTAATATCTATGTCTCCACCTCTTCAGAGAAATGCCAGAATTACACAATTGAACATTCAATGTGTTCAATTCAAACGCTCATTCCTTTTCGAAAATAACTGAAAATAATGCACAACAAAGGTGTTATTAAAGCATAATGTTTCTTTTATATCTTATAATATTCAGTAGGTTGCCCTAATGCATCAAATCTTTTCACTATAAATATATATATATATATATATATATATATATATATATATATATATATATATATATATATATCAGTGGCGTGCGGTTCATATAAGCTGTGAATGTTTTGCATACCCAAGCCATTCATGGACTTGCTAATTAACATTAACACTATAAATTACTATAAATTTCCTTGTTTGAGGTGTACCATAAAGCTTACATTATAAAATGTTGGCAATGCGTATGTAACTCTCCGCCATTTATGTATTTTATTTATTATGACGGTAATTTTCTTCAAATCTGCCATTCAGTGATAGTTCCTGCCATTCAGTGATAGATTTGGCGCCTACGCTCTGTTGTTATGCATCATCATCACTCTCCCGTGTTCTCATTGATTTGCCGGCATATGGGGGATTTCATGCACAGGGAAACTGTCCGCAAATCGCTCGCCCAAGAGGAAAAATGTGCTGCTGCTGCCAGATCTACTTTCATTGTATTTCGTTTTCTCCATTAGGAAAATTATTTTTAACGATAACGTATAAACTGTATATATATATATATATATATATATATATATATATATATATATATATATATATATATATTAGGGGTGTAACGGTACGTGTATTCGTACCGGACCGTTTCGGTACAGGGCTTTCGGTTCGGTGCACGTGTGTACCGAATGACTGAATGCAATATTTTGTGTGCGGAACATAGGTACATTTTCGTGTTTCCACACGAACATATTAAGTGGCGGAAGCCTTCGCGTTCAGCGCAAATCCCGCCCTGCAGGCTGCAGCTGATTCTAAAGTTTTACCAGAGCCCGTCTGGTTTTAGTTTTACCCGTCGTCACTGTATCCTAAACCAATGAAATCGACTGCAGGGCGAAAAAAAGCTTTTCCGCTCCGCCTCCGTGTGCGCCGCCGCACTCTCCGTTCCGTGTGTGTGTGTGTGTGTGTGTGTCTGCGCGCTGCGCTCTCTGCTCAATGTTCGACTCCGTGTTTGCGCTGCGTGTTCTGCTCTGTCGTTAACGGCCCAAACACTCCAATCATGTACCGATCACGCACTGGAAAAGCAAAGTCCCCTCAAATAAGGTGACATTTCTCAGTAGTAGGCTTCTGTTTGCTGAGCTGGTATAGTCACGCTAGCAACAATGGTAAAATGACCTGCTCTGATCACATGCTCTGGTAATAATAGCTTTGTAGGAATATATTTTATTTTGATAATTAGTAAAAAAAATGGGGAAAAAAATCTTAAATTGATTGTTGATTGATTATTGAAAAAGAATAATACATTGATATATATGTTTAATATTATTTTAATATAGGGCTATTTTCTGTTCCTTTTTTTCCCCGGTGTTTCATTTAATTAGGTGATTCTAAGTTTAATTATTGATGATTACAAGCTTGGAGGAATTGCAATTAATTACAGCAAATTGTGCAATTAAAGTTCATTTTTTTCCCAGTCTTAATTTTTAAATATGAGCAGGCCTACAAGCTGGGATTGGTAATGCTGCACTGTAATCATAGTTATTTATTTATATTTTTCATTAAATTTATTATGTGATATTGGTTTGAGACTGAGAGTATTTTATTAAGTGGAGAAATTTGCAGCAGTATTTTATTTCTTATTCTTTTTTTTATTTTATATATATTTTATTATATTTTATTAAAAAGTGTTTAAAAAAAGTGTAAACAAATTGTTAAAAAAAAGTTTATAGTAATAAACAACCTGCAGTTTAATGTTTGCATTTCTTTCCCTTACTGTACCGAAAATAAACCGAACCGTGACTTTAAAACCGAGGTACGTACCGAACCGTGATTTTTGCGTACCGTTACACCCCTAATATATATATATATATATATATATATATATATATATATATATATATATATATATATATATATATATATATATACACACACACACACACACACACACACACACACACACACACACACACACACACACACACATATATACATACACAACAGTTCTTTCTGGTTCTTGAATCTGATTGGCTGAGAGCCTTTTCCAGCCCTGCTATATTCACACAGTAACAGAACTCTGAACGTTTCACCATTTGTAGCACTCTGCTTGCGGCGACTCATGACGGTCGAGCAAATCAACCATATATTTTTTTTAAATACTACTGTTGTGTCATGAAATGTAGTTTTAAGAGGTTTTTTTAGGTGAGAATTTTGTTATTTAGACCTCAAATGTGACTAATTTCATTGTGCCTATTTTACAATCTGTTGAGACTTAAATCTGCAGCAAATGTGTGATGTTATCATGTCAATATGGACCAAAATCTCTGAGGAATTTCCAGCACCTTGTTGTATGCCACAAAGAATTATGGCAGTTCTGAAGGCAAAAGGTCTAGCAAGGTGTACCTAAGATATACCAGTACTGGCAAAGTGTGCCTAATAAAGTGGTCTGTGAGTGTGTATATATAAAATAGTAAATATTATTTCATTATTATTATTTAATTGTTTTATGATTTTGGGGAAAAAAACTAATTAAACTAATGCATTAGAATGTGCATTAAGAATAAAAGAATAACAAAATATACAGTATTGATAGAACATAATTTCATGTGTGTAAAATTACATCTGCAATTGAAAATGTTATAAAAAAAAACAAAAAAACATTAAACTCAATGACCAGGTTGATGGAGAACTCTTTTAAGATGACCCTCTAACTCACAAGGATCAGTTCCTGTTGGCTAGTGTTAAATGAGCAAAACAGTTGACCCTGGTTTGATCCAGGTGAGGGTGTTATTGCAGTGCTCTTTGGGTAAAAAGTGTCTGTTACAGTGAATGTCAAATAACCATTGACCAGATTTGTGTTGACACACAGATTACCTAGAGATACGGCAGTCAAAACACTCTTGTGTAAGTGTCCCACGATTTGACTTAATTAGTGCAGGAGTCTATAAGCTAATTAAACCGGGCTCTTACTGCCTGCACTGGCACACTCCTTAAAGGTCACATGTCAGCCGTGTGACAAATAGGTGTAAAACTCTGAAACGAAAATATGAAGCAGTTGCGCTAATTGAAATGAGGGAACATCGTCTCAATGACAAGAGCTGGTGATTTCACACAGTCGTAAATTTAATTTAAAACAATGTATATAAACTCTGATGTAGCTGATTTATGGGCATTGATGCGTTTAAAGATGTAGATATTCTTAGGATGAAGTGTGCTGTCAATCAAGCGATGGATGAGACCCGAAGAGCGGCTCTATCCTCCGAGACAGAACAGAGATATGTCTTTAATTACCGGCCGCATGATTTTCTCTCTGTGGTCCTGTCACTGCACTTAAAAGATACATCTGTCTTTCTTCCCACCACAGACATCCTGTATGCCAAGCTTTTATAAGCATTACATGAAGACATTGTGAAAAATAAGAGGTAGAACAAAAGCTGCTCTGAGTTAGCGCATGCTGTCATTTTACACAAAGAAAGGGAAGTTAAAAGCAAAGAGGAAGGAGACGAGGACGCAAGAAGGTCTGTCTTTTTATTTGTCGTCTATATATTGCCCTCTCACGAAGACATAATGCAGAACGCAGCCAAAGTCAAATTTAATGTCTCACTATGGTCTCCAGGTTGGTTTCCATGGCAATGTCCCCAGTGTAATCTGATCAAGCCATGTTCGGACACTTGCAGGGTCATGACTTTAAAACACGCTGACATTTTATGACGAAGCAGTTTTGAAAGTGTGTGTGCAAACCTGTTCATAGACTCACCACGTTCTCCTTGCTCAGATGGTTGCTGAAGTCTTTTGAGATGATCGCAGCATACTGGAGAAGAACTTTGTTTATGGTCTGGAAAGAGAGTAAAATGTAGATTTAAATAATATAAAAAAAAACAGTACAATTTAACTTTGTGAAAGCAATAAGTTGGGTATGTGGTACTGTTATTATTTACAAACCTAAAACACAAATATACATAAACTACCATTCCAAATGTTGCTGAAAGAAGTCTCTTATTCTAATTAAGACTGCATTTATTTGATAAAAAAATACAGTAAAAACAGAAAATATTGTGAAACATTATTACAATTTGAAGGGGAAAGGGAATAAAACTCTTAATATATTCATAAATATGTAAATAAGTAAATGAGGGGAGTAATGATATGTGTCTTCTCGGGACGCCGTAACAGATTTCTCGTGTCAAATTTGCATGAAGTAATCAATGCCTCCTACAAGACCCTTTACCCACAATCCTGTGGGTGGAGAGCTGGTATCAATCTTTCTCTGTCTCTCTCTCTTTTTCTCTCTCAGTTCATTTGCATTCACAGGAGACATTTACAATAGGAAAATATATAAGCTGGCCTGAAATCTCTTGGAAATGTCATATAAAACTAATATAAATACTGTATATAGTATAGAGTATCAGTGGTGGAAAGAGTACTGAAAAAACATACTCAAGTAAAAGTACCATTACATTCCAAAAAATGTAGTGTGAGTAGAGTAAAAAGTACTTGTCCAAAAAACTACTTGAGTAAGAGTAAAAAAGTAGCTTATTTAAATTTACTCATGAGTAGTGAGTGAGTACTGAGCTGCGGATTCTACCCCTTATAATAAACACTGCACACTACAATTAATACATTAAAAGAACATTGTACATACTGTAATTCACATTATTTTTTGTTCTTTGTCAGAAAGATTGAAGGATATATATCATCCATCTTTTTAAAATGCATCAAAACAGTACACTCATCACCATTTAAATCATATTGTTTGGAAAAAAACAACAAAAAAACATTTAAAATTAGGCATAAGGCCACGGAGCCTGAGCATGCTATTGTTGCACATAAAATATAAATGTTCATAACTGTGCAACAAATTAAAAAAACCTTTAGAAACTCATACGATAGTTCAGCATCACACACCATGAGATGGGTTAAATAAAGATATTAAAAAATACCCAATTTCTCTCTAAAACGTTACGGTGTTTTGATAAATAAATGAGAATCACTAATATTATCAGTTTACCTCACCTAATGCACTGAAAAAGGTTAAGATAGTGAGCTAACACGAATTACACTGTAATTCCATGCCATTAAATATGTTAAAATTTAAACGTAAATGCACATTGTTCTAGGATGACATCATCCCTTACATTTTACACAGCTACATTTACTCGCATTGTAATGCTGATAATATAATTTGTAAGGAAAATTGTGCATTAAAAAGGGAAGTTATATCCGGGAAACTTTTACAAAAGAAACAAACACACACACACAAACAAACAAATGCATGCATCTTTGTAGTCTCGGCGAAGCTGTTTTATCAGCAGCATCCACACACAAAAAAACAAAAGTTGAACATGAAAAATGTTTTTGCGCATGTGCACTTGCCAAATGAAGACAGATTGTATGAAATGGATCAATAAAAAAAAAAAAAAAACGTTGTTTATTAACGAGCTGTAGTCACACACTGACAGAAATGCAGTTCAAGTTAACGCCATGGTTCATAAGGTGCATTGCATACTGAATCTGGCTGCATAACGAGCGCAAGACGCAGCAGTGCACAGATCGCAACGCGCCTTATGAACCGCATTATGAACTCGTCAATTGAGGGAGTTAACACTGTACGCAATACCCCAACCTCACACCAAATGTCAGGCCCTGTAGATAGGCTAGCCTATATAAATATCATAGTAAGCAGAAATGTGAAATGTACCGTAGCATATTAGTGGAAGACGCTGATATATCGATTGAATTGATGCTTGAAGAATGCACTTCCACAACAGCCATGAGTAGGCCAGCGGTTAAAGTTTTCTATGCACAATTTGATTTGATGACAGTCACAAGACCAATTACTCGATCCAATCACATTGATGGATAAAAATAAAATTTATGTCACGTTTTGAGTGTTGTTTCTTGTTCCGGTCTTCTATCTGTCATGTGATCCCCTGGTTTTAGTCTTGTGATCCTGCCATGTGTTCCCTTGTCTGTTGTGTCATGTTGTAATTGGTTTATTATTAATTGTTCACAGGTGTCCCTTGTCTTGTCATTAGTATTGTGTGTATTTAAGCCCTCTTGTTTGCCCTGTGTCTTTGTCGAGTATTGTTTGTTCTATGCTCTGGCTCTAGTATTTTGTTTTCTATTCTTGGTTTGTGGTACTGTTTTAGTTTACAGTTTTCCATGCCTTGTCATGGTTTTGTTTCGTGTTTATCTTGTTTTGTAAATAAATTGCGTTTGGGTTCTCACCTCAACTTGCCTCCAGTGGACTTAATCGTCACACCTGGCTTCACAAGGCAAAAACTTTCTGCATTTTTACATTTTCAAAAAATATCACCTAGTATGATTTATATAGCTGTTTTCCTCATAGGGACCAAAAAATGTCCCCACAAGGATTTTAGATATTGCCGTTTTTGTAACAGAGTATACCTGAACCTCACACACACGCTGCATTTATAAAGTTATAAAAATATATTTCGAATAAAACTTCTATTCCAAATTTGAACTTTCTATTCATCAAAGAATCACGTTTTCCACAAAAAATATGAGACAGCACAACTATATTCAACATTGATAATGATCAGAAATGTTTTTAAAAGGTACTTTCAAAATATTGCTCTATTCATTTGATAATCCTAACTAATATTCACAATTCCTTTTGGTGATAATAGTGGGGCAAAAATTACTGCACATACTACTTGACATTTAAAGAAAATCAAGTAATGGTGCAAAAATACACCCTAAAAAATTCTGGATTTATGCCTAGTTTCAAAGCTTTTCTCCATCATTTGGTCTATTCATCATTTTATGCTCTCAGCTGCCAGGCAACCATATGACAACCTACAGTTAGTGTAATACTGCTTGGCGGAAGAACCGTTTTTTTTTTGTTTTGTTTTTGTGTAAGTGATTATTATTGTTTTTGATTGGTGTCTTTTATTATACTGCCACCGAGACTATGCAGCTATGATTTTACCGCATTTAAGGCGGTTTTTACTTCGTTTTACATCACAGCAACATGCAAAATCACCAATGCACAGCCTCAAAGGACATACTTTATAATATGATGTTGTCTAACCTTTGCAAATCTGCGCATGAAGTGAGCGAGAGCTTGAGGGTTCGGACACTCCAGCTTCTTAATGATCTCAAAGCTTTGGTTTAACTGCGTGAACACATCCACCACCGAGCAAGAGAAGAGAGCATGTTCTGATGTCTGCTGGAACTGTAATGATAACACAAAAAACAAAACATTAATGATTATGTCTGTCACACAAGAGGATGGCATATTTTTTTTACAGCAATTATAGCTGTTTCTGTTTCCCTTAATTTCAGCATTACTACATAATAGAAGAAATAAAAGAAAAGGTTTTACAGCCTGATTCTAACTTTCCATAAAGTTTTAATATGATTCTTCAATGATATAGTGATTCAAGAACCCCAGAAGGGCTTCATTATTTTTAATTTTATTTTTTATTTATTTTTTTAAAGAATATGTCACACTAAAATCTAAATCCTGTCAGCTTTAATTCACCATAATGTCATTATGCTCTTTTCTTTTTTATTTTGTATGCTCTTTGCCATACAATATACAGTACAGTTCAAAAGTTTGGTGTCAGTAAGAATGTAATACTTCATAATAATAATACTTTTATTTGGAAAAGAATTATCAAAAGTGACAATGAAAGCATTTACAATGTAAAGTTTTCTACTTCAAATAAATACTGTTCTTTTGAACTTTCTATTCATCAAAGAATCCTGAAAAAAAATCTATCAGTTTTTTCACAAAAATATGAAGCAGCACAACTGTTTTAAACATTGATAATAATCAGAAATGTTTCTTGAGCAGAAAATCAGCATATTAGAATGATCATGTGACCCTAAAGACTGGAGTAATGATACTGAAAATTCAACTTTGGATCAAAAATTACATTATAAAATATATTACAAATAGAAAACAGTTCTTTTAAATTGCAATAATATTTGACAATATTTCTGGTTTTACGGTATTTTTTACTCTGTCTTGGTCCTTTTTTTTTAAATAGTAAAAAATCTTACCATCCTCAAACTTTTGAATGGTTGTGAAAGTGAAAGGAGACTTTTTTGGGGTGAACTATTCAATATTGGTTCTACCTACAACCAATATGCTGAACTGAAGAATCTATAATTAAATATCAAGGAATGATTGGATTGGAATGAGAAGATGCTGCCAGCAAGCACTGAAGATGTTTTTAAGAAGACAGCTCTGGTATGATTCAGAGCCTTTGGGAATGCCTGCCAACATAACCTATGACACAATTAACCTGCACTTCTGCCCTTATTCTCCAGGGGCTTCTGCCAACGAGCACAAGCCTAATAATCATTAGACAATTAACTCAAAGTGCTGCTCCATTAGCATCTTAATGTAGAGCTGAATCTCACAAGACTTGAACCAGAGTGCAGCTAAACATCTAAACACAGTTAGCAACCCACTACGCTCATGTAATCTTAGCACTAACACTGCCTATAAATAAACTCCGGCTCTGCTGTTAACAGTAGGAGGGGAAAAAAAAAACACATTTTAACACTGTTTTCATTGATCTGCAACACTAGTCTGCATCTGAAAATGCTCATGTGTAATTATATTTGTCAGTGTCACATATCACATATAATAATGTGGCCGTTCATCACAGCAGTGGATAATGTGCAGGCCAATATTAACAGCACTAAATGGTTTGTGTTTTCACCGCAACCAGTTTCAGGTGAAAGAAATTAGCATATGAAACCAATCATGCCGGTGATTTGTTTTCGTCAGTGAGGGGAACATTGAGCAGGATAAATGTGTGTTTTTGTACAGCCTTACAGTAACAGCAGCTCATATTTACATCAGTCCAATCAGAAGCATTTGTTCGGTTTATTTCACGAACACTCATCAGCCTAATGCTTTCAATTTACCAGTTAACCAGCACGTCAGATTCCATTCATCGTGTTTACGTCTGTGCTATGAGAAAAACACATTGCTTAATAAATTCTCAGCGCAAATGCCATTCAAGAGAACAGTATCTCCTATCCAAAGAGAGCATATTGAATTGAAATTGTTATAAACTTGTTCAAATACCTTTAATTTATGTCAGAATGACTGGATTTATGAGATGAACATGAATGCCACTAGTACTACCCAGCTAACAAACTTGTCCAAAACATTTAGCTAACATTCCTATTAAGTTATGAAAACTTTATTTCTGATTGTTCAAATGTCCAATGTTTTAAAAACATTGTTTATTGGTTGTAAGAATGTTAAGAGAACATTTAATAATTTTGCAAACATTATGGGAATGTTCATTTTGAATGTACTCTGAAACGAGTAAAAACTTTAGACGAACGTCCAAAAGAAACCTTAACGATGTATAAATAATGTTTTATGTGCTAACGTTTTGAGAACATTATTGAAGAATTTGAACAAACATTCTATTAACATTACTAGAAGAACATTTGTTCATAACTTAGAGAGAGTTTGCCAAGGTTTTAAGGACGTTCTCCAGTTAGCTGGGTACAGTATTGTTTTTAATAGTTGAGCCATGACTTCATTTTGAAGTGTCAAATAAGAAACATGGCAACTGATATTGATTATATTTAAGTTTAGTCTACATGCATTTGTGTACTGATTATGAATAACAGCAAACAGCTTGCCAGAAAATACTCATTTAAAAGGTTGTGACAGGCTACATTTCTCATTATTATAAGGACAGAATAAGAATGATTAAGACAAGAAATCAAGAATTAATCATATACCCAAAGCATATCCTTTGCACTTTATTTTGTTGTTGCACTAAAAAGTGTCCCGTCTTTGTTTGGTATGTCAAAAAAGAGGATGAAATAAACTCATCCCGTGCTTTCATTTTATTCTGACGAATCATAATTCAAATAGTAATAGGAACTTCATAGGAGCGCTTTGAAGGCAGCATACAAGCAAAAGAGAAATGCAGCATTTAGAGTTAATGTGACGTTTAGATGGTAACGGCAGCGTTAGACTATTTGCCAATTTACAAATGAAAAGCTCTACTGAAGCAAAGTAACAATACGAAAAACTCACCCCATCTTTTTTATCTCTCTCTAGAGCTCCGTTAACAAAATCCATCGCTACATCTTCATTTTCATCCAACCACTGGATAACAAACGGCTCAAACCACCTGCAGAGAGAGAATACAGCAGTGTAATAAAGGCTTTGGATGTGAGCGCTTTTGACGCCTCAGACTGAAACTAGAAAAGAGCTTATCACAAAATGTTATACATACTTTTTTTCACCCTATTTCATCATCCACGAGATGTGAGAAACAAATTATGTGCCAAAGTTGAATTCCTAATTTTTATATGAACCAAGATTATTTTTAACTAAAACTATTAAAGCATTTTTTTTCATTGAAGCTTAAAGTAAATTATAAATATTAGATGAAAAATATACATTTAACGAAAATGTTAAATGTTGCTTTTTAAACAGTAAAATTACAAAACTGAAAATAGCTAAACCTGAAATAAAATAAAATAAACCTAAATACTGTTATGACAACATAAGCTTTTACATTGCTTTAACTTATCAAAAATAAGTTAAAAAATGTTTAAAAAAGTTGAAAATTGCTTAAGTCAATTTAATGTAATTTAAGTTGATTGTATTTAAAAGGTTAAGGCAGCAACTTTTGCTTTTATAGTGCAGTACTGTATACTGTATAAAAAACAACATAAAATGGTAAAAAAAAACTAAAATTAAAACAAAAAATGGAAATATAAAAATAAAATCTAATTCAAGCACGCTTGTGGGCACAGCACTGTTTACTCAGATAAACACAATTAAATGCTTTGACTCGTACAGATGGAAAAAAGTGTGTTACAGATAAAGAAGTCTAAATCTGTTTGTGACGTTCAGCAACAGTATAAACATAGTCTCATAGTTCTGAAAACATTTCACTTGCAAAAGACAAGTATTTAGTCAGCAGAAATGAGACAAACATATTTTTAAATCAAGAAAAGCGTTGTAGATGGCCTGTGGCAGGCAGAATCACACTAATAGCTCTGCTAATGTAATGAACCTGCGCTAGCTGTTTACTCAGATTGAGATGGTTTGCAGTAACTCACTGTTTTTGACAGTAATAAGGGAATTAATATGATGGCATTTAGCTTGCTATCTTAAATATTGATCTGGATTGTGACGGTTTCCTAACCACACATTCACAGATAAGACCCTGATTGCTCAGGAAAGCTGCAGATAGATATATCTACGGAGTGTTTTTTTCATCTAGGTGTAATTTGTACAGCGATTTCTCATTTGCAGTATGTACCTGGATGTTAGAACGACATTTAGCAGATGTTCTTGCCGACATTTATGGGTTTAAATGTACATGCATTAATTTTTCGCAATTTTATCAGATGCTTGTTCACAAATATGACATTTAAAATGCAATGTTTTCCAGCAGTGCTCTCTCTCAGACATCTCAGAAACATACACAGCTTATGATAGGTCCACATTCTATGTGAGACTAGTGCCTAATTGTAAAAAAATACATTAAAAAAACATGCCCCCAGTAAATAAATAAACAAATAAATAAGCAAGCAAGCATCTGGTTAAATTATGTAAAACAGACAGTATTCATCTGATCACAATGCCTGTTGCAATTGTAAACTCATTGTGTACTTGGGCAGGAAAGCTAACTGAACTCTATTAAATGAAATATAATAAGAATAATAAGAATAATGTAATAATTATAGTACTTTAAAAGTGAGAAAAATATGATGCGTGTGATGGGAAACATGCTAAGTGGTTTTAACAGCTGAGAGTCAAAATAAAATTTCCCTTGGCAAATAATTCAGCTTGAATTGTTTAACCCACAAAATCCATTCAGACTTAATTTAGAAATTAATTTCAGTCAGATAGGTGTGTCGTCTAGATGGGGTTTTGTAAACATTATACTTTGTAAGAAATTTACAATACAAATTAGAAAATCTCCTTCTGACATGCATTTGTAATATCAGAATGTTCGCCATTTAAAATCGGCATGATGATGCCATCATAATATTTAGATACTGAAATGCGAATGTTTTCTCTCATCTATTTGCAAACTGAATTGTATTAGTCTATTAAATCTATTTTTTAACCATTTATAGACTCCATTCTAAACCTAAACGCACCTTAAAACCTCAGTGTTATTTACTTTGCTGCTTTGCAAACACTGGTATTTCCTTGAGCAAATGCAAATTCACTTCTCGTGTCACTTATGTTATAAATATGATGGGTGGAGCAGCTCTCATGTGCGGTCTCATTCTCATGGCAAAATCAATTCTCCTCGAGGTGGTTTTTGATTGACAGCTGTGTGGCTCTTCCCTGATGTCCTGTCCCGTCTGTCATCCCGCCTCTCCACGCTCATAACTCACAGTAATGAATGAGTGACTTTTTGACAACAGACAGCAGCCAATGAGAGGCCAGTGTGCGCCTGCAGATCCAGGACAGATGCATGATGGGTTGTGAATGGATGGATCAACATTCAATGTAAATGTGAACCAGGGGCACTTTCTAAGAGGAAGTAAAATTCGGTTTTATTATTTGAAAGCATAAAAAATATAAATAAATGAAATATGATAAAAATTAAATTATGTACACTTTTTAAGTTTAAGTTAATGAAACAATGTTAAAAATGTATAAACCTATACAAACCTATATGTAAGGGATAATGTGCATCCAGCCGGTTATTATCACAAAATAAACCCCTACAGAGTGATCAGGACCCCTTATTTAACAAAAACAAAAACTGACTGAATGTATATTATATCGCTTATTACATGGCTATTAGACACAAAATATTGATAAGTTTAAATATTTCATTAGCTCTTTAAAGGCAAAGCTTCTGCAAAGAAAAACAGATCCTAGCAAACAGCTTTAAACCTAGATGAACAAAGTTCAAACAAGACATTTAAATTCCCCATGCAGTCAATAATTTAATACCTTAAAATTCATCTTTGATAATCAAAATGACATATTTAAATGTTTTTTTCCTCTGAAAAATAATTCTTCATGCCTTAAAATAGCTTGAATGCAATTCTACACCCTTGCTTCATTTAGTATATGCAGAACCATCAATATGCAAAATAGCCAGATCGCGGTTTCCGATAGAATAGATTTCCGACCGCGTTTTTGAGACCGTCTTTGGTTCACTGCAGTTTTAAGCAGAAAATACTCAGCAAAGGTGTTGATTGAAGAATTTGCACTTGGTTTGTCTTAAGGCCAATTCACACCGCATAGTCAGACGCCAACAAAAACTGACAATCAAGTTAGCCGTTGGATTTAGAATTTTATGAAAAATAAGTGCCATGTTCACACTGCCCCAACAGACACCGACAAACTTCGAGTCAGACATTTACATGTCATTTTTCAACAAAACAGAAGAGGTTGTGGGTGAAGCCGTAGTTGCTGCGACGGGAAAGACAAGGCGCCTACTTGAATTTATGCAGAGAACTACAGTTGATCTAGACAAACTGTTTTATTAGAAAGATTAAATCATCCAGCTTCGATATTTGTCCACTGTTTATTATAAAATTCGGTTACAGTGACAGCAATTTCTTAATGTCAGAAGTGCAAAATAATCAGTAACTTATGATAATTTGAATAGAATAACAACATTCATTCGCATACAGTCATGTCTGCTGCGGTTTATTTATGTTCACATAACTGCACTGAACAGCATCCATTATGGCTTTTAGTCCAAAAGTGCGTATACTTGGAGAAATACTGATACATTTACATGTGCTTACTTAATATTTATTCGACAGAATCATCATTTCTATTCATTATCCACTGATTTATGCGATCTGATGACCATTGGCGGCTTCCTGTGCTGTCTGTCTGTGTTTTCACTTCTCAGAGAAATGTTTCTACGCATGAAACATAAAGCTAATAAACACACTTATGATAGTACAGTAGTCAACATTTGAAATGGATCAAAAAAGTTCATCAAATTTGTCCTAAGACAAGAACGGGTATATTGTTCAAAATTCATGTATGACTTTGATGAAAGGTTTTGATCGTTGGTCAAACCCAGACCAACGCCAACAGGGAAATCCAAACGAACGTGTCTGTTGGTGTTTGTTGGCTTCTGTCTGTGCAATGGCCTTTAAAGAGTATTAAAACACCACATAGACATATAAACAACGTTAAAAACTTGATTTTCACCAAAGGGGGACTTTAAGGGATAATGCACAGTCGTATCACTTATTACACAGCTATTCATCACATAAATAATGACGTGGACATGAAATATTGATCTGAGAAGAAACCGTTTTTAAATATTCCCTGTTTATTATCATCTAATGTCCTATTAACAGTGTACAAAACACAACACAACAATTTTACCATTACCTACTATTAATACTGAAATCCTCTGGTTTCATTTTGCAGTAAATACAGTCGATAACTAAGGCACAAGATGGCAATGGCTGTATTTGAATGAAACGTGATATGAGAGACATTAAAGAAGCACCGGCCCTCAAATACCTGAATGAGCGGAATTATACAGCGTTGCTTTTGACGACGGTCAGTACTGGGGAATATCTGACTTCAGAATGTCATGACTGACCAATCAATCAAGCATTTTAGAGACCCGTGTAATAAATAGATATTATTTTAATATAAACATACAACATATAGGGTAACACTTTACAATAAGGTTTCATGGTAACACTTTATTTTAGTGTCCTAGTTACACGTTACATGCAGTTAATATAGTAACAACTATAAATGATACATAATTGCATGCAACTAATCCTTAACCAAACCCTAATCCTAACCATAACTCTACATGTAGTTAATTAATATTACTCAGTACTTAAATGTATAATTACACTGTAAAATGGACACCTTAAAATAAAGTGTAACCGGTTTCATTTGCTAACATTTGTTAACTACATTAGTTAACATGGACTAGGTATGGACAAAATATTTATACAGCATTTTTTATTCTTAGTTAATGTTAATTTAAAAATGTACTAATACATTATTAAAATCAAACAATGTATTTGTTAACATTATTTTGTTGTATTTGTGAACTAACATGAACAAACAATGAACAGCTGTGTTTTTATTAACTCATGATAGCAAAGATTGATAAATACTGTAACAAATGCATTGCTCATTGTTAGGTAATGTTAGTTAATACATTAACTAATGTTAACAAGTATGACCTTATTGTAAAGTGTGACCAAATATAGTTTTGGTTGTCTAATTGCCAAATATATATATATATATATATATATATATATATATATATATATATATATATATATATATATATATATATAAACAATAGAATGATTTTTTTTTTACATGAGAGGGGAACTTGACTCCTCATTTCAGAAGACACCACAAGTCAATGGTTTTAATACTATAAGAGAGCGAGAGAGGAGGAAATAAACATGGGATACTTACAGGGAATACTCCGGAGGAATTCCCTTAAAGGCAGGCAGGTCTCGGACGTACTCGTTGTGGAACCATTTGACTTTGAAGTGCAAATTCATGTACTCTGTGCTCTTGCATAGACGATGCTTGTCATGTTCTGCAAATGAGAGTAAAAAACAAAAAAAATGAAAGAGTCATGAGACATGAGTCATGCATCTGGTTTGAGACACAGTAACGTAGTAACGTATGGAGCTTTAGTGTCTGAAGACATTCCACAAACATCATCAGTATGTAACAGGGTTATTATATATATATGAAATATACTTTATATGAAAATTAGTAAAGTTGCCTTGGCAATTAAATGAATACCGTAAGTTTAAGTTAAACCCTTAAAATGACTAACTGGAAATAAGTAATAACTAAAACTGCACTATATTTACAAAGAAAATGAAAAAAGAAAAAAGCACAGTCAAAATTGTAAAAAAAACAAACAAAAAAAACAAATTATATATATATACATATATACATATATATACATATATATATATATATATATATATATATATATATATATATATATATATATATATATATATATATACATATACATATATATATATATATATATATACATATACATATATATATATATATATATATATACATATATATATATATATATATATATATATATATATATATATATATATATATATATATATATATACATAACAGCACTATAATTTTCAAGTACATACATATTAATAAACTATATAGTGTATAACTAATAGTACATAAAACTATAATGTATATAGTTAATACTAAAATAACACTGTAACCAGGAGGACACCACAGGAAATAAAAAAAATAAAAAAATCACCACTGGGATGTATTTAATATCTCAACTGTTTATACAAGACAATGAGATTAAATGGAGAGCAAATAGACTCCAAACAAACAAAAGTTTCACTTGGAATAAAGTGTTGTGCACAGTTGAATTGTTCACAAAAATAGCATACTGTATATTAAGCAAGTAAATGTGACAGTTTTGATTTCATGTTGACTTTAATATCCCCTGAGTTATGAAACAAAAACCATAATTTGAGCAATAAAACTTCCCCCTGAGAGCTTACAGAGCAAAACAGGACATAGGAAAGGTACGCCTGATTGATTTGTCGGACAGCAACCGGAACGATCTGTACGTTTGCTGTGGTGTTTTGTAAGTGCACACAGCCACAGGAAGTAGAGCTCATCCCAGACTTGTCAGAAAATATAAAAAAAAATAAAACCTGCCCACCTGTGTGGACACAACGCGGACCGACGACAGAGTCTCAGAGGCCTGTTGGGATGTTTGGCAGGGGAGATGTGATATACACTCTGACATGCCACATAATAAAGGTCAGAGAGCATTGTGGGTAAACAGCAAGTGGATTCAGGAGACGACAGTCTGGCAGCCATTAGAGGAAGCACAGTGAAGTATAGCTCAGAAATGACAGTAAGGGAGAAGGAGAGTTGTTTACTGTAATTCCTGCAGTTGTCAAGGGCAGGGAATGACATGCAACTACAGTGAGGAGAGATGTCAGCATATATCCACTGTAACCTCTCACTCCCAGTGAAAACATGAGGACATATCACCTCCGACAGACATGGAGGACTTTATTGACTTAATCACAGTAGTGCAGCACAGGGCTGTAACCAAAAATTGACATTAAAGGGAGGGGAATCATAAATGGTCAAATTGTCCTCCCCAATTTTTGATATTCTTGATGCTGCTCTGCTGCACTCCATTACGAACCGCTCTGTTTGTGGTTAGGATGACAAAAAGTTTTAAAAGTTAAATACTGTTTTTGGTTGGTCTGCCTCAGCGTTCTAAGAGTGCTCTTCAATGTCAAAATGATTGAGATGGCCAATCAAATCGAAGAAGGTGGGCCTTACTGTTTACAGAACACGAGTGTGAATTCCAAAACGACACTTTAGTTTTAATAGTGAAAGAGCGCATGGTAAGAAGTTAGTAGCTAAAGATTTAACCGTTGATTGAACCGTTTTTTTGATAGAAATAGAAAAAAAATGCCTTAAAGTAATATCCAGTAATGCAAGTTATGCTATTATTTACAAAATATTTGCAAATAGTTTGAATTGGTTCCTTCTCACCTACAATTACACCTAGAACTTCTTTTACTGTATTTCTTATTCTCTGTTCCCTTAGATCCCTTTTAATACTTTATTTAATTCCTTTAAGTCCTGTCACTTTTGACCAGTTTAATGTATCCTTGCTGAATAAAAATATTCAATTCAGTTCACATTTATTTGTATAGCGCTTTTCACAATACATATCGTTTCAAAGCAGCTTTTTCAAAGAGTCCACAGTACAATTTAGAGTGATCTGTTATCAGAGGTAACTGTCTAAGATATGTATTTCAGAAATGTACATATACAAATCACATAGTTAGCTAAACATGTATTAAAGGGTTAGTTCACCCAAAAATGAAAATTCTGTCAGTAATTACTCACCCTCATGTTGTTCCAACCCCGATGATGAACGAAGGTCTTACGTTCATCATCGGAACACAAATTAAGATATTTTTGATTAAATCTGAGAGCTGGATCACTTCTCCATAGGCTTCTAAGACATTATAACTTGCTGGCCCAGAAAATGTATTAAAGAAATCGTTAATATAGTCCAAGTGACTACAGTGGCTCAATCTTAAGTTTATCAAGCGACGAGAATACTTTTTGTGCGCAAAAAAAACAAAAATAGCGACTTTATTCCACTATTCATTTCCTTCTCTCTGGGCCTCGAGCTAGTTCACATAGTGTTTTAGCTCATTATTGGCCAACGTTTGGTCATGTGTGTGATGCGTGTGACGTGCAACACAGACGCGCTGCGCTAAAACACTACGTGAACTAACTCTAGGCCCAGAGAGAAGGAAATGTTTATTAATTTAATGTGCATTAAATGTAATAAAATTCAGAAGACGGCCGATCCTTTACACAAGCTTTGGATACTCCGGCAATAACAAAACACGCGATAATCTCACTCATCCAAAATCACAGAAATAACCAGTAGCGAGTGCAGAGAGACTCAGGAAGAGGTTAACTTTTACACAAGTTGACACAGTTCCCTGAGGTCTTTATAAGACAGCTGTGACATTTTTTGGTCCAAGACTGTTCTGTGCTCGTCTGTACAGCAACGACAGAACAGTTTGCATGCTTTACTCGAACTTCTGTCATTGCGTTCGATCTGGTTACACTGTTGCCGCTTGCGAAAACCAAATGGTGGCACCGTCGGGGGTAAACGTGCAGATTAAGGGGCGGTAATATTATAATAAGACCCCTTTCCTACGTCTGAATGGGAGTGAAATCTGATCTGCTTATTTTTTGACATGCTTGCAGAGAAAGGCTTACCAAAACTGGGTTGGTAGATGCACCGGGGACCCGATTATAGCACTTAAACATGGAAAAAGTCTGATTTTTATGTCCCCTTTAAACAATGTTAAATATTTACACCCAATATTAAAATCAATATTCTCTTTTAAAAAATATATTTAATGTACAGTCAGTCACTCATTATATAAAAAACACAAAACAAAAAAACCCCAGCAAAATAAATCCTGGGTTTGAAGAAGGTTAATGTCCAGCTGACTGTCTTTCTTTATTATCAATTCTTTACAGATAGAAAGAAATGGCCAAATACATCATAATATTGCCGCAACTGACCAATCAGAATCTTATTAAGAACATATTCAATAAACATGAGCAGTAACATGATATTCTGTTATATAACAGTAATGATTAAGGTTTCATGACATCTCACCTTAACATGCAGTACACAGCGACAGACCACCTTCTCAAATATTCACAGAACGATTTAAAATATTCAACCTATCAGACTGTGGTTGTCAACACTTAAATGCAAGTGTCAGTAAATAATGAATTAATGCATTAGATCATCTCATTCATCACTGCACTGTGAAGTTCTGATTTCAAGCCCTTCGGCTGAAGTGATACGCTCACGTTTCTGGCCTCCATCCAGTGCCAGACCTGCAATGAGGGTCACTTGAACCCAAAACCCTGATCCACCTGAGCTTTTAATAGCTTTACCAGGCAAACAATCGCCCCGCTTGCCATGGAAACAACCACTGTAGTCTGAAAGCAAAGATAATGATTCAAACTGCTGCTTACATGCTGATCTTTAATTGTTGCATATGGCTTGACAAATTTGCTGCATTTATATCACAGCAGAATTACCATAATTACAAGATTCTACTGAAAACTTCAGACATAATTAAGCTGCTGCTATCACAATGGCCACATGAGACAAATCACATATATTAAAGTCAAAATTAAACTAGTTAATTTACTTTCCCTAATACAAGTTTCTGGTTATTTTAAATAAAAACAAATTCAACGAAACAATCCCATTAAATCCTTATAGCCTAGATACAATCCATTCCTGTCAGGGTTGTTATCGTTAAATACAGCTAAAACTTAAACTATTCAAAAGTTGATGAAAAACTTGATGTCGCCCAACTAACTGATTTAAGTTTAAGTACTTAACTTAAATAAAAATAAACCAAAAAAATATATTTTTTAAAAAAATTGTAAAAAGTTACAAAAAATAAAATAACTTGGGAGCAAGTAAAAGTCAAAAAAGCCCATGCAAACAATTTTATATATATATATATATATATATATATATATATATATATATATATATATATATAAAATCAAGATTTTTTTTATAGTGTACGTAACACTAAAATAACACAGATACTCTCTCCTCACATTATTTCCACCTGAATATTCTCCTTCACTGTGAAACACATCAAATTATGGAAGATAAATGCGATGAATGCATCTACAAAGTCCCGGCTGACGTTATTTCCTGCTGAATATTTCATTCTGAAAGTTACGGAAGTCATTGTGGAATGCTGTCATTAACATGTTCTGGAAATGCGGAGCTAAACTCCAAGACTTATGATAGAAGGAGTCTCGGTTGGTTTAGGCAGCTCTGCATTTCCATAATGCTTCATATGTTTTCCAAAACCCCATAATGAACGACATTAATAACACCTGCTTATGAAGCATGTCTGCATGAATTATTAAAATGAATGACTAACTCTTTTGGCAGCTCATTGTTTCTTGCAACCTCTGAGAAGTTTAATTCCCGAATTGTGGAGCTGTTTGCCATACCGTGGAAATGCTCGTTTATCTTAAAGAAACCGCTATTTTTCTCAAGGAACAGTTACCTCGAGGCTAATGTAAGGGATAGCGTCACACAGAGTGACTTGCTTTTCAAGAAATTTTTTTTTTCTCTCACTTTAACATCACTTAACATCAAAGCATTCATAATCCATAGTTCTGGAGTTTTCCACCACAAAGAGCATCCTGATTAACACCTGGCGCTGAAGCCGTGTGTCTGAATGTTGCATGAAGAATGAAGCTGTAAAAGAGAGTTAACTGAAACTATTGGGTAAATATCACAAATGCTACATTTACACTGCAAGTCTTAATGCACAGATCCAATCTTTTGACCATATCTGATTTTTTGGCCCGCCTGTTTACATTCACTTTAGACAGGACTGGAATCCGATATCTGTGTTTACATTAATTCCCGCCCAAAATTATTTTCGGTGATCGTTTTACTATGCACATGGTAGACCCTGGTTTTGAATGCCCGTGCTATTGAAATTATTTATTTAATTCATGTCGGGTGGTCATGATTATTTGCCAGCATGAACAAGATAACAGCTGTCATGACTCATGAATGTTTTACAACGCAAAATCTGACGGAACGGGTATATAATCAGGAAATAATTTTCATTTATCTACAGCTCAGATCTAGAATTCTGAAGTGAAATAAAGTAGCCCTGTATTATTATTTTTCAATTAATTCTCCTGAATTTTAATGAGCTCCTGAATGTTTCTGTTCTCGCAATTTCGTTTCTTTACAAAGATAAATATAAAGTTCCCACCTCAATAAAAAAGCTGTGATCAAGCGCATACAGGCACATCTGCCTCATTATACATTAAAAACATTAAAAAGCCATCTTTGTGAATAAACGTGTCGTCCTCGCCTTGTGGTGGCTTGGAATTCAAAGAGGAATCGGATATGCGTGTTCGGACGTAGGTCGGATGTCCAGATATCGGATATACAGTGAGGAAAATAAGTATTTGAACACCCTGCTATTTTGCAAGTTCTCCCACTTAGAAATCATGGAGGATATTAGAAATTGTCATCGTAGGTGCATGTCCACTGTGAGAGACATAATCTAAAAAAAAAAAATCCAGAAATCACAATGTATGATTTTTTAACTATTTATTTGTATGATACAGCTGCAAATAAGTATTTGAACACCTGAGAAAATCAATGTTAATATTTGGTACAGTAGCCTTTGTTTGCAATTACAGAGGTCAAACGTTTCCTGTAGTTTTTCACCAGGTTTGCACACACTGCAGGAGGGATTTTGGCCCACTCCTCCACACAGATCTTCTCTAGATCAGTCAGGTTTCTGGGCTGTCGCTGAGAAACACGGAGTTTGAGCTCCCTCCAAAGATTCTCTGTTGGGTTTAGGTCTGGAGACTGGCTAGGCCACGGCAGAACCTTGATATGCTTCTTACATAGCTATTTCTTGGTTATCCTGGCTGTGTGCTTCGGGTCATTGTCATGTTGGAAGACCCAGCCTCGACCCATCTTCAATGCTCTAACTGAGGGAAGGAGGTTGTTCCCCAAAATCTCGCAATACATGGCCCCGGTCATCCTCTCCTTAATACAGTGCAGTCGCCCTGTCCCATGTGCAGAAAAACACCCCCAAAGCATGATGCTACCACCCCCATGCTTCACAGTAGGGATGGTGTTCTTGGGATGGTACTCATCATTCTTCTTCCTCCAAACACGTTTAGTGGAATTATGACCAAAAAGTTCTATTTTGGTCTCATCTGACCACATGACTTTCTCCCATGACTCCTCTGGATCATCCAATTGGTCATTGGCAAACTTAAGACGGGCCTTGACATGTGCTGGTTTAAGCAGGGGAACCTTCCGTGCCATGCATGATTTCAAACCATGACGTCTTAGTGTATTACCAACAGTAACCTTGGAAACGGTGGTCCCAGCTCTTTTCAGGTCATTGACCAGCTCCTCCCGTGTAGTTCTGGGCTGATTTCTTACCTTTCTTAGGATCATTGAGACCCCACGAGGTGAGATCTTGCATGGAGCCCCAGTCCGAGGGAGATTGACAGTCATGTTTAGCTTCTTCCATTTTCTAATGATTGCTCCAACAGTGGACCTTTTTTCACCAAGCTGCTTGGCAATTTCCCCGTAGCCCTTTCCAGCCTTGTGGAGGTGTACAATTTTGTCTCTAGTGTCTTTGGACAGCTCTTTGGTCTTGGCCATGTTAGTAGTTGGATTCTTACTGATTGTATGGGGTGGACAGGTGTCTTTATGCAGCTAATGACCTCAAACAGGTGCATCTAATTTAGGATAATAAATGGAGTGGAGGTGGACATTTTAAAGGCAGACTAACAGGTCTTTGAGGGTCAGAATTCTAGCTGATAGACAGGTGTTCAAATACTTATTTGCAGCTGTATCATACAAATAAATAGTTAGAAAATCATATATTGTGATTTCTGGATTTTTTTTTTTAGATTATGTCTCTCACAGTGGACATGCACCTACGATGACAATTTCAGACCCCTCCATGATTTCCAAGTGGGAGAACTTGCAAAATAGCAGGGTGTTCAAATACTTATTTTCCTCACTGTATATCTGATTTAAAACCACATTTGGAAGTGCCTCAGATCAGATGCGAAAAAATCGGATCTCGTGTGGATTTTTCTTTGTGTTTACACGTGTGCAACAAATTCCGATCTGTGTCAGATGTGAGTAAAAGATCAGATTTTTTGTGTCAGTGTAAACGCAGCCTAAGGCCCCGATCACACCTAATGCGTTTTTCAGGTTCGAAAACATGAGATGCACAGCACTGCCCCATCACACAGAACAAGCAGTGCGCTGCATTTTTTATGTTGCTAGGCAACCACTGACAGTGTCCTGTCAGTAAAGCTGTCCTGTCAGTCAAGTAAACGTCAAATCAGCCTTTTATTAACTTTATTTACTTTCTGTTAACATTGTGGTAGTTACGGTTTGTGAAGTCGTTAAGCTCCTGGTAACCCGCGAGAGCACCACAAGTTTATCCTCCATCATCGCACTCTCTGGGCGTTCAAGCAACTATAGCTTTCATCACTAAAACGGAAGGCCCGCCTCTCCATTCATTCAATTGGACAGTGGAAAAAAACGTGATGACGTCGGGCGTTTTTTCCGCTTGGAGTTGCTTTCTTTTCAACTGCAAAAAGGCGAGGCGCAGCAGGCGCATAAACAGCACGCAGAACGTTCGCTTCCATAGGAAACAAATTGAAAAAAGGCTTCTCACTGCAAAAACGCGTCAGGTGTGATCGGGGCCTAAATCTGACAATAACAGATCTAGATTACATTTCACTCCAAAATCAACAAAGAGATGAAAATTCTACAGTCTTTAACTGTAACTGTACCTATGTGTGGTGTGAAGAGGTGGATGGTTGAGAAGAGGGATGTGATACGCTCTGACAGTGTCACTTTAATCATCCCGAAGGCTAAAGTGAGTGCTAGTGCGGTGTGGTTCAGGGGCAGCAGGAGATGTATAAGCCAGGCTGCCCAGAGTGCCATCCACCCACACTGAGAGCCAGGTGAACGAGGAGTGGTTTACACCTGAGAATACAACGTCCCACCCACTCTGCATAATGAGCCATTCATTCAGGTGTGACACTGACTGAGCCACAATGCAAGGACAAAAGATATATTTAGAAGAAGACTTATATTGACCATTTAAGATTTTGCTTACATCTATCTTGTAAATATGTTATGCTATTTTATTAAAAAGGTTACAATTACAACAATAATTACAATTTCAACAATATTTCAAGTGTACTCTTTCTTTGTAAAAAAAAAAATGATTATAGGCCTACATTTTATCATATGTTTTGCTATTTTATTAAAAAGGTTACAATTACAACAATAATTACAATTTCAACAATATTCCAAGTGTACTCTTTCTTTGTAAAAAAAAAAAAAAAAAAAAAAAAAATTATAGGCCTACATTTTATCATATGTATTCATTAGTTTGAATATAGCCAACATTGGAACATCTAACATCTTAGTTGATGACTTTATTTTTGACAAAAATAGTATATATATATATATATATATATATATATATATTTGATGTGGCAGTATATTCTACAGTAAAAACTGTACCCAAATCTAGTCAACAAAATGTTGTCTTTAATATTTCGCCTGACTATAACGTTGATTTTATGAAATATTAGGGCATATAAATGTTCATTTGCAGTTTAATATGTTGCTTAAACAGACATTTTATTTCAACATATTTCAGTCGATTTTTACTCATCTCAGTATAGCCAAGCATTTTAGTTGATTAAAGCGGTTTATTCTTTCACACACAGACACACGATTCATATTTAGGTCAAACAGTCAAACATTCTGTTTCAAACAGGCAAACATTCATTCGCGGTATTCAAACGCAAATTCTGAGAACCTGAAGGGTACATATCTTTACAAATATGTACCCTTCATTCATCTACAGAAAGGCGATTCATCTTTTTGCGGTTTACATAGGCCTACACTAACGTTATTCCATAACGTTATTCCACATTAACACTTGAGAAAAGATAACTTAGCCTACCTCACTCCTCAGCGGGATCTATTGCTCACTGTTTGTTATGTAGGCTATATTATGCATCACTCGTGGCGCGCTGTGTTTACAGCTGATGCGTGTTTCACAGGACTGAAATGGTTCTTAGAATTTGCGTTTGAATAGCGCGCGCTCTCCGGGGTGTGGTCACATTACATTTGAACGAGCTCTAATGAGCTCAACTGGAATCGCTCTCTTTTAATACAGATTTCACAAGCTGGGAATATTTGTTTTTTATAAAAATTACTTCATTTAAAAGATGCGATCTCAAGCTTGATGTCCGTGGGTATGTTTGCCTGTTTGACTGAATTTTCGCGGAGTTACAGATCCTTTTCGAACGCGTTTCAAATTGGAGTTCATGGACAGAGAGAGTGCAGAACTCGCATCATGTTAATTTTTCTTTATATGGCAAAAAGCAAAACACTTTATTTTTATTGTGAGTACACAGAAAAAAAATAGAAACTGAACAGGATCGATTGATGTATAACACGAAAATGAAAGATCAAAATTAACAGAGCATTATGAACTTAATTTACATTGCTAAAAAAAAAAAAACGAGCAAAACGCGCAGGCGCGTTTTTGGTCCCCAGAGGGTTAAGCCAAGAACTCAAACAGTATGGGATATTTACACAGAACAAATAAAAACGGAATTTTCCGGCAATCAATGTTTTCACTGTAATACTGGGATAGGTGATACCACTTATTGTATTTTCAATCCGATACCTTATGAAAAATAACCATGGTGTTACATAAGTAAAATTTCAGTAATCATGTTTTTTTTATTATTATTACCATGGTTTTACTATACAAATATTATGGTTCATGTAGTGGTAACCATGGCAAATGTGTGGTTACTGGAGTTTTACTACAAATGCTATAGATGAACTGTTTAAAACCATGGTTAATTTTTGTAAAGGGCTGCCAGTGGCAGGCTGTTTTATCCCTAAAGGTAAAACTTTTCTCTTTTTTTTTCTGACAGATTTATTACCAGCCATAAAATAACATAACATGATCCATCAGAATTTTTAATGATTTAAATTTAAATAAATGTAATTCCACAAACTAGCCTAATTATAATAAGTGTTAATATAAACTACTGTTCACAAGTTTGGGGTTGGTAAGATCTTTTAATGCTCAAAAGGCTGCATTTATTTAACCAAAAATACAGTAAAAAAACAGTAATATTGTGATATATTATTACAATTTAAAATTTCTGTTTTCTATTTGAATATATTATAAAATTTATTTTATTCCTGTGCTGTCAAAGCTCCATACTCTAGTCTTCAGTGTCACGTGATTCTTCAGAAAACATTCTAAGATGCTGATTTGCTGCTCACGAAACATTTCTTATTATTATCAGTTGAAAACAGTTGTGCTGCTTAATATTTGTTATTTTTTAAGGATTCTTTGATGAACAAAGTTCAAAAGAACAGTATTTATATGAAATAGATTTTTTGTAACAATGTAAAAGCCTTTACTGTCAGTGTGATCAATTTATGAATTGATCGAGAGCGATTCGAGAGCAGGCGGCTGACTCAGCAGGCACAGCTTGTTGATGGACTCGATCTACTCAATCAATGTTTTGATTATCGTTCTAAATCCGATCCAGACCTAGGGCCCTATTTTAACAATCTAAGCACATGGTCTAAAGCGTAAGGCGCAAGTACACTTAGAGCACTCCACTTTTGTTAGTTTAACGACGGGATAAATGGTCGGCGCACCCAGAGCGTGAACTAAAAGGGTTGTCCCTATTCTCTTAGTTAATCAGTGTGTTTTGAGCGTAACGTGCAACAAACCAATCAAAGTTTTATCTCACATTCCCTTTAAAAGCCAGTCGCGCCATGGTGGATTCGCTATTTACACATGGGAATTTGCAAGCGGAAAAACTGAACGGTTCTCTAGCGAGGAAATGGATCTGCTCGTGCACAAGGTTAAAGCAGACTATTTCAGTTGCCTCAAAATAGCAACGCACCAATGCGAATCCTGAACACACCTCGTTTTCAGACCAGCACACCCATGATGCATTTGCCGTTTAAACAACGTGGCGCAGGACGTGAAAATGAGAACTGCGTCAGGTTGAAACTAGCAAAAAACACTTGCGTCGCACCCGGGTGTATGATAGGGCCCCCATTCTTTGACAAAAACTTGATTTTCTCAGCTTTTTGTTCTAATTTTTGCTTTTTTTAATGACACTTACCCACACATAATGAAACGTAATGTATGAAAAGCTAGAATAAAATGTTTTTATTTGTTTGTTTGTTTAAAAGCAGAGGCCCTGTTCTTTTTTTGATATATGTGACCCTGGATAACAAAACCAGTCACATGGGTAAATTTTTTGACATTGAGATTTATACATCATCTGAAAGCTGAATAAATAAGCTTTCCATTGACGTATGTTTTGTTATGATAGGACAATATTTGCTATTAAAATAAATAGACAAGGAAGTAAATTAATTCAAGCATATGTTAAAAGCAACATTTACGGAAGTTAGAACACCCTCCCAAAAAACCCCCAAAAACAAACAAACAAACAAACAAACAAACAAACAAACAAACAAACAACTCAATTATATCACATTAAATGACCACCCTACACTTTAGATCTCATATCGATTTTTACCACCAATTCTAACTCAATCCTAACCTCAAATGCCTCTCAAACAAATGCTATCTGTGTGCTCTGGAGCAGGAGGCATTGTAGGTAAACATTGTGGGCTTCTCTCAAGAGGACAGATGGGGGTCAGAAGGGTTTGAAGGGCTCTAAGAACAGCTGTTCACATCAACGATCGCAGACCCTCGTAATAAAACCTCAAGGAGGAAATGCAATAAATGCAAACCATGAATGCTTCTCTCCTCTGGAATGGTTATCAATTATGAATACATTAGGACGTGTCATCTATTCCTGAAGGTAGCCACAATTACTCAAGCGAAATGAAAAGTACAGCAATAATAAGATGTGATAATGAAATAATAAAGCGAACAGAGCTCATCAGCAGCTCAAACTCATTCGCTTTATAATGCTGCTTCACTGGTCTCTCCTTAGTAATGATGCACATGCACACTCAGCAAACCTCGCAATCATCTTCAAAATTAAGTCACACATCCCCAAAGTATGAGAATACATAAGATAATTTGGTATCACTTTAGAATACGGTTCAGTCTTTAATAAATAACTACACAGGAACAAATGAGTAACGCAATATTATATATAGTTAAATATAGTAAAACAATTTATTCTTTCATACTCATCCTCATGTCGCTCCAAACCAGTAAGACTTTTGTTCATCTTCGGAACACAAATGAAGATATTTTTAATAAAATCATGTGCGATTTCTGGCCCTCCATTGACAGCTACGCAACTACCACTTTGATGCTTCAAAATGTTCATAAAGAGGTTGTTAAACTAATCCATATGAATTGAGCAGTTTAGTCCAAATTCTCTGAAGAGACACAATCACTTTATATGATGAACAGATTGAATTTAGGCTTCAGTTGTGGTAAATTGTAAAGCTCGTAAAAATGGTAAAGCTCAAGGATGTTCGCTTGACGTGCGAGAACCAATGAGGTTCATTCTCGTGCGTTACGCAGCACATTTGAGCTTCCGCAAGAACCAATGAGGTTTGTTCTTGCGCAGGTTCGGTTGAGCTTCTGTTTATGTTCGCTGATCAATGTTTATATGTGAAGAAAATCCTAAATTTTATTTGTTCATCATGTAAAGCGATCTTGTCTCTTCAGAAACTTTGGACTAAATCACTCAATTCATATAGATTAGTTTTACAATCTATTTATGAACATTTTGAAGTGTCAAAGTGGTAGTTGAGTCACTGGAGAGTACATTTACATTGTACATTTTGCTTAGACATGAGGGTGAGTAAACGTTCTAGTAACCGCTATTAAGTAACAAACAACTCTGATTAATGAATTAGTAAGTAATAGAACTCAGCTGAATGTGATAGTTTACTATTAGCTAATCAATAACTAATATTTTTTCATACCTCTCAGAGGACTACTAAGAACTACTATAAACAAGTTCAGCCTACCCACACTCTCTCTATACAGTACATGTCTTTCCTTTCTCTCTAGGTTTTGCTGTAGATCAATTCCTCTGAAAACATATTTCAGACTCAGAGAAAAAACTGAATACACACAATATTACAGACAAAAAGCACATGATTCATAAGAAAGAGTTTCTGATTCATCTACAGTGGGAACTGTAGAGGTCTGAATGATCTCTTTATCTGCGCTTCATCATTTCAGTTCAGTGACTCATAAAGATGAAGCTGCAGTGTCGATCAGGACTTTCTCTGAGAGGAGAAAAAATATTAAACACCAAATGAAATCACTGCTTTAATTTCACAATTCCATTTGAGCCCAATCCCTGCACGGATATGTTTGTTTTAATGCAAATATCTTTTAGCATGTGCCTCATTTCCACTTATTCCAGATTTAAATTCAATTCCAACACTCTGTTGAACTGCTATCTTTATATTAAAGTTTGTTTTCTAATCATACATAACCACAAGAGAATGTTTAAGAAATTCCAGGCTTGTCTTTGACATACACTGAGAGATGGGGACGGGGGCTGACCAGCTAAAAAATAAAACAACAAAAAATGTCTCCTTATTAACGCAATATTCTAATAGTAAATTAGATAATAGTAATTTTTATAAATCATATGCAGTGTTTAAATAATAATCATTAATATATGTATAAAATTAAATATAACAAATTAAAATAAAGGAATAATTAAAATCAGAATAAAATAAAATAGAATTCAAAGGGGTCATGAATTGAGAAATCAAATTTTCCTTGATTTGTTGACATATAAGAGGTCATTGTTATATACAAATATTCTGTAAGTTTCAGAACTCAAAACTTCCTCGTTAGTCTAAAAAAAGCTTTTGTATTTTAAGAACATAGGAACTTCAAGGCACTCGAATTATGTTGAAAAAAGTTAAAAAGCCTTTATTTTATTCATGGCTTAAAAATTAAAATTGGTGACAAGTACACCTACGCGTTGTGGCTTTACATGCCTACGTCAGGGTGCGTGCTTTTGTATTTTGTCACATTATAACATTATTTCATTTTTAAACAAGACACAATTCAACGCAGGCTTTTCAGAGAGACTGAAAATAAAAGATGATGCTGTGCCGACTGTATTAGATCCGACAGTAATGTTGCAACACAGAAGTGTGAGTAACAATGGGTCTCATTCACTAAGCATGCGTACGCACAAATTTGTGCGTGAAAAAAACCTGCCTAAGAACATTTTCACAAACAAATCAAACTTTCATACTAAAATGTATTCTAAATGTACGGAAAAATTTAACCACACGTTCGCAAAAAGAACTTTGTGCGGCCCTATAATCGTGTTAAGAAGTTGTATTTCATCTCAACACGACTATTATATTATATTATTTTTATATATTATATTATATTATTTTTATATAAAATGATATAATAAAATTAATAATACAATTTAATTTATTTAAATTATATCTCATTTTATATATAGTGAAAAGGTAAGAAAAGCTGCATTATAGCTTCAGCTGCGAGGTTTCTCTGAATAATGCAGATTTACGCGTATGTACAGCTGGCTAATGAGAGAAATCTGGGTCTGTATAGAAGTTGTTTGAACGGGTTTTGAGAATGACACACTTGGCATTCCTCAAGGATCTGGCAAGAGCGCGTGTAAAGAAAGCGGCACATTTGACGAGAGTGACAAAAGGCTGTAAAGGAAAGTGTGTGCGAAAAGCCCTAATATGGAGATGGTTTGGGCATGTTTAATGCAAATGACTAACCTTGTGCACGCGGCCGCTCATTTAGAATATGCCAAATTCACTAACATTAGAACAATATTAAGAGCAAAATCATGTGCGTACACACGTGTTGTGATTTTCTGAAAGGATCTCCTGTGCGTACAAATACATAATAATCCACACAATCATTAGTGAATGAGACCCAATGTATTTACCATGTGTCACTATTGCTTTGTTTGATATGTAAATATGTATTTATACTGTAGTGCCGCAGCCAAACTGAACAGTTGTGATAGTTGTGATTTGATGTTCTTTCCTTTGTTTCAGCATTTATGGGGTTAATGAGTTGGGTTATCGGATATGGAAGAAAGCACGTAGAGAATGCTGCTTTTGTCATGGTTTTGTTCAAAGCCATTCACTGCAATCCAGAATAAAAGCTTCAGTAAGCGACATCTGTTTTGTCATCAGTAAGACATTACAACACGTTTCATTTATTTAAAACATGACATGGCAAATGACAATGTATACGTTTTTCACTTTATCGAAAATTATGAATTATGAATAGCTTATATATTACACAAAAAAGTCAAGTCATCCTTTAATAGTCAATATTAAAAGTCAATAATAACTGTGGTAACTCCAAATACTTATTGCAATATGCAAAACTGTTACCCATAGTAGTGGGCATTTACTTTCAAGTCTTGAATGTGGCACGCCTGATATATCAAAACGGATTGTTCGAAAGAGAGGATCAAAAAAAGGATAGAAAATAGCTTATTCTTACATTTTTTAATTTATCTAAAAAATCTTGATAACATTATAAATTGACCTCAGAGAACAGTATATATATATAAAAAAAAGTTATAAAAACAGGTCAGACTCCTTTAAAATTAAAAACATAAAAACATATTGAATAAATAAAATAATAATTTTATTATTAGTAGTATTAATATTAGGCGTCTCCGGTGGAACCGATTTTTCCCTAAAATCGGACAGGAGGAGTTCTAGGACTGACTCACGGGGTAACCTCGGGTTCACTGCCTCATCAGTCCGCACCCCAAAAACCCATTTGTTCAGAAGCTTTAGGAAGGGAATCAATCCAGTCTGCACCCCACAGAACCTCGAGTTTAATTACACATCAAACTCACTACTCCACCACAGACCCAGGTCATCAGCATGGTTTCATCTCTCTTACCCAATACTCAGTGCCATTTCAGTTCAGTTTAGAATAAAAAGGAGGATGCAGAAATAAAATACAGTGTAATCAGTCGGACGCACAGTGGCACAGTGCTCATTCATTAAATGCACAGCTAAACAGAAGTGTTTTGAGTCTGGATTTGAATGTGACTACTGTAGGAGCACATCTGATCTCTTCAGGAAGCTGGTTCCAGCTGCGGCTGGCATAGTAGCTAAAAGTGGACTCACCATGCTTAGAGTGAACCCTTGGTATTTTTAGTTGATGTGTGATCCTAATGATCTGAGTGATCTGTTGGGTTTATATTCAGTGAGCATTTCTGCAATGTATTGAGGTCCTAGGCCATTGAGTGATTTATATACCAGTAATAATACTTCAATCCTAAATGTAACTGGGAGCCAGTGTAAAGACCTGAGGACTGGTGTGATATGTTCATATTTTCTGGTTCTGCTCAGAATTCTGGCAGCAGCGTTCTGTATGAGCTGCAACTGTCTTATGGGAAGGCCAGTGAGGAGTCCATTACAATAATCCACCCTGCTGGTGAGGAAAGCATGAACATTTTTTTCTTAGTCTTGTCTGGAAACAAAGCATCTAACTCTTGCAATATTTTTGAGATGATAGTATGCTGATTTAGTTATTGTTTTGACATGACTACTGAAGCTGAGGTCTGACTCCAGAATCACACCGAGATTCCTGACTTGATTTTTAGTTGTTTGACCCCTAGCGTCAAGGTATGCGTTCACCTTGAGAACATCATCTTTGTTTCCAAACGCAATGACTTCAGTTTTGTCTTTTTTTAACTGAAGAAAGTTTTACCACATCCAGCTGTTGACTTCATCAATGCATGCACAGGGAGTCAATGGGGCTGTAATTGTTAGGTGATAGGGCTAAGTAGAGCTGTGTGTCATCTGCATAGCTGTGGTAAGCAATTTGGTTCTTTTTATTAGTTAATATTAGTTAATAATAATAATAATAATAATAATAATAATAATAGTAGTATTAGTAGTATTATTATAGTGCCTTTAAGCATTACATATTTTAAAGACTGCATACTTAAACCTCAGCTGTTTAACATGTGCAATTTTTCGGATACTAAATGTATGTTTTGACAGATGAGGCATTTTAAACACACACACACACACACACACACACACACACACACACACACACACACACACACACACACACACACACACACACACACACACACACACACACACACACACACACACACACACACACACACACACAACCCTGATGAGTGATGATTGACTCCAATCATGTTTCACAAAGACTCCCTGGAGTGCTTTCAACACAACAAACCTATTTATTTACATTGATAACACAGACTCACACACACACACAGACACAGACACAGACACACACACGCACACATGTTTGTAATTGACAGGCAAACACACTCCCATCACTGGTTAACACTAATCACCCCCTCCAGATGATCACTGAATCTTCAAGTTCAGGTCCCAAACAACTAAAACCAATCGGACACAGCCGGCATCACACTGTCAACAGATTTAATTTCGTTTGGAGAACAGGTCGTACCCCCCCCCCCCCCCCCCCAGATGCAACTTACAAAATGTCAAACTCTGATACAGAAAACAAAATTGATTAAAAAGTGTTGAAACTCTTGAAGGAAGAGTTCAACCAAAAATGAACTTCTGTCATCATTTACTCAGGTCTCATATCTCATTTGAGATTGCAGACAAACCATGAGTGGCCATTCTGAGTAACTCAGTAGTGAGTTGTTGTGTCAACCCAGAGGCTGATAATTCACAGAACCAGAAAATAAATGCACCACATCACCCTCTTCTAAACAGTAAAAGCTGCTTTTCTGCTGTTCATAGAACATCAATCCCTGAGGTACTGAAAACAAGTAAAAACGGAACTAATTTTCTTTAACAGACTCTTTAAGAGACTCTACAGTCTCCTCAACTAACACCCAAACCTATAAACTCACTCATATTGAAAGAGTGCAATAAATAAATAAATAAATAAATAAATAAATAAATAAATAAATAAGAACAAAAACACATTGACAGTGGACTATTCTCTACAAGAACTTGATAAAAAAAAACAAAAAATAAAAAATAAAGTAAAAAAAAAAAACACATTGACAGTGATCTATCCTGAATAAGAACTTGACGAAAAAGCTAAATAAAACAAACAAAAAAAAACCATAGAGTGATCTATGCTGCACAAGAACTTGATAAAAAGGTAAATAAAAGAAAACAAAAGAAAAGAAAAAACATTGACTGATATATAATTATGCTGAACAAGCTAAATAATATATATATAAATATAATCTGTGATTATTTTGTTATTATTTACACGCGCGCACACACACACACACACACACACATATATATAAATTATAACATACAATAAAATAATCACAGATATAGTGATCAATGCTGCACAAGAACAAGAACCAAGAAAAAGAGTAGATGATATAATCGGATACTGCAGCTCTTTTTTGATTAAAAATTAAGTATTTTTTTACATTTCGCCCAGCCCTCTCAATCTAGGACCTCACCCATATCTTTTTTTTTTTTTTTGCACAAATTGCACTGCAAATAAGTTGCGGCAGCTGTCTGTATCATCCATGTTTGTTTTACGAGATCTTGCACAGTTGAATTTGGCAGAACTTGTTGTAATTCACCAGTTGCTAAGTGTGTTGTGTAGTGGACTGAATCAGTTGTTAGGTTTATGCTACTCTCTGAATCTACAATCTGCTCCAATCAATGGAAACAGTCTTTATGTATGTTGAGTTCAGTTTTGATGTTTCAACTAGTTGTTCAGGGTGTCCCCAGCTTAAGGGGATAATGCCACAAAAATCGAAATATAATCATAATTTATCACATAGGCCTACAGCAATCTGGGACTCAAACAGAAAATAAGTTAAGTCAGTCTCATGAGTCTTTTTCCAGAGGCCTTATAAATGTTTTCGTATTTTCAAAAGCAAAAGGAGAATATGTAGTCTTTAGTTGTTCCTGTAAAAAAAAAAAAAAACACCCCCACAAAAAACCCAGAGAGCTAGAGGGTCTCGGTCAAGAATCACACCGACATCCTCACAGGAAAGTGTCACGGCTCTATTGAGATTTCATTGAGATTAACAGTGAATCAGTACAAGCAAACACCAGAAAAGATGGTTAAAAGAAAGTCTTAGCCTACAGATTAAAGTTGCTAAACATGAAGATTAACACCAGGCTGATGTGAGACACCTGTGAAACACTGACCTCTTCATTAATGGCTTTGACCAGTTTAATGTTGATGTTCACAAAAATCATAGCATTTTTCCTCTGTAATGTCCTATCTGCAAGGTCATGGTCGGGCCGAGCTGACATACTGCCGCCCCGTTAGCCCATCTTATCGGGACGGGAGATCATGGAATTAGAAAAGAGGAAGTGCAGAGAAAAACTGAGACACAAGCTGTCACCGTCACACCCATCCATTTCCGATCCTAACAACAAAACCTCAGGTTCTGCAGTGGCCACAAGTATTTGGGTACTTAAAGTCACCATGAAATCAAAATAAATAAATAAAAAATCCATGGAATATTGCAATATTTATTATAAAATTATTTATACTTACACATCATTATTTATTTATTTTTAATTCACATGCATCATAATCTAATCAAAATAATTGCAGCGCCATCTATTCTCTTCTCTGATGACGTGTTTACTGGCGCAAAGGCGGGACAACCTGTCACTCACATGAGATTGACCAATAGCAAACCACAACAATCTAACTGTCACGTTTCTGTTTGTGTTTGCACTTCCTCATTGTTCATTGTGTTCAGTTTCTAGCCCTTTGTTTAATCCTGTTCAGGGTCTGTCGATGTTAATGTTAAGCTGGTTGTTCTGTCCTTGTTCTTAGTCTCCCGATCGTTTCTGTAAGTTTAAGTTTATTGTTAATAAAGTCTGCTGCACTGAAATCCTTTTTCCTCATTGCTGCAACCAGAAACCGAATACTAACCATCCAATGAAGACCCGCCCTACATTTTTGGAATCTGAATTGAGCTGAATAATGACACTTTCTTCTGAAGAGCCGCTTTACAGCTGAAATTTAAGTTGTTTCATAATGGATGAATTTTGTAACATTAACATTGTTCTTTTCCTGTTTATTACTGTAAAGCTGCTTTGAAACAAGCTATATAAAAAGTGTTCAAATACTATCTGGATCCGCACTGTGTTTCTAACCACTCTACAAACATCTCCATAGTTCACCGATCTCCTATTCTGTCCATGGCTGCTTATCGACCTTGTACGTTGGACTGCAACTACTGTTTTGGATTTTTCTCTATTTCAGTGGTCTTGAACTAGTGGCTTAGACAACACACAAACTAGACCACCTTTGAGGACTCTAATCTTTCAACTGTGAACAATTTCACAGCTCAATGAACAATTTTCACAACAATGGTCTCCCTCATGCCCCAGAAAATAAAATTCTTCCTAGATATCACTCACTGATCGACTCGAGTTGTGTGTCATGAAACAAACCCATTGAGGAGCCAGATGACACTTCAGATGAGTGCTGTCCTGGTTTACAAAATAAAAGAAATGTTTAATGTAAAGGAATTGAAAATTATGCCACCATTTATTCATCCTGATGTGGTCCGTATGACTTTCTTCACGGCTTTCTTCTGCAGAACAAAACAGTCCTTATGCAGAATGTTTGCATTACTCTTTCCTATATAACGGACAGAAGTAGCAAAGATTTTTGTGAACAATGATCAGACTGATATGACTTGGAATAGAGCACATAGGTCATATGGACTACTTTTATGATACTTTCATGGTGCTTTTTTTGCATGAAAAAGAGCAGTATTAACCCTCTGGGGACCAAAAACGCCCGCGCGTTTTGCTCGTTTTTTTTTTTTTAGCAATGAAAATAAACACTAAATGCTCTGTTAATTTTGATCTTTCATTTTCGTGTAATACATCAATCGATCCTGTTCAGTTTCTATTTTTTTTCTGTATACTCACAATAAAAATAAAGTGTTTTGCTTTTTGACAAATAAAGAAAAATTAACATGATGCGATTTCTGCCTTCTCTCTGTGAGTAAACTCCCATTTGAAACGCGTACGAAAATGATCTATAACTCCGCGAAAATTCAGTCAAACAGGCAAACAGACCCACTGGCATAAAGCTTGAGATCGCATCTTTTAAATGAAGAAATTTATATAAAAAACAAATATTCTCAGCTTCTGTAATCTGTATAAAAAGAGAGCGACTCCAGTCGAGCTCATTACGAGCTAATTCACAAGTAATGTGACCACTCCCCGGAGAGCGCGTGCTATTCAAACGCAAATTCTGAGAACTATTTCAGACCTGTGAAACGCCCACATCAGCTGTAAACAAAGCGCGTCGCGATCGAGTGAGGCATAATATAGCCTACCTTATGGAGAAAAGATTCCTCAGAACAGTGCTGATATGAGGAGCAATATCTCCTGATATGAGGAGCAGATCCCGCTGAGGAGTGAGGTAGGCTGTTTTCTTTTCTCAAGTATGGAATAACGTTATGGAATAACGTTAGTGTAGGCCTATGCAAACCGCAAAAAGATGAATCGCATTTCTATAATATGACTTGCCTTTCTGTGAGATGAATGAAGGGTACATATTTGTAAAGACTGTTTAGCCTAAATATGAATCGCGCGTCTGTGTGTGAAAGAATAAACTGCTTTGCTATAGCCTACTGAGATGAGTAAAAATCGACTGGAATATGTTGAAATAAAATGTATTTGTATAAGCAACGTATTAAACTGCAAATTAGCATTTATATGCCCTAATATTTCATAAAAACAACGTTACAGTCAGTCACTTGTTGACTAGATTTGGGTACAGTTTTTAGGCTACTGTAGAATATACTGCCACATCAAATAAGCTTTTGTTTAGCAATTTCTGCTCATATCTAACGTTATATATATATATATATATATATATATATATATATATATATATATATATATATATATATATATATATATATATATTAAAAATACTATTTTTGTCAAAAATAAAGTCATAGACTAAGATGTTAGATGTTCCAATGTTGGCTATATTCAAACTAATGAATACATATGATAAAATGTAGGCCTATAATCTTTTTTCTTTTTCTTTTTTACAAAGAAAGAGTACACTTGAAATATTGTTGAAATTGTAATTATTGTTGTAATTGTAACATTTTTAATAAAATAGCAAAACATATTTACAAGAGAGATGTAAGCGAAATCTTAAATGGTCAATATAAGTCTTCTTCTAAATACATCTTTTGTCCTTGCATTGTGGCTCAGTCAGTGTCACACCTGAATGAATGGCTCATTAGGCAGAGTCATTATGCAGAGTGGGTGGGCTTGTATTCTAAGGTGTAAACTACTACTCCCCCTCGCATATTGGCTTTCCAAGCAAAACCTGTTTTACACCATTTAACTCTTCGGAGTCTTGGGCTATTTTGGCCGTTTTTGAGTACTTTTTTTTTTTTTTTATTTTGCGACATAAACAAATGTTTACCATACCAATGTTTGGTATTGTTTTTTTCAGCACAACATCACCTATATGAACAGACAATTATTTTTTCACTTTTATGTACTGTATCAACATACTGGACACAAAATCACACAAAAAACACAAAATCCGAATAGAAAAATTATAGTTTTTTTACTACAAAAAACACAAACTTGCTCAATGAAGCATTTTAAAAGGTTTAAAATGTAAACACAAGTTGTAAATGTCAACATATACAGGTAAAATTCAGATATAATCAAGCTATATACAAAAAAAATATGATTTACAAAAAAAAAGCGAGTGTAGCCATAGGCTTTTTTTCTCTTTTTTGCTTTGCCACTTTTTAAAAGTTTATGCACACAATTATACAGAGAGCTATATTTAAGGCCTTGCATTCCCAGAGTATGAGGGTTCCCAATTAGTGCAAATACAACATAAAAAGGGTAAAATTGAGATAAAATCTAACTATATACAGCAAAAAGCAGGTGTGGCAATAGGCGTTTTTTTCTTTTCTTTTTTGCTTAGAAACTCTACAAAACACTTCATGTACAATTACACAGACAGCAACATTACAGGGCTTTCCTTCCTTGAGTAAGAGGGGTTCCTAAAAAGTGCAAATATACTATACAAAAGGTAAAATAAACACAAAATCAAACTATATATACAACTATTTACAACGAATAGCAGGTGAGTTTTTTTTTTTATCTGTGCTACTCCTCAAAACAGTTTCTGTCAACAATGAGACCAAAGACATTCGCTTCATTTTCCTTCCACAAAAAACTACCTAAACTACCTAAACTATCTACACTACTCCTAAACTACTCTTAAAATCTATTCAAACTTTTCCAAAAACTAGCAATAATATCTCTCTCTCTCTCTTTCTATATATATGTCTCTCTGTGTACTCCGTCAATCTCCAGACTCCCGCGGGCGCCTTTCAATTTCACTTCTTTGCTCAGTTGGCTCCTCCTCCACTCCCTAAAATGTGCAGCCTGAAGAGCAGAGTCAGCAGATTCACACATTTTTCTCCGTTTTGCTTTATGACAAAAACCGACGAAGTTATGAGAATAAATGCAACGCCTGTCGCATTCCATCTTGCGTTCCTTTACGAACGCGTCAATATTTTCAAAAAATTTTTATATAAAGTTTAAATTATCATATCTCCGTTTTTACTTGGTCTATCAACATAAAACAAAAAGTAAATTAGAGTTTCAAGCCAGCACTTTCGACAGAAGTGGACAGCAGCGCTCAACGTGACTTTGTTTTTATGCTTCGACGTCTTAAACTGGTCATGTGATTTGATCACGCCGGCGTGATCGGCGACTCGGAAGAGTTAAATCAATGTATTTTTTTTTGTGAACGATAAAGCAAGACTATTTTCACATCATTTTGAAGCTAGAACTCAAAGGGACAACATCAAAAGTCTTGTGGACACATATTTAATATGTGTTTTGTGGTCTTAATTCAGCAACTTTCATTTTAATTTTTTCCAATAACCACGCATAAACATTATTCTCTTAAAAATACAAACATCTACATACACGTTGCTCGCATATTATGGTAGCCCTGTTTGTGCTATATAGAGTGAATTTACACCTTTGCCATTAACATGTTTATAAATAACTGAAAAAAGCACAAATGTCAAGGCATGTCAGAACATCTCAAGGGCCCCAAAAACACCTTGGTCCCCAGAGGGTTAACAATCTGCTAAACATCTCATTTGGTGTTCCACAAGAAAAAAAGACATATGGGTTAAAGTATAACGGTGCATTCACACGTGGCGTTAACACTTCTCATTTACTTTGAATGGGTGACCTCATGAGTTGCCCAACTGAATTGTCGGTTACGTTTCGTTGCATCACTGGCGTTGCTCGCGGCAGAAGTTGAAAATGTTTTAACTTTTCAAGTGCCAACGCAGGCGTCAGCCAGTCATATCATCTATGCAAATACCCTTGCACAGACACTAGCCAATTGTATACATGCAAAACCGAAAAAGTAATGTGATTGGCTGTTGTCACTATGACGGTAGAGCCAGCACCAAGCTTCAGACATGCCCTCCATCAAGCGTTGACGCCCCGTGTGAATGCAGCGTAAAATAATTTTGATGACAGAATTGTCATCATTGGGGAAAATATTAATTTTAAAGAGGTAAAATGTCAAAAATCATCCCTTCATATACATGTACTGTGACCTCTTTAAGCTCATCTCCAATCCTGCATTCAAAGAGTCTCTCGCTCAGGAAAATTAGCCACCTTCATCTTCCAGCCGACCGGCCTCAGGGCACCGAACAGGAAGTACATCAAAGTCTCTATTAGGCATGAAACACAAAATATTTGGTGATAAACCACTCTTGCGCTTCTAAGTGCTTCTGGGTAAGAGTTTATAAATGAAATAGACGCCCTGAGTCACAATGAATTAAACAGGTCTGAGAGAGTTAGTTCCGTCCATTTGGAACAAGTGACCCCTGGAGGATGATGGGCCAGCTTTATAACTCTACAATCTCGACTTCATTATGTCCTTTTAGCATGCAAAGAGACGCACTATATGCACACGAGTTGGTAAATGTTAGCAAAAGGACACAGCTGATACTGTAGGGCAGGGGTATTCAATTAAAGTTCCAGAGGTCCGGTCTCTATATTTTTGCTTCCCAGCGGAGGTCAGGGCAATACTTTTTTGGAACAGTTATTTCCATCGAGGCAGCCATAGTACTTTGTAAAAGAAAAGAAAAAAAAGACTCAAAATAGTCATCAAAGATGAGAATCTTGGGCCCAGAGAGCCAAAACATTGTTTGTTTTTTTTTGTTTGTTTTTAAAAAAAAAGAAATGTACCAAAAAAATAGAGATTTCTCCCAACTGGATATGAATAAAGGTTAGATCAGTTGTTTTAACAGGCTATTTTATTTTTTATTTTTTTCATTTTACATTTAGACACCTTTGTGTATGGCACATAGAAGACCTTGGGACTGGGAAAACAGGGGGTGCAGGGTTTACCTCTTAAGAAAAGTATGGACCATTTTTATATTTTGCTCAAAGCAATAAACTACTAAAAACAATGTACATAACCTAATAATCAAAACTAGTAATTGAAAAAAAAATTGCTTCCCTTGCCATCGCTAAATAATTTTCCAAAATCTAACATTGTTTATTATGAAATGCTCTTTATATGTTGATTAATAATGCTAAATGTATGAAAAAAAAAAAAAAAAAAAAAAACCCTTCTAAAGACGCCACACATTAACGTGTCACAAACCTGGTTTAGTTAAACGGTCAGTCATCTGTATGACAGATAAAAATACTTCCATTAGCTGCATTCTCGTTTTCGGCAGTGTTTTAGAGAAAGTATCTATTTTGCTGCTCCGCGTGTTTCTGCTAATGTTGTTAAAATAACCGCGTCATCTGCAGCTCTTAATGTGGTGCTTTATGTTTTCAGCTAGGGAGAGAGAGAAGCAATGCGAATGGAGCGGAAAGGGCTTGAATGAAGCACTTTTGGCTTTCTATAATATTATAGATATACAACCCTGAGTGCTTGTGGTGTGAACCGGTAAAATGGTGCAATTATGTCCGGTCTGCCATTTGAATAACACTGCTGTGGGGTATATGGAAAGGAAACTGGACAAGTAAGCGATTTGTATGCTGAAGGGGGTTTGACATAATACAGCTGTAATGAGAGTAAATGCAAACTTTTAATCTGTTTCCTGAAAAACAGATTAAAAATTTAAACACAATTTACGTGACTTCAGAAAACAATTTTCATCAATTAGATTAAATGAAACTAATTAAAACTGTAACGCAGCACTTATTTTGCCAATTAAGCTGCCACTCAAGTTTGTGTCACGACATATTTACAAATATTTCAACTCAGGCAGGAGTTTTCTGCCTACCAACATAACCGACCTGAAAGATGGGGAAATTCACCATCCTAATTGTGGTCAGCACACATTTTGTGCTGCTACCTGATTTGCATAATTCCTTTAGTGAATCAGGTACTAAAACAGAAAGCACATGCAAATATTCTGGAGTAGATTCCCTCCTCAGTATTTCTGTTTGGTGCTGCCATTGGTGCAGAAATTACATACTTCACCTTTAAAGCTCTGTAGAAGGATTCACACACACACATACTTATACTCCACACTATCGGGATGAGCCTGATGCCATATGTAAATCACTCTGGGATGAGTAGATAGGTGCTCTCAGAGGTTTTATCTTAAGGGTTCATTGCCTGGCCAGATTAAGCGAGAGAAAGTGACAAGTCTGGGTGAGAAATAGTTCACATGCAACCATCTCCTGGAGATGATCAAACACCTCAGCTTGATCTGTTACAGAGAGCGTTTAATGCATATGCTCCTTGTTTTGTTTTACAGTTGTTGTTTTTGTTTGTTTGTTTTTTGTATGCATCTTATTTGTCATGCAGATAAAACAAATTCAAACTGAAAGCTAAAACTGAAGCCAGTCAGGGGTTTTATCTAAGAGAAGATGAGTTTGTTCTAGCAAAAGCATCTGTACACACACACACAAACACACCCCTGCTGTGTTGCTGGTGCGTTTCTGATGCGTTTTTGCGTCTGCAGTGGGTCTTTAACCCTCTGGGGACCAAGGTGTTTTTGGGGCCCTTGAGATGTTCTGACATGCCCTGACATTTGTGCTTTTTTCAGTTATTTATAAACATGTTAATGGCAAAGATGTAAATTCACTCTATATAGCACAAACAGGGCTACCATAATATGCAAGCAATGTGTATGTAGATGTTTGTATTTTTAAGAGAATAATGTTTATGCGTGGTTATTGGAAAAAATAAAAATGAAAGTTGCTGAAATAAGACCACAAAACACATATTAAATATGTGTCCACAAGACTTTTGACTAATGGATGTTGTTGCTACGAGTTCTGGCTTCAAAATTATGTGAAAATAGTCTTGCTTTATCGTTCACAAAAAAAAAAAATACATTGATTTAAATGGTGTAAAACAGGTTTTGCTTGGAAAGCCAATATGCAAGGGGGGCGTGAAGGAGGAGTGGTTTACACCTGAGAATACAATGTCCCACCCATTATGTGTAATGAGCCATTCATTCAGGTGTGACACTGACTGAGCCACAATGCAAGGACAAAAGATATATTTAGAAGAAGACATATATTGACCATTTAAGATTTCGCTTACATCTATCTTGTAAATATGTTTTGGTATTTTATTAAAAAGGTTACAATTACAACAATAATTACAATTTCAACAATATTTCAAGTGTACTCTTTCTTTGTAAAAAAAAAAAAAAAAAAAGATTATAGGCCTACATTTTATCATATGTATTCATTAGTTTGAATATAGCCAACATTGGAACATCTAAATCAGTAAAAACTGTACCCAAATCTATACTTCGCCTGACTGTAACATTGTTTTTATGAAATATTAGGGCATATAAATGTTAATTTGCAGTTTAATACGTTGCTTATACAAATACATTTTATTTCAACATATTTCAGTCGATTTTTACTCATCTCAGTAGGCTATAGCAAAGCACTTTATTCTTTCACACACAGACGCGCAATTCATATTTAGGCTAAACAGTCTTTACAAATATGTACCCTTCATTCATCTCACAGAAATATTATAGAAACGCGATTCATCTTTTTGCGGTTTACATAAGGGCTACACTAACGTTATTCCATAACGTTATTCCACATTAACACTTGAGAAAAGATAACAGCCTTCCTCACTCCTCAGCGGGATCTATTGCTCCTCATATCAGCACTGTTCTGAGGAAACTTTTCTCCATAAGGTAGGTTATATTATGCCTCACTCGCGGCGCTTTGTTTACAGCTGATGTGGGCGTTTCACAGGTCTGAAATAGTTCTCAGAATTTGCGTTTGAATAGCACGCGCTCTCCGGGGAGTGGTCACATTACTTTTGAATGAGCTCGTAATGAGCTCGACTGGAATCGTTCTCTTTTAATACAGATTTCACAAGCTGAGAATATTTGTTTTTTATATAAATTACTTCATTTAAAAGATGTGATCTCAAGCTTTATGCCCGTGGGTTTGTTTGCCTGTTTGACTGAATTTTCGCGGAGTTATAGATCATTTTCGAACGCGTTTCAAATTGGAGTTTACTGACAGAGAGAGTGCAGAAATCGCATCATGTTAATTGTTCTTTATTTGGCAAAAAGCAAAACACTTTATTTTTATTGTGAGTATACAGAAAAAAAAAATAGAAACTGAACAGGATCGATTGATGTATTACACGAAAATGAAAGATCAAAATTAACAGAGCATTTAGTGTTTATTTTACATTGCTAAAAAAAAAAAACGAGCAAAACGCGCGGGCATGTTTTTGGTCCCCAGAGGGTTAAAGGCTCCAGACATCATTTGTCCAGCAGACGCTTGTCCTACTGAAATCTTCCAGCTGTGTGGATCAGTATCTCATTAACATCAGCGATCTACAGCACACTAAGACACAAGTTGATATATAGTGCTGTTGACTAAGTCATCACTATTACTAATGCTCATATTTAGTAACTGATTTTAAAGTACCCCTATTATGCTATTAAAAAGTGTGTTTTAGAGGACTCCTACAATAGGATTACATGCATCCAAGGTCAAAAAACACTCGTTACACTAATACACTAATTTGCTCATTATATACATTGCAGCATCAGCTCTTTTCTCACAGTGTCTGAAAAAGTTCTATAAAAGACGGGTCTCTCTAAATCCTTCTTTTACGAGACTGGCTTCTGCATCTGCTCTACAAACTCTACCAAACTCTTCAAGGCCTCAACTACAACTAAAGTGTTTGAGGATGGGTCAAAGTAGACGTTGTTCACAATGAAGACCATAGGTATTTATTTTGCTAATTTGTAACAAACCTACGTAGGTTCAAGCAGGAAGTTAGACTGGAATTACTGACACCTTTTTTCAGGCAGTTCAGAATCAGTTCTTTCTTTTGGGACAATAACTGCATTTATCTGCAATTTGATCTTTGCAGACCTTTTACAATCACAAACAGCTATATAACACACTACATGAAAGGTAATATTGAAAAAAGCATAAAATGGGCACTTGAAAAAACCCAAAATGATAAATGGTGAACAACCTAAAAAATCCCACATACTTACATTTAAGGCGGGACTCATGCCATAACCAGAAACCTATACTAACAAACAACCAGCCAGAACACTGTAGCATCCATCTAGCAATGCTCTAGCAAATCACACAGAACAATCTAACACTGTGAGGGCATGTTTTGCACAGGATTTTTTCGTAAAAAACTTAAAAATGTAGTTATCGCTCACCAAAGTACCTGGTTGTTGTTCAGCTACTGGTGCACCTAAGCTGAGTTGTACAGCTGTTCACCTGATGCATTTTACATAAATGAAGAAGGCACGCGCCGAAACGCGTCTGCGCAAATAAAAATATATTTAAGCATAGTGCGGCCTCTCTCCCACTTTATGTATTCTAATTATCTAGGCCAGCACTCTTAAAGTTGACAAGTATACACATTGAGTGAAGCCTGCTCCTATCCACATTTATTTTTTACATAAATGAACAATATGTCACACCCTATCAGAGAGAAATATATACAATATAAACAGAGAGACAGGGATTGCTGGTATATGCAATTGTTTCATATGCATGTTTATATTAATAATTTATTATATTAATAAATCATGTAAAATTATGTAAAACACATTCCATATATTAATTTATAGATTTCATGGGCAGTTCTGACATGTCAATGTGTGAAATTATTTTACTCTGAATATGCTGGTCTATATATACATTACTGTATGTATACAGTATATGCATTACAGCGAGACACTCATGCTTAAACACGCGCCAGGCCGTATGCATAAGATCTTGTTCTCTAATCTCTGGACCGCCAGAGCTTGTCCGTTTGGGCAGGTGGCGGCTACGGGCTGCTAGAGCAGATTTGCTGTAATCCATAAGTCAGTTGCTCCATTGCGCTTAAAGAAGATTAAAGAAAATAGTCCAACGCTATGGTACAACGAGCACACTCAGGCCCTTAAGAGAGCAGCCAGAAAAATGGAGCGCAACTGGAAGAAAACAAAACTAGAGGTATTTCGCGTTTCATGGAATGAGAGCTTGATTGCATACAGAGAGGCTTTAAAAGCTGCTAGATCTGCTTATTTTTCAAACCTATTAGAAGAAAATAAACATAATCCTAGGTATTTATTTGAAACCGTGGCTAAACTAACGAAAAAGAAAGCTTCAAACCCAGAAGTTTCCAAGCAACACAGCAGTAATGACTTTATGAACTTCTTCACTTATAAGATTGATAATAACAGGGACACAATTATAACTATGCAACCGTCTACTACAGTATTGCATCAGGGAGAGCATTGTAGTCTCCCTGAGGAAAAATTAGATTCATTTATTGCTATAGGAGAGGAAGAATTTTGCAAACTCGTTAATTCATCTAAATCGACAACATGTATGTTAGACCCTATACCGACTAAGCTACTGAAAGAGATGCTTCCAGATGTCATAGATCCTCTTCTTAATATCATTAATTCGTCTTTGTCTCTAGGATATGTACCAAAAACCTTTAAGCTGGCTATGATTAAACCGCTTGTTAAAAAAAAACACAACTTGATCATACAAAATTAGTCAATTACAGGCTGATCTCGAATCTGCCTTTTCTGTCAAAGATACTAGAAAAAGCAGTATCCTCACAACTGTGTTCCTTTCTAGAAAGAAATGATATCTGCGAGGATTTTCAGTCCGGATTTAGACCGTACCATAGTACCGAGACTGCTCTCATTAGAGTCACAAATGATTTGCTCTTATCATCCGATAGTGGTTGTATCTCTCTATTGGTGTTACTCGATCTTAGTGCTGCATTTGACACTATTGACCACAACATTCTTTTAAATAGACTCGAACATTATGTTGGCATTAGTGGAATTGCACTAGCATGGTTTAAATCATACTTATCTGACTGTTATCAGTTTGTAGCAGTAAATGAAGAGATGTCTCATCGATCACAAGTTCAGTATGGCGTACCACAAGGCTCAGTACTAGGACCGCTGCTGTTCACTCTGTACATGCTACCATTAGGAGATATCATTAGGAAACATGGAATTAGCTTTCACTGTTATGCCGACGATACTCAGCTGTATATTTCTTCAAAACCTAACGAAACCTACCAATTCACAAAATTAACGGAATGCATAGCTGATATAAAAAGCTGGATGACTAGTAATTTCCTACTACTAAATTCTAAAAAAACAGAGATTCTAATTATTGGACAAAAAACTTCCACAGGTAATAACCTAGAATACTGTCTAACACTTGATGGCTGCTCTGTTAAGTCGTCGGTTAGGAACCTGGGTGTGCTATTTGATACCAATCTTTCATTTGAAAGTCACGTGTCTAGTATCTGTAAAACTGCATTTTTCCATCTTAAAAATATATCTAAATTACACCATATGCTCTCATTGACAAATGCGGAACAATTAGTTCATGCGTTCATGACCTCAAGGCTAGATTATTGTAATGCTCTACTGGGTGGTTGCCCTGCACGCTTAATAAACAAACTACAGCTAGTTCAAAACGCAGCAGCTCGAGTTCTTACCAGAACCAGGAAGTATGACCATATTAGCCCTGTTCTGTCAACACTGCATTGGCTCCTTATTAACCCTCTATTGCATGATATATTGCTTAGACATGGTAAAAAATGTTTTGCATGTTTTTATTACTTAACATGAGCTAAATAACAGATATATATAAAAAAAATCAAAAAAAAAGTTTAAAGGGGGGTCGTTGGTAAATTGCTGCCACATGGCAACAATATGCAATCGTGGAAAGTACCATAAAAAAAAAAAAAAAAAAAAAAAAAAAAAATTTATTTAAAACAAGACTCAACAAATCCATCTCATACTTAGTGAAATGTTTAAACAAACATTTATACAGTAAAAACATTATATAATTTCAACAGTTATCTGAAATGTCTGGTAATAATAACCAGGAACCTGTCTCACTGAAATACACTATTCATTCGTTTCATTTCATTCAGTCATTTTTTTGCCGTTTCATTTCATTTAATTCTCTTCATGACTTGTGAAAGTCAGTGAAGCAGAGGAAAACTAAACACTTGGAGCACTTGCTTCTCACAATGCCCTTGCATCCTGGCATTTTGCATCTGCCCTTCTCAGATGCATGCAAGGGCCAGTGGTCTGTGCGGTCTCTGCGGACAGGATCTGGCGGGACAAAGCTTTGGGGCCCTCTTTTATTTTTCCCCACCACAACAGCTTGTGAAGGTCTAATGTTTTTACCTTTAAAATATAAGCAAAAGTTGTAAACATAGTCTCAGAGTAGTTTCATGCTATGTAAGTCAATGGGACTCCATTAGGTTGAATGCACCAGGACGTTTCCATATTTGCATATAGTTGCCATATGGCAACAAATGTATTTTAGCATATTACAAAAAACTTATAAAATCAAAACTGAATTTAATGTTAAAAAATTAAAGTTTACTTACCCCAGATACTGATTTAATTTTTTTTATTTGATGAAAATTTTCCAAAATTCTGAATAAAAGGCTATCTTCAGGAGCCCCAGACAGTGATGTTTGCATGTCAATGTCCATGAGCAAAAAGGACTGGCAAACAGGATATCCTGGTCATGTGACCTCATAAATTGTATTTTCTTAAAAGTTAAAGCCCCCTTTTCACAACTAACTGTAAAAACATAGATTTTATATCACAGCTTTTAAAAAAAATTAAGATAAAGTAATTGTTGCCATATGGCAACGCTATGCAATAGAGGGTTAAATATCATATAAATTTTAAAATATTGCTGATTACTTACAAAACACTAAATGGTTTAGCTCCGCAGTACTTGAGCGAGCTCTTAACAACCCTATTCATTATAGTCCTTCACGTCTATTGCGATCTCAAAATTCCGGCCAGTTAATAATACCTAGAATATCAAAATCGACTGCTGGCGGTAGATCCTTTTCCTGTTTAGCACCAAAACTTTGGAACAGTCTTCCTACCACTGTCCGGGAAGCAGACACACTCTGTCAGTTCAAAGCCAGATTAAAGACACATCTCTTTGACCTAGCATTCACATAATACATTATAGACTTCTATAATCCAATGTTAGGCTGCATAGATTAGGTCAGCCGGAACTGGGAAAACTTCCCATAAATCCTGATGTACTCGTTACATCATAAGAAGAATGACATCTACGCTAATTTTAGTGTCTTTGTTTATCCCAAGGTTTTCCCGCAGCCTGCCGGATCCAGGCCATATCCAGATCTGACGAAGGACCTTCGCCTGGACCCGATGACAACGCAGTGCTGAAGTGCCAACTAGTCTCTCCCCTGTGAAGGATCCCTTTCCCACTCTACAGATAAAACGTTGTCGGGATAATTTCGGTTTCGCGTATCTACCCCGAAGTGATAAAATTCTATATCAAAATGTTAAGACCAGACAAGTAGTTTAAGGCTTGGTTTGTAGGGAATTACAAACCTGCGCACATATATTCAAATGCGCAGAACTACAGAATTAATTCTTGATGCGCACGTGAGCGCCATCAGCGTTTCTCACAGGTTCGCGTTTAAAGTCTGTGTAGAGAGAACGATGTCGTCTCAGCGGCCTCTAATTTAATAACTAATGATCCTTGCGATGGAAGTGAATCAATCAAAACTAACTTTGACTTAGCAGGAAAATATCTTTATTCAAGAACCGCTATAAAGCCAAAACAATCTCTGTTACCTTAAATTATCCGTTTGTTACTGTAAAGCAGCTTTGAAACAATCTACATCGTTAAAAGCACTATATAAATGAAGATGACTTGACTTGACTTGACTGTAACAACCACAATAAAAAGACCACCATCATATGTGCTGAAATATAAAGGATATTATAAAGCAGAGTTATATTTTGAACTGTTGGGCAATAAAATAGATGATAAAAACCCACAGGCTTACAATGAAAGAGGGAGTCAAGCCTTATCTAAATCCCTTTCTATATTTAACTTGGAACGCTGAGTTGTTTACTGTTATTGTATAATGTGGAGTAGAGAATTACAAGAGAGAGATTGATTACGTGAGTGTATCACCTGCATCTGATACAGCATACATTCTTCAGGCCAGTCTCATATTCATGATAAAAAAAAATCTGTTTGAATGTCTACTAAGGAAAGCGATATCTTTGTCTCAGTGTCCTTTTAACAGCCGATTTTCCATGACATCGCTAGTCAACGCATTTGTCGGTTACTTCTTATAGCCTATTGTTGTCTTGATTTACAACCTTGTTGTCTCTTTCAATAGGGTTGCCAGGTCTCCACAACAAAACCCGCCCAATTGCTAATCAAAACTAGCCCAATCTTGGCCAAAACTAACCAAATCGTGAAAATCTCATTTTGGGGTTAAAAAACCACGTTCCACCCCTGGACTACATTAACAGCCCACGGCAACAGTGTAAACATAGTCTAATTTCTCGGGAAAACCGAGGAATTAGACTATTTTTTTTAAAAACTTTTATATTGAAAGGCAGTGTTGCTAAGTCCGCTAGCAACACTGCCTTTCAATATAAAAGTCTTTGCAATTGACTCATTAATAAAGATAGTCTTTGCCGTCTGCTATTAAAGTTCTCAGTCAGTGAGTGTTTTCTCTTTGTGTTTTCTTGTTTTATTGACATGAAAGGGATAGTTCCCCCCAAAATGAAAACTGTCATAATTTACTCTCTCAAGTTGTTTTAAACCCGAATAAGTTTTCTTCTTCTTTTGAAAATAAAAGTATTTTGAAGAATGTGGGTAACCAAACAGTTGCTGGTCCCCAGTGTATAGTTTTTTTTTCTCCTATGGAAGTCAATGGGGACCAATAATTGTTTGGTTACCCACATTCTTCAAAATATCTTCTTTTGTGTTCAGCACAAGAAAGAAATTAATACAGGTTTGGAACAACATTAGAGTGAGTAAATAATGACAGAATTTTCCTTTTTTTTTGGTGAACCATTACTTTAAGGACAAGAGGCAGCATGTTTACTATTAGGCTACTGTCCCTTTAAGACCGGCACGCGATGCATCTAATATACACGCATATGACACGCACCAGATTTTCTCTCAAATGTTTGCTTCACTTTAGACATAACCAACTCTGTTTATGTATTTGAATGAGACTCTAAAGATAATAACCAGGCGCTGTTTGACAGGTTGTTAGTTCCTGTGCTTTGGGTGTACGCGCTAAAAAAAGCGCACGTTAGAACAGCTCGTGTTGTACAGTATGTTCAGATGGAGGCGCCAGAACTGCAACTGATAGAATCCACCAAGGCCGGCGCCACGGGGCACAACACTCTGAAAAAATCTAAACAAATATTCAAATAGGCGATTATATTATATACACTCACCTAAAGGATTATTAGGAACACCTGTTCAATTTCTCATTAATGCAATTATCTAATCAACCAATCACATGGCAGTTGCTTCAATGCATTTAGGGGTGTGGTCCTGGTCAAGACAATCTCCTGAACTCCAAACTGAATGTCAGAATGGGAAAGAAAGGTGATTTAAGCAATTTTGAACGTGGCATGGTTGTTGGTGCCAGACGGGCCGGTCTGAGTATTTCACAATCTGCTCAGTTACTGGGATTTTCACGCACAACCATTTCTAGGGTTTACAAAGAATGGTGTGAAAAGGGAAAAACATCCAGTATGCGGCAGTCCTGTGGGCGAAAATGCCCTGTTGATGCTAGAGGTCAGAGGAGAATGGGCCGACTGATTCAAGCTGATAGAAGAGCAACTTTGACTGAAATAACCACTCGTTACAACCGAGGTATGCAGCAAAGCATTTGTGAAGCCACAACACGCACAACCTTGAGGCGGATGGGCTACAACAGCAGAAGACCCCACCGGGTACCACTCATCTCCACTACAAATAGGAAAAAGAGGCTACAATTTGCACGAGCTCACCAAAATTGGACAGTTGAAGACTGAAAAAATGTTGCCTGGTCTGATGAGTCTCGATTTCTGTTGAGACATTCAGATGGTAGAGTCAGAATTTGGCGTAAACAGAATGAGAACATGGATCCATCATGCCTTGTTATCACTGTGCAGGCTGGTGGTGGTGGTGTAATGGTGTGGGGGATGTTTTCTTGGCACACTTTAGGCCCCTTAGTGCCAATTGGGCATTGTTTAAATGCCACGGCCTACCTGAGCATTGTTTCTGACCATGTCCATCCCTTTATGACCACCATGTACCCATCCTCTGATGGCTACTTCAAGCAGGATAATGCACCATGTCACAAAGCTCGAATCATTTAAAATTGGTTTCTTGAACATGACAATGAGTTCACTGTACTAAAATGGCCCCCACAGTCACCAGATCTCAACCCAATAGAGCATCTTTGGGATGTGGTGGAACGGGAGCTTCGTGCCCTGGATGTGCATCCCACAAATCTCCATCAACTGCAAGATGCTATCCTATCAATATGGGCCAACATTTCTAAAGAATGCTTTCAGCACCTCGTTGAATCAATGCCACGTAGAATTAAGGCAGTTCTGAAGGCGAAAGGGGGTCAAACACAGTATTAGTATGGTGTTCCTAATAATCCTTTAGGTGAGTGTATAATCTTATATTATTATATATAAGTCGCATATTTGAGGTCCAAACAATTACATTTTTGGCTAAAAAACCACTTAAAACTACATTCCATGACTCAATAACAGTTGTATTTGTAAAATTATATTTAGTTTGCTCATCCGCCATTGACACTTGCTGTGAGAAATGCTGCCACACAGTACAGATTTGGCAGAAACAAGCAGAGTTAGCCTATACAAATAAAATGTGAAATGTTTTTTGAGTGATATTAGTACAATATTGCATGGCTGGAAAATTTATTGGCTGATTCGAGAACCAGAACTAATTAACTGTTGTGTTTTTGTATTTAAAGGTGCATTGTGTAATATTGTGTTTTAATGTTTTTTATTTGGTATTTCACCAGAAGATAATTTGTAACTACACATTTTTTATGCAAACAAATAAAACTTACATCCTAACAAATACGCATGAAAAAAAAAACAAAAAAAAAACATCCAGCCCCACCCAAAAACTCAACCCAAAAGTGCTATCCAGTGCTAAAAGCAGGTGATGAAGGCATAGTAAACATTAATCACTAGCTTGCAGAAAAGAAATAAAAGGGGACCATATTTTTTAAATAACAAAATCTTGTTTTTTAGAGCACACCTAATTTTTTCTCAATGTAGTGTACTAGTCAACTCTGTCAGCCATAGTTTAAGCGTTGGAACTTCCTTTTTCTTCCAAAACAAAAGAATAAGTTTTTTAGCAGAAATGAAACCATACGAAACAAAATGTTGTTGTACCAGTGTAAGTCTCAAAAACTCTTCAGAAACTCCAAATATACTTAATATAGGATCTGGTTCAAAACATATGTCCAATGTATCTGTAAAAACCTGGAAAATCTTATTCCAGAAACTTTGTAATTTTGGACACATAACATAGCAATGAGACAGGCTGGCATCTAAAATTTGACATTTGTCACATAATGGAGACTTCTGGAAATATCTTGTTCAGGTTACACTTGGAATAATGAAGCCTATGAAGCACTTTAAGACAATGTCTTGCATTAATGGAACACCTGTGGACAAGTTCAAGACTGCGCTCCCACATTTCAATAGGAATTTCTACTGCAAGTTCCTCTTCCCAGGCAGATTTAATTTTCTCCATCGAAGGACTTTTCACCTGTTCTAAAGCCTTGTACAGAAAGGAGATGGTATTACCATCTCTATGACGTCTTTCCAAGAATGCATCCAGATACATAGGTGTGTCAGAATGTAAGACTTAAAGTCTCTAATTTGAAGGTATCTAACAAAATGATTTGAAGGAATATTATATTTCTTACACAGCGGTTGAAAGGAAGCAAATTTTCCATTCATATATAAATCCCCTATATTTCGTAACCCTACATTTTTTCAAATCTCAAATGCATTGTCTAACATCGAAGGGCAAAAGGAGTGGTTAGCTGAGATAGAGAGCAAAAACGATATCTGGATGAATTCAAAATGCGTCTTTAACTGTTTCCAAATACGAACAGAATTATGAATAACAGGGTTGTGATTATAAAGTGAACTAGCTATACCTGTGGGTGATAGAAGTATTGCGTTAATGGAATATGGGAGGCATTCCTCCTGTTCCAGCATCAGCCAGCTCTCCCCTATCATAGTAGAATCTATCCATGAAGTCAGAACCCTCAGGTTTGCCGCCCAATAGTAATAAAGAAAATTAGGTAGGGCGAGCCCATCCTATATTTTGGGTTTACATAGGTGCTGCTTAGAAATCCTATGGGTTTTATAGTCCCAGACAAAAGGAACCAGAATAGAGTCCAATTTTTAAAAAAAAAGATTTGGCCAGAAATACGGGAATTTTCTAGCCTGGCTAACGTCAGACCTCTTTCTCTTTGAGACGTGGTCTGGGAACCACATGTGCATTTTCTCGTATTTGAGGCGTGGTTTATGAATGCCCAGAGCCGTTTATTGGGCACTACAAATGTCTATCAAATGCGCCTGTACGTAGCTCATAGCCAATCGTTTCAATTATACCAGATGACGTATGTAGAGCGACAGATATTCAACGAAGAAGACGACGATGGGTCAGAGATTTATGTGTACACCAGAGTCCTGCAAGGGTCAGATTTTGTAAATCCGCACCCGCCCGTACCCGCAGTGCTTAAAACCGCACCCGACCCGTTTTCCGACAGCAGCACTAATTAAAATCTGCATCTGACCCGCTTAAAATAGAACCGACACCCGACCCGCACCCGAAATAAAATCAGTTTAGACTATAACATTATAGACACACTTACAAAAATGTTTATTGCCAGGTCATACAGAAGTTATTACACAACAATTAACACAAGGACAACTTCAGCCGAAGCTGTCAAAAGGCCGATGTATGAAGAACATGGCTAACATTACCACAAAACTGAGTAGCCTAACATTTTACCAGTCGAACAGACGCGGCTACAACACTATATGCCACGCAATTTCGTCTAGCCTAGCAGCTACATCTGACCATTTTGGGTTCAAACACGCCCTGCACACCACACATACTTAACAGTGTTAAATATGAAAAATACCATTCGATAGAACTGCTTTGTTACCACAGTTATCTGCGTGCTTCCTCAGGGATGAAGTTCCACATTTGCGGCTATCCAACACGAAAATGTTTGCAGCAAAGCCTTTCACAATATTTTCTTCAGATAACTCCAAATTTCTCCCACACACTGGACTTGATTTTTGATGACGTATTGTCGACAACTTTACAATCTCCACTAGCTATTCTTTTCTTCAACTCCTCAGCATCCATCTCGACGACTGCAAGCAGATCGCGCGCGCGCGCGAGGTTATGAAGAATTTTTAAAAATGAAAGTAGCCTAGGTAACGTTATAGATCCTGGGAGGGCGTGGCGCGTGGGCACAAATAAACTGATGTGGATTTTAAATTATTTTATCAACTTGAAATACAGGCATATTTTTGTAGATGTGTTCCTAAAAATATGCATATATTTTTACGTCTGTCATGTTGGATCCATAGATATAAACAAACTGCTTCGGTGTGTCGCATAGATGTCGTCATCGTCTTGCTGCTCCCTCCCCGTTCTGTGATTGGTTCCCTAGCTGAGGCGAAAATCTGGTCCATGGTATCCAGGCTGCCTAGCAGCGTGAATATAATTGCGCTGCGCTCAAGGCAGCATGGGGAAACCCAGGCTAGGAATTTTCTGCACCATGTACAAAAATTGTGGGAGAAATATCATCTTAATTGCATTTACTCTACCCAGAAGAGAAATAGGAAGCGTTCTCCAGAACTTGATCATGGATTTAAGTTTAAACAACAGGGGTTGAAAATTAGCCTTAACTAAATTGGAAAACTTTTTTGTCACCTCTATTCCTAGATATGTGAATTTTTCTGAAGCAACCTTAAAGGGCAAGTGATGAAGCCAAGAATAATCTTTGATAGTGACTGGCATCAACACACTTTTGTCCCAATTAATTTTATATCCTGCAAATGTACCAAATTAATCAAATTAATGATATTTGGAATGCTGCTATTGGGCTCAGAAATAAATACAATTATGTTATCTGCATATAACGCTAATTTATTATCAGTATTTCTGGTTTTATAGTCTTTAATACCAGAATGGACTCTAATGGCCTCAGCTAAGGATTAATTTCAAGGATTAAATTGTTGTACTCTAGTCCGTGTGCAAGAATTCTCACAAATCAAACAATATCCTCTCGTTTTAATTTACATAGAGGTACAAGACAGGGTTGCTCGCTGTCACCACTTTTGTTTGCTTTAGCAATTGAGCCCTTAGCTGAGGCCATTAGAGTCCATTCTGGTATTAAAGACTATAAAACCAGAAATACTGATAATAAATTAGCGTTATATGCAGATAACATAATTGTATTTATTTCTGAGCCCAATAGCAGCATTCCAAATATCATTAATTTGATTAATTTGGTACATTTGCAGGATATAAAATTAATTGGGACAAAAGTGTGTTGATGCCAGTCACTATCAAAGATTATTCTTGGCTTCATCACTTGCCCTTTAAGGTTGCTTCAGAAAAATTCACATATCTAGGAATAGAGGTGACAAAAAAGTTTTCCAATTTAGTTAAGGCTAATTTTCAACCCCTGTTGTTTAAACTTAAATCCATGATCAAGTTCTGGAGAACGCTTCCTATTTCTCTTCTGGGTAGAGTAAATGCAATTAAAATGATATTTCTCCCACAATTTTTGTACATGGTGCAGAAAATTCCTAGCCTGGGTTTCCCCATGCTGCCTTGAGCGCAGCGCAATTATATTCACGCTGCTAGGCAGCCTGGATACCATGGACCAGATTTTCGCCTCAGCACATGAAAAGAAAATGAAACTGCACAAAGGTTTGTGCTTTTCTTTTCTGTCACATCTCATGGCAACATGTCAATCCATATTAAAAAGAAATGACAGCAAAGGCTGGGAGGTGTGCAGCATGTGTGTGTGTGTGTGTGTGTGTGTGTGTGTGTGTGTGTGTGTGTGTGTGTGTGTGTGTGTGTGTGTGTGTGTGTGTGTGTGTGTGTGTGTGTGTGTGTACAGATTTAACCTACATATAAGATAGTAAAACCTGAGATCACCTACATTGTGGGGACCACAAGGGAAATGTATTAATATTAAATGCTTATTTGAAAAAGTGATGAAATCCTTGAAGTCAAAGGCTGTGACACACACACACACACACACACACACACACACACACACACACACACACACACACACACACACACACTCACACTCACACACACACACACACCTCCATTAAGAACATATAAACGGTGTGTGTGAATGTGCAGACAATATCATTGTTCATTTGTGTCTTTGGTAATATCTGCAATTCACTTTGTGAAACAGATTGATATTGAGCATATATTATGTTTTTTTGTTTTTTTTTAATCGTTAAAACACCAAACAACAGAAAAAAATTGTGTAGCCTTATGTCAAAACATACTGGATAATGGAGCATCAAAATGACCAGCTATATTTAAAAAGACAATAAAAAGTTGATCACAAAAAAAAACTGTTATTACAGTGAAAATATTGATTTTATAAAAAATGTATAGAGTATAAGGAAAATGAATATCAGTGATCTTAACAGTAAATCTGGAAAAACATCAATTTGAAAATTGCAATTCCAAATTAAATAATCAAATCAAAATGAAAACAACAACAGCAAAATACCTTACACAAAAACACCAATAACAAAAAACCTCCAATCACCTCCAATAAACGCTGCCTGTACGTGCTTGGAAGCTTCTGTCACCTCTCTACTGCAATCTTGGCCCATTCCTGACTTGAAAAAAAGCTTCCAGATCACTGATAATCTTTGGTTTTCACATTACCACTGCTTTCTTCAAATTCCACCAAATATTTTCAATGAGATTTAAATCTGAAGACTGTACAGGCCACTCAAGAACATTCTACAACTGATCCCTGAACTTATGCCCTTTTACAAAGTCTTGATTTTGCTTTTGGGGTGTAACAGAATATGCTTTCATGCTTTATTGTTCAAAAAACATTTTTCACATACCGTATATACCCGACTATAAGACGACCCTGAATATAAGACGACCCCCCCACTTTCCAGACTTATTTTTGGGACAAAAAGAGATTTTTGTGGAAAAAATCTAGTTTTAACAGAAAATAATTTTATTTGAAAATTGTAGTGATAATTCATTCTCTCTCTTCCAGCGCGTGCACGCACCTTTCTCTCTCTCTCTCTCTCTCTCTCTCTTGCTCTGCGTCACGCGCGCGCACCTCTCTCTCTCTCTCTCTCTCTCTCGCTCTGCGTCTCGCGCGCGCACCGATTTCTCTCTCGCTCGCTCTGCGTGTCGCATGGCAGAGAGAAGCAGCGTTTTAATTCAGTTAAACACATATATTATGTTGCTTCTCTAATTTTACATGCAAGTATAGCCGAAATCATTTGTCTTAATGGTTCGCGTTTCAGTCACTATTTCATATTAATTCCGTTGTTCTTTCTCCCTTTCCCCCGTGATTTTGTCTATATCGCGAATATAAGACGACCCCCCATTTTTCAGCCTTTTTTTAGGACAAAAACCTCGTCTTATATTCGGGTATATACGGTATTTTACATTATTACAGCTCCTCTCTCCTAAGTCTGGCCTGAACACGTCGTTTAGTTGCGGTTTCGATGAAGCCCCTCTTTCTGAAATACGAAATGTGCTGTGATTGGTTAGCCCAGGGTGTTGTGATTGGCACCGCTTACACGCGTGTTTGGGAAATGTTATGCCCCTTTACCACAACCACGAGCTCTACTCAGATATAAATATTAAGGATGGCATCAATTTCAAACCAATTCAAGCCTGATTCAGACTTAAAGTGTTCTTTATGCAGTGTTGGGGAGTAACGGAATACATATACCGGCGTTACGTATTCAGAATACAAATTATGAGTAACTGTATTCCGTTACAGTTACAATTTAAATAGTTGGTATTTAGAATACAGTTACATTGTTGAAAGCAATGGATTACATGACGATACTTCTCTGTTTCACAAGTTTATTCACTCTCTAAATAAATTAAGGCAACTCCATGCATTTCCCAGAAGCCCCAATATGAAAATGAAAAAAATGTGCGGTTTGCGTGATCAGTCACAATGGAGTCGGAAGAGGAGCAGCGGGAGCTAGAGGTAGAGATGGAGCCGGAACAACAGAGCCAGAGCAAGAATGCGTTTAGATCTTGGAAATTCAAACAGCATTTCACATTAGCATTTCACAAGAGAAGAGAGAACGAAATTTATAACTGTGCAGTGCAACATCTGCTTGCCAGCAACCAACCTCCTTTCAGCATCCAAAGACTCCACCTCCAACCTGAAGAAGCATCTTAAAGTAGCCTACATTTTTTTTTTTTTCAAATACGTAGACCTACATCTCAAAATACTAGTTGAAGATAATTTTTTTTTTTTAATTGGTCAATTCCAGTGTTATGGACGTGACATTTGCAGTCAAAACTTGAAATATAAATTCTCAGAAAATGCATTAATACCAATAGTGAAACGTCTGTTTATATATCCATACTCCCTTAATAAAGGAGTCCAGACATTAGAAAAATATCGGTCTACATGCGTTTTATATTTAATATGAGGGACTTTAACTTTTAGGTGGCAAAATATATATGTATATATATATATATATATATATTTTTTTTTTTTTGTAATTCTGTGAATTAGGCTACACTGCGCAAACCATAAGTAATACTACTCACCGGATGAAGAAGGGTTGGCTCTCCACAGAACATAAAATATTAATTTTATTTTATTTTTCGTATTCACATTTATGAGGAAAAAACAATGTTACGGACGTGACCGCTCTGAAAGCGGCACTAAAAGACTGCTTTAAAACTTTCACAGAGACCTCAAACAGAAAGCACAAAGCCTTTCTTTAAAGTGAATTCCGTTTTGTATTAATTGTATCTTAATTTTAATCAATGTTTCATCAACCAATTGCCTGGATTTAATAAGAAGTAAATATAGCAGACAATAGATACGGAGGCGCCAGCGCGTGAACTGGAGCTCGGCTCATATTCCACCCGTTTCACACATAGGCTACTCCGTTTGCAGTGCGTCTGCGGTGCGTATTTTTTTCCGTACGCTTTCACACTGCATGCGGATGCAGTCCATTTATCCGTTCCACTTGCGGTGCGTATACAGGAGTGCAGCGATCGTTTCCGCACCGAGTCTATTTCTGCTGTGCTGCAAACGCTGAATTAAAGTGACAGCACATGTTTCGTGGTCAAAATGAACACAGATTGAGCTGAAAATGTAGTAATTTCACCATAAATGCATTTAATTAAATAAAATGTAGTAATACCACCATAAATGTATTTAATTAAATAGCCTGCTGCTTTTTTTCACAGTCATCTTTTTACTTTAAGACCGGGGTAAAGCCAGGAAAACTATACAGTTTACCTCAACAAGGCGAAATAATGAACAACACTCGTCTGATTCGTGGAGGTGGAAAAACAAGTTATTTGTGGCATGCAAGATTTATTGTATTAAAATTTAAATGCAAAAGAAAAGGCATGATAGTCGGCTGTTTTTGTCAATTTTAAGTTTTAATTTAAAATGTTTGCGATTTTAATATAAGTAGGCCTAGCCTACATGGTTAAATATGTTACCACTTGCTTGAACAACTTAATATATAATCTATATAGAAGTAATGCATTGATTAATACGTTGTTTAAATTGTTTAAACTTGAATACGTCTATTAAAGAGTGTATATGTGTAGGCTACAAAGAGAATTGCACCGGTGACAAAATACAAATATTGTGTATGTGGTACAGCCGCGGATCAGTTACGCACTGCAAACGCATCATATGTGAAAGCACTATAGCGCGTGCTGCTCCTGCACCGCATACGCACTGCAACAAGCAGCGCAACACGCAGCGCATATGCACTGCACATGGAGTATGTGTGAAACGGGCGCTCAGCGTATAAGGTAGTAGGCCCTACTTGCCTCACAGACATGTCTACTTTTAAACAGAACAATTCAACACGAAAGAACTGCTCTCTGCATATGTAATCCGTATGAAATGTGCATTTCTATTAGATAGATACAATTAGATATTTATTAAAATATCTCCTTTCTATATTTGACATATTCATAATTATTACTTTTGCCGGTTCTTTGTGACAGCTTTTAGGTGCTTTATTGGCATACGCGTCACCACTGCATCACCACACCTCCACCCCACAAGAATAGGCCTGTTTATTAAGCAGGATTTGATGGCCGACACTTATAAAATGCAATTCAATGTGGAAGTAATCCAAGTATTTAAATTACGTTACTCAGATTGAGTAACGTAACGGAATACGTTACAAATTACATTTTTGGGCATGTATTCTGTAACGAAATACATTTTGAAAGTATCCTTCCCAACACTGTCTTTATGTCTATGTGGTGTTTTTAATATTCTTTAAGACAAACCATGTGCAAATTCATAAGTCAACACCATTGCTGAGTATTTGCTCATTAAAACGGCAGTGAACCAAAGACAGTCTCAAAAACATAGTTTGACATCGCTGGTGTTTCTGACATCACAAACTACCTTGTAACTAACCAATTAGGGCAATGTGTGATCCTCAACCAGTGGATCTCTGAGCTGGTGTAAGTGAGTGGAGGCGGGGCTAATTTACATATTCATAGAACTACGAATACTAAATGGGGCAAGGGTGTAGAGTTACAGTCAAGCTTTTCTAGGTCATGACAGATTTTTCAAGAAAAAAACTTTTAAATATGTAATTTTGGTGATCAAAGGTGAGTATTAAGGGATACTGAGTATTAAGGGATTGACTACAGGGGGACTTTAAGAATGTTAACAAACAAGAGGATAGTCCAGAACGGATTTCAAGCAAGCATAGATTTCACAGGACGTTTCAGAGTGGTATCTTTGTTTTTTTGTAATTTTCTTATACATTTTAGATACAATGTTATACACCATTTAATCATGATATTTGTCGGAAAACTATAGTAATACAAACAGTAATTGATCACAAAACCAAGGTTAATTTTCCTAAGGGGTGGTGAACATCCTTACAAAAGCTACAGTAAACACTACAGTTGGTAGTCAACCAGAATGCCTATTACCGCTGCATTTACCGTTTTATTACTAAAAAATAAACCAGTCGTATTTCAAAATCGTTCACGAAATGACCGCCAGGTGGCACAAAGTGACATTTTGCAAAATGGCTGCAATTGCCGAAATGTAAGTGGAGGTCATAAATTAACAATAAAAATGAAATACTATACAATGATGGTAATTTACTGTACAATAATGAAACAAACAAATATTTGGTGGAGTTGAAACTGCAGGGTGAGATTATAAAGTAATAATTTCATTTCCATTTCAGGAGAATTTTTTGTGCGTAGCTGACATTGTGGTTCTGGAAGCTGTTCTCCGTGAAATGTGCAGTACACAGATAAAAGTGTGGGTTATAATGTTTAGGAACAGTGTTTAAAATAAATGTAATCCACTCTAAGTTTGTCAGCCTTAGAGTTTTGGAAACAGGGTCTCTTTGACATAGCGACAACACTGTCTTCTCCAGCGCAGCTCAACCAGGCCTCGTCCCTTTTTTGCATATTCCATGGGCGGAGATTATTTAAATGAGTAACATTATGACTTCACACCAGGCTTGCACACACTGCAGCAGGGATTTTGGCCCACTCCTCCATACAGACTTTCTCCAGATCCTTCAGGTTTCAGGGCTGTCGCTGGGCAATACGGACTTTCAGTTCCCTCCAAAGATTTTCTATTGGGTTCAGGTCTGGAGACTGGCTAGGCCACTCCAGGACCTTGAGATGCTTCTTACGGAGCCACTCCTTAGTTGCCCTGGCTGTGTGTTTCAGGTTGTTGTCATGCTGGAAGACCCAGCCACGACCCATCTTCAATGCTCTTACTGATGGAAGGAAGTTGTTGGCCAAGATCTCGCGATACATGGCCCCATCCATCCTCCCCTCAATACGGTGCAGTCTTCCTGTCCCCTTTGCAGAAAAGCATCCCCAAAGAATGATGTTTCCACCTCCATGCTTCACGGTTGGGATGGTGTTCTTGGGGTTGTACTCATCCTTCTTCCTCCAAACACGGCGAGTGGAGTTTAGACCAAAAAGCTCTATTTTTGTCTCATTAGACCACATGACCTCCCATTCCTTCTCTGGATCATCCAGATGGTCATTGGCAAACTTCAGATGGGCCTGGACATGCGCTGGCTTGAGCAGGGGGACCTTGCGTGCGCTACAGGGTTTTAATCCATGACGGCGTAGTGTGTTACTAATGGTTTTCTTTGAGACTGTGGTCCCAGCTCTCTTCAGATCATTGACCAGGTCCTGCCGTGTAGTTCTGGGCTGATCCCTCACCGTCCTCATGATCATTGACCCCACGAGGTGAGATCTTGCATGGTGCCCCAGACCGAGGAAGATTGACCGTCATCTTGAACTTCTTCCATTTTCTAATAATTGTGCCAACAGTTGTTGCCTTCTCACCAAGCTGCTTGCCTATTGTCCTGTAGCCCATCCCAGCCTTGTGCAGGTCTACAATTTTATCCCTGATGTCCTTACACAGCTCTCTGGTCTTGGCCATTGTGGAGAGGTTGGAGTCTGTTTGAGTGTGTTAACAGGTGTCTTTTATACAGGTAAGGAGTTCAAACAGGTGCAGTTAATACAGGTAATGAGTGGAGAACAGGAGGGCTTCTTAAAGAAAAATTAACAGGTCTGTGAGAGCCGGAATTCTTACTGGTTGGTAGGTGATCAAATACTTATGTCATGCAATAAAATGCAAATTAATTATTTAAAAATCATACAATGTGATTTTCTGGATTTTTGTTTTAGATTCCGTCTCTCACAGTTGAAGTGTACCTATGAAAAAAATTACAGACCTCTACATGCTTTGTAAGTAGGAAAACCTGCAAAATCGACAGTGTATCAAATATTTGTTCTCCCCAATGTGTGTGTATATATATATATATATATAGTGCATAACAGGAGGCCTCTTTGTGTGGAGTTTGCATGTTCTCCCTGTGTCTGTGTGGGTTTCTTCCAATTTCCACCACAATACAAAAACATGCAGTATATGTTCAGTACATGTAAATTGGAGATGCTAAATTCTCCATAGGTGTGTGTCTGAGCCCCAAGACATGTAAAGGGGAGGGCTGTGGAAAAATAAACAGCAAGGAAATGAATTGACAGTCTCTCGCGTATAGAGAGAGATGGCCCATAGAATCACCAAGAGTTGGATACAACTGAAATGGTTAATAGATGAATGAATGTAAATAATTTATGAAAAGAAACAGATCATTCCAAAGGTGCATTATAAAGCATTGTGAATATGTATTCTATATACAGGCTTCATGAAAGTCTAAACATTTAAAAGGTTGACTATGGTTTTGGGTTAGGTAGTTCACTTAGTTTTATTTTAAAAACAATATCCTCACTGAGATGCTCAGAAAATGTGCGAGATTCAATCAGAAGGAATGACCTTTAAATGCTCTACCGTCAAGTGTGTGTGTGTGTGTGTAGGACAGAATAACCTTGCAATTCATTAATCTTTTACTTTTAAGAACAGTTTTGTGTGTGTTGTTTTTGTTTTTGTGTCACAGACTTTGACAGCAGACCATCTGTGGTACAAATCAAATTTCACAGGTGAATCTGAATCCTGGAGAGTTTGTTCCAAATATATCTATGAAACACAGATGCCACACTGTCCTACTGCTGTCAGAGTCACAAACAACATCCATAAAATACAAATTCAAACCTTCCCATGATCCAATCACATTTATGTCCCCCAGACTAAAATGTCCCTGCTTCCTCTAAAACACTGAACTCCATCAAGACATTGTCGTATCATAACTTTCAAGTTTGATGAAGTATGCATACATACTCTAATGTTTACAATGAAAAGCTTGCTTTTTATTCCACCCAGATCATTTATAGAAATCACTGATTATGACATAACAACAACTCATTAACATACACCCACCCACATATATCAACACTAGTTCATAGAGATAAGTCAAACCTAACCAACAGATTATTGGCATATTAAAATCAGAAGCCAAAACACCAGAGAGTGGGCGAACAATGGTTACAAAAAACTAAATTAAGATGTTTTGGTAGAAAAAAAAAAAGAAGAAAAAACCCTTTATACATATTATTTGTAGACATATATGTAGACTACATGACACAACTAAAACAGTTTTCAATCAAACCAAACAATTTTTCTATTTAAAAACATGAACGAGCCTCCAGAAAGAACAGAAATACCAGCATCACTTAAGATGTTTCTCAGACACTCAGTCCAAGCATGATGAAAAAGCCATCTTGAGTTTTGCTCAAAAAGAATCGATATACGAAGTGAGTTGGATCTCAGATCCAAACAGACCCAGCTAAAACCACATCAGAACAAAAACCATGCCACCAACCCCATAAAGAGATGGTAAAAACTGGAGCAAGAGTTACTCACCCTCCATTGCGTACTTCATATCCATGGCGAAGAGGTTCCACATGATTTCAGCACTAATTCTACCCATATTCAACTCTTGCGGGAACCTAAAATGAAATAAAAACAGACATTGTTACAACCATACAGCAATCTGCTCAGCAATTCATTCATCCATCAGTGTCCTGATCTTGTGGTCCGAGTCTTCAGAGATCTCAAGACCGCAAATAAATAAATAAATAAATAAATACATACATACATACATACATACATACATAAATAATGTACTTTTTCTTTATTTCAGTTCTTGGATAACATGTTTTGGTCTTGATCTGAAACTCGAGAGGACTAATATTGTTTTATGTCTTGGAGTGGATGTAAAAGCATCCTGTCCTATTTTAGATGCGTGCATTTCACATGTGAGCACATTCTGTTTATGGGCACCAATTTCACTGTGCTACCCATCACACAGGCTGTTTCCATGGCAACCGCCACCATACCATATCACTGAGTGAAGTGATCAGTTCTCTACTCTCCCCCACTGCTCAAAAGCAATCTCAGATCAATCTAGACTAGGCTCAACTCTATTTAATTGCTTAGGATGGACAGAAGGAGCTATCAGAGATGGGCACATATAGATGCAGATGAACACAGAATGATCATGAACTAGAGAAAACCTCCCTGTCCTCTCTCTCCTCTCTCTCTCTCTCTCTCTCTCTCTCTCTCTCTCTCTCTCTCTCTCTCTCTCTCTCTCTCTCTCTCTCTCTCTCTCTCTCTCTCTCTCTCTCTAATAGTGATGAAAGGATGTGCTCCTCACTGAAGTCATTTACTACGTTTTATTTAAGCATCTATCTCTGTGGCTCTTTGCTCAGTGCTGTAAAAGATGAATTAAAGACTTTGTTCACAATGCACACAATTCCAATTTAATTTTCAAATTTTTAGGACTGACTGTCATTTTTTGATCCATTTGTTCAGATAATGTAGTCAGCTGCTGTAGCTATGACTTAAATTCAGCATGAAACGTCGTTTACAGCCCATTTTACGTGATTTATTGTGCAAACGTGATTTTATCTGTTGTGGGGAAGAAGGCGGAGGATGTCATTATTATTCTGATGAAAGGTTATGAAGACAAACGTAGTTTCTTACTGTATAACAGCACACAGCGATGAATAGCTCATAATAAGACAGGGAACTTGTATCAAGGAAGTAAACAGGGTCACGTTAACTTTAAGTTAGCATGCTGTCAGTGTGGAAAGAGAGGATGGAAAATCAGAAATTTCACCTCTGCTCATGACCATCACAAATTCTATCTGTTCTGAACTCATGAGGTTCAGTTCACTACCATTCAAAAGTGTGGTCAGGACTTTTTTTTTTTTTTAAGAAATAAATACTTTTATTTACCTTACCTTATTCACAAAGGATGCATTATTCAATTGATCAAAGGTAACATTAAGGGCCTTTATAATGTTACACACTATTTATTTTTCAAATAAAACCTGTTCTTTTGAACTTTCTATTAATCAAAGAATCCTGAAAAAAATGTATCACTATTTCCACAAAAATATGAAGCAGCACAACCGCTTTCAACATTGATAATAATCAGAAATGTTTCTTGAGAGAATGATTTCTGAAGGATCATGTGACATTCAAGACTGGAGTAATGATGCTACAGTAGAAACATTTTTATAATGTAAAAATATTTTATAATGTTACTGTTTTTACTGTATTTTTGATCAAATTAATGCAGCCCTTGATGACATCTTTCAAAAATATATTAAAAAAAATAACCAACCTCAAACTTTTGAACAATGGTGTCAGCTTTAGAGGCTTTACTGTAATTTACATATTCATGCATACGCACATCATTATAATTACATTGGGAAAGAGTGAATTCAGATGCAGCTTGATATTTCAAAAATGTTGCATTTTTAATAAAGAAAACCTGAAATCCAATCCATTTCCAAAAACCTGATTTAGTTGGAGTTCAAGCTATATATAAATGTGGCTTGGATTGGACTTCTAAAAAATGTAATTTCATGTGTTCTGTTTGGACTACAGCAAACTAATAAATCAGTTTTTGCTGTCTGTTGAAACAAAGCAACGCTGTATTGATATTTCTTCAACACTCCTGCTCACTGCTTGCTCAGAGCTTGTTCTAAACCTCTAACCTTCTGTATTATACTTCTGCAAATAACTTATTCAACATTATTCATACTTTATTTTCTAGAATAAGTGTCAATGTAACTTCTGATTTTGGATTTTGTAAACCTTATATCTTAAGAAATGCAAGATAAAAATTAGAAAATCTCACACTGACTTGATAGAATTTTCATCAATCAAAATATGATGTCATTGTAATATTTGCATACTGAACTGTGATTGGTTTGTTGTTGCAACATAATGTTGCAGTATGTGTTGATTCTTGCATGCAGCAAAGTTACTCTGATGCTGAATTTCATCCTAAATATTAAAGATACCTAAAACACTGCTCTGCCCTATATTTATCATTATGTTAAACATAATAAAGACAAATCACAGGAACAACATTTTTGTCAAAACTGAGTTTGTTTCTTAGACTGTGATTTGTCCCTTGGCTTGGCTCAACTGTTCTCAGATTCAGAGAAAATAAAGTGTGAATACTGACATTAAATCAATTAAATTCAATCAAAACAAAGTAATTTTTTCTCAGATTTTAGTGTTACTGGCCCTCATTTATCATTCTTGCGTAGAAACGGGCGTATATGTTGGCATAAGATTATGCTTACACTCCTCTCACCGCCTGATTTATGAAGCTGTGCGTACCTTTGAAATCCAGGTGTACGCAATACCTGCCCTTGATAAATGCCGCGGCTGAAAACGATCGTCATTAGAATAACACGCCCCTATATATTCAAGTCTCCGCTTCCCCCACGCCCTCATTTTACGCCATGGACACACGGAAGACGGCAAAAAAGAGAAACTTCTTTTTCTCTTTCACTTCTGTTTGGATGAGCAAATGACCTATCACAATGCATTATTTTACAGCACGTGTTTTGAAACAATTAGCATTTAATTTCGTATCATGTCACATGTATTGGGGTGTACAATAGTGATGATGATGTGATGAGTACCATTCATTCACATTAATAATTGCATGACAATTTGTAATATTCTTATTATTATTATTATGATTTTTATTATTAATGACGCTTATTGTTATTTAGAAGAAGAATGTCGTTATTATTATTATTTGTATTATTATTATTATTTAAAAGAAGAAGAATGTCATTTTTATTATTTTGTCAGTCTGAATTATTTTTTGGTCATTGAAAGCCTTTCAATACTGAACCCAGTCCGTGCGCACCTGCCGGGCCTAACCCTGGCCTAACCATCGTTTCAAAGAATACTACAACGGCGAGCGCGTCGAGTATAAACGCCTCGTCCGTTTGGGGAGGTGCGCGCGCAGTCTGTGGAGACTCGCGCTGCGGAGCCAGGCGAAAGTATAAACAAGGCTTGAAACGTCAGGTAAAGCGCACAGGCTCGCAACTGAAGGAATACATATGCCTACAAATCAAATGCTTTGGTAAAGTCACACAAATTAAACACTGAAGTCCGTGTTGCACAAAAATAAACACTGAAGTTTATAATTACTATGCTGTTGTTTTTTTACAGTGGGTCATAATATATCATATCTTTTAGTTTGTCAGTGCGTTTTGTGGTGTTAGGAATTGTTTCCGCACTAACTCAAAACGTGCGTACATCACCTCCTGAGCTGGCGTAGGATTTGAGCGTGCCGTACGCCAATGTCCATATTGATAAATCTCAAAGTCACCGTGGTTTTGGGTGTACGCCAGGTGTACGCTGGAAATTTGGTGTACGCACTTTTGATAAATGAGGGCCACTATGTTTTGCCTTTGTAAAGCAGTGTGAATCCTATCAGTTTTCATTTTCATTGTATTAAAGGGTTAGTTCACCCAAAAATGAAAATTATCTCATTATTTACTCACCATCAAGCATTCCTGTAAATGTAATCCATATGGCACCAGGGGGTTAATAAAGGCCTTCTGAAGCGAAGTGATGCGCATTTGTAAGAAAAATATCCATATTCATAACTTTATAGACTATTATCATTGGCTTCCAGTAACGGCCATACGCCGAGCACTTTTTTGGGCTTCAAAATCGCAGGCGCTACTCAGTCCCATTATAAAGCTTGTAAGAGCCAGGATATTTTTTAATATAACTCCAATTGTGTTTGGCTGAAAGAAGAAAGTCATATACATCAAGGATGGATTGAGGGTGAGCAAATTATAGAATAATTTAAATTTTTGGGTGAACTAACCCTTTAAGTTTTCTGAACAGGAACAAACACACACACACACACACGCAAACACACACACACACACACACTGATAGGTCAGATAAATCCTATCACATAGAGCCTCTTTCACCTAGCTATCATCATATAGAGACTGTGTCTGTTCCCCGAATTTGGAAATCCAAAAAATTTTTAAACCTATCTAAGGTTAAATATTTAATTGATGTTCAACAAATAAAAAACAGCTATAATACAGATGAGCAAATGCTAAAGCTTGGGTTGCTGAATATTCGATCGCTTACTTCAAAAGCACTCATTGTTAATGATATGATTTCAGATAATAACCTATATGTGCTGTGTTTGACAGAAACCTGGCTAAAACCAAACGATTACATTACTTTAAATGAGTCCACCCCGCAAGATTACTGTTATAAACATGAACCTCATCTGAAACGCAAAGGGGGTGGTGTTGCTGTAATTTATAGTAATATTTTCAAAACCACTAAGAAATCAAGTTTTGAATATAATTCTTTTGAAGTGTTAGTGCTTAATGTAAAAATATATAGTATAAATGATAAATCACGTTTGAGATTTGTGCTGGCTACTGTATACAGGCCACCAGGGCACCATACAGACTTTATCAAAGAATTTGCGGACTTTCTATCAGAGTTAGTATTGGCTGCAGATAAAGTACTAATTGTTGGTGATTTTAATATACACATTGATAATGAAAAAGATGCATTGGGTTTGGCATTTAAAGACATTGTAAACTCAATTGGAGTTAGACAACACGTGTCAGGACCTACTCATCGTCGTAATCATACTCTAGATCTAATATTATCACACGGAATAGATGTTGATGCCGTTGAAATTCTGCAGCAGAGCGATGACATCTCAGATCATTATCTAGTCTCGTGTAAATTACATTTAGCCAAGGCTGCAAAGCCGACTCCGTGTTACAAATATGTTAGACCTATAACTTCTGCCACTAAAGATTGCTTTATTAATAATCTTCCTGATCAGTTTCATCATTTTAGCATCCCGGATAGCTTAGAAGAACTAGATATTACAACAGAAACTTTTAACTCTCTCTTTTCCAGCACTTTAGACACAGTTGCTCCTTTGCGCTTAAAGAAGATTAAAGAAAATAGTCCAACGCCGTGGTACAACGAGCACACTCAGGCCCTTAAGAGAGCAGCCAGAAAAATGGAGCGCAACTGGAAGAAAACAAAATTAGAGGTATTTCGCATTTCATGGAAAGAGAGCTCGATTGCTTACAGAGAGGCTTTAAAAGCTGCTAGATCTGCTTATTTTTCAAACCTATTAGAAGAAAATAAACATAATCCTAGGTAATTATTTGAAACAGTGGCTAAACTAACGAAAAAGAAAGCTTCAAGCCCAGAAGTTTCCAAGCAGCACAGCAGTAATGACTTTATGAACTTCTTCACTTATAAGATTGATAATATCAGGGATAAAATTATAACTATGCAACCGTCTACTACAGTATCGCATCAGGCAGTGCATTGTAGCCTCCCTGAGGAAAGATTTGATTCATTTGTTGCTATAGGAGAGGAAGAATTTACTAAACTCGTTAAATCATCTAAATCTACAACATGTGTGTTAGACCCTATACCGACTAAGCTACTGAAAGAGATGCTTCCAGAGGTCATAGATCCTCTTCTTAATATCATTAATTTGTCTTTGTCTCTAGGATACGTACCAAAAAACTTTAAGCTGGCTATGATTAAACCGCTTGTTAAAAAAATGCAACTTGATCCTTCAGAATTAGTCAATTACAGGCCGATCTCGAATCTACCTTTTCTGTCAAAAATACTAGAAAAGGCAGTATCTTCACAACTATGTTCCTTTCTAGAAAGAAATGATATCTGCGAGGATTTCCAGTCCGGATTTAGACCGTACCATAGTACCGAGACTGCTCTCATTAGAGTAACAAATGATTTGCTCTTATCATCCGATCGTGGTTGTGTCTCTCTATTAGTGTTACTCGATCTTAGTGCTGCGTTTGACACCATTGACCACAACATTCTTTTAAATAGACTAGAAAACTATGTTGGCATTAGTGGAATTGCACTAGCATGGTTTAAATCATACTTATCTGACCGTTATCAGTTTGTAGCAGTAAATGAAGAGATGTCTCATCGATCACAAGTTCAGTATGGCGTACCACAAGGCTCAGTACTAGGACCGCTGCTGTTCACTCTGTACATGCTACCCTTAGGAGATATCATTAGGAAACATGGAATTAGCTTCCACTGTTATGCCGACGATACTCAGCTCTATATTTCTTCAAAACCTAACAAAACTTACCAATTCACTAAATTAACAGAATTCATAGCTGATATAAAAAATTGGATGACTCGTAATTTCCTACTTCTAAATTCTGAAAAAACAGAGATTCTAATTATTGGACAAAAAACGTCCTCACGTAATAACCTAGAATACTGTCTAACACTTGATGGCTGCTCTGTTAAGTCTTCGTCGTCGGTTAGGAACCTGGGTGTGCTCTTTGATACCAATCTTTCATTTGAAAATCACGTGTCTAGTATCTGTAAAACCGCATTTTTCCATCTTAAAAATATATCTAAATTACGCTATATGCTCTCATTGACAATTAGTTCATGCGTTCATGACATCAAGGCTAGATTATTGTAATGCTCTACTGGGTGGTTGCCCTGCACGTTTAATAAACAAACTACAGCTAGTTCAAAACGCAGCAGCTCGAGTTCTTACCAGAACAAGGAAGTATGACCATATTAGCCCGGTTCTGTCAAAACTGCACTGGCTCCCTATTAAACATCGCATAAATTTTTAAATATTGCTGATTACTTACAAAGCACTAAATGGTTTAGCTCCGCAGTACTTGAACAAGCTCTTAACGCATTATACTCCTTCACGTCTATTGCGATCTCAAAATTCCGGCCAGTTGATAATACCTAGAATATCAAAATCGACTGCTGGCGGTAGATCCTTTTCCTATTTAGCACCAAAACTTTGGAACAGCCTTCCTACCATTGTCCGGGAAGCAGACACGCTCTGTCAGTTTAAATCTAGATTAAAGACACATCTCTTTGACATAGCGTTCACATAATACATTATAGACTTCTATAATTCAATATTAGGCTGCATAGATTAGGTCAGCTGGAACCGGGAACACTTCCCATAAATCCTGATGTACTTGTTACATCATGAGAAGAATGGCATCTACGCTAATTTGAGTGTCTTTGTTTATCCCAAGGTTTTCCCGCAGCCTGCCGGATCCGGGCCGTTTCCAGATCTGATGAAGGACCTTCGCCTGGACCCGATGTCAATGCAGTGCTGAAGTGCCAACTAGTCTCTCCCTATGGAGGATCCCTTTCCCACTCTACAGATAAAGCGTCGTCGGGAAAACTCAATTTGCGTATCTACCCCGAATTAATAAAATAAAATTAAATTCTGAATCAAAACTGTAAGGAAACACCAGTAATTTGTTTAGGCTTGGTTTTTAGGGAATTCCAAACCTGCACACATCAACGCACATAACTATAGAACCCGTTCTTAATGCGCATCTGAACGCCATCAGCGTTTCTCACAGGTTCGCGTTTAAAGTCTGTGTAGAGAGAATGGTGTCATCTTGGCGGCCCTAATTTAAAAACAAATGATCGTTGCGACGGAAGCGAATCAATCAAAACTAACTTTAGCTGGAAAATAACTTTATTAAAGAACCGCTATAAATCCAAAACATTCTTACGTTAAATGATACATTTATCTCTGTAAAGCTGCTTTGAGACAATCTACATTGTTAAAAGCGCTATATAAATGAAGATGACTTGACTTGACTTGACACACACACGCAAACACACACACACGCACGCACGCACGCACACCCACGCACGCACGCACGCACGCACGCACACCACGCGCACACACACACACATAAATACACACTGCAGTCGCTCTAGTTGTGCAGAGATCATTAGAGTCCAAACACAGTACAGTATGTGCTATTTTTCTTCAATCCACATGGATCGAGAGACAAGACCAGAACTAATGACACTATAAGTCCAGTAACATCTTCCTTACACACACAGACTTCTGCAAAAGGTGTGATAAAAGATAAGAGAGAGCTGAATAAACAGAAATGCTTGAAGCAAAAGAAAAACAAATTGAGGGATAGACAATTCTTCTCTGGGTTTGTCCAGGATGCTGAATTATTCAAGTCTCCTGCCTGTGAATTTCTGAACAGAATCTATGTCTGTCACATACACACACACACCACATATTGCGTTTCATTGCAATGTGCTTATGAAATACTGCAATCTATGAACATGTTCAGAACATCCCGAAATCATCTGTCCTAATACAGAGGGAAACTTTTATTGCTAAGACGTTGCTCTTTCATATCTCAGTCAATTCTCCAAATTAATTTGTTATGTTTAATTGAAGTATCAACTTGTCTCAGATGTTTGTCCTAAAAGTGCCCCTATTATGCTATTTTAAAAGGTCCTAATTTTGTTTTGGAGGTCTTCAATGTCACGGTTCTGTTATGTTTGGACTTTTAGGACCTGTCGACACAAACACGGGTATTTTTAAAACCCCAGCTTTTTCTATGTGGTTCGTCCACACGTATCCGGCTGTATCCGGTCACTGAAACCGAACTTTTTTGAAAATTCCTGCCAGGGTGAAGATTATTAGAAACTCCGGTTGCAGTGTTGTCGTGTAGAAGGTGAAACCAGAGATTTTGGCTTGTGACGTCGGTAACCAAACTGATCAACTAATCAACTGATGGACCCCATTGACTTCCATAGTATTTTTTTCCTACTATGGAAGTCAATAGGGGTACATCAACTGTCTGGTTACCACATTCTTCAAAATATCTTCCTTTGTGTTCAGCAGAAGAAAGAAATTCATACAGGTTTGAAACAACTTGAGGGTGAGTAAATGACAGAAATTTGTTTTGGGATGTTTTGACATGACCTGACAGCTTTTTTCAGTTATTTATAAACATGTTAATGGCAAAGGTGTAAATTCACTCTATATAGCACAAACGCGGCTACCATAATATGTAAGTAACATGTATGTACATGTTTGTATTTTTAAGAGAATAATGTTTATGCGTGGTTATTGAAAAAAATAAAAATGAAAGTTGCTGAAATAAGACCACAAAACATATACTAAATATATGTCCACAAGACTTTTGACTAATGGATGTTGTAGCTTTGAGTTCTGGCTTCAAAATTATGTGAAAATAGTCTTGCTTTATCGTTCACATAAAACAATACATTGATTTAAATTGGGTAAGACAGATTTTGCTTGGAAAGCCAATATGCGGGGGTGGGGGGGGCGTGAACGAGGAGTGGTTTACACCTGAGAATGCAAGTCCCACCCACTCTGCATAATGAGCCATTCATTCAGGTGTGACACTGACTGAGCCACAATGCAAGGACAAAAGATATATTTAGAAGAAGACTTATATTGACCATTTAAGATTTTGCTTACATCTATCTTGTAAATATGTTTTGCTATTTTATTAAAAAGGTTACAATTACAACAATAATTACAATTTCAACAATATTTCAAGTGTACTCTTTCTTTGTAAAAAAAAAAAGATTATAGGCCTACATTTTATCATATGTTTTGCTATTTTATTAAAAAGGTTACAATTACAACAATAATTACAATTTCAACAATATGTCAAGTGTACTCTTTCTTTGTAAAAAAAAAAAAAAAAAGATTATAGGCCTACATTTTATCATATGTATTCATTAGTTTGAATATAGCCAACATTGGAACATCTAACATCTTAGTTGATGACTTTATTTTTGACAAAAATAGTAATTTTAGTTGATTAAAGTGGTTTATTCTTTCACACACAGACACGCGATTCATATTTAGGTCAAACAGGCAAACATTCTGTTTCAAACAGGCAAACATTCATTCGCGGTATTCAAACGCAAATTCTGAGAACCTGAAGGGTACATATCTTTACAAATATGTACCCTTCATTCATCTACAGAAACGCGATTCATCATTTTGCGGTTTACATAGGCCTACACTAACGTTATTCCATAACGTTATTCCATAACGCTATTCCACATTAACACTTGAGAAAAGATAACTTAGCCTACCTCACTCCTCAGCGGGATCTATTGCTCACTGTTTGTTATGTAGGCTATATTATGCATCACTCGCGGCGCGCTGTGTTTACAGCTGATGGGCGTTTCAAAGGACTGAAATGGTTCTCAGAATTTGCGTTTGAATAGCGCGCGCTCTCCGGGGTGTGGTCACATTACATTTGAACGAGCTCTAATGAGCTCAACTGGAATCACTCTCTTTTAACCCCCTGAGGTCGACGGTATCGCCGGCGATACCAGCTCGCTTTTTTTTTATCAGTGTAAAAGAAACTCATGAATACTCTGTTGACTTTGATTTTCCATAGGATTTCCATACATCAATCGATTCTGTTAAATGTGTATTATTTTTATGTATACTCACAATAAAAACATAGTGTTGTGCTTTTCGTCAAATAAAGAAAAATAAACACGAAGCGAGTTCTGCCTTCTCTCTGTCCGTGTAGTCCATTCTGAAACGCGTCCGAAAATGAACCATAACTCAGTGAATACTTCTCACACATACAAGTGATATATGTCTTTATGAAGCTTGAAATCTCTTCTTTTAAATGAAGTAATTTATATAAAAAACAAATATTCTCATCTTGTGAAATCTGTATTAAAAGAGAGCGATTCCAGTCGACCTAATTAGAGCTAATTCAAATGTAATGTGACTCCGCCCACGAAGAGCGCACGCTATTCAAACGCAAATGGCTGAGGTAATCCGCGCAATCCTGTGAACGCCCCCATCAGCTCGAGAAAACCAAAACACAAGTTTATTCAGAACATTACTTGCTTACACCGTCTTGCAGCGCTGTGAGGAATAATGAGGAATACGAGGAATACGAGCTGAGGAATACTAGTAAGTTTTTCCTTCTCGGGTTTCTGTTTATTGACGAATGAACGGCATGCGCTCTGTTTTTTCTCCATTATGGACGCGCAGTAAAGACGCCCTTCAGATGATTCTGGACAGCGAGGAAGAATTCACCTTTTCCTCAGAGGAAGATTGTAATTCAGACGAAGAACGGCAGCATTTTCAAGAGCGAATTGATCCCGCAGAGGATACAAGTTCAGAGTAAGTTGTTTACTGTTATATAATTCCTTTTCTGATAATATAGAACTTTATAATATATTTAATTTCTGAATTTTCAGACTATATTTTCCCTAGTTTTGGCTAGCTTTTGACAACTTACAGGAACGATTGCCTTACAATATCCCTAACATCCGTGGAACTTATATGCTCAAGTGTAAACTTTTTTTTAAATGTGATATTGCTCTTTAAACATATTTGTATATTAAATATATTTCACTCAGTTTTGATTAGCTTATGACACTGATTCATGCTAAAATACTGCATTATGTATAATGTAGATTGTTTGCGAATATCTGCTTATAGGTTATATGTGGTTTAGTGCAACTATAGTATTTCAGCCTCCGGTAAAATATGTGATACTGTCTAAATACATTATATTTTTATATAAATGTTCTGGTTTTGGTTGGCCTATGACAGTATTTATCATGCTGCAGATGTTTTTGAATACAGACTGTGTAATGTTTTAGTGATGTGTCGTTCGCGAACGATCCGTTTATTGCGTGCTTCAATAAATGCGTGCGGTCTATATGGCCCATCAATGGTCCATAACCATCAATTGCTCATCAGTTTACTTTGAATAATGTATGCTAACAGTTTTATTTTAATTTTATTTTTTTTAGGAATGTGTCTGCTTCAAGCTCTCCTTCTCCAGCACCCCGCAGAGGGGCACGCAGGTGTCGGTCAGTTCTCAGTGCGATCGAGAATCATACTGAGTAAGTACATATACGTAATATTTTACAGATGAAATGTAGCCTAATTGTGTTTACATCATAATAATATAAAAGTAGCCTATACCTATTCTTGTGTGAAATGACAAAAACCGTTGTCTTTTTTTATCCATGGCCATTAGTGATTGATAATGATAATACAAGTTCTTTTATTGTGTTATCAGCATGCTCATGTGTTTTTTTTTTTGTTTTTGTTTTTTACAGATGTGACAATGAACATGTACAAAGCACCTGTCCCGAAGAGAGCCAAGTCTAACCAGCAGGCAAGCAACAGGCAGTCCACTCTGGCATGGAAAACAGAGACTGATGTTGACATGGTTCCGCAGACTGTGAGCTGGCATCAGATGACAGGGATGCTGCCACAGTTGGTCGCCGCAATTGTGTGCATTGCACAGCAGTGCGCGGTAAAAGACAATTAACACCATGGAAATGCCAGGCATGCAATGTTCACTTATGTCTTCAGTTAAACAGGAACTGTTTTCAGGAGTGGCATAAAGATGTGTGACTGTGTTCAGATGTGTGTGCTCTGCTGACCACCTTCCACTAACCATCAGCCTTCAGAAATCATTCTGATATGATGACTATTTTTTTAAATCAATGTTGGAAACTGTTGTGCTGCTTAATATATATTTTTTATAACCTGTGATAGTTTTTTCAGGATTCTTTATTTTGCTCATTTGATTTACTTGTAGCCCGCATATAAACGGGGCACAGGAATTTACTGTGAGATACCTGCCTTTACTTTTGTTTATCGCTCACAATTGCTCACATTTGATTTGCTTAGAGCAAATTTAGAACATTTAGTTCCTCCACATAGAGGAATTACAATAAAACAGATTGAAAAACAAAACCTTTGAATCTCCTCTTCTTTGTTCAGGCACTTGATGGCCCATTAGTCACTGGAAGAGTGTATGTCACACCCCTGGTCTGAATCTCATTAATATTGATGGGCCATTGGCCCATTAATATTGATGGGCCACCCCTCCCATGCATAAACCTCTTCTGACAAAAAAACTGTTTTAGAAAGTTCAAATCAATGTACTGTTTTATGAGAACGATAAGGCTGGATAATTTTCACATAATTTTGAAGCCAGAACTCAAAGCTACACAATTCATTGGTCAAAAGTCTTATTTACACATATTTAGTATGTGTTTTGAGGTCTTATTTCTGCAACTTTCATTTTTATTTTTTCCAATAACCACGCATAAACATTATTCTCTTAAAAATTCAAACATATACATGCATGTTGATCAGATATTTTGGTAGCCCTGTTTGTGCTATATAGAGTGAATTTACACCTTTGCCATTAATATGTTTATAAATAACTGAAAAAAGCACAAATGTCAGAGCATGTCAGAACACCTCCAGGGCCCAGAAAACAGCTCAGACTCCAGAGGGTTAATACAGATTTCACAAGCTGGGAATATTTGTTTTTTATAAAAATTACTCAATTTAAAAGATGCGATCTCAAGCTTGATGCCCGTGGGTATGTTTGCCTGTTTGACTGAATTTTCGCGGAGTTACAGATCATTTTCGAACGCGTTTCAAATTGGAGTTCACGGACAGAGAGAGTGCAGAACTCGCATCATGTTAATATTTCTTTATTTGGCAAAAAGCAAAACACTTTATTTTTATTGTGAGTACACAGAAAAAAAATAGAAACTGAACAGGATCGATTGATGTATAACACGAAAATGAAAGATCAAAATTAACAGAGCATTATGAACTTAATTTACATTGCTAAAAAAAAAAACGAGCAAAACGCGCAGACGCGTTTTTGGTCCCCAGAGGGTTAAGTAAACTATTCCTTTAATCGATCCGATTGGGCTTGATCCGAATGAAACTTCGATTGGATTGGAAGGGGTGGTTTATTCCTTTTCTAATCCTATTGAGAGAACATGTAAACACTTGATCGTATTGAAAAAACAAAACTGGAAAGGACTGCACATGTGCAATGACGTAGAAATGGCGTAACGACGTTTAGCGCGTGGAACAAGCTGCAGTTGTTGTTAATTATAATGTCATTAATAACTGTTGTGTTATTCTATAATTCCCCAACCACTCATTGTCTGTGAAGTGGAGCAGAACTACGTCCCATCAGTCCTCACTTCATACTCTCATCCACAGACGCTTTGTTTTGGGAGCTGCGTTTTTTTTACGTTTATTTCGTTGTGTTGTGGCTTATTTCAGTTGTGTTGTACAAAACGCTATATATTCCTGCAGTATAAGCATGTCTTAAAAATCAATTCTGATTAGAAGCTTGTGACATAAAAACGCACACATCAACCCGATCGCTTTATTTAAGTGTTAATGTAATAAACACTATGGTCGGATTCATCAATCGCCATGAATTCATTCCGATTGAGACATAAGTTGTGCATGTAAACATAACCACTGTAAGATCAACAAGAGTGTACAGATTTAAAACTAATATGGTCAGATCATTTGACATTTGAAGAAATTAATGAAAATTGGTTGAGTTCATACTTTTGTTTGCAAAGGTGTCTTGGAAATTCTGAGCACAGATTGAGATATTGCTGAGCTCTTTATTGAAATTATCTTTATTCATTTCATTGCTGTCTAGGAGAAACAACTGATATATAAAATATATTGTTTTCTTTCCTGTTTGGGAAAAATACAGCAAAATATGATGCATTCGGATGGCTTCACAATGTGTGTGTTGTGATACGCACTGGTTAATGATGGGTGTGTAGGCCATTCTGTCCTCATCTATAACAGACACCATCAGCGTGATCAGTTTGGGCCAGAAGTCCAGGTTCTTGATGGACGGACCCTGTTCCTCACGTGGCAGATCCTGCTTCTTAGCCTGGAAAGACAGAGAAACAGAAGTGTATTACAGATAATGACACAATTTCTCCTCCTTCCACGTGTTTAAAGTTTGAATAATTTAGTCCAGTTAACTCATGTACTGAATCTGAGTATTCGGCACTCTGGTTAAGTGCTTTTCTTCATAAGACTTTTTATTAGGTGGTGCGAACACACACACACAGAGAGAGAGAGAGAGAGAGAGAGAGAGAGAGAGAGAGAGAGAGAGAGAGAGAGAGAGAGAGAGAGAGAAAGAGAGAGAGAGAGAGAAAGAAAGAAAGAAAGAAAGAAAGAAAGAAAGAAAGAAAGAAAGAAAGAAAGAAAGAAAGAAAGAGACTGGACTCTGGTCTCTGATTAAAATCATTTATACTCAATACATTCGTATTTAGTGTTTCCTGCCCTTTAAGCTCATTAATGTCTTCATTAATTACGCAATTCCTGAGTTGCAACAACGATTCCAGCCAAACCATTTCCTAAAGCTACACTCAAACAGTCAATGTTTGAAATCTAGGACAACAGCATTTTCTAACATGTGTCGAAATACATGCAATAGTAGACTAGTCTAGTACAATAGATTACTGTCTGTTTGGACTGGTAACCAATCATCAAATTATCTAACTCAGTGGTTCTTATCAGGGGGCCTCAAGATGGCTTAACATTATTTAAAATAAGACACAACAAGCTTCAAAATAAACTAAAACAACTGAAAATCTAAATATTTCTATTTATTTATTTATTTATTTTTGCCATGCTCTAAAATATTTTATTAGGTAGAAATTGTAAGAAAAAATATTTTATCCTTAATCCTTATACCGTAAATCACGAACAACTCGAAAAGTAAATGTAAATTCATTGGTTAATAAGAGTGGGATCTTTGAAAAACATTTTTTTTAAAAAATCAGGAATCCTGAAAATGAATTATTTTTATTTTTATTAATTTAGTTACTTATTTTAATCCCTAAAAAAGATTTGGAAATAAAACTGTGTCATTACTGTAGATGTACCAGAGGAAACCTATTAGCTGTAACAACTACGAGAATGAACCAAACACAATTGAAGCTTTTAGGTGATTTTGTTCATACATAATCCCACAAAGAGTCTTCACATCCCAGACTCAATTCACAAATCACCAAACCCAGAGCCATAAATCACCCAGGCTCCAGAGAGTCTGTAACCAAAGACTCACTCTTTCCTCACTCTCTTCCTTTCTGCAACTCGTATGAATGTGTGTGTGCGTGTGTTTGTGTTAGATATTAGTTTTATGTGTTAGAATAATCAATAAAGTCTTGTTTGTATTTTAAAGAGAAGTATTACTTGTGTTATGTGCTTACGAATTTAATGTCTTAAACTTCTAATCTAAGTTACCTTGCTAACTATAGTGTTTCCCTATAGTTCGGATATTTATATCCATTGCAGAGTTGATAGTTACAGCCAGTTCAAATGAACCGCGAACGAGTCATTTGCTCGGTTGTAATAAGTGACTCTTTCGAATTCCCTATAAATTAATTAATAATTCCTTTGAGCTAAATTGACGAATCACTACAAATACAAAAAACGCTACATAGCCTATTAACCAAAATGACATGGCAGCCAAGTGGAACAGGATGTTTTACGAATAAAAATATAAATAAAATATAGCTGCGAGCAGCGATTACGGGCCCAAGCCGGTGGCACCGCAACCCCGATGCCTTTAGTTACCTAAAGGCACCGGGGTGGCAGTGCCGCCGGCTTTGTCCCTTCATCGCTGCTCGCAGCTATATATATATATATATATATATATATATATATATATATATATATATACATATATTAGGGCTGTCAATCGATTAAAATTTTTAATCAATTAATCACATGATTGTCGTGAGTTAACTCGTGATTAATCGCATTTAATCGCACATTTTTTTATTTGTTCTAAATATACCTTAAATTAATACTTTTCAAGTTTGTAATACTCTAATCAACGTGGGCATGGATAAATATAGATGCTTTATGCAAATGTATGTTTATTATTGAAACCATAGTCAATACAGAGCATGAAGACAAGACATGTTTTAAAGGTCATAGATGTTTTTCAAAGAACTTGTTCATGTCTATTAGACACATGTAGAAAGAACAAAGAAATACCATGTTCCCATTACTTCTCTTTCTTTGCACTGAGCAATTTACTAACAAAAAAATGTTTAGATTTTTGCATGACAGGGCAGCTCTTCTGAAAATGCTAAATGTACATTTATTATTTATTATTACATTATAGTTTGTCTCTCTCTGTGCCCATTTTGATGAAGCTAAATTCTCAATAAAACTGTTTTCATTGGTATATTTTACTGTTTCTATTGTCAAACAACGCAATGAATTTGAAATGGTGACTGAAACGCGACCCAATAAACATAACCAGCTCTCCCTTCCAAGACGTTAAACTGCACAAAAATTCTGATAATCGAGCCGTCGTCTGGTGAAATCAAATACACATAAGCTAAAGACAATATCCGTGTATATTTGTAAAATTAGAGAAGCAACATAATATCTGTTTAACTGAATTAAAGCGCTGCTCCTCCGCGCGAGACGCAGAGAGAGAGAGAGAGAGAGAGAGAGAGAGAGAGAGGCGCGCGCGCGTGCTGAGAGAGCCGGTAGATTCTCAGAATCTAAATAAGGATTGGGCGCTTTGTTGAAGAAAAAAAAAATCGCTAAAGGGGTCTGCAATGTCGCTAAGTTGCCAACACGGTGTATCTCCATTTCTCCAACTAGGGTTGGGCCACGGGTCAAACAGAAAATCTGCGCTGCGTTAATCGCCCGTTAAAAAAATTAGTGCCGTTAATATGATTTTGCGTTAACGCGTGATTAACGCGCTAACTTTGACAGCCCTAACATATATATATATACTTGTCTTATTCTGATTTTATGATACACTCAAAATATTCCACAACATTGATTAACGTTGATTAACCCGTTGATTAACCAATGGTGAAATATTCTCACCGTCACATACCTAGTATATTTTTATATAGATACAATAGGATATAGATAGCACTATGAATGAATATAGATAGCACTATGAATGAATATAGATAGCACTATGAATGACATGATTACTTTATTTTTTGGACTAAAAAAACATTCTGGCTGTTTTTAAACTTAAACAAAAAAAAATAATAAAATGGGTTTAGTTGTGATATTTGTATACTTTTATGTAGAAATAAATGGTATATAATTACATTTTTAGAAGATATTAGGCTTTTAGTGTTTCCTTTTTGGACATTACTTTAATCCCTCGCCATAGCAAAACCGTTTGAGATATTTATTATTCTTTCACAATTTAGCATATTTAATGTATTTTCATCATGTTGAAAAAGTTTGGTGGGAATTTAATAAATCACTTAAGAGGAGTGGCTAAAAATTCAGAGGCTGATTTTGCAAAAAAATCCACATTCAGACCAAAATATCTGACTTCCTGATGGCCGGAGCTAATAAATGTAAATTAGAAAGTTGTCCGGCTTGATGAGAACAATATACATACTGATTTTTGTTACTGTTGGTAAAACTAACCCCCCCACTTTTGTCAAAAGCATGTTGAAAGTGACACACTTCCTGCTGCCAGTTGGTGGCGCTATAACTTTGACTCACAATAGTTACATCCATCTGATCGGCCTCTTACCACGAACACACTGCTGAAGTTTCATCAAGATCAGTTAATGTATGCAGAAGTTATTCCACTTCGTGTTTCTCTTTTCTCACCATAAATTCGATTCCTCGCCACGACCAAACCGTTCGAGATATCAAAAATCCGTCCGCAATTTAGCATCCTCAAAGTCTTGACTACATGCACACCGAGTTTGGAGGGGACACGGTGAATTTTCTAGGAGGAGTATTTCACATTCCACAGCAAGCGTTTTCCAAACAACCCATAATAGCCGACTTCCTGTTGGGCTGGCGTAAAACTTGACCAGGGGAAAGTTGTTCGGCACGATGAGATCTATATGTGTACCGAGTTTCATATTAATTCATGCAAGCGTGTTTGATATATGGACCAAGTTTTAGAACCCCGTTCAAGGGGGCGCTGTTGAGCCCCCCAGCCACGCCTGGGTACCAGCTTCAGCACGGCCCTGATGGCCGTGAGTTCTGACCTGTGTGCAAAGTTTCAAGAGTTTTCGAGCACGTTAAGGTAGGGCTGGGCGATATGGCCAAAAAAAAATATCACGATAATTTTTTTTATATCAGTCGATATCGATAATTATCACGATAAAAGTCAAATCTTTATTTCTTTAAAGTTTAAAGGCAGATTTTTGCTTTAAGTTGTAGAAACCAGAGCGTTAACTGTGGTTTTAAACTACTCTTTATTGTCAGAACATATCATGACAAACACTTGCCAAACAGGTGAACATTTCACAAATCTGAGGTAGAACATTCAAACATTTGTCATTTTTCCTTAACAAAATAAATATATTTATTGGACAATTAATTTCTTAGTTTCTGCATGTGCTTATTTTTATTTGGTTAAATGTAATATTCTGACTGTTTGAGTTTTATTAAACTTAACCATCGGTCATCCAGTATCATGCATTTAGATCATGACAACCACAGATGAAACCAGGCATAGCCTATAGCACCTCACTATCATGGCAAAATGTAACTTTATGGTTTCTATGGTATTTGTATGAAAAACAGTAGTCTAAATACATTATTAAATACTGTAATTATATTCCATTAGTCATTTAATACATTGTCTACATTAATAATATAATACAATTCAATATGTATATCCTACATTTCATGGTGCAGTTAATATTACTAGGCTAACAGTAAATCCGTGGTAAATGATGGGAATTTGTAGACGGAAAAGCCTTCAGACTGTATCGTTGCGCACAGTTTGTCAGCGCTGTTTCATCTGCCTTTAAGCTGGTTTAAATCACTGAGACATTTGTGTTCCTCGCTGAATTCAAGCGCTTCTCACTGGATTTCGTGACCGAGACCGATCAGAGTTAACGCATCTGCTCTAACTTTAGTGAGCTCGCTCGCGGAGCCTCGCACATGGGCCTCGCACTGCCATTTGGACTTTGAGCCGAGCGGATAAATGGTCCGTGTGGCGCGCGGTTCAAATGAGTTTCGTTCCGCTTTTGGCGCATAAACATTATCGAACATTTATCGACTTCTTGATATCGTTTTATCGAGAAAAATTATATCGCGATAATTATCGTTATCGTTTTATCGCCCAGCCCTACGTTAAGGGTCCCAAAAGCCCCTGAAACCTTGAAAACAAACATTAAACTCAACAGACAAATCCCTCCCACCCCTCACACACACAGAGACAGACAGAGAGAGAGAAAATTCTCCAAATAATCACATTCAAACTAAAATATCTGACTTCCTTTTGGTTGGAGCTAATGAATGTAAATTAGAAAGTTGTCCGGCTTGATGAGAACAATATACAAACCGAGTTTTGTGACTCTATGTAAAACTAAGCCCCCATTTTTGACTAAAGGTGGTGCTACTGAGCCCCTCACCACGCCCGTTTCTGAAACTTTGCACATGTCGACTGGCTAATAAGTGTGATGTGTCTGTCGAGTTTCATGCAATTTCAAGTATGTTAAGAGTATCAAAAGCATAAAAAAAGAATTTTAAAGTTTGATGCGTTGCCATGGCAACAGTATCTAAGATATCAATAATCCTTTCACAGGTCTACATCTGCCGTGTGTCTATATTGTACACATAAAGTTTGAAGCAAATCGGGTAAAAACTAGATGTACCGCATGGCGGTACAAAATATGACCGCCGCTCAGGCCTGCACTGGCTTTCCACAAAAATAAATGACGTGGAGCAATTTGGCTGTATTGCGTGTTTATGTATATACCTAAAAAAAGTAGTAGTATGTGCATGTCTGTCTGTGTGTGTGTGTATGTGTGTGTGTTTGTGTATGTGTGTGTCTGTGTGTGTGTGTGTGTCTGTGCGTGTATGTATGCGTCCGTACATGTGTGTGCGCGTGTGTGTTTGTGTGTGTGTGTCTGTGCATGTGGATTTGTATGTGTGTGTATGGGTGTGTGTCTGTGCGTGTGGATGTCAGTGTGTGTGCATGCTTGCGTTTGTTTGTATTCCTGCATGTGTGTGTGTGACAGTTAGGGTTGCCAACTTCAGAAAAGGAAAATGCGGGACAATCGTGGTTATTTATAGGAAAATGAGGGACATTCAAAATATTTGTACTGTATCACACAGTGTACGTCATTTCAGTGTGCAGTTAAGTTTGTTTAAAAGGTTATCAGACATAAACACATTTGTATTGCTTAACCTATTTATGTATTTAATTCTAAAAATAATTTTAATGTTATACATGAAAAAAGTCACATTACAAACAAACCATAGTTCAAAATAACAGCATTTATCTAAAATAGAAAGCTTTTTTAACATTATACACTAGGCTTACAGTTCAAAAGTTTGAGGTAAGATTATTTATTGGGAAAAAAAAAATAAAGAAAGTAATTGCCTACTTTTATTCAGCAAGGATGCATTACATTAATCAAAAGTGACAGTTAAGATAATGTTACAAAAGCTTTCTATGTACTTTCTAGAAGCTTTAAAACATTAATAATAATCAGAAATGTTTTTTGAGCATATTATTCCCTCAGGTAGATTACATGTTTTCTTGCGTGGCTGGATGTTAGACTCATGAACAATAATCACGTTGTTTGCATTCGCCAAAATTGATTAGCCGAAATCAAAACGTGGACAGTGAAAGGAAATTACCGTTAGCGCGAGACGAGTCCGGCTTGAAGCGGAAGCGACCAGACGGCAGAGGATGTTCGCAAATCAAACAATGATTTGTCTCAAAACAGTGATTAAAAAAAGCTGTGATTGGATGATGACAAGTGTCGGTGATCATTCTCAAGTGTCGTGGTCAGCACTGCTGCTGTTGCTGTTGTATCAGTCCGTGCTTGTCGGCTTTCGAGCACTCCACAGTACCGAATCAGCACTACTGAAGGTTTTTAATGATATCTATCTGACAACAGATGCTGGAGATTCTATCATTTTAATGCTCTTAGATCTTAGCTCTGCTTTTGATATGGTGGACCATGATATTCTTTTGTCGAGACTCGAATATGATGTGGGGCTGAAAGGAACAGTATTAAATTGGTTTAGTTCATATTTAACCGATCGAAGATTCTCTGTCCGTTTTGGCTCCTCTATGTCCTCTGTTGCTCACCTTCAATGGGGGGTCCCTCAGGGCTCAATCCTGGCCCCTACGCTCTTTTCCCTATATATGCTCCCTCTGGGATCCATATTTAAAAAATATGATGTGTCGTTTCACTGCTATGCAGATGACATTCAGATTTATGTTCCTATTAAACGGGCAGGAAAAAATTCATTCGAGCACCTGTTGGCGTGCCTAGACGAAATAAAGAAGTGGATGTCTGTAAATTTCCTAAAATTAAATGAAAATAAAACGGAACTTATACTCTTTGGTCCCTCTAAAAGTAGTTTAAACCACCTCCCTGAAGCATATACACTTTCTTTGCCAGTAAATACCTGTGTGAAAAATCTTGGTGTTTCGTTAGATAGTTTTTTGAAACTGGACAAGCAAGTGAATTCTGTTGTCAGATCTTGTTTTTTCCATCTACGTATGCTGACTAAAGTTAAGCCTTTTCTATGTCCCCAAGCTTTTGAATGGGTGATACATGCATTTCTGTCATCTCGACTGGACTACTGTAATTCTTTGTACTATGGAATAAATTCAACAACTCTAACACGTCTTCAAATAGTCCAAAATGCAGCAGCGAGACTCTTAAAAGGCATTCGCAAACGTGAACATATTACCCCGATCTTAGCTTCCCTTCACTGGTTGCCGGTTCGCTTTAGGGTTGATTTTAAAATTCTTTTATTTGTCTATAAATGCCTAAATAACCTAGCTCCCCTTTATCTACCTGAGCTCCTAGAGTATTACAATCCCTCCAGAGATCTTAGGTCAGGTACACAGAAACTTTTATCTATACCACGGCACAGGTTAAAACACAGAGGTTATCGTGCCTTTGCCATTGCGGGCCCGACACTATGGAATAGCCTGCCTAATCATGTTCGTTCTGCATCTGACTTGTCAGTTTTCAAGTCACGCTTGAAAACACACTTTTATTCAATTGCTTTTAATAACTCGTAACTTGTCTTTTAATTTTTATTGCTCTGTCTGTTGTGTGATATTTTATTGCTTTGTAAAGCACATTGGTCAGCTTGCCTGTATAAATGGTGCTATATAAATAAATTTTGACTTGACTTTTTGACTTGGTTTATCAGCTTGTCAAAAAACGGGACACGGGAGGTCACGCACGGGACAAATAAATTAGGCCCAAAATACGGGACGTCCCGCCTAATTCGGGACAGTTGGCAACCTTAGTGACAGTATCATCCTAAACCAGCAACCCTTCGCTCAACACCACCATCTACAGGCCGATGAGTGTACAGTCACTAAATGTGCACATAAATTAATTTATTTTATACCCCCCCATGGATGAAATTCTACGAAACTTAGCATACCCCCAGAGGATGTCAAGTTAATCATACACATGAAATATGGTGCAGTTCTGAACATCTCAACTGAAGATAGGGGCGATTAAAGCAGAATAATATTGCATTTTCATTTTTTATGGGAGGGGCGCAAATCACAAATGAGTGATTATGGGCTAGGTTGATGTGGGCCCTTAAGACCAACATACCATCAAAATTTCTTCATCCTCAGTGCCACGGTTCAGGTAGTTATTTAGGAAAAACTGCATTTTTTGGGTTTGGGGGGGCCCAGCGCGGGGGGGGAGTGGCCCCCGGGGACCAAACGAAATTTTTCCATAAAAGTCTAGTGGGGCTACATGCCCACCAAATTTCATGTTCCCCGGTGTTTCGGTGTCCCTGGTATCGTTGACGGAAAATTCAGTAGATTGACGGGAAAAAAAAAACAAAAAAACTTTGACAATCGATTATGGGCTAGGTTGATGTGGGCCCTTAAGACCAACATACCATCAAAATTTCTTCATCCTCGGTGCCACGGTTCAGGTAGTTATTTAGGAAAAACGGCATTTTTTGGGTTTGGGGGGGCCCAGCGCGGGGGGGGAGTGGCCCCCGGGGACCAAACGAAATTTTTCCGTAAAAGTCTAGTGGGGCTACATGCCCACCAAATTTCATGTTCCCCGGTGTTTCGCTGTCCCTGGTATCGTTGACGGAAAATTCAGTAAGATGACGAAAAAAAAAAAAAAAAAAAAAAACTTTGACAATCCCTATATGACCGCTTTTCGCTACGCTAGCGGCGGTCATAATAAGAGGGTGATTTCAAAGCATTTTGAAAGTGACACATTCCTGCTGCCAGTTGGTGGCGCTATAACTTTTACTCACAATAGTCACATCCATGTGATCGGCCTCTTACAACGAACACACTGCTGAAGTTTCATCAAGATTAGTTAATGTATGCAGAAGTTATAACACACTTCCTGTTTAATTTTTTCGCCATAAATTCGTTTCCTCGCCAAGGCCAAACCGTTCGAGATATCAAAAATCCGTCCGCAATTTAGCATCCTCAATGTCTTGACTTCACACTGACCAAGTTTGGTGGCGAATTGTGGAATTCCCTAGGAGGAGTACATTAAATTCCACAGCATGCGTTTCCAAACAACCCTAAATAGCCGACTTCCTGTTGGGCTGGCGTAAAACTTAGAGCACGAAAGTTGTTCGGCCCGATGAGATCTATATGTGTATCGAGTTTCATATTATTACATGCAAGCGTGTTTGATTTATGGACACGTGTTCGGATCCCGTTCCAGGGGGCGCTGTCGAGCCCCCCTGCCACGCCCGGGTACCAGCTTCAGCCCGGCCCTGATGGCCGCGGGTTCTGACCCGTGTGCAAAGTTTCAAGAGATTTCGAGTATGTTAAGGGCCCCAAAAGTGCCCGGAACCTTGACAAAATAATAATAATAATAATAAATATAGCTGCGAGCAGCGATTGCGGGCCCAAGCCGGTGGCAACGCCACCCTGGTGCCTTTAGTTACAGACTACATTTTTAGAAGATAGGAGGTTTTTAGTGTTTCCTTTTTTGACATTACTTTAATCCCTCGCCATAGCAAAACCGTTTGAGATATTTCACGAGTTCACATGTTAATGAAATCTGATGTAATATTATAATGCGTATTTGGCTTGCTGTCCGGGGGGAGGGCTCCGAGCTCGGAATTCGGCCCGACCCCAGAGTACTCCCCCCTATGAATGTATAGATCATAGGTATCTATGAGCAGGCCCATCTGAATGTGAGGTGATGGGGTGGTGGCGGGATGCTGAGAAATTTGTCATGAGACAGGAGGTAAGGGAAGGCTTTATTTATACTGGCTTCTTCTTGTGCTGATTGGATGATTACCTGAACATGCTCCTCCCGAACTTTGTTACATAAAACTTCATTTATTATCCGTTCACAATTT